>OY725325.1:18836443-20036443 GCA_963242795.1 Inga leiocalycina | reverse complement strand
TTTTCCTATTTCAAGAGTATTTTATAGGGATTTTTTCAAAAATTTGAGATCTGACCTTTATAAATGTAAGATCTAAAAAGACCGGCTTAGTCCGTTTCCCCGACTCTACCTGTGTCCTGTTTGCGGGGGTTGGGGTTCAGCGAAACGCAGGAACAAGGGATTGGCCCGTTCTGGGTGGGACCCAGTGGACCCTTTGTCGGTTTGTTTTGGAACCCGGCAAGTGGGGAAATGACCCACGCATTCCATTTTGCCGGTTCGTTGGGCCTGATTACTCGCCACGAAAGTCATGTGCACTTCGTGTGGGCCTGATTAATCGCCACGTAGCCATGTGCGCTTCGTGTGAACCTCGTTGCATTGGATTATTTTCATTTATTTTTTATCTATCATTTTCATTTAAATAATATATTACTCCTTTTTTTTTTGCCAACAAATAATATAATACTCCTACACTATATTCTACAATATTGCAGGGACTACGTATGGTTAGAGACAAATTACACTTTCGAGAGAAAGATCCGAATCTTAAATATTAGATTTTTTTTTTGTAACTGTCTTAAATCATACATCATTAGAAATTGTTTTTTTGGTATTTATAGAAGCAACACCAAATAATTCAAATGGGCGTCACATGAGGAGGATCATTTTTGCTGAAATTTGTGCGCGATGAACTTTTCAAAAAAAAAATTGTTTTTACTTTTGACTTATTTTAAATTTTCATAGAAGTAAGGGGAGCCATCTATAATTGGGTAGAGCTTAAAATGGAACGAGATGGTTAGCTAAAAGACAAAGAAATGAGATATGTAGCTTCCTATAAGAATATGCTTGTTTTACGTTAATTATCGAACTTTTATAGTAATGAAAGGAGACAGTCACATGTTCTGTTTAAAAGCAGTACTCCCTTATATTCATAATATAAGATATTTTTAAAAGGAAGACATGGTCTATAATATAAATCACCTCTAATTATTAATACTTATTTTTTTTAATTTTGTCCACTCATTATATCCCCCTTTCTTTAAAATAGCATTCCCAATATAATTAAACACACTTCTCGAGAAAGGTAGAAGTGAAAAAAAATTTATATTTTAGGCCATATTAAATAACTTCAAAAGGTTTTTTATTTGTTTGTTGTGATATAGTTGAAATGCCTTATATTATGGCCAAAGGGAGTATTACTTTCTTACCTAATTTTAGTGGAAAAGGTTTTAGCTGCTTAAGCATGAAATCAAGTTTAAGTCCATGTGAATGCTAAAAATACCTTTGAAAGAGCTGTTTTAGTTGAGCCAACAATATTTGAATATGGCTCGATTAGATCTTCACTTGGTATTCCTTACAATAAATTTTCCTAACTGATTGATCAAACTTCTTTAACAAAGGACTTTTTATTGAGGGTAATTTTAATATTTAAAAAAAATAATCTTACCTAACTTTATTAATTTATATAAATTTATTCTTTGATGCTTATAGTAAGAGTCCGGAGTAGTATACGGTTGTGTTTACATGGATATCATGTAAGACATGTCAATTAGTTAGTGATATTAAATTTGCCATCCATTTATATTATTTTTCTAGAATCACCCTTAAAATTAATGAGACATCATCCTATTATTACTAATATCTTTCCACCTAATTGATTATAGACATTTTAATGAAAAAATAATCAATTCAATAAGCAATTTAAAAGGGGTCATAGGAAAAGGATTAAGTTAAAATCTCCAAAAAAAAAATTTATAGAAAAGACAGGAAGGAAAATATTATAAGAGTTTAACTATTAACAAGATCATATAATTATTAGTGCATGTGGTTTTAGTGTTGTATGGCAAATTAATAAGGTATCATCATCTAATTAGCGTATGTAATTGTTGGCAAAAAAATTAGTATATATAATTACTTGTTAAATAATATATTTCTCTGGTGACCAATGTAAGTAATTAACTTATTTCAATAGATTAAAGATATAAGTTAAATTAGTTAATATGATATTTTTTTAAAAAAAATATCTTAATCATCTTCTTTAATTCTGTTCATCCATCCCTTACTTGATTATTGTTGAGAGAATATTAAAAGGGTTACTTTTGAAAAAAATTGATAAATATGTTAAATATATCTTACATTTATGATCAATATTAACTCCTTAATTAGGTTATACACTAAGGATGAAAAACGTCCAAGTTTTTTTTAAACTTCTGCCACTTTTTAAATACATAGTTCAGAATTTTATGATAAAAATATTTTTAAAAATTCCCCTGTATAATTATTTTGCCCCAAACCCTTCATAAATTATCTTTTAAGAAAATGTAATACTCCTATTTAATTAGGGTAAATTTATAAAGAACAAAAAATAATTCAGACACAAACAAGTTCCTTGATATGCATTGTTTTGGCAGCTATGTGTTCCTTCTATTTTATTGTACTTCTTACACTCCAAAATATAAGTAATCTTTTGTTAGAATTCTTTAATCTACAATATAAATTATGTCACACCCTTATTTATTTAAATTATGTGTACATTTTAAGTCACATTTTCCCCATTTTCGGATTTTTTTATAATTCTAGCAGATTCTCTGTCTAAACTTTAAAAAATCATGATTAAATTTGTAGACCTCGTATCAGAGTGATTCCAAAGGCTATAAAATTCTTATTGAGTTTTGTTTCAAGAAAAAATATAGACTTTAGTCAATTGGAAGCACAAAATTTCCAGAATTAAATTCTTTGATGCTGTTCCAGAAACTTTTCAGTTTCACTGGGTAAACTTCAAAAATTTATAACTTTTTGTATATAGCTTCAAATGATTCATATAACTTATAAAATTAAATTTTAGGATGTCTACTTCACCCTGTAAAATTTCATAGTATTTGATCATTCAAAATCACATGAAAAACTCATTGCCTCACTTGAAGCAATGAAACAACAAGCACTTGCAACTTTAATAAATTCCATTTTTATATACAAATTTTCCTTGCTCTTTAATTCACGATTTTATTTCTTTTAATATCTCAAAGATATAAGAAATATTAGAGAATAAATTTGGGACATCTGCTAAATTGGTTTAGCAGTCCACTTAATTCAAACTTATTCTCTAACCTCCGATCCCAAAATTTGGGATATTACAAATTATTTAGAGAATAATTAGTTCTTATTTATTAATTATATCCCTATAATTAATATTTAAATATGGATTTTCATATTTTTCTCTATTTTTTAATAAATTATCTTTTAAAAACGATTATGTTCTTGAACAAATTCTCCCCCGTCTATTGCTAACCATACTTTAATGCCTCAAATAATATTTTTTTTCTATGGGCGAAATAGAAAAAATATTATTAAATGTTGTCTTGGAATTGAGAAAGAATATATAATATGAGATACTGCTATAAACTTTAATGTAAGAATTATTTATTTAATTTAAAGAAATTAAAGAAACTAAATAAACTATTTAATTATAACACATGTGATTTAATCTCTCAAAAGTACTTTTATATAACATTGAATTATATAAGTTTATAAGTTGAGAAAATTTATTTAGAGAAAATAATAAATATAACTGATAAATAGAAAAAAAATTTTACATTTAGCACTAAAATTTACCCCAGACTAAGTCCCACATTTAAAACCAAAGTAATTTGGTTCTTATAAAAGAAAAAATTTTAGGATTTTGAAACCCTAGTCCGAGCATCAACCCTGTTCGGTTTTTTTTTTTTCAAAAATCGATTGTTTTTAAAAATTTTTTAGAATTTTATATTAATAAACCTAAAATCTTCAATTTCTCACCGGTGTTGTCCCGAGTTAGCCCAGTTTAACTTTGGCCTTACCTACTAATAGCACTGGTTTGACTCCGATATGACCTATTAACCCTTGATCCAGTACCCTAACCAATTATGTAGCCGGTCTAGGTTTCAGAACCTTAAAATATTTGATCTAACGGAAGAGGTATATTTTGGGATATAAAGAGTACCCTCCAATTCACCAATATAAGTATTTTAATTAATTTATTAGAATTAAGAAATGAACTCATTACTCTTTAAGTGATTTATATTATAACAAGGAAAAAAAAAAGTTTTTGAAAGTGGGCTTGTAATGTGAACCGGAGAGTATATAAAAGCTTGCAAGAAAATGAATGCAACGCCATTTCATTTGAATATCTTTAATTTTAATAATGTTGGATATATATTCAATAATTACTTTTGAGAGGCACTTTTTAAAACAGTCCAGATACAGAGAGCACGCGCCACGTGGGAAAGGTCAACCTTTGTTAACTACCGTGGGATGGACCATCAAAATTAATTGTTTATTAGTAAGTGATTAAGACTTTTCTTATTAATTAATTAACAGGCAGGACTCACCGACTCAGTGGGGGGTGTTTCTGAATCAGACCTCAATATCTCCAATTGTTTAATACCAAAAAGTAGGTAACCTGTTGAGACATTGTTGTGATTGGAAGGTGATTAGATAATTTTGGCAATCATTAATTAAAATTTGTTAAACTTTATTTGCATTCGAGTAATGTGTTCGTTTGGGATAGCTTATTTTTAAGCAATAAGTATTTATTATATAAGTTAAGATAAAACTCCTCTCATATACTTACCACGTATACTGTGAATCACAAATTATAAACACGACTAACCAAACAGAAAAAAGAGTAATAATATGCCCAACATGCTCTAATCTGGTTGGTGTACGTCACCTTTATGCTTTTTATAAATTTTTACTTTTCAATAATTCATAAAAATTTAAACAAAAATGACTGAAGAGTATAATTGTTCTTATAAATTGATTATTTGATTTATTTAATTTGTTTTGATCTGATTGTTTTTATTTTTTATATTTTAATAGCGTAAAGAAATTCTCTATTTTATTGTTTTTTATTTCATGTCATTTTATGGGCTCTAATATTAATAATAACTAGCTAGCTAGACATATGTTCCCATGTGACACATGGAATCTAAATAATATGTGAACATTCTAAATTATATAGTGGCATAAAAATCTGGTTGATGATTAGGTAAAGTGATCATCAGGAGAAAGTATTGAAGAAAATATCAGGTTATAGTGCTTACGAAAATTAATTTAAGAAAGATTACATTCTTGCGTGGCAATTAACGTTGGGGTGTGAACTGTTGTGAACAAATAGAAGGTGCCAAATTAGTTTGAGCATTTTGTGGCCTTTTTCAAATACAATCATTACAATCATAGAAAGAGAATGGGGGTTGACAAAAAATGTAGTTAATATCAAGGATTAATTAAGAAATTAATAACTCATTAAGTCTTAGAATCAACTCAGTTTAAGAATTAACAGCATTTCAAACTACATTATGTGCTAAATCTAAAATATTGAAAACCATAGCCATCAATGAGCCGATTGAGGTAGTGGTTCAGACCAAGATCAAAGCAGCTGTGATTAAAATAATACTCCCTCTGGTGTTTAATATAAAACATATTTGAGGAGTTAATATTAGTCCTAAATATAAGATATATTTTTCATATTTATCAATCTTTTCTTAATTTATCTCAATTGATACCCCTCAACAATAATCCAGGAAGGGAGATAAAATGACAGAATTAAAGAAGATAACTATGATATTTTAGAAAATACATGTCATATTAATAAACTTAATCAATTTTTTTTAATCTAATCAAATTAGATAAATATATTTTTTTATTAAGAATCGTGGGAAATATATTTAATTAAAATATACAAAAAGTATCTATATATAACTATGACAAAAGTAACATTTAAACAGAAAAGACATCAATCCACAAGAAAATATAATATTCATCAATGACTCGCACAAAATCCAACAAAACATAGTTATTAAATCACGAATATAATATAAGGTTAAAGCTCATTTTTATTTTGGAAGTTGTCACAAAATCTAAATTGTAACATCCTAAATTTTATTCATCAAGAATATATTATATTATTTTTTATATTCAATGAAATGGTGAATATTTAAGGTTAAAGGAATTAAATATTAAAAATTTAAAATAAAATGTGTTAGCAATTGAGTAAATTGTGGAATTGTTAAAATCATTTGTTTTTCCCTTTCCTTCCCTCTTAAAATTTCGTTCAAACACCTAAGAATGAGGAGAAAATTAATTTCATGGACACATGTCCAAAAGGATACATGAAGAGATAATGATGATTAATTTCCAAGAAGCACAAGTCAAATGCTACATAAACATTGCAATGATGATAATGGTTGAGTGATGTGTTAGATTTAATGTTGAGTGCATGATAGAGGGATAGCTTGAGTAAAGGAAGGGAGATACTTGATTGCATGATGGTAAGCTTGAGTGAAGGAAGAGACAAACATGATTACATAAAATGGTGTAAGAGTATGGCATAAAGTAAGAAGGCATGGTGGGAGGTATGAGAGAAGGAAAGGTGTCTTTGACAAGTGTTGAGATCTCAACCCTTGATGAGATTAAGGCTTAGGAAGAAAGAAGACCAAATTAATAAAAACATTCTCCTTCCTCTTTCAAGCCGTATTTCATCCAACACCAAAGAGAGAGAGAGAGAGAGAGAGAGAGAGCTTGGGAAACTTTGAAGAGTTAGAGAGAAAGAAGAAGAAGAAGCTAAGGTAAGTATTGATCTCTTTAGTTTTTCTTGTAGCATGTCCCTAGATCCTTCTCTAAACCTTTCTTCTTCATGGAATCCATGAATTTGAAGACACATTCTTAGCTCAAGAAGAGAAAGAGGATATGTCTAGAGAGAAAGATTCAAGACTTCAAGAGGTAACCTCACAAACCTTAGATCTAAACTAGTATGATGTTGTTGTTGAGGTTTGTATTTGGTTTTGGTTATTTTTATCAAGTTTGTAAATTTGGAAAGTCTTAATCCTAAGGGGTTATACTGCCCAAATTTCTTTAAATTATGATTAGAATGTGATTAAATAAGTTAATAAGGGATTATAAGTGGAAAAGTATAAGTTTTAGAAGGTAAAACACAAAACTCCATTTTTCCAATTTTTGACCAATATTTTGGCTAGCACAGATCTAAGGGAAGGAGCTGGAATTTCATAAAATAAATGATTCCATTGGATTCAGTGGGTAAAAATAGGTGGGTTTATAGTTGGTCACTTTTTCGGTAGAGGCTGGAAAAGCATAATTACGAAAATGCCACTGAAATCCCTAAATAGGGGCTTTCAAGGGTATTTTCATAATTTGACACTAAATTTGGTGATTTCAAGCCTAGAAATGGATTCTTTAGGCGAAAATATGTTAGAATAGCCTTAATAAAAATTTTGAAAAAACGTGCCATCGGGCCGGGTACGACGGGGCTGGTCCGGGGTCCCGGGGGCATTTTGGTAAAATTTCACCATAGACTAATATAACCACCAGAAACACTATGGAAGTGTCTAAACTGTACATTTGACGTTCTAGGATCGAGTAGAGAGCCTGAGGGATTGGCAAGCAAATTAAGGCATGTATTCGAAGATCAGGGAAGGGCGATTAAGGTAGGGGACTTACCTCTCCTGTATGTATTTGATAATTGTGCTGGTATATTGATGCATGTTATTGCTTTTCCTGATGATGTGAAACATATATGAATAATTGAAGCTTTGTTTCTGTTTATGCTATGACCATACGTATATTGTTTGAAACATTAAGCACACAGATATGTCATTGTGTGAGCATGAGTTATGTAATGCAAGCATGTCATGCATTAAGCACTTATCTTGCATGCATATTGATATTTCTTTCCTACTAAGATTCCCTAGAATCTCACCCTCCCCTACCAACAATTTAGACAGGAAAAGACAGAATGTATACTAAGAACAAAGAAGAGAACCGTACGAGGGGATTGCAGTGGTTGAACGAAGATGGGAAGATGTCTCCATTTCACTGTAATGGATTTAGACACCCACGTAGCGCTATAAGGCTACGTTAATTGTAATTATCAAATATGAACCCGAATGGGGAATTTCCGTAATCGCGCACATAATATTAGTATATCTATGTTATTCCTGTGTTGCCTATTGAACTATGTATCATTTTCCACAAATACTCTGAAATAGATGAAAATAAAATGAGGGTGTGACATAAATTTTACCTCGCAAGTTTCTTTTGGAGCAATGACCTCCTAGAAGTTTCCAAATCATAGTAATTTCGCACTGGCTGATATCTATATTAAATTTAACCATTAATTGACTAAATATGTTGAGTTGGCAGATACACGTGTCATCCACATCATTTTTTGTTTTCGGTTTAGTTGCAAAATTACCCTGAAAGTTATCACTCAAGAGCTATGTTGCCTCAGAAGTTTTCACTTAAGAGCTATATTGCCCTGAAAGTTTCCAAACCATAGCAATCTCACTTCAACTATTACCACATAAAGTTTACCTATTAGTTGACGAAATATACTTATCTTACTTGTTCATGTATCATCCAATTCATTTTTCTAAGTTAGATTTATAAATAAGGGCAATATTAAACTCAAAAAAAATTTTGGGGCAACATTACTCCTAAGGGAAAACTTCCAGGATAAATTTGCACCTAGACAAAAATGATGTGGATGACACATGTACCTGCCAGCTCAACATATTTGGTCAACTGACAATTAAATTTAACCTGAATAACAACCGAGACAAAATTGCAACGATTTAGAAACTTTTGGGATTGACATTGCTCCCAAAAAAATTTTTAAGGTAAAATTGAGATTTTGTGACAACCTCCAGAACAAAAATCCACACTAACCCTATAATATATTACTACTTTTTAAAACCAAAACAATGTTATTTCAGATTTTAAAAGGGGAAAAAACAACCTAATCAACCCATCCAAAACTATTAACCGAATCCGTCAGGGAGCTGATTTACTAAGTTGATCAAATAGACTGGGTTGAATTTTCATTATCACGCCAACCCTAGTTAATTGATAGAGTTTTTTCATTTGAAAAACTTGAGAAAAGGTGTTGTGAAGCTTAATTAAACCTATATAATGAACGGGTTCTCATTATCCAATACTCATCACAGTAATGAGTAAGGTGCTCATTGTTGTGACAAGATCTGGAATGTCCAAATGTCTAAATTTAAAATTTTAATGTGATTTTTAAATGTTAAATTCATTTTTAGAAGAATGGATAGTTATAAGATTATTTTTCACTTCTTCTAAAAAATGAATTTATCATTTTAAAAGTCACATTAAAAAGATTTATTTAAAATATAAAAGTTAAATTGAATTAAAGTTGAATTTTCTAAAATCGATCTAGATGGTTCAAATCGGTGATGAGAGCACTATAATTTGCTCCCTAAAATCAACTGGTTGGCCCAGAGCGAGAGTTTGAGTCTTGTGTATGGATGACTATGGAGAATTGGAGATATTGTTGAGAGAGTTTTAAACTACTTTAATTCAAATTAATTTGAGCTCAGTAATACTCTTAAATGGGGCTAATGTTGCCAAATATTCTATTGTTAATAAGAAGATTTGGATAATATTTTTGGGATAACCAAATAAGTCAGATTAATATATTTTATTTTTGGCCATGTTTATAAGTTTTGTTTAACCTTGCCATTTACTATCCTAATGTTTATAAGTTTTGTTTAGCCTTGTCATTTACTATCTTAAAGGGTATTTTGATAAAAAGAAAGGGTTAAAGTGTAAAAATACTCATGAACTTTTCTCAAAAGGGCATCCACCACTATAAATTATTTTTAGGTGCAAAAATACTCATGAACTTCTCAAAATAGGGCAAAAATGCTCACACCGTTAATTGGTACAAATGTCTGTTTTATGGGACCCACTTATTATTTTTTGAGATGCAAAAATACCCATAAACTTTTCTCAAAAGTACATCCAACACCATAAACTTTTGAAAATTTCATGGGCACTTTTGCACCCAGAAAAAAGTTTATGGTGTTGGGTACACTTTTGAGAAAAGTTCATGGGTATTTTTGCACCTCAAAAAATAATAATGTAGGTCCCATAAAACGAACATTTGTACCAATTAACGGTGTGGGTATTTTTACCCAATTTTGAGAAGTTCATAAATATTTTTACACCTAAAAATAATATATGATGTTAGATACATTTTTTAAAAAAATTTATGAATATGTTTGCACCTTAATCCAAAAAGAAATAAAGAATTTTAAGACGTGTACCTTTATACTTAAAAAAAAAAAAAGAAGAGGAAAGAGTCATGATTCAATTTGACAAATAGATATATCATTGATATAGCAGTTTTCTTTCGTCACGGCTGTAATCTAAAATGGTCAAACGCATATCAAATTAAGATATTTCCACACTTGTGCCCCAAGAGTCAAGATTCTTGCACAGTTAATGACGTGTCGTGAATCTATTAAATCAAACCTACTAACTCATGCAAGTATTACTACAATGACATATAACGAGTATCAAAATATATATATTCAATATATAAGAATTACTACAAAAACGGCTTAGTTATAAAGAAGCTTGTATGGGCTTTTCCTGAAATTAACTTTTTAATTGAAATGATTTTATTGTTTATTTATTGTTTTGTAAGAAAATTTACATGAGAGAAGGAAAATTATTTCATAATAAAGTTAATTTTAGAAAAGTCCTTATAAAACTTTACATAAATTGGATCATCTCGGGGTCCTCATCTATGTATACATATTTCGCTAATTTTCATATATCACTATTGCTTGTGATGAATATGCATATTTTGCTCTCTAGGCTAAAATTATCAAAATTAAGTTGCAGCACTGAATCAAAGTTTAAAGACTAAATTATAACTGAGTCCATATAATTGGAACTAGGCTACAACTTAGTTAAAACTATATAAACCAAAAGATTAAGTTTCCCCATATATTGATTAATATAATGCACAAAATCCTTCAATTTAATTTATCACTGATATGATATCTTGTAAATATGCATCTTAATAGCACACTATTTACTACTACCTCCGGTCCTAAATATAGGACATAGTTTGTAGTGTAAATTGTACTACAAACTATGTCCTATATTTAGGACCGGAGGGAGTACTAAAAGTTGATCAAATTAGTAAAAACTTGACCTCTATATACCTTATATGTACATGCGGGTTTTTTTTGGCTTTGTATGTGTCTGGGTTCAAATCTTATTATTCTTATAAAAATGTGGTTGACATGAACTATTTGAATTTTGAAAGTTCACGTAACTCTAGTCACTCACCCAAGACCTAATTCACAAACTTTGTTTGATTTTTTTTTTTTAAAAAAGAAGATACAAGAAGGTGGTAAGTTCACATCTAATGTGAGAATTTTATTGATAGGTAATTTGTAAATTTGTCTATAAATATTCTGAGTCTTGAGGTATGTTATGACCTTGGTGAGCTTCTAAAAGCTAACTCACATATACTAAATGTTGTAAAGGAAACAAAACAATTTAGCACTATAATGTCGTTGGTCTTAATAGAAGGGATTTTGACCACTTAATCACAATAGCACGTGACTGGCACAATAATGCAAATAGATACAGTAAGTGTTTAATAAATATTTTTTATAATATTTTTTATTTTATATTTACCTATATTTATATTTTTCTATTTAATTAATGCACCCTCAAGCTACTTTTGATTTGAGACTAATCCCATGTGTTTATATTTTTATTCATCGAATACATCTAATTAAATGTTTTTAGTATCTATAGGTTTTTCAACTTTATATTGACTCTTTATTTTTACAATTTTAATTTTAATGTTTATTTTAAAGTTTTCAAAATATATACAACATATATATACATATAGGGTTGGAGTATAAAAATACCCACAATTTTTTTTTTCAAAAATGCATCAACCACCATAAACTTATTTTTTAGGTGTAAACGTGATTATAAAAATTAAATAGGGGTGCAAGATTCACAACAATAGGTGTAAACGTGACTATAAAAATTAAATAGCGGGATTTTGTGTGCCGTTATTTTTGTTGTGTCTTATAAATTCACGTATTAACAAAATCCCGCTGTTGTATTTCAGTTCCATAATTATGTCGATAAATAATTGTACTCGTGAAAAATCAGAACTTATTCTGGGTCAAGTTATTTTGGTACCAAGCCCAAATTTTTTGCTACCTCCCGTCCTTATACCCAACGAAGTTCAAGGAGGCCCAAAGAGTTCAATATACAATCATAATGCTTCCTTAATATAAGAACTTAGTTGACTAATTGGGGGTAAATTAATGGAGTTAGTTACTCTATTAGTTATTAATTATATGTAATAAATATAGATTTATTTTTCTAAAATGTCATTTTTCATCATGTAATAGAAACACTTTAATGTGCACAATCAATATTAGTACTTTACCAACAAAATTATAAATTTGGGAGACAAATTTGACTAAGATCTTATAATTAGAGTGTTTATACTAACTTTTGGATAATAAATTTTGAAAATAAAAAAAGTTTGGCTTCTACCAAACCATGGTTTAAAACCCCCCAAATCATAATTTCAAGTAGAAAAGTAATTGTGCTAAACTTTAGGATGTTTGGGTGTCTTTTTGACAAAACCATGATTTAGTGCTCAAAAAGTGCTTCTTTTTTTTTTGCGCAACCACCCAGGCGCACACTTAGAAGCAAATCCAATCTCAAACCAGCTCTATTACATTAAAGACAAGGCAATATCTCATTTGTAGAGTTCAATTGCCTATAAACTAAATCTTATATTAATGACAGAGAAATATTTATGACTATAATGAGGTGTTTGGGCCTCCGTCATACTTAAACTTTGTTGGGTTTTCTTGCCTTGTGATCTAGAACACAGAACAGTCCAAATATTTTTTTGAACAGAGCAATTAAGTGAAAATCATTTAGAGGATCGTCTTCTAGATGGATTGCGCTTAGCATTCCGTTTCATCCATGGAGTGAAAAAGGGGACCGGACTGGCCGGTTCGACCGGAAAACCAGTCCTCAATCCGGTCCGGTTTGCTGTTTTAGAGGGGGGGAGGTCGAACCGGTCAAAACCGGTGTGTCACTGGTTCAACCGGTTTGCTCTTTTTTTTTTTTTTGAAAAATGAGATATTCGGTTAAAAAAAAAGCTGAAAAAGAAAGAAAACCATAGATTTAGACCGATATACATACAATCTATAATATTTTACTAAATTATAAGAACAAATTTTAATTTCAAGGCTACAAAAATTTAAAAAATAAAAAGAATAAAAGAAAAAATATTATATATTATATACATATAATATATAATATTTTAGTCAATTAATTTTATATGATAAAAGTAATCAAATCTAATATAATCAATTGATTTTATCTATAGAAATTTAAGAATATATTAATATATATATTGTTACTAATAAATTGTAATATTTTAATATGACTGGTTCGACTATCGGTTTGATCACCGGTTCGACCCCGGTTGAACTATTAACCCTTGAACCTATTCCGTAACCGGTTTATTGACCAGTCCGGTTTTTTGTTCCTTAGTTTCAGCAGTTGCTGCAACTCAAAACAGAAAAAAAAAAAAAAAAGAAGAAGTAAAAAACTGATATAAAAGTTAGTATTAATCGGTTGGTAATAGTGACACACCTCTTAGGCCATTAAGCAAAGTTAGAAGTGGTAGATATTTTATTATATTATATCTTTTTATGTAATAAGGAGATAATGTCTAGATAATTTGGATATTAAGGTATAATAATTTAATGAAATGTCTCATGAGTTTGATGCGCTGCAAAAGTTAGACCAAGCTCATGTTGAAGGTTTTTATTCACTTTATTAAGTTATTAATAATCTTGATGAGTGGTTATAAATAATGGTATATTGAGTAGTAGTTGAAGGTTACTAGTGATAGCTCTTCCCCTTCCACGTTTTGAATAATCCAATATGGTGGTATACAGCTTTGGATCATTTAAAATTAAAGATGATTTGTATGTTGGAGCAAATGACTTGAATGTTATAGAAGATAATTAAATCGGAGAATTAGGACTTCAGAAAAGGCAACTTATATTGGACAAATGATTTGAGTTGGGAAGATCCAAAACTTAGATTTACGTAAATAAAACTCTTATCATATATTTATCTCATAAATCATAAAAAATAAGGAGAATTACACTAAGGTCCTATGAAAGAAGATCCCATGGAAGAAAAGAAATGAAAAAATAGTCCCAATAAATTACAAAATGAAAAAATAGCCTCATGGAGTTGTTAATACAGGTTCCTAGAATTATTAACGAATTGTCAATATAGGCTCATGGAGTTGTTAATGAAACCATTTTTTCATTTTACAATTTACAGAGACCATTTCTTCATTCTTTTCCCATATTTGGGACCTCATTGTAATTCTCCCTAAAAAATATTCTCACAAAAATTAATCGATGTATCACCGAAAAAACATAGCATTTGAAAACAAAGTTCGACGCGGAATAATGTTCATAAGATCCGCCCGCGCAATTTTGGATCCCAGATCACAAAGAAAGCCAAATTTGCAAGAACATCCCTCAATGCCACCAGACTTCAACGTCATTAGCAATTTACTTCACAGTTTTAACACAAATTTAATTGTTTTTTAGTAGATAGTTAGAATTAATACTGTTTCATTTTCTACGTCATTTTAATTACAAAAATGGTTTAGACCTTTTACAAATTCCAAATTGTTCATGCTTTTTTTGGCCGATAAAATTGTTCATGTTGTTACAGAAGTGCCGAGTGCTCACCAGATAAAATATATAGCAACACACACAGAGGATGGCAAGGAAAAGAAATCAAGGAAATTAATGTTATTTAAAAAAAATTGAGAAATGAAGAGAATGAGCAAGATGGATCAGATTCAATTGGCTTGGTTTCTCAAAAGAGAAAGATCGCTCAGTTATTTCAGCTTCGATCATCTGGGGAAATAATCATCACTTCCATCTCTATTCAAGGAGACACAAATTATATCCAGACAATTACATGACCTCACGCATGTAAACAAAAATAAATTTTCTGGGTACAATATACCAGATCAAATAGATAGTAATATACACACAGCATCGAGAGAAAAAATGAAGGAAATTAATGTTGTTTAAAAAAAATAAATCGATAATTTATTTAAAAGACGGTTAGAAATGAAGAGAATGAGGAGATGGATCAGATTCAATTGGCTTGGTTTCTCAAAAGAGAAAAATCGCTCAGTTATTTCAGCGTCGTTCATCTGGGGAAATAATCATCACTTCCATCTCTATACAACACAGGGAATAAGATCGCCAAGCAAAAAATTAGAGAAATACTAAACCTGGTCAAGAACTGAGTTGAATTCCTTCGAGTTTTGGCGAAGGTGAAGAGGAAATGAGAATGTAAACATAGAAGAAGAAAAAAGTAAGGTAGATAATTTCCCGTTGGTGCAATAGGAACTGACACGAAAGGCGAAGCAGAACACAAATTATTGCAGATCGGAGAATTATAGCGTCAGCTCATACCAGAACTCACAGAATACAGAGCACTGGTAATCAGTAATTGACGCGATATTCAAACATTCAAATAGAAACAGAACCAGAACCCTAAATCAAAATCAAAATCAAAACTATACATACAACAGGTGAAAAACTTGAGCCGAAGGCGACCGTGAGGAAGAAAGGAGATGAAGCTGCTTATAAAGGGAAGACTCTTCCACCGATGAAACCCTAATTTGAGAGTGGGCTTTGGACCGAAGAAGAAAACCCGTAACCAAGTGCGCGCGATTACGGCAGAGATCGAGCCACGCGTACAGCATCGTTTGTGTTTTAGCGGGGAAAAAAAAAATCAGGCTGGTTTGGAAAGAAACTAGGAATATTGAGAGAAAAAATTTTTAAAATTGCAAACCATTAAATAAGGTTTCCCTAAAATGAGTTGTGATTTTGGATTGTCTAATTTTCAAGTTCTTTTTCGGTTATTTTCTCAAGAAATAATAGTATAATACTCATCCTGGACAGAAATGCAAATTTTTGTTTTATTTTATCTCTTATATTTATATTTTTTCTAACTAATTTTCCTTAAATATATAATGATAGAAATATTTTAGAGAGATCATAGGTCATATCACACATTAATTTTATAAAACATGTTCCTTTTTTTTTAACAAGGTTACAAGCAGGAAGAGACACGCGACCTCCCATTTAAAGAAGGGCTCTCAAGCTAGTAGATCAAGCCATTGACTAAAAAACATATTTTCAAAATCAATTAGTTTATAAAGTGCTGGCATAAATCAGCTTATTTTAAATAATTTAACATTTTATTTTTTATTATATGAGAAAAATTTTGTCCCATAGAACATAAAATTATTTATTTGAAGTGTTCTCAAACCTAAGTTTCATCACTAAAAACAGAAGTATTCGCTTCAAGGATTAAGGAATTTACTTACTCACTAGAGTTTTACTTCTCAAAGCTCCGAGGATCAAAGTGGGATCAAGATGCCATTTTGCATACAAAATTAGTTCATACAGTAATAAAGATATGGTAGGCTAACCAACACAGAATTCATCCAATGGTGTAGGTCCCGCTGAATATCTCTTGGTCTTGGGTTCGAATTCTATAGAAGATATATGTGTTGGGAGAGGCAACCACGAATCCGAACCGGATATTAGATAATAATATAAAAAAAAAGATATTGTAAGGTATTGATAGTAGTTAAGGATTTCAACATTGCTAAGGTAAAAAAAGTTACGTGTATGTTATCATCTAATCCTGATTCGGAAAAGTCTTTAGTCAATTCAAAGGGTCTCTGATCTATTAATGCATTTTCCATCTAGTTGGCCTCCAAAAAGATGGGATTCTTCATTTGTTTACAATCTATATGCTCTTCATGTTGCTCAACAGATTCTTGCCATGACTGTTTCCTTCTACAATAAGCAAGATTCACTCATCCGGTCTAAGCAAGATATTAAAACTCGGATCGGGTATTGAACCGGTAGGGGTACTGGGTTAAGGGTTAGTGGGTCAGACTGGGGCCAAACAGGTGAAAAATTGAAAATTTTAAACTTATAGTATGAAAATCTAAAGGAAAAATAAAAAAAAAAATTTAAAAATAGTAACCCGGACTAGACCGAGAACCGGTCTATCGGCCGGTTCGCCGGTTTCTGAGCCGGACCGGCCGGTCCGGTCCGGGTTACAGAACCATGGGTCTAAGAGTCCATTAAGCTTGTACTCAATTAAAGAGGGTTTCAGATTGATTAGCTCCTCAACAACCACTCATAATGGAGATCCATTTTGGAATTTCCTTTAGTCAATTTCTCTTCCAAGTAAGGACTTATTACTATTCCAAAAACTACTGAATCATGCATTGCCATCGATTTATATTTTGAGGCGTCATCACGTCAATATATATGGATGGTGATTGTGCTCTTGGTTGTAATGCCCTCAATCTTTGGAGCACTTATTCATTACTTATCCTGTGGTTAAGGTTATTTGGTTTGGAGGTTTAAACATTTGGTTTCATTTTGCTTCCTTTGATGCTTTTAAAGATTGGTTAAAAGAGACTCTATTCCAGTTACATCAAGATAATCATCCTTTGATGCTTGCTAGCATTGTCAAAGTGATATCTACGATTTGGATGAAGAGAAATAACTTAATTCATCAAGGGGATTCAATGTGTCCATTATCTTTAATCAAGGAAGTTGATTATGCAGTTGCCTCTACTGTTTTAGCTAGAGGTGGTAATTCGGGCCGGGCCGTAGGTTGCGAGCTGTGACAGGGCCCGTTTAGGAGGGCTGGCATTTTCTTAAAAAATTTTCACTCTTTCTCTTTCACCCGCTCATATTACCAAGGAACGAAAAACCGGACCGGACAATGAACTAGTCACAGCACAGGTTTAAGGGTTAATGGGTCAACTGAGGTCTAACCGGTAGTGAACCGGTCATATTAAAATATTATAATTTATTAGTGGCAATATATTTTAATATATTTTTAAACTTCTATAGATAAAAATGAAGATTTTTAAGAAAAAAATACTTAAAATATATTAGTATGAGTTATAATACCTATACTTATGCAATGATATCTCCTTTTCTATAATTATTATATCTTTTTAAATAATTTTTTTCATTATCTTCTTCATTTTTTTAGATTTGTTCTTTCTTTACCTATTTTTCTCTACATTTTGGTCTTCAACTTCCAATTTTTCCCTAAAAAAAGGAAAAACAGAAAAATAAAAAAAATAAAAAAATGAAACCGGTTGAACCACCGGTTTTACCGGTTCGACCAGTTCCCGGTTCAACCGGTCGAATCGGCCGGTCCGGTTTGGTTTTTTGTACAGTGCATATTACACTTCATTTCTTTTATATATTTATGTTATGAAGTCAATTTCATTCTTACTTTCCTTTTTTGTTCATCTATTCACATCATAAAACTATATAAACACATCTCTTTTAAATTTAATAATAGTAGAATAAATAAATATAATATGAAAATAAGTGTCAAATGAAAAGTATGGAGAATTAATTAAATAAATCATTAAAGGAAATGAGATAAAGGACCAAGGGTATTTGAGAAAAAAAATTAAAAAAAAATCAAATAAGGACCCGTTTAGCCCGAAATCAAACGGGCTACCATTTCGACTCTCTGAACTCGTTTATTTTGAGCGGGCTGGCGGGCCCGGCCCAAATTACCGCCTCTAATTTTAGCCTTTTCTATTGATATTGTTTCTCCCGGAACACAGCTTATAAATTGTGAAACAATCTATCATCAAAGTGCTTTTCCATTGATAGGATGGATTGTCTTTATGGACAAATTCAAAAGAAAGGAAAATAAATTTTATAAGGTATGTATTGGTTTTCAAGAACAATAAGTGATTGTCATCAAATAGAAGAAAAGGGTGTCTGACAAACATCCAAATCTAAATTTTAAACCTAAGTTTGCGTAATTTGAGATAAAATTTCTTTCACACACTTACCTCGTAAGTCGTAAAAACTATTAAAAAAAGCTAATCTAAACACACACGAAAACGACAAGAGCAATTTTTTCTTTACTCTTGTGTGCTTTAGAACTGCCTTATCATGGATTATCTAGTCTCATTTTTATTCAGACAGTCCACCACAAGAGCTGTGAGTTATGTGCATGAAGAAACTCTTTCTCCCACCAGAAGGAGCAATCATCCCATCATCTAATCGCATCTACTAGGATACAAGTTCTTTTCTTTCTCGCTTTATTTTCAAAAGGATTTATTTACTGCAGAATTTGACTGTACATTTTAAAACTTTTCTTGACTCTTGCTTTACTGTCTAAACTGACAGGGGAGGTGTAGAGTCTTTTTGTATTAATTATCTTTTTATATGGAATGCATTAAGTCAAATTTCATTGTCTAATTTTTATATAAACAAAAAGAAAAAGTAAAGTCAAATTTCTCAAGACTGTAAAATCTCGATAATACTTCAGAATTTTGAGTACTTATTAGTTGTTACCAACTTCCCATTTTCTTTTATTTTTTATTTCTTCAAAATCTTGTTACGGAAAGTGAACACCGCAAACCCATGAAGGTGATCATCCAAAACAGAAACAGGAATGAATGACTGCACCCTGCATACACAAAAGGCACCAGAAGCAGATGCCTTGAACATTGCCCTTTGCCATATTCTCTCTCTCTCTCTCTCATCCTCTCTCACCACTCAGCCACGAAGAAGAAAGGAATGATACGATACCTATAGCTCCGTGATGGAAAGCACTTGTCTTTTAAACTTTGAATCTCTTCTCCAAAAAAGTGTTCTCATTCCTTTCCTTTCCTTCGCTCCCCATATGTTCCTTCTCCAATTCCTCCCCAAAATCGCTACTTTGTCATTTTATCCCCACAATCACACAAACCCCAGAAACCCCATCATCATCAACTTCTCTATAAATTCACACGCATTTCTATCACCCTAACAAATCATACCCATAATCTTCCTCTTCTTGGGTTCTCAGACCTCACTGATCAAATGGCTTCTTCTTCTTCTGCTGCTGCTGCTTCAGCCCCTGCTTTGAAGCGAACAAACTCGATTGCAGATAACATGCCTGATGCATTGCGTCAGAGTAGGTACCATATGAAGAGATGTTTTGCCAAGTACCTTGACAAGGGAAGAAGGATCATGAAGCTTCACCATTTGATGGAGGAAATGGAGCTAGTCATTGATGATAAGGCCGAGAGGAACCAAGTCTTGGAGGGCAATTTAGGCTACATATTGGGTTCTACACAGGTTTTGCTTTGCTTTTCTTCTTCAATTCACCTTCTGGTTCTTTGTTTTTCTGATGGACATTGAAGAAGATGGCAACGGTGTGTGAAACTTGATGCTTTTGCAGGAAGCTGTTGTTAGCCCACCATATGTTGCCTTTGCAATAAGGCGAAATCCTGGGATTTGGGAATTTGCTCAAGTCAGCTCTGAGAACCTCTCTGTTGTGGAAATCTCCTCCACTGATTACCTCAAATTGAAAGAATCAGTTTATGATGAAAATTGGTATGTCTCATATCTTGTTCTTCTTCTTCTGAATGTTTTATTGGGTTTGGCTGTTGCTTCCTTATATCTCTATTTGTTGGAATTGTATCTGATAATACTTTTCAAGTTTTTTCACTGTCCTCAACGTACCTCATTTCCTCAGTTGTGATATTGTCATCAATATGTCTCGAATTGAATCTCACTTTTTAAAGCCAATTGTGGAGAAATGAGGTGAAAGGGGCTTTAGGATTATGCCTATGCAAGTAGATGAAGTTATTGTTCCTTTTTTAAACCAAAAGAGCATTTGAGTTGGACCACCAAGAAATGAGGAAGGTGAGGAAAAAACTTTGGAAAAAAATTGAGACGGCTGAAATTTTAATCAAATCAGATTCTGTTGTACTTTTTGATGGGAAAATTTAATCTGTTGGTTCTCCAATTTTTAACTCACTTGATTTAATATTAAACTTTGGTCCCTTGATTTAATATAAAATTTGCTTTTGTTGACTTAATTTTTAATATTTTAAATTTGGCCCCTTGATGTTTCTTTTCAATTTCACTTTTGTCCTTAAGTTTTAATTTGATCCTTCCATTTTATCCAAAGTTTTATAATCTAACTGATAGTTTTCTTTTTATTTCATCGATAATTGCAAATACATTTGACCGTTTTTTGAGATTTAGCAGCCAACTTGGAAGGAAAAAAAAATTAAAAGAAGTTAAGAGGCTAATTAAATTCGAACCAAATAAAATTGAGAGATGAAATTAAATTTAAAGCAGAGTTATTAAGTTAAGGAAAAACTATGACCCAATAGAAACATAAAGAGTAAAAGAAAAACACAAGATAAAGATAATGAAAAAAATTAAAACTAATTGATATTAATAAAGGAAAATAAAATATTAAATAAAATTAAAAAAATTCATATAGAAATAAAAATATCCCTATGATATGCATGAAAAATTAGACTGTGGGTTTTGCTTTACATGAACTCTGAGATGAACTATATTGTTTTGATTAAAAAAAAAAAAAGATGAACTATATTATTTATAGCTTATGTATATTTTGGTTTTCTATAAATTTTATTATAAATATTGATATTGATATGCTGCAAGGTTCATGTCTCCTAGTTAATAATCTTTAGGATATCAAAATATTTATTTACTACTGATGCAATAAAGGAATAATAGTAATAATAACAACAATAATAAATTATTACAAACCATTCTGGCTTTGCAAGGGGAGAATTTCTTCTTTACAATCTGTGAGAATTGAAGATCTTGTGTCATGGTCATATAGCTACCAGCTTGTTGATGGTTAACTTGGACCTATATTGCAGGGTAAATGATGGACATGCGTTTGAAGCAGATTTTGGAGCATTTGATTTTCCTACTCCTCATTTAACCCTTCCTTCTTCAATTGGAAAAGGAATGGATTTTGCTTCAAAGTGCTTATCTTCAAAGCTAAGTGGGAAAGTGGAAAAAACACAAGCTCTTGTGGATTACTTGTCAGCACTAAGTCATGGGGGACAAGTGAGTGCACTAACATGAAATAGAGCCAAACATACTTTTTCCAACTAGAAAAAACTTTGCCGTTATATATTTCATTCACGTTCATCTTTTTCCTTTTTCTATTCTGAAATGGCAGAAGTTGATGATAAATGAAACACTGAACTCAGCTGCAAAGCTTCAACTGGCACTAATAGTGGCAGACGTGTTCCTAGCAGGACTACCTAAGGACACTCCATATCAGAATTTTGAGCTAAGGTAAGCCCTCTCTCTATTTTTCTGTTGAATAAGCTCATGATGTTGTAATACAACAACAACAATAAAGCCTTATCCGGGAAACAACCTCTCCGATTGTGCGGCTAAGGCTGCGTACCAGACCCCACTTAGTGGGAGCTTTGTGCACTGGGCCGTCTTTTGACTGAGCTCAATGGCGTCATTTGATGTTGTAGTGTAAGACAAATTTTTTTACTCACAGGTTCAAAGAGTGGGGTTTTGAGAGAGGCTGGGGTGATACTGCAGAGAGAGTGAAGGAGACAATGAATATTCTGTCTGAAGTACTCCAAGCACCGGACCCGAAGAATCTCGACAAGTTCTTTAGCAGAATTCCCACAATTTTCAATGTGGTGATCTTTTCTGTTCATGGTTATTTTGGACAAGCTGATGTCCTTGGCTTGCCAGACACTGGTGGTCAGGTAAAAAAAACTCGTGGTTGAGGAAAAAGTATATATGGTTTTCATGTGTTTGGTTTCAGACGCTTCTATCAAAATATAATAAGTAGATGTATCTTTTACAATTCAGCATTATATGGTTGAGCATTTCATTTAATTTCCACTGCATGTTTAGGTTTTAAGACCAAACAAGCTTAATGGGGTTCAATTTGGAACAGGTAGTTTACATCTTGGATCAAGTAAGAGCTCTGGAAGCAGAGTTGCTTCTCAGAATTAAGCAGCAAGGCCTAACTGTGAAGCCTGAAATTCTTGTTGTAAGTTTCACAAGTTGCAAACGAATTAGTTATCTTAGTACATGAAGCAAACTGTTTACTTCATGACCTTGTTCTCTTGACAGGTTACAAGGCTCATACCTGATGCTAGAGGAACCAAATGTGATCAAGAGTTGGAACCAATCATTGATACCAAACACTCCCTCATCCTACGTGTTCCTTTCGTCACAGAAAAAGGAGTCCTTCGTCCATGGGTTTCTCGCTTTGACATTTATCCATATCTTGAGAGGTTTACACAGGCAAGTATATCTGTATTTTACATTACCTTGTGGATTTTCCTATTGAATAATGACCTTCTGGTAACCATTTTTTCGGTCATACTTGATAGGATGCTACAACAAAGATTCTAGAGCACCTTGAAGGGAAACCTGATCTTGTTATTGGAAATTACACTGATGGGAATTTGGTTGCATCTCTTATGGCTAACAAACTTGGGATAGCTCTGGTTAATATCTCTTTCTTCTCTGCTTAAAATTGTCCAAATTTTTGTGATATGGACTAACTCTCATGGGTACTTTGAAACCAGGGAACTATAGCTCATGCTTTAGAGAAGGCAAAGTATGAAGATTCAGATGTGAAGTGGAAGGAGCTTGATCCCAAGTATCATTTCTCATGCCAATTCATGGCTGATACAATTGCAATGAATGCAGCAGATTTCATCATCACCAGCACATACCAGGAAATTGCTGGAAAGTATGCCCATCAATCTTCTAATAGTGTGTTTGAAATAGAAAATCTTGAATACCCAAAAATTTTAAACAAGATACTACCTCTGGGTTTAATATAAAATCTACTCAACTAATTTGGGTAGATTAAAGAAATTAGTTATTTGTCAAAAATATGTGTTGGTTGCCAACAAAGGTTGATTTAGTTGGTAGAGAGATTGGCTTATAATCATAGGGTTGTGAATTCAAATCCCTCTGATGTGAGAACCATATTAGTGGGCGATCTGTAAGTACTTCTATAAATGCTTTTTGCACTCGGATGCATGCCTTGACCCTTGTGAGCCCTGAGACCCAACTCATCTAAACTTTTTTGCACAAAAAAATGTGCATTGGTTTCCCTAAAATACCCCCTTAAATCATTTGCACTAAAACTTCCTCTTGGTGCAAACTTCGTTAACATCATGTGCAATCAATTGGGATGGTTTAGAAAAAATGATAAATATGGGGAACAAAATGGATTGAGGTTTTATATTTAAGACCAAATCCAACCTCTCAAGTAGCTCTGATATTAAGGGACTGAAGATAGTAATTTAAAAAAATAAGTTATGCTAGTGTTTGGAACCGGACAGACACTTGCACAAAACATGGAAAGTGATGCTAAAATTACACATGCATACTTGAAACTTGCTAGTACTATGATATTAGTTACCCATGCTTGTTAGCTCAAGAAGTAGATCTAGGTATATGCTAATTAATAGAAGTTCTTATCTGCAGCAAAGATAGACCTGGACAATATGAAAGCCATGCTGCGTTTACACTTCCAGGCCTCTGTAGGGTTGTATCAGGAATAAACGTATTTGATCCCAAATTCAACATAGCTGCACCCGGAGCTGACCAGTCTGTGTATTTCCCTTACACAGAAAAAGACAAAAGACTAGCTCAATTTCACCCTGCCATTGAAGAGCTACTTCATGGTAAAGTGGATAACAATGAACATGTGTAAGTAATTGTTGTTACTCTGCATATACATTTAAAATTGGGTTACGGTGCAAATCAACCTTAACATTGGTTGACTTATGGCCATGGCATTTTTGCATCATTTTGAAACCCTCATGTGTACTTTTGCACCCAAGGAAAATTTATGGTGTTAAGTGCGTATGGGTAAATACTTTTGAGTAGATTTTCACCTTAACTCTTTAAGATTCAAATGTGAATTGCCATGTCATTTTCCCCTTCAAAATAATGAATCTTTACCTGTGAAATTATTTGTGGAAACAGTGGATCATTATCAGACAGGAGAAAACCTATAATCTTCTCAATGGCAAGGCTTGATGTTGTGAAGAACTTAACTGGGTTAGTTGAGTGGTATGGGAAGAACAAGAGATTGAGAAACTTGGTAAACCTGGTCATAGTTGGAGGCTTCTTTGACCCTTCAAAATCCAAAGACAGGGAGGAAATGGCAGAGATTAAAAAGATGCACACTTTAATTGATAAGTACCAGCTAAAGGGTCAATTCAGATGGATTGCCGCGCAGACTGACCGGCGTCGCAACGGGGAACTCTACCGGTGCATTGCTGACACCAAGGGAGCTTTTGTGCAGCCTGCTTTGTATGAAGCTTTTGGACTTACTGTTATTGAAGCAATGAACTGTGGCTTGCCCACTTTTGCTACAAATCAAGGAGGTCCAGCTGAAATCATTGTTGATGGAATCTCCGGGTTCCATATTGATCCCTTACACGGCGACGAATCAAGCAACAAAATTGCTGATTTCTTTGAGACTTGCAAAGTGGATTCATCACACTGGACCAAGATTTCATCCGCCGGGTTGAGGCGCATAAATGAATGGTAAAAAACATCATATTATAGTGTATCTTCCTTATGCAATAGTCAAAGTCCTATAGATTATAAGAAATGGCTTGTTTTGCAGCTATACCTGGGAGATTTATGCAAACAGGCTACTGAACATGGGAAACATGTACACTTTTTGGAGGACAGTGAATAAGGAGCAAAAAGAAGCGAAACAAAGATACATCCATATGTTTTATAACCTTTTGTTCAAGGATTTGGTAAGAAAATAATATATAGTTGATTCTTAAAAAAACCCCCCAAAACATTCAGATCAATATTTCCATGTAATATGGTTGATGAGATTCTAAGAAATTTTCTGGTATGTCTATGTCAAACAGGTGAAGACTCTGCCTCTTCCAAGTGATGAACCTCAAAAACCAGTTACCAAGCAACAGGCTGTTAAACAACATGGCACAAGGCATGTCAAATCATTATGATAATCTTTTTTTTACCAACTTGAGTTTATTACATTGAATCTTTGATTTTCATTGGAAACGAGTCATTATTTTTGATCCAAGCCTTTTTTTTTGGTTTTACGTCCTTCTTTGGCTGCACCAGACGTGTACAATCCACATTGTCAAGGTTAGACTAAAAATATTGATTCAGTTAAGCTCATGAATTTTGAATACAAGGCGTGATAGTTCACTGTAGCAATTTCTTTGTTCTTTTTACAGGTTACTGGGAGCTTGAAGGTCTCAGGAATACAGCAGAGAAATTGCTTGGTGCATGTTGTCACCCTGGATTCATACATGTCTGTTTGTATTATTATTTTTCAATCATTAAACAAACAAGCTTTGTAATTATTGAGATATTGGCAAAGTGGATTTAATGTTATCAATAAAATGCATTTGAAATTGGAACAGATCTCTGGAAAAAACAATGGAACAGAGCAATTATTATCATCACCCCAATGTCCTTGTACTAGATTAAAGCCAAACAATACTTGAATATAAATTAATCCAACAATATTTAAATTTAAATTAGTTGGTTGCACCAAATATTATACTAGTTTGTTAAAAATAGTCAAATAGTAGACCAACAAATGGTCGACCAGTTGATTTTTCTGTGTCTCTGTAGATGTACGTGAAAATGTGGCAAGATTGAGATGTGCTTGAAATTTGGATACTCTCTCCGGTGTTTAACAATTAATATAGAAAATAGATAATTAATTTGCATCATAAAATATATTTTATGCAAAAGACATGAGCTAATATTTTTGGGATTCGGCCGCAGTTGTCCGCTGCCTTAGAACGGTTGTGTTCTAAGGCCGTTTGGATTAGTAATGACAGAAGTAGTTTTTTTTTTCACGATATAATTTTTGCAAACTTAAGATAGGATAAAAATAATATTGTAAATTTGATTTATGTTTGAATTGGCGGTGGTAGAAGTGATTTTTTTTAAACTTAAACTTGTTTGGATGATTATTTAGGACGCAAGTTGAGATGGAAAATGATTGAAAAGAGCGTGAGTCTTATTGAATACTACATACAAAATTTTTCCCCTAATTAATATCATTTTTATTTTCCCTATTATTTCTCAAACAAATTGCCAAGTATGAATTTTGTTTTAGAGATTAATTAAATATGACTATTGAATATTATTTTATTTTTTTTGTAGATTTTTAAAGATTAATTAAATATTAACCACGGAGATCAATTGGACTTGGAGTAGACTTTCATAATTAAATTTTATCATTTAATTTTTTTAGGGTATTTTTGCAAACCTATAGTTATTGGGTGTTTTACAAAAAATTTGTTTATTTTTTTAATGAAAGCAAGAGGAACCAAGTATGGTACCCCTTTCTTTTTTTCCATGTTCATCTTCTCTCCCTACGGCATGTTCATGGCTTTTTGCTGAAATGCAACCTAAAGCTACTTTGGTAAATATTGTGCTCGTTTGGAATAGCGATTGGAATGTTTAAAAGCAGCTTTTCAATTGTGATTTACGATACACAGAGTAAGTATGTTAGAGAAGTTTTATCTCAATTTATGTGAAAAACAGCTTATAAACAATCACAACGCTATAACAAATTACAGGTTGAGCTCAAAAGTCATATTGCATGATCGCCTCTCCAAACATGCATTTTTTCTCCCATTGTACTTTTAACCATCTGACCGCACAGCTTCTACCTCCCACTGCTTTCTCAAACAGACCCTTATGGTGTGTTTGGTTTGAGAGGAGGGTAGGGAAGGGAGGGAATGGTTGGTAAATTACAATTTTGGAAAAAAAAACCCAAAATTTTTCCTCTTATTCTTTTAAATTTTGGATTCTCACCCAAAATTTAAATACTTTCAACCCAAAAAGGTAATTTAACTCGTTCCTCTCCCCCTTTACTCTCCTCTCAAACCAAACACAACCTTAATCCGGATGAGTGAGGAATGACACGCAACACAAGTAGAGCCGGGAAAACAGGCCGAGCCCGTCGGGCCGGCCCTTTTAGGCCCTGGCCCTTCAAGGGCCGGGCTTGTAAATTGTAGTCTCAAAAGGAAGTCAGGCCTAATAGGGCCTCGGGCTTAAAAGGGCCGGCCCTGGAGGGCCTCGGGCCGGCCCTGGAGGGCCTCAGGCCGGCCCTTTAAGCTCGTTTATTTTTTATTTTTTATACTTAGAAATGAATCATATTACATTTTTTAATTACTTTATTGAATCTATATGTCACTCTGTCCTCATATTGTATAGAGTATGATTTTTGAATATATTGTTTTATCTAATTGAATCATATTGTGATTTTTGAGTATGATTTTTAAGTATATTGTTCTGCCTATTTAGACTAAAATCATATTATATACTATTCTGCTTGATAGAGTATGATTTTTGATGGAGGTTGTGATTATTTGACTACTTGAACCTACTGCTCAAAGTAAAACACAATCAAATGTCCTTGAAATTGATGATAGTAGCGAAGAAGGTGAAAATGATAGTCGTCATACTCATGTTGTTTAGAGGTTAGAGTATTTAGCTTCTTGCCTTCTTATACTTTGGCCTTTGTGTGAGTTATTTATGGACATGATTTTACCTTTGATTATACATTAGTAATTGTGTTTATTTGTTGCAAGAGACATGTTATTTAAACCTTAATGTTGACAACATTTATATATTAAATTAGAACTTTAATCGTTGTTATTTACTAATTATATCTCTCTGGGGAAAATACGCAAGAAAAATAGTTAAATATTATGAAAAGGATTTCTCGGCCCTGATGCTCTCGAGTCGGGCCTTGAAAAACTGTAATTTTCTTGACCCCGAGCCCTTTAGGGCCAGCCCTGTTAAGCCCTGGCCCGTCAAGGGCCGGCCCTAATTCCCAGATCTAAACACAAGGGAAGAAAAAAGTAAAGGAGCATTGTGACGTCAAGCCCAATGCCTGATTGGCCGATTCATTGGTTTTGGATCATTTTTTTCTGTGTAAAAAAATAAAATTGTATTTATGAGATAAATAATTGAGAAAAAGACAGAAAAAGAATTTTGAAATTGTAAAATTTCAAGTCAGGTATTTCCTAAAAAATAAGTTTTGAATTGTTTATCAAATTTCGTCATTCTCTTATCAACTCTAGGTAACGAACCTGATCTGAAATTTTGTAATTTCAAAGTTCTTTTTCTGTCTTTTTCCCTAAATAATAAGTAATTTCTATTTTTATAAATTTTATACTAAGAAAAAAGACAAGAAAATATAACTTGAATTTTAAAATCCCAAATCAATGATTCCCAGCTAAAAATGAATTATCAATTGTTATACTCTTGTAGTTAATACCTTTACTCTTATATGCAATAAGACTGATTTGGGATTTTGAAATTTATGTGATATTTTCCTAACAGTAAAATTAGACAAAAAAATTGTTTTAGGATGTTAAATACAATTGAGAAGATATTTTAAGATATTGAATGCAAGGTTGAAATTGCGTCGAAATTGGACAAAAAAAATTATTTTAGGATGTTAAATGTAATTGAGAAGATACTTTAAGATATTGAAGGCAAGGTTGCTATTGTGTTATTTTTAAAAGTATGAGGGTAAAATTGCTTCTAAGATGTAAGGACAAAATTGCACAAAACTTATTTAATTTTAATTGATATAATATAAATGGAAAAAGATAAGAAAATACCACAGGAATTTCAAAATTTCAAATGAGTCTTATCAGTTGTCACGTATAAGAGTATAGATATTAATTACAAGAGTATAGCAATGGACAACTTATCTTAGTAGGAAATCGTTGATTCAGGATTTGAAGTTCAAATTATATTTTCTTGTCAATTTTCCTAATATAAAATTTATAAAATAGAAATTACTTATTGTTTAGGGAAAATTAGGGAGAAGGACCAAGGAAAAGAAATTTTTATTAAAATATATATTAATAATGCCTTAAAAATTGTAATTATTTTAAAGGACCAAAATTAAAATATAAATCTTTAATTATAAAATTAACCCTAATCAAACTCCCTATATTTTTTCTAACTCTATCATAACTATTTGACGGTTAGTTATCAATCGATGTTCCCTCCTTAAATGCGTCCTGAGTTTGAATTGGTTTTTATTTAGATATTGAGATTCCTGTAATATTGTTAGTTTATTTTAGGGATTTATTGCTTAAGAATTTTAAATTTTAGCATTTTTATTCTTATAACATTCCTATTTTTTCAAGATTTTTTTTCATGAAAAATTACATATTTTTAAAAGAAATATATTATAAGATTTTTTTGTGATTTTTCAAATTTTTTAAAAATAATCAAGATTTAGAAAGATATATATAATTCTAACACCGTTAATGTTGCTAATAGAAAATGCTGACGCAACAAACTCAATCAATGACTGTATAATTAAATACTATTAATATTAAATTTAAAATATATGTAAATTAAAAAATATCTAAATACCTAATGGAGTAGTCAATATTAAAACCTCAATTACAATAAAAAAGATTGGGAGAATTACACTTAAGTCCCGAAGAAGAAGAAAAAAAATGAAAAAATGATTCCTTGAAATTGCAAAATAAAAAAAAATCCCATTAACAACTCCAGGAGCAGATCATTGACAACTCCAGGAGCCTGCATTGACAACTTCTTAGGACTATTTTTTTATTTTACAATTTCAAGGGATCATTTTTTTATTTCTCTTCTTCCTTGGGAATTGAGTGTAAGTCTCCCAAAAAGATTTTAGTTTAATAATATAAATATATTAGTTTAACAATCTAAATAGCAAAAACTCGATTTCATTTGCAATAATTTGTTAGTTTATTTTAGTTTAATAATCTAAATATATTATATTACAAAATTAAAACTTAAATATGCTTTATCAGTGGGACAATCATAACTTAAGTTTGTTGCGTCAATATTTTTCATTAGCAACATTAATGTGTTAAAAATATAGGACAAAAAATATACTTTATAAAATTAAGGACCAAAAGTATATCTCATGTAAAACTTAAAGGACTAAAAGCATATTTTTGCCAATTAAATTTTATAAAATGGTTTAATTTATTTGATTTTCCACAGTAGTTTTTTCATTTAAACTTTAAAAAACTAAGCTAATTTGAAAATTAGATAATGATTTTAGCTAGATATTTATGAGTTTTAATAATGAGGTATCTCAATTTAAAGCAAAATAATAACTAGGTTGTAAAACTTGAAAGTAAATTTTATTTGAATTAATTTTGATAATATTTATATCTTAAATTAGAAATTTATTGTTTCAATTTTATTCCTTTAAAAAGATAAAAAAATTAGAGATTTTCAATTAAATGAGTCTAAAGCCTGCGGGCCCGGCCTTAGCCCAATGCTATAAGGCTCGGGCTTCATAAAATAGGAGTTTTATGGAAGTCAAGCCTAAATAGGTCGAGCTTGTGAAGAGCGGACTTCCATAAACAGGCCGAGCCTGTGAAGAGCGGGTTCTTATTCCTAGCTCTACCTCATGTTGTATCTCATTCCCCACTCATCCAAATTAAAACCAAACCGTTTTAAGGTAGCAGACAGCAGCGAATGATAGTGGTAGTGGAGAGAAGCCGAACCCATATTTTTGAGAGGCAAAGTAGATTGTGATAATACATTTAGGATATAAGTAAAACCCTTAATAAACTCATACTTTATCTTATCCATTATATAAGTCACTTTCAACTACTTCGCCGGAACTACGAAATGACAATTAACTCATTAATTTGTCTCAAATTAATTTTTTTAAGGTAGCAGACAGCAGCGAATGATAGTAGTAGTGGAGAGAAGCCGAACCCATATTTTTGAGAGGCAAAGTAGATTGTGATAATACATTTAGGATATAAGTAAAACCCTTAATGAACTCATACTTTATCTTATCTATTATATAAGTCACTTTCAACCACTTCGTCGGAATTAAGAAATGACAATTAACTCATTAATTTGTCTTGAATTAATTTTTTTTTCACCCTTACCCTTATTAAAGAACGAGATAGAAAAATATAAAGAATTAATAAAATTGGAAATGAGTATTAATTAAAAGGACATCAAAAAATAAGCATTGATGATTATGCGAGTAACTTATATCATGGATAAGAGAGGGATCACGTTTAGAACATGAGAGATTTTATTTTTCTACACCCTTGGTCATTCAACTTAGTTACTTATTGGAGGTGGGGTGACAACTGATAAGTCAACTTGATCTTTCTTTTTTTTGTAATTTTTCAAAATAAAATTTAAGTTTTCCATTATAAATTTTACAAGATGATAATCACTTGCGATCTTTAATATTAGAGTTATCTGAGAATTATATTTGATTCTAAATATAAGACCTCAATCTATTATGTTTCTAAATATATAATTTTTTCCCCAAAATATTTTTGTTGATTGCATATATTGAGGGGTTTCTTCCAAAGGTAATTATGATAAAAGATAGTGTTTAAGGAAAACTAATATGTATTTGAGAAATACTTAGAAAAACCGGATTGAGCAATGAACCGGTCATAGCACATGTTCAAGGGTTAATGGGTCAACCGGGGTCTAACCAGTAGTTGAACCGGTCATATTAAAATATTATAATTTATTAGTGGCAATATATATTAATATATTTTCAAACTTCTATAGATAAAAATGAAGATTTTTAGAAAAAAATACTTAAAATATATTAGTATGAGTTATAATGTCTATACTTATGCAATGATATCTCCTTTTCTATAATTATTACTCCCTCCGGTCCTAATTATAAGATAAAGTTGACTTTTTTGGAGAAATTAAGGAAGCCAATTAAATTACTTTAGAGTATTTATTTTTTTCTCCAAACTAATTAATTTAACTAATAAACTAATATATAATCTAAGGATACTAAAAATATAAACACTCTAAAGTAATTTAATTGGCTTCCTTAATTTCTCCAAAAAAGTCAACTTTGTCTTATAATTAGAACCGGAGGGAGTATATCTTTTTAAATAAATTTTTTTCATTATCTTCTTCATTTTTTTTAGATTTATTCTTTCTTTACCTATTTTTCTCTTCATTTGGGTCTTCAACTTCCAATTTTCCCCTAAAAAAAGCAAAAAAAAAAAAAAAAAAAAATTAAAAAATGAAACCGGTCCAACCGGTTGAACCACCGGTTTTGACCGGTTTCCCGGTTCAACCATCAAACCAAACCAGACCACTGGCCGGTTCCCCGGTTCAACCAGTCGAACCGGCCGGTCCGGTCCGGTCCGGTTTTTTGTGCCGTGATTTTTCTACACCCTTGGTCATTCAACTTAGTTACTTATTGGAGGTGGGGTGACAACTGATAAGTCAACTTGATCTTTCTTTTTTTTTTTGTAATTTTTCAAAATAAAATTTAAGTTTTCCATTATAAATATTACAAGATGATAATCACTTGCGATCCTCAATATTAGAGTTATTTGAGAATTAGATTTGATTCTAAATATAAGACCCCAATCTATTATGTTTCTAAATTTATAATTTTTTCCCCAAAATATTTTTGTTGATTGCATATATTGAGGGGTTTCTTTCCAAAGCTAATTATGATAAAAGATAGTGTTTAAGGAAAACTAATATATATTTGAGAAATACTTAGATGCTCAAGGAGCGCTACCTCATCTATACTTTTACTAATTAAAATATAACAACTCATTTTATTTTAATCCTACATGGCAGATGATTCATCTGGAGAAATTCAAATTTTATGATTTTTAAAAAACAACAACTCATGGGAGGGAATTATGTCTTTTGTTGTTCTAAATTATAAAGTTTATGGTTTTCAAAATTATAAATTTTGGATTTCTTCAGATGGCTTATCTGCCATATAGAATTAAAATAAGATGAGTTGTTATATTTCAATTAGTCAGAGCATCAATGAGGTGGCGTTCCGGGAGTATGTAAGTATTTCTCTATATATTTATTCCAAATAACTAACATAAATAATTTTCTCAATATGCCTTAATAAGTTAATTAGCTCTTATATTAACGAAATAGGTACTCCCTTTAGTCTTATTTATAAGAGTTCGATAATATAATTATGCGATTTAAGAAAGTGGTTAAAGTTAGTTAAAAATAATAAGTATATTTAAAATAAACTTTATTTTCCTAATATGCCTTTATTTATGAGAGCCAAGTAAGAGAGATAAATAAAGTAAACATGAATATCACTTACCTTTCAATTAATGTAATACTTATAATTAATGAGGGGTAAAAAAAAAAACTCATTAAATGTTCACATAACTCTTGTTAGACTTTTATAAAAAGGATTAAGGTAATTCAAAAATTTTGAGTTTTTATAAAAAGAAAATAATAGGAGGGAATCTTATTGAAAAAGCCCAAAAAAAATTAAGGGAAAATTACATGCAAATTCTTGGCAAGAAAAAAAAATGGTCATTTCAAATTTTAAAATTACCAAAAATTCTCATGAATTTATTAATGACGCCCCTAGATTTGTCAATAATATACTCCTGAAGTTATCAATGAGACTTGTTGGTAATTTTAAAATTTGAAGGGGTCATTATTTATTTTTTATTTGTCGGGGACTTGAATATAATTTCTCAAAAATTAGGGCATATGGAGGGGAAAAACTGCTGGATTCATTTTAGATTTTATACTCTTTCTTGTTCTGACAAAAAAACAAAACTTTCTTGTGATTTGTTACATTCACGTGGCAAACGTTTCTATATTTTATTTAAAAAAACAAAAAAAATAATAAAGAATAATAAGAATTCCCTATGTGGTTAATAGTAACTGTTGTGGTGTCCCTCCATAACAAGAAATATTATGGTTAAGACGAAAATAGGGAGGGAGGACCCAAAATTGAAGGTTTAAGTTTGTTGTTCTTCTATATTTTTGCAAAATTCTCAAGCTCTGCGACATTTGGTTCGATGCTACCCTCCGTTCTTCTCAAACGGAGGAATTCTTTGGTATCTCCATGACTTCTTCATCAACCTCTGCCGCTGCAAATGTTGGATCCTCTGCTTCTTCTTCCAATAATAGCAAAAAACCTAAATGTGAGTTATTCCTCGCTCCATTTATCTCTTTCTCTTCAATGTTACGATGACCATTGTTGCTTTCATCTACCCGTGTCTTCGCTAGACAAACATTGCTTAGATTTTTTACCAAATTCCAGACAAATTGAGTGTTTCAGGTAATCGTTTAAATTGTCAATGTCATTGTTGTTTGTTGTAGATTCTAAATTTTCACAGCAAGAACTTCCCGCGTGGCAACCAATTATAACACCGTCATGGGTATGGCTCGCGAATTAACTTCTGTAATGTCACCACTAAATCATACGTAGTATGCAACTGTTTCAGCCTTCTCATGCTATAATAATTGATTAACTCACGATTTATTGTCATTTTACAGGTCGTTACTCAATTTACAGTTATTGCAGTCATCTTCATCCCTCTTGGTCTTGCCTCATTATTTGCATCAGAGAATGTAATATTTTGTGATCATGATTATAACCCTGCCACATATTTTCTGGATAAAGCAGAAAAGAAAACAACAACTGATATAAAGGAGGGGCATCCTTAGGTTTTGATATTGATGCTCAAGAAATTGGACCAGAGTTACAAGTGGCTTCACTGATTCAGGCCAAAACCCTACACCCCTTCTACAACTCAAAATATACTCTAAACAGCAACAATACAGGAAATAGAGACTAAACACTGAACAAAAGGATCAACAAATCACAATGAACCTTCTCTGGCTTTCGAGAGGCCAGAGACTCTCCCTTGCCAAACTCAATCTCAAAATAAGTCTTAAAACTCTCTGTAAACCACAAGGACAATATAACCCAAAATGTACCCTTCCAGTCCTTAATATAAGACATATTTTCCTAATTTAATTAAATTAAAGAAGTTAGTTAATATGACACATATTCTCTAAAACACCGTAGTCATCTTCTTTAATTCCCTCATTTCCTCTCTTCCTTGATCATTGTTGAAAGAGCATCAATAGGGGTTAATTAGGAAAAAATTAACAAATATGAAAACTATGTCTTATATTTAAGATCAAGATCAACTCTCCAAATATGTCTTATATTAAGGACTGGAGGGAGTAACTTTCAAACCTCCCAAGCATAGCCCCAAGTCCTTAGACTGAGCTGAGAGCAGACTAGCTCATCATTTTTGGTTCCTTATAATCTGGAGCCTTAGAATAATAACTCCTTGGACCAGCAGAGTCGTTCCCTTCTATCCCCTGTGCCTTCCTCAGTATCCACCCATATGTTTTATTAACACCAGAAGTCTTATCAGATTATTTTTTATACCTATTGTCAAATGAAATTTGTGTGCTGAAACTGACAATTCATTTGATCAAGGATTCCTGATCCAGGTGGTGGAAATAAGCTACAGATATGATCAGGAATGTATTCCCCATCAACATAGAGATGATGCAGTGGCCTTTGTTCAAAGGACTACAACAAAGAAGACCTGCCTCAGGAAATGGATTGTCAGTATCTTTCCTGTATCACTTCTAACATAGTTATTTTCTTTTCTTTGTTCATCAACAGAACCTAAGCTGCAACCTGCTACTCAAGATTCTGGTTTCTGATGAACTAATTTTTTTAGATGTCTTACAGGTTACGAAAAAAATGAAAGCCCCAATATATGTTTATTACCAGATTGATAATTTCTATCAGAATCATCGAAGGTAAGCATAGTTCATCAATCTAATATTGTTTTGGCTTCTTTTAGAGCTCATGTGCATTTTGAGATCACCTTGTTTCTTAATTTATCTTTCTAACTAGACCCTTGATTTAAAGCATCAACCATGTTAGATGAAAAATGCAACTTTCATTATTGAGTATGGCAGAAGTGAGGTGTCATGTTTTAGGTCACATAAATGCAACATGTGCATGCTCACTATTGGTGACTAGTTTTACTCTGATATCAGAGTTGATCAAACTTCTATTTTTCTAGAAGTTGAAAAATAAGTGGTATCTACACAAAAAATGTTCAGCTATTCATTGGCAAACTCTAGTACAATTAATGAAATTAGGGACTCTGAATAACCAAATGCTTTTCCATCTGCATGATATTCACAGATATGTTAAAAGTAGAGATGACAAACAACTAAGGAGTAAGGCAGATGAGAAGGGATCATCCTCTTGTGAACCTGAACTAACTCATGATGGAAAACCAATTGTTCCCTGTGGCCTCATTGCATGGAGTTTGTTCAATGACACCTACAGCCTTTCAGCAAACAACAAGACTTTACTGATTGACAAAAAGAATATTGCATGGAAGAGTGACAAGACCGGAAAATTTGGTTCTGATGTGTATCCAAAAAACTTTCAGCAGGGAGACTTGATTGGTGGAGCAAAACTCAATGAGAGCATACCTGTAAGTATATCTATCTTAATTGCAGTGCATAGTTATTGTGATTTTCATTATTTTCTTGAGTTCTCTAAGAAAACATTATTGCTTGATTTTTAGTTTGTTAATAATGATTTTCTTGGCATGCATCAGCTGAGTGAACAAGAGGATCTCATTGTTTGGATGCGAACAGCACCATTGTCTTCTTTCAGAAAACTATATGGGAAGATTGAGACTGACCTTGAAGTTAATGATGAGTTAGACATGGTTATTGAGAACAACTATAATACATACAGTTTTGGAGGAAAGAAGAATCTGATTCTTTCAACAACAACTTGGATTGGTGGGAGAAATGATTTTGTGGGGATGGCATGTCTTGCCATTGGTGGACTGTCCTTGTTGTTTGGCTTGGTGTTCGTAGTTATGCATGTGATGAAGCCAAGGTATGAAAATACCATGCTCATCCTTCATCTATTGTTTCTGTTTCCTTTTACAGGTAAAAAAATGTGGCAGAGAAATTATGAATTTTGTGCACATTGTAGAGTGGACTGTACTGTAAATAAATATGAAGTCTTAACTTTTCTTCTCTCATATTCGATCAGAAGTTTTGTTCATGTTGTCCTTGTAGTTAAAGTATTGGTTAGTCAGATAAGAAAAAAAATGATGATTCTTAAATGTCACAGGTTTTTCTCTGTTAATTCTTGCAAGTTGACATTGCATTTGGCTTTTGCATTATATGCAGGCCTCTTGGGGATCCATGCTACTTGTCCTGGAACAGATGTCCAAAAAAGAATGTGTAAGATAATTTGAATATTTTCATCGATGGAGGAGAGTTCATAAAGTTCTATATTCTTATTCATGCAAATTCTTGATTCACTGAAGGTCTGTTATTATGGATGAAGAATACACTCTATAATTCTCTTCATCGACATATTTTAAAATATTTGTGGAACATATCGAGTTGGACTGCTTATTTTTGCAAACAACCAGGAACCTGGGTAGTTTGGAGGATGCCTTAAGTCTTGCTGTCATGTATAGATAAAAATATAGTTAATAATGAACATTATCATTAATACTCTTCCAACTTGTGTGGGAAGGGTTTGAAATTCACAGTTTTATGCTCAATTGATCCATATGTAAACTATTTGTGTTAAATAAAGAAGGAAAAGAAGTAATGGTAAGTTATTCTATATAAGAAGAGAGTACAAGTAACTTGATCAAAGAAAGTTTGTAGAAGTAAAGTACAAGTACATATTGGGGTACATTAGCCTCCAAGCTACTTAATTGGGAGAAACCTAGGGAATTGAACCTTCTCAGATTAAACCCTTTAATTAGAAACAAAAACAAATATTTAATTTAGGGGGTTAATCAACTGTGATGTGGTTAGCCCACATGGTGCAAAGTGCCAAAGAAATTGTAAGGAAAATCCCTACCTTCTTCAAGAGCACACCAAACCCTCTTCCACTTTTGATACCAATAAACCAAACCCTTTCTTTCTCATTCCATGACGATTTCTTGTTGCCGCTTATTGCACCAGAGCAATATTTCTCTTTGCCATCTTCATTTTCCTGATCTAGTTTCAGGATTTGTGCATGCTCCCCCAAATATGAAGCACAAAGCATCAAGAGAAATGCAAATATGAACATAATAGCACTAGTAGCAGTTCTTGAAGGCTTCATTATTAGCTTTCCCATCACATAGTCTTTCAGTTTTGTGAAATAGGACCCTTGGTTCTCCATTCTCTGTGTTTCTTCGGTCTGTGTTGCTGTTTCTGCCTTTTCTACTGAGAGATTAGTGGTATTTGTCATTACTGGGTTGAGATGAACCTTGAGGGTTTGTGAAGGGACTATCTGGTGAAAGAATGTGTCGGCTGCTTGGCGAGTTGCCACAAACATTCCATGGCTGACTTTGACCTCCTCAACAACCTCAAAGCAGCTTGGAGAGCTTGAATAGTCATCCATGGGGGTGCCTTCATCTATGAAGTTCTCATTTGGTTCATCATAATTGATGAATTCCAATGAGAAGTCGTTCATGTTGTTGCTTTGGTGCTGCACAGATTCTGCTGCAAAATAAAAATCCCTCTAAATTATTACTGGAAACATACAGAAGGATCGAAGTTTACATAAACTTTAATTACATGGGGGGAAATTACAAGATTTTCTACGCTTTTACAAGTGATTATTATTATTATTGTTGTTGTCGTCGTCGTCGTCATCGTCGGAACAAAGTTAATAATGAAATTCTGAGTTATAAATCATGTTCTCATCCAATGTTTGATTAATAAACAAGAATTGCAAACACTTAAAATGTTAAATTACTGAAGGCAAATCATATGATTTTCCATACCTTGCAACTCATTGTCTTCTTTGTTTATTTGGAAATTCGTAATATCCTCAATAGGAACAATCTTTTGATCTTCCATAAAGCTCTGTGTGCAATTATACAAACAATCACATCAATTCAGCATTCATCAAGGCACTATATATATATATATATATATAAAAGAAGTATTTATCAAAAGAATTAAAATGATATCTGCAGTCCAATATGGCTTTTATGAAGTTCAAGGTGCACTGTAAAGAATAAGATGCAATGAACAATGGTTAAAAAAGGGCAGCACATTGTACAAGGCTTCCACCAGTTAAGGTTTGGGGAGTGATAGGTGTACATCGCCTTACTCCTGAAAGTAAAAAGGTTATTTCTAGGATTTAAACTCATGATCTCCAGGTCACGTGACAAAAACGTTACGGAAGCTCACCCTCTAATGAACAATATATAATAGCTAATTCATGATGGAGTTGATATATTGTCACATATGCGTAGATATATAGATATTATGTTACTGCTAATGATAATGAAAACTAATATACCATGTCCATATTTTTGCTCGACATTCCAACCCATCTCAAGTTTTCCACCATCCTCTCTGCCTTGAACTCATCATCCAAATCTGAAATCTCTACTGACCTAACTATGTTCGGATCTTCCCATGTAGTAGTAGTAGTTTCATTATTAATACCTCTCATCATGGAACTCAAGTCACTCACATGGTGGTCATAGTTATAATTCTGATCACCACTTCCTCTTCCCACCATGAAAGTGAAGTCATCATCTTCTTGTTCATGAGGAGCATAGTTTTCGTTGCTGTTGCGGCCAGCAACGCCCCATGTGGTGGGTGAATAGTTTGTGGGGTTATTAATGAGTTCCTGAGAAGCATGAGCTACTGATAGAATCTCCTGCAAAATATCGGTTTCAGTAGTTCTGCTTCCATGAATAATGGCACCAGAATGATGAGGAGGTTGTTGTGGCATATTCTTCAGTTCAGGAATCCCAAATTGAGGGAAGTCCTCCACCTCCAAGGGAGGCATACTGAACCTATGCTGCATCCTTGCACATTCTAAAGCTATGTCCACCTACAAAACACATTATATATACACATGAGCTGTGAATGGAAGCCGAATCATTTTAAATACCCACACAAGTTTAAGTTTAACGTGGTTTCTAAAATCTTCATCTATACTATTAGAAAACCCTTGAGAGCTCAAGTTATAAGTAAATAAATATCACTCTGATCCTATTTATAAGTCATTTTTTACCAAAAAATTTGGTCCTATTTATAGGTCTAATTTTAGTGTAGTAAATGAGATTGTGATAATTTTGCCCCTATTTATTATATCAATGAAGAAATAATTGAAAGATAGAAAGAGAATAAAGAGTTAAAAAGTACCTATACATAAATGAGCGCATAGTTGGAAATTTACCTTATAATCATTGAGTTAACTACCTTTCATTGGTATGTGAGATTTAGTTAAAAGGGACTTATAAATAGGACCAAAGTGGTATGTTAGAAGGCTAGTTAAAGGTATGCCCTTATTTATAAGAAGGCAAGTAAGAGAGAAAAATAAAATAGTAATGAGAGAAAGTATGTGAAAGAGAATGTTACATGGTAAAAAAAGATGGGGAGAGAAAATAGAATTAATTAGAGGCAAAATGGTCAAAATATATTGAATGTTTAGATAGCCTCTAAAAGGAACCAATTCAATTTAAATTTCAGGCTTTTATAAAAACGATTAGGGGAAGTTGTTAATTAAATGGGGGAAACTTTCCTATTCTTAATCAATAGTTTGGCACTTCAATGTAATATTAATTAGTAACAATAAGAAAACATACATGTGACATTTTAAAAAATTATAACTCAAACAAATTAGAGATAACAATGTTTTCTGGATGGCATGAGATGCTTATACTTAAAATGAAAGGTTATAATTGTAGTGAGAATTCAGATTTTATATTTCAGAAAAAGATTCATCATCAGTGATTTATATAAAATATAACCAAGCTAAAAATTCAGATGTGTTAGAAACCATTTTTTAATAGCATACAAAATGTTTATAACATGAAACATCGTATGCTTCCAGCCATCTTGGATATCTATACATATACTACAATCCAATTAATTATCGTGAACATCCTAAACATGCATAAGATTAAAAATGACACTAGCAGTATTAATTAAAGATTCATGAAAAATCTTTTATCCATTCCTAGATAGTTAAATCCTCTTGAGAATTCTTGGGGGGAAAAAAATACTCTTGAGAATTCTCTCTAGATTCCAGACCATCTTGATAGAGAGATATGGATTTGTGGGCCCCATCTAATATGGAGGGCACTAGGGCTCATTTAAACCGTTAATTCTCTCTCTCTCTCCCCACCTAGTTGTAGCGGTGACTTGGAGAGAATCCATACCCAGTTATATTATATATATATATATATATATATGTACAGAGAATCCAGGCTTGGGGCTATTGCCCTATGACATGAAAACTTTTCAGTAAGTGTGACAGTTCATGGTTCAATCCCATTTGTTAGTAGGTCATATCGGAATCAAATCAGAGCTAATCCAGGACCAAATTGATGAGAGAGTGAAGATTGTAAGCTTATTAATATGAAATTATAAAGAAATTAAAAAAAAAGAATTCTCTTTTTTTAAAAAAAATTATTAAACCGTCCAGGTTTAATAACAAGGGTAGTTACCGTCTGCCCCACTAATTGAAAAAAAAAGGAAGCAGAGAGAGAATCCAGGCTTCATGCATATGTAAGGAGGCTTATATTACCTTATACATGTGTTTATGTATCTATATGCAGATAGAAATGGTGATTTACCTTGGAGGGAGGATATGATGTGGGTGCATAGTTGGGAAATGAAGAAGTTGCAGGAAGGCCTAACAGAGAAGGATCATCAGACAAGAAGTGAGACCAACTTGGATTACTATTATTATTATTATTGACACCATTGAAGTTTGTCCCATTTTGGTGTTGCATGTATGGTGAATGGTGAAGAGGAATCATCAAGTAATTTTTTGAACTGTCCAAGTCTTCGCCTCCTCTTCCTTCACAGTAATTAAGCTCACTATTATTAATGGTGGATGACGTCTGATCACTACCCATCCGCTGCTGATACGTATGATTATGATAATTCCCATTATTATGACTACTCCTCACGTACTCGTCTTCTACCTTTGGACTTATCACTGCACTCTTCTTGAACACACGACATAGAGAATACGCCTCCTGAAATTCACCATTAACATTTTCAAACCCAAAACATGTATTAGGAAAAATACCAGTAAATATAAGATATATTTTTTATATCTATCAATCTTTTCTTAATTTAACCCTGTTTGTTGTTCCCACCTCAATGTTATTACCTGCATGGCAGTAGAAGCGGGTTGGCATTCTCGTTCGTGAAGACGATACTCGTGCATGACCCAATCAGTACGAGAGCCATGGGGGGCTCTTCCTCTATAGTAAACTAAGGTTTTCTTCATGCCCACTGCTCTACTCTGTGAATTCACTTTCCTATCTTTCCCTGTCGCCTTCCAATACCCACATCTCGTGGCTCTGTTTGTTCTTGATCCGTTCGGATATTTCCTGTCTCTTGGACTGAAGAAATACCACTCCAAGTCTTTCCCTGGTAACAGCGATTTCCCTGCATTCTCCAAAATACAAATATATTATATATATGGTGGTGACAAAAGTTATTGCATGCCACTTTTGAATATCTTGGAGACCATGAAATGATATGTTCCCTTTTATTTTCTTTGCTTTTTGACTCGGCAATTCTTTCTTCTCTTGTCTTATTATTACTGGCTAAAGGTGAAGGGACCCACTCCTAAGAAGCTTAAGTACAAAACCACACGAGTTTTTTTTTTTTTAAATTTATATGTGAAAGCAAAATAATGATATATACTTGACCAATAAAGCAAGTATGTGTTTCATCCTCCAACAAAAGCCAGGGGAAAAGAGAAGCGAGTATTTGTGCTTTCCCTTTTTCAAGCCAATTAATTGTCTTGATAACCATTGGCTGATGACTCTAACATGAACCAAATGATTTTTCAGTACCATATATGTGTATATATTACAAAACGGAAACGTCGTTGAAAAGAACATGGTAAAAACCTCTATAATATCTTCCAGAAAACAACGCATATGTGTATATATATATATATATATAACACAAACACAAAATTATGTTCGTACCTGGCAAGTCCCATGGTTCACACTTGTAGAGATCAACTTCAGGGATGATCTCTAACTCAATCTTGAGGCCATTAATCTTTCTTTTCAGATAGTAAGCCACGAGCTCTTCATCTGTTGGGTGGAATCTGAATCCTGGTGGAAACGAAACTGGTGCCATCTCTATTTATATGTATATATATGTATATCTCGCCTACCTTCGGACCTTCTTCTTTATAATGTTTCTCAGTTATCTGTTGACCTAAACACAGATTCATCAAAGCCTCGATCAATCCCAAGTAATTACTAATATATCTTAATTATGCAGCAACCATAAATTAAATCATAATTCTTGAATTCATCTATATATATAGAAGGCATATATGGTTAGAGAGAGAGATGGATATATCAGACCTTAGAGGAAGAAGATCCAAAGGCGGCAGAGAGAGGAGAGAGCTTGAGAATGATGAGAGAATGGCAAAAGAGAAGAGGGAGAGAGAGAGAGGATAAGTTCTGAGGGTTCCTTGGGGTTTTGATAAACACGACAGGTAGAGAGAGAGGAAATAAACAAAACAAAAGCAAAGAGAAGGTTTGTGTCAGCCCCACTTGGCTTTTTGTTACTTTTCATTTGTTTTTTCTTTTGATCAAGATGATGATGAACGATTCCTCTTTTCTTTGTAATCAAGCTTACATTGCTTATTCGTTATCACTAATTAATGTAACCCCTCTCTCTCTCTTCTCTTCTGCACTCAGTTATCCTATGCTTCGTACAAGCTCCTTCAAAAATTCCCACCTCCTCCACGTGGCATCCCCTGAGTGGTTGCATCTCATGCACGTTAGTATTGTATTCATTCATATATATGTACACAACAAGAATATGGGATCTACGTTTACTTGAGGAAACTCATCAACGAAGACAACCAACTTTGGCGGCTGTTTCTAACCGAAAACAACGACCCCCTTTCACATTTCTCTCTGTCTGTTACTCTCTCCGGTACTAATTATATGATATATTTACATAACTTTGGAGAAATTAAGAATAGTAGTTAAATTATTTAATCTTATTTATTTTCCTAAAATACCCTTATTTAATACATACAAGAAATCATGTTTTGTTCATGTTGATCACTTGCCTTGATGTAAAGCAAGTGATCTTGCCTATCATTAAAATGGAGTTATGCTGGTTTGGTTCGAGTGGAATTAAAGAAAAGGAAAGTTACAATTTTTAAAAATAGAAATGATGACATTGATAGTGTTAAATTGATTTTCTTACCCTTTATTATTATAAAATAAAAGAAACAGTAGAATTGAGGTGTATGTGACATTAGTGAATTGCAAGTATTACTTACTTTATAGAATACATAGGTGTATTATAAAATTATTATTGTGTTTCATTATTATTGAGAAAGTATCAATTGGAGTATTTTGGGAAGAAATTGACAAAAATTAAAAATTTGTTCTATAATTAGGATCAAGATCAACTCTCAAATATTATCCTATAATTAGGACCGGAGGGAGTATATATGTTATATATACATATATATATATATATATCATATATGTTCTCTAGATACTTTATCTTATTGTCTATGGCCTATCATTTTCGTTCGCTTTTGTTACATTGTTTCTTTTCACGTGGGTGCTGAATGGTTCAGAATTTGTATGCTCCTAGGACAACATATCTTCAAATTTTTAAGCACTTTTTGCAGAGATCGAAATTCTTAACGTGTTCGTGTTTTCCTGTTATTTTTGGAATATATTATTAAGAACTGTTGATTCTCATACATTACATTCCATTTTTTGATGCATGCAACACTACAGTTTCTATTCCTCATATTGTGATCATCGCCGCTTACATTAATTAGGTTGAAATTCAATCACCGACGTCAATTTTTTCATGTCGTCAGTTTTGGGTGCTTGTGTATACATGCAGATGCATATGATGGCATTAATTTTTCAGGATATTGAAAATTAAGCATGATATATAATAATAATAATAATAATTTATTTCAAAAAATATACATTTAATTTTCCCAATATAGAACTGCTTGGAAATTTTATGAACAATATGACTAGATATGTTTTTATATAGTGATAATCGACAGAATTTTATGCACAGAAAGTAAGTATCAGTACTATTCGAATTCTGGAACCTATTTAACTAATGTGATTAGATTAAGGAATCTTTGGTTAAATTGATTAATTATATTAAATATGACATTTTTTTCCTAAAATACCCTTATTTAAGATGGTCTTTGGCTTCAACTATTGTTGAAAAGAAGAATCCACCATCTTGTTGAGAGAGTATTAGCAAGATGGTTTTTTTTGGGGGGGGGATGATAAATATGAGAGATGTGTTTTACATTTAGAACTAATACCAGCTCTCCAATTAAGCCTTATATTAAGGACCGAACAAGTATTATGGTATTAAATATGCTCTAAATATAATAATATATGGGTGGATTAATTGTATGTGTGAGAGGGAGAGGAACTCGCATCTTTTGTAAACAGGTTTCAATTAATTAATGAAAAATTATAATATCTTTATTTCAATCGGCAAAACCATGTCCTAATGTGATTGCCCAATATACTAAAATTATAATATTGATTATATATGATTAAATTGGAGAAGGAAAAATAATGTAAAATATGGGTGGCGATTAGTTCAAACTTCAAATTCTTAGGGGTTTAAAAAAACCTGGTAGTCCGTTCTAGTCTAGTCCATTCTGGTCCAGCCTAAATAAGTACCATAATGAAATTGGACTAGATTGACTGGTCGGGGGCTGGACCGGGTTCAAGACCATGTGATCAGACCACCTGGTCTAGTCTGGTTTAGTCCATTGATTTTTTTAATATTTTTTAATTTAGATGTTCATATTTATTTAATGTTGTTGGAGTTTTTAAAGGATTTATGATTAACTTTTATTGTTTTGGGATGATTTGTTTATGATTGTAGGTATTTTTATTATCTTAATTGTGTTTATTAGGTTTAATCATTAGCTTCTTATAGAGAAAAATGAAAAACAAAAAGGAAATTAAAGGTCTTAGACTACTTGGATCAATCTACTAGTTTGATGGACCAAGTCTAGTCCAACTCGATCTCAGGCTCCCATTAGACTAGACTGGACCACAAGTTGCTAAACTCATTTTGTCCATGAAAACAGACTAAACATCGGGTTGGGCTCTTGTCTGGTCCACTCTGTCCGCCGTGTGCAAGCCTACAAATTCTTCTAATGTATCAAGAAAATAATGGAAAAAAATAATTAATATTGTATTTTTTTTTAATTTGATGAAGGTTTTTCCCTTTCTAAACTTAGAGCGTAAATGATTTTTATTTTTTCTAATAAGTATATTTTCCAGAATGTAAACTTATATTATCTTCTTTAGAAGGTGAATTCACTTACTATCTCAGCCCACATGATATTTAAACCTATAAACTATTAGGTTTATAAGGCACATCCATCCATAATTCATAATTAAAAATCGTAATTATCTAAAAATGAAACTTCTCTATCGAGTATAAGGCAATGGATGATGGGGACATGTACAGCTAAGACCAAGGTGGGACCCATGTGGGACCTGCTTTTGCCACGTGAACCAAATAAAGAATCCACGTGGCATTCAAGGGAGAATCACTTGTACGTTAGATATCTGATGCTTTTGCCTCCTGACCTCCTGTGCGGAGATATCCTATATAATATAATATAATATAATATGCTCCTCTTAATATAATCATATCATATCAAGCTTTCCCTTTCATGAATCCAATTTTTGGTTCTTTTTCCTTTATGAATCTATTCCTTCTCTACTTTTTCAGTTTTTCTTCCTCCGTCATCTTCTCTTTAATTTCATATATATTTAAAGAGGGTGACCCTGCATGGCTCCACATGGACCACAAACTGGGAAGACAAAAATGGACAAAAAGAAACAAAGTTTGAGGAGTTTTATAGTCAGAATGAGGAAGAAGAATAAAGCTGGATTTTAAGTGTGTGTTTGACATCATTTATTTTTAAATAATAAGTCCTTATTATATAAGTTGAGATAAAACCCCTCTTACATATTTATCTTATATATCATAAATTACCACTTATAAGCATATATAAATTTAAAATAAATTATTTCAAACGAGCACTTAAGCCAAGTTTCTCTGCCCAAAGGCCTTTTTGGTCAATCGGTCCCAACTCACATCACAAATTGTGTACCTTTTCGGTTCACTAGTGGGCTCATAAATACGTCAACATCCAATGTGGCCACAAGTTTTTTCTTTGTTTTTGGGTCCTTATGATGAACTTAAATAAATCATGATCGCCAATTAATTCGTATTCCAATTACTGAAATTAAATGCCAAGACTGGGATAAAGTACCAAATTAGACTCGTTTACTTAAGGTTAATTCAATAACGATCACATGCACATTTTAATATATTTACATGTGTAGGCCTATATTTTGAAGTTTTTTACTATGTATGGACATCCTCTTAAAAGTATTCAAATATTGATTGGACAAGTTACGAGAAACTAACCCATTTCACTAAATAAATTTGTTGCTTGTTGGCCAGAAAAAAAAAAAAAACTCATTGCTTATATTATGAATTTTTATTTCAACGCCCTAGATATGATGACATATCGATAGGGTTAAAAGAAAAGGTGTATTGTTGCCGGGAAAGTATTTCAAGAGAAAATATAAGTACCCTAAAGAACATTGTAGAACAACCTAATTAAGCACATAAATTTTAAAAGCTGAAGCAATATTATTTTTTTATAAAATGTCAACATTGGGGGGGGGGGGGATGTTATTCAATTCATACTAACGATTGATTCAATACATGCTCCATTTGTAGAAAGTAGGAACAAAACCAGTCAGGAACATGTATGTTTAAGTTCAACAAGGATAAATAATAGCTTCCAAGTTTAACTAGAGGCTTCTTCCCGTTCGATGCACGAATTGTGTATTATATGATGTAAATTTTAAAATTGATCATAAAGAACTCTCATTTGTTTCAAAATTTTTGATTGATTGCACTTGTAAATAGTTTGCTCTGTTAGTTTAATTTTTTAAAGTGGTGCAAGTTATCAAGCATAGACCAAGTCGTTGTTTTTTATTAATGGGAAGAAGCTTATGCTTTTTTTGTGTTTTCCGAATAATCATATATGGATGGTTGATGTATCATATTTGAAGCATGTAGGTGTGAGTGCATATATATTTCACCATTTTATTTTAAGGAAATTTCATTTCTCCCCCTCCAAAAAAATCCATTTATTTGTAACAAGTGACGGCTAGTCAAAACTTTTCCCTAGTGATAGTTTTCAACACTACCACCAAAAGTGACTTACAATAGCAACAATCAATGTCGTTGCTGAAAGCTTTTTGAAAGTCAATTTATTTATAGTGAATATTTTCAACAACACCAAAAGGCAATACAACAACCACCAAAGGGAATGACAATTTGGCAATTGAACTAACTACGACATTGTTTTAGTTTTCTGATTAATTGATAATTAATAATTATTTGTAGCTCAAAATGTGATTATGTTCTCATATGTTTTAGTTAATTAATAATTAAAAATAATTATGTGTGCTCCAAAAAAATTAAATCTTATATTTTTTGTAACACCATAAGGAAATTGTTTTCAAAATAGTATTCTAACTGCTGACATTTCCAATCCCAAATAATTTAATATTGGGTTAAGATGCATGTAGTTCCGTGAAATACTTTTAGAGGCATATAATACCTTGAAATATTTTGTGGTGCAATGTTACCCATAATATATTAAAAGTATATCAATATCTCCCCACCCATTAATAGCCTTATGGAAAATTATTTTTGAAATATTGACATTAAAATTCCAACAGTAAGTTCTGGTAGAACTTTAAACACTTGAATAAAAAGGAAGAAACACCCCAACATGAAATGTAGTTATCTTGAAGAGGAAAATCAAAAGTTGTTAGTATGATGATTTATTAGTAGGAACTTCTTGGATTTCTCTCACTTCTCTTCTAATTCTTCAAAAACTTTATAGCCTCTTTGCTTGGATCTTCAATGCCCAATCACTTTTCATCACCATCTTTACCGACGCCCAACCAACACCTACTCCATCCTCCTCCGCCGACCATGGCTACTCATACTTCTCTATCATATCTAATTGTGACCTAAATCCTAATTACCCCATAGTTACATATCTACCAGCCTCTTCATTCTTTGTCCGTAGCTTTGTCATTAATTGAGTCCAAATTCTCTCAAGCTGTTAAGATATGCTCGAAGGGTAAAACTGTCTTCCAGATTTTCTATATCCCATTTTTCCATGTATAAGGAAAATAAGTCGCCGCTAGAAAATAGGTTGTCAGAAAATTTGGCAACCAAATGCGCCCACCATGATGGAATATGCTGATTTTCCTTTTCTATATCACCTCATTTTTTGTGTAGCCAACGGAGAGGAGAGGAGAGGAAGGTCCGGGGATAGAGCTCAGCGTACACTGACTACACACCACGTATTGCCTTTTATAAGTGGGGAACTTAACTTGACCGTTGATGAGCTATAATGTTGATTAAAGGTGACTTGATGATTATTAAATATGACAATTCTAAACGTTCACAATTATGGTGATTTATGGTAATTCAATGTGGTTAATGAAGAGAATAAAACAAGTAATCAAAATGCATAAATGCTCCAATGGTTAGTTCTAAATACTTCTCTTTTCCACCCTTTTATTAGCTAAATTTTACAACATATTCCCTCTGGTCCTATTTATAAACAGTTTTCTCTTTCTTGGAGTTGGTCCTTAATACAAGCAACTTGTTTCTTGTTTCTAGAAATTCAAACCACTTTTTCCTTTTATACCCCTATTAAATACATATCTTTATATTAAGAAACCATTGATTGTCTCTTTATTCAATCATTTGTTACACATTCTCTCTCATATGCTCTTTCATATACAGAGGCATATTTGGAAAAGATAAGACATTTTTAACACATTTATTGTTTTTAATTAATCTTAACCTCCAGTTTCTTTTGTGCAATCGAGAACAATGTTGTTTATAAAAAATATCGGAGGTAGTAGTATGTCATACCCTTATCTTATTTTCAGTTTTTTCAGAGTAGTTGTGAAAAACGATAGGCTGTTCGGTTGGGCAATATAGGAATAGCATGAAAATATTGATAAAAAGTGCATGATTACAGAAATTCCCCATAGGGATTCGTACATGATAATTACCACTAATGTAGCTGCACAAGGCTACTTGGGTGTCTAAACCCATCCTAATGAAACGAAGATATCTTCCCATTTTGTTCCACCATTGCAATCCTCTTGTGTAGTTCTCTTCTCTGATCTTTGTGTATCTTCTGTATTCACCTATCTAAATTGTTAGTAGGGAAGAGTGAGATTCGAGGGAATCTCAGTAGGAAACAGATACCATAATGCATGCATGATAGATGTTATGTGTATGACATGTTAGCTTTAACTAGATGTATGCCCCATAATGACATTTTTGCATGCTTAATGTTTCATGCAGCATCATTATGGCCACAGTGTAAACAGAAACAAAGCTTCATTATTCAAATATGCTTTACACAATCAAGTAAAGCAATCACATACATCACTACACAAGAGATATCAAATACATGCAAATAAGATAAGTTCTCTACCTTAAACCTTTTGCTATCTCGAATTACGTGCCTCATAAAGCATGTCATAGCTTGGCTCTCCACTCAGTCCTACAATTCCAAAGGTACCATGTAGACACTTCCACAGTGTTTCTGGTGGTAATATGAGCCTATTATGAAAATTTACCAAAATACCTCTGAGCACCCGGGCTGCCCCTTTCGTACCCGTCTGACTATACTTTTTTTGAAATTTTAACTAGGTCTATTCTGATATATTTTTTCTCAAGGAATATATTTTCGGACTCATAATTACCAAATTCATTGCCAAAAGACCAAAATGTCCTTGGCAGCCCTTATTTCAATGTTTCAGGGGCGTTTTCGTAATTATGTTTTTTTAGGCTTTTTTGAAAAAAGTGACCAACTGTAACTCCACCTAATTTTCCCTCTTGAACTTAATGGAATTATCAAATCATTGACAATCCAACTCTAAGCTCTATTTCTTGCTCTAGCCGAAATCCTCAATACTTGGGGGAAAATTGGGGTTTTTTGATTTTGACTCTGCAGACGTATTCCTTTCTACTCTTAACCACTTTATTAACTATTTAATTAGGTTATGTAACATCCTCCTTTTTTTTTTTACTTAAAGTTAATTGTAGCTTAAGTTTTATTTAGTCAAAGAATTAGAATAAATTAATAATTTAAAAAGAAGTACCAAGTTAAAAAAAATTAATTATTACTTTATAAAAATAAATAAATAAAAATATATAGAAAGGAAATACCTCTTGAAAGTAATTATTTTTAATCTAGGAGTATGTGTGTGGATACTAACATTAGTAATTGGAAGTAGAATAGAACAAAAAAAAGGGGGGGACATGCTGTCTGAGTCAAAAAAAAAAATTATTATTTTAATGAAAAGCAAAACCCTAGGCCTTCCCTTATAAATACCTTTGTTCCCCTTCTCTTCCTAGTCATTCCAGCGGCCGCACACTGTCACTAAGGTAATTGTCTGTTATACTCACTTCTTCTTTTCGGTGTCTTACTTCAAGCAAGAGGTCTTGTCAAATTTTTTTTACTGTTCATCTTCCGTCCTTTTGTCCAGCGACCCTTGTCACATCCCCCCTTCAGCCAACCGGCCTACCGCACCACTGGGCTCCAACCCAAGTGGAGTGGGCAAGGATGCTGGACCCACCGCAGCGCGGTCCATTAGGCTTACTGCAGCTCGCCCAAGACTCACAAGAGTCCCTCACTCCCCTAGCGAGATTTTTCGCCTCAGTGGGAATCGAAGCCGCTACCTGGGGGTAAGTAGCGCCTCAATGCATTCCCACTACCACTTGAAGGGGGGATGTGACAACCCTCACAGTATTTATTTCTCATCCTTTTTCTCCAATGTTTTTATTCTACACGTCTAATAATGTCAGAGCCATTTTTTTTGCTTGCTTCGTTGTTTTATGGTGTGTAAAGTATATATTGTACACATTATCTTGCAAAACCCTATTATTTGTTCATCTTTATTGAGAGTAGTGCGTTTATTTATTACTTTCACATTTTTTTAACACCTGTCCAAGCCTATATGTATAGCTCATTTCAAGTAGCTTCTTCTATCTTGGTTTTTTTGAACATAATGCCCTTTTGTGTTACTGTTGGTGGATGTTTTTTCCCCCCTTCTTTTGTGTTTTATTAAAACCCCACATGTTAGTTTATTTATTCTTTTAAGACCCCACATGAGTTTTCCCTATTCTTATTTTTCTGTCAAGCCCCTTTTTATCCTATTAACTATGTATTATTATCATTATTAATTTGGGTTCATCATCTCCAAGGCAAGTTATACAAGTGATAGAAAAAAAAAACTACCTAATCCTGACCCCTTTTTTTTTTTGTCTCTTCACGGATTTTCATGAGAAGAATGTTGTAAATATTGTAGATTTTGTCAACAAAGTAATATTTCATTTTTATTACCCTTCCTTTTTCATGAACATCTTACTTTGATAGTTTTAATATTTAAATATCTTTAGACCTTGTTCTGTATGCGCTGTGTAAATCACTCGCCCTTTTTATCAAGTACACACATAAAATATATGTACGTACATACATACATATATATATATATATAAACAATGGATTCATATTTAAATATTTTTTTATTTGCCAAAAAAAAAATTATTATTTTCAGGCAACATGTACCTTTAGAGGGGGTTGTGAATAGCTTAACCTGTACAGTTAATGTGTGCGCGTAATATTAGTTTAGAAGGTAATTTTAAGATTTTGGAGTAGTTCTAATTAATATATTAATAGGTGTTCATATGTGTGATTTTGTTGATTCTTATTAAGAGCTCTAGAGTAACTCTTGAGTGCTTATCTGTGAATTAGGGAGTAGAGGTAACTCTGAATATTCTTCCATATACTTGTGAATAGTGTATGATGTTTGAATGACTATTATTTTAAAGAAAAATGGACTGAATTATATGTATATGTGTTTGTATTATAAATTCTCAAATAAGTAGCGTTACAAGTAAATTTCTATATAACTCATTATATTCATATAATTAATAATTTAATGATAATTAATGTATTATTGGATTATTATTTCATTTTTAGCATGTTTGAATATGTGATTATATTTGATATGAATGGAAGCATGAATTATTGTACTTTGTCTTTTAATGATATTTTATTTATTACTGTCATGGCGGTTGCATCTGTGATGGATTGGAGTGAGGAGGAATTTGTATGTTGAGATCTTTTACCACGTGGTATGCCATCACTCGGTGCACAGTGGATGGCACTTGTCAGGGCCCCTTCTTCCATGTTTTCCTTTGGCCGGGATTTCATTGGAGCTGTGGGACATGTGACACCTCCTTAGTTGTATTCTTTTAAGGAGGGGAGCCATAGTCCAGACTTAAGCTCTACACCTTTGGCCGGGTGTATCTTAAAAACTGGTGAGCTTGGGACAATCCAGTCAAATGGATGGGTTTCTATTGGACTATGTGTTAGCCTATGGCTCTAGTCAGCGGAATAAGGATGGACGGTGATATAAGGAAGGTTGCATCTTACATATTGCATATGGCATCATTGTATATTACATGTTGTGATGAAAATATGGATTGATATAATGGTGATTAAACTTTTTTTTGTCTTGTATGAGAATTATGGTATATATGAATATATATGTAATCAGTTCCTTTTTATCATGAGTTTTGCTTGTGTACGGTAGAAACTTTCAGTAGTTACTGAGACGTGAAATCTCATCCCTATATATATTAACATTTTCAGGTGACTGTTTTAGTAGGCAGCAAGGGAAGGCACCTATGGAGTGAGCCTTGGAGGCTCTTTTGTGCTCATAGAGCTCATGTTATGTCATTTATATTGCCATGACCCTAAGACTTCCGCATTTTAATTTGTTTTGAGGAAACATTTTGAGGATTTGATTTAACACTATGATTTGGGCTTTATTTAAACTGATTTGTATTTTAATGGTTTGGATGTTGAACATCCTTATTGATGATATTTGAATTACTATGATTAAGTATTAAGTATTTGGCTGTTTGATTGAGGTGTTACAGGTTACAACTGCCATTTAGTAATATTTTGGCAGCATAACACTTCCAACAACCTATTTTCCATTTTCAGAAACAAAGACAATCCGGTGAAATTTCACCGAATAAATTGTCCATAGCAGCCAGAATAATCAAATATTAGAGTTTTGAAAGTTACCTTAAGCTCCTTCTTACTTTTTCCCTTTGTTGACCAAAACCCTAGCCTTGAAACACTAAAATTTCTGCTTCCAACACCTTCAATAACATAGAAGAGAACCTTAGGAGAATGGCTATACACATTAGATACAAATTTACCAAAGAAATCGACCTACCTTATAAATTTTCTCCTTCCTTCTCTCTCTAGATGAACATAAGCTTTCTCTCTCTATTCTTGTGCCTTGCATGACGGAAATGGTAGGGAAGATGATAAGAATTGCTTTTTAATATCTTGGCTTATGTCATCATATTATCATGCTTATGTCATGACTTCCAAAAAAACCAAATTCCAACTTTTATGCACATAGACTTAATGTTATAAACCCAAATAACATGTACATAATATTTCCTCTTCTTGACCCATGCTAAAGACGTCCTAGGAGGTCCTTCCATCATCCTAAATGAATTTTCCATGTATCTCACAATTTTCAAAGTTTGTTTTCCTTCATTTTTGGATTAATTCAAAATTCTGGTAGATTTTCTGCCCATACTTTAAAAAATCATAACTAAATTTGTAGACATCAAATCAGAGTGATTCCAAAGGCTATGAAACCCTCATTGAGTATAGTTTCAAGGAAAAATATATCCTTTAGCCAATTGGAAGCACATCATTCCCAGATTTGGTATTTGGAAGCTGTTCTAGAAAATCAACAATTTTTCTAGGCTAACTTCAAAAATTCATAACTTTTTGTATATAGCTTTAAATGATTCATATGACCTATCAAATTAAAGCTTAGGATGTCTACTTTCAACATGTAAAATTTCATAATTGTTGCTCATCATTTGTTCATTCAAAATCACATGACAATCTCACTGCCTAGCCAGAAATTTCACTGGCAGCATAATCACATTCTCCAAAATTCACCATTTTATTTTCTTTAATGCCTCAAAGATATAAGAAATATTAGGGAATAGATTTGGGACACTTGCTAATCCAGGGCTTAACAGTCCACTTAATTCAAACTTATTCTCTAGCCTCCAATCTCAAAATTCGGGGTATTACATAGTATATACTAAAATTTCCTTAATCTTATGTGATATGTGACTTTTTCTTTTTGAAATATTAGTGTTAAAATTCCAACAATAAGTTCTAGTACAACTCTAACACATGATTAAAGAGGAACAATATACAACATAAATATATAGTTAACTTGAATAGGAAAATCAAATGTTGCCAACACAATTAAAAATTAAGTGGCTTTTTACTTTTCGACCGATTTATAATTAACATTCAACTGGATTTTTTTGGCAGGCATATGAAAGGTGTATAGTTGAGTAATAAATGTACTTGCTTCACATTGACATTTATTATTTCATAGATAGTATTCAAGTGTCTTTTCATTTTCCAAACGATTCATAATTAATATTCAAGTAGTTTTTTTCTCTGAAACTATCTTTCTCATAGTTTTGTAAAAAAGTGTGTACTTTTAATTTATTAGAATATTAAAACTAATTTCAGGTCACTCCCAAAATTTAAATATTTTATTTTCAATATTATCAAAAATAATATTTATTTTCAATCCCTTAGCCTAGCCATCAAAAGATATCTAAAAACTTGAATGGCCCATCTCCTTTTCTCCCCCCCCCCCCCCCGAAAAAGCCACGTCTTATGCATACTTTTGTTAGTTTTGTGAGGTGGCTTTTTCATTAATGCTATAAGCTTTTTTTTTTTTTTGTAATATAATACTACAAGCTTTTAAGTAGTTTTTCATTTTTCTATGATTTATAATTAACATTCAATTGGCTCTTTTTAGCAGGCATATGAAAGATGTACAGTTGAATAGTAAATGCACTTTCTTCATATTGACATTTAATATTTCCTAGATATTATTCAAGTGTCTTTTCAAATTGCAAACAATTCACAATTAACATTCAATATTATCAAAAAATATTTCACTTTCAAGGTTAAAAAGGTAACACTGTTAGTATGTATGGCTTCACTTGTTTAGATTAAAAGTTCAAGAACTTTTTTTTTCTCCCAAACTATCTTTCTCATAGTTTTGTAAAAAAGTTATATTTTTAATTTGTTAGAATATTAAACCAATTTCAGGTCACTCGCAAAATTTAAATATTTTATTTTCAATCCCTTGGCCTAGCCATTAAAAGATATCTGAAAACTTGAGTGGCCTATCTCCTTTTTTCCCCTAAAAAGCTCACGTCTTATACACACTTTTGTTAGTTTTTTGAGGTGGCTTTTTCACTAATACTATAAGCTTTTTTTTTTTTTTGGTAATATAATACTACAAGCTTTTAAGTGGCTTTTCATTTTTCGATGATTTTATAATTAACATTCAACTGGCTTTTTTAGGTAGGCATATGAAAGGTGTACAGTTGAATAGTAAAAGTACTTGCTTCATATTGACATTTAATATTGCCTAGATAATATTCAAGTGTCTTTTCATTTTCCAAACAATTTACAATTAACATTCAATCTTATCAAAAAAATATTTCACTTTCAAGGTTAAAAAATTAACACCGTTAGTATGTATGGCTTCACTTGCCTAGGTTAAAAAGTTAACGCCGTTAGTATGCATGGTTACTACAAGCTTTCTATAGATATAATAGATAGATAGATAGATAGATACCTAGCTTATGATTAGGATTACTTAGGGCTTGTTTGGTATGAGGGGTGTAACCCCCTCACCGTAATTACATCCGGATTACGAAATTTAAATGAAATAGAGACCAATAAGATGGTTTAACAATTTATAATCCCTCATCCAAGAGATGGGGCGTTCGAAAAATCATTTCAAAACTTATATATTCCTGGTCTCACATTCATGTACGGATATAACTACTTGAGAAATCAGAGTACATAATAAATATCAAAGTGCGGAAACTAAAATCCCGGCAACCCCGGGTTACTTACATAAATAATATGGGTTTTATATATTTCCCAACAACGGGGATTACACGATCAAAATAATCATTTACATCAATTTACACTTTGGCAATCCCAAATCCAAAGTAAGGATAACCAACTATCCCAAAAATCCCTAATGTCCCTAAGAGACCCTAACCACTACGGGTTGGACGCTTCTCCTTCGAGCCACTTGCCCTGCCTGAAAAGGTTAGTCATATGGAGGAATGAGATTCTTGAGAATCCCAGAGCAACAACTCACTCATACAATATATAAACACAAAGCATGTAATGTATCATGTTCACCAACATCATCAGCAACACAATGATCCATAGCTCGCGCCACAGACGACAGCACTCACGGCTGTATCACAATGCACTATGCCCGCTTACGCGGTAATCACAATGACAGCTTTCGCTGCAAACACTATGCCCGCTCGCGCGGTAATCACTATGCACAACGCCCGCTTTCGCGGTGAACACTATGTAGCAGCAACTCAAAGCACAATGTATCACTAAGCATCTCCAAACACAATGTATCACAAGGCACTATGCTCCACAGTACACAAAGCTCCACAACGTATCACAATGCATCTCAAGGCAGCAGCAGCACACAATGCATGATAGGCAAACATACAGTACATTTACACAAAGTATAAGAGAGAGGTCGCTACCTGAATCTTTCATGATAATCTTTGGCACAGTGGGCTCACGCGTTCGACAGATGTCAAATCCTATTCAAATTAGGGACACTTGATCAATTTCTTTTCCATAATCATATTTCAACAATACTCTAAGTTGGTTATCGTTTAGGACTCTTTAGGTGACTAGAATAGGCCTAAACATATGCCTAAAGGGTTGGAAGAACCTACCCAAAAGACCCCTTACTCGAAGGCAAAACACAGATTTTTGGTCCTCTCACTCGAGCACAGATGCTCTCACTCGAGCACAAGTACGGACATCACTCGAGCACAAGTGCGAGTGAGACTGCGAGTGAGCTCCCGAGAGCATAAAGACACTTGCAGGAACTGGCTCACTCGAGCACGCTGACCCTCACTCGAGCACAAGGCCAAATACCTCACTCGAGCACACGCGAGAGAAAACCAGGAAGTGAGGACCCGAGAGCACCCAAAGCTCTCCAAGCATAGGATCACTCGAGCACAAAACCACACCCGCGAGCACACTCCCACCAGAAGCACACCTCACACCCGCGAGCACACACCTCTCACCCGCGAGCACACCCGCGAGCACACACCTCACACCCGCGAGCACACACCTCTCACCCGCGAGCAACTCACTCGCAAGTGAGAGCCCGAAAGCACAACTCTCACCTGAAGCACAACCTCACTCGAGCATGACCCCCAGTGCTCGAGTGAGAAGGCTATGCTCGCGAGTGTCAGAGCACACTCGTGGCATCCACCAGCAAGTGAAGACCCGAAAGAAACCCTTCACTCTGAACTCCCACCTTCACTCGAGCAGACCATGCCTGCTCGAGCATGTTCTTCGCTCACTCGAGCACAAAGCGCTGTGCTCGAGCATCACCCAAAGAAACCCAGACGCACTCGAAGCAGGACAGGGAAAACTCATCCATCACTCGAGCACGTTCTTCCTCTGCTCGAGTGATGCTCATCCGAAACCCAGAATTGCAGAAAACCAGAAAAACACCAGATGGTCAAATTCATGCCCAAAGGTTCCCAAACTCCCCACAATGCTCATACACTCTAAGCACTAACTAGGGAACACAATGGCAACTCCACAAACACCCCAAAAACCACTTTGACCACAATCAACCACTAAGGTCTCTATGACACACATTTTCCAGATTTCCCTTAACACATTTCCCACATTCCGAATCTTATCCAATAATCAAATAACTCAACATTAACCCATTTTTACTATCAAACACCATAAAATCCACATTTTCAACATTTGGCATACTTAGGGCAAAATTTCCAGATTTTACCGAACCTAGCCAAAACTCATAAACAATATATCCAAATGCTCTAAATGCCTACCTCTTCCCTTTGCTCAATCTAGAATCTTGTTTCTCCAACTCCCAATTTCGACCATCTCACAAACCAATACTATTTCAAGATTCTGAAATTACCATAATGTAGTTCTCAATGAGACACACAATATTAAAGAAGAGGTTTAGGGCATTAGAGATCAAACAAAGCATCAAAATCTCACCTTTCTTCTTCCTTCTTCCTTTGATCGCCGGAAACAATGGAGGAAAGAGAGAGAATATGGGAGAGAGAAATGGGAGGAGATGATGATGAAGACTTCTTCCCTTGCCTACACACACACTCCACCGAATTGGAGAGAGGAAAGGGAGTAAAAAGGTGGTTTTTGTCCTCTAGTGCATCATCCAACCACTACCACAATGCCACATGTCATGATCTCAAGCTCTCTCTCTAGGAGCTCACACAATCGCAAAGCGTAGGATCCCGACCCATTAACAATGAATCACAACCCTTGATCTTAAATACCATACACATAAATTCTCAAAATCACTTTGCATTAATCCCAAAAGTGCTTAATTACACAAATCTCAATGATTATCAGGATTATCAGCCCTAATCACAAATCGGGATATTACAATTCTCCCCCTGTTAATTAAATTTCGTCCTCGAAATTTGTGATATCCCTTGAGCCATAAACTCCGGATATCGCCTTCGCATATCTTCCTCCGTTTCCCACGTTGCTTCCCGCTGAGTCATTCCCTTCCAGATCACTTTCACATAAGGAATACTTCGGTGTCTGAGCCGACGTTCTTCTCGTTCAATAATCCGCTCTGGCTCCACCGCATACGTGAAGTTATCTCGCAACTCCACATTCTCATACTCAACGACATGAGATGGATCCGGTTGGTACTTCTTCAATTGGGAAACATGAAATACATCATGGAGTCTGCTCAGGCTTGGAGGTAGGGCTACTCGATAAGCAACAGGCCCAATCCTATCAAGGATCTCAAAAGGACCTATGTATCTCGGGCTCAACTTCTTTCGCTTTATAGCTCGCCCAATACCGGTGACAGGTGATATTCTCATAAATACATGATCACCAACTTCAAACTCTAGAGGCCTTCTCCTCTTGTCTGCATAACTCTTCTGCCGACTCTGAGCTGCAAGAAGCCTCTTACGAATGATTCGAATCTGGGCTGAGGTTTGATCCACAAGATCCGGCCCATAGAGTTTCCTCTCGGACAACTCATTCCAACACAATGGCGATTGGCATTTTCTCCCATACAACGCTTCATACGGCGCCATCTGAATGCTCGCATGATAACTATTGTTATAGGCAAACTCCGCAAGTGGAAGAAAACGGTCCCAACTCCCTTCGAAGTCAAGAACACATGCCCGCAACATATCCTCTAAGGTTTGAATAGTCCTCTCTGACTGACCGTCTGTCTGAGGATGATAGGCTGTACTGAATCTCAACTGAGTACCCAGTGCCTCATGCAACGCCTTCCAGAATCTCGAAGTGAAACGAGGATCTCGATCAGAGATGATATTCTTCGGTATGCCATGGAGCTTCACAATTTCACGAACATAAATCTCTGCTAGCTTATCCGGAGAGTAACTAGCCTTGATCGGTAGGAAGTGCGCCGACTTCGTTAACCGGTCCACAATGACCCAGATCGCATCATAATTCCTGATCTTGGGCAATCCCACAACAAGATCCATGGTCACACTTTCCCATTTCCATTCCGGAATTTCAGGACTTTGCAACAAACCAGGCGGTCTTTGGTGTTCAATCTTTACTTTCTGACATGTGAGACACCTCGCCACATATTTCGTCACATCACTCTTCATACCCTGCCACCAATACTCGGATTTCAAGTTATGGTACATCTTGGTCATACCAGGATGAAGAGTGTATTGGCTCTTATGCGCCTCATCTAAGATCTTCTGTCTCAACTCCGCCTTAAGTGGAATACAAATTCTCTTCTGATAACGAACCATTCCACTAGGCGACACATCATAGCCCTGAGCTTCACCACGCTCTATTCTGGCTAGATTACGCTGAATCCAGTCATCTTGCCTCTGAGCTTCTTCAATCTCAGCTTTCAAATCACTTTCCCCTTGGGAAACATTATAGTTGGCACAGATGATCTGGTTCGACAGATTCATATCACGAAAATCCGCAATCAGCTTCCCCTCGTGTATCATCATTGCTGCCACAACCACTGTCTTCCGACTAAGAGCATCAGCGACTACATTTGCCTTACCCGGATGATATTTGATTTCCAGGTTGTAGTCCTTAAGCAACTCCATCCAGCGCCGCTGTCTCATATTCAATTCTTTCTGATCATACAGATATTTGAGACTCTTGTGGTCGCAGTACAGTTCCACGGTCACACCATACAGGTAATGACGCCAAATCTTCAACGCAAACACTATGGCCGCAAGCTCTAGATCATGCGTGGGATAGTTCAATTCATGGGGTTTGAGCTGTCGAGAGGCGTAGGCCACCACACGTCCCTGCTGCATAAGGACACACCCTAATCCCTGCCCACTGGCATCAGAATACACAACATATGTCGTACTGGGATCGGGTAAGATCAACACAGGTGCCGTAGTCAACCTCTGTTTCAGCTCCACAAAGCAATTATCACAATGTTCATCCCATACAAACGGCTGATCTTTTCTCGTGAGCTTGGTCATCGGCAACGCAATGCGGGAGAAATTCTGAATGAATCTCCGATAATAACCAGCAAGACCCAGAAAACTACGTACCTCAGCAACAGTTTCTGGCCTCTTCCAGTCCAGTACTGCTTCCACTTTACTAGGATCCACAGCGACCCCACCTTGCGAGACAACATGGCCTAAGAATTTCACTTCTGATAGCCAAAACTCGCATTTACTCAATTTAGCATAGAGTTGCTTTTCACGCAATGTATTCAACACAATTCTCAAATGATGCTCATGCTCTTCTCTACTCTTAGAGTATATCAAAATATCATCGATAAATACCACAACGAATTGATCCAGATATTGTCGGAAAATACGGTTCATGTAATCCATGAATACCGCAGGCGCATTTGTCAACCCAAATGGCATCACTAAGAACTCATAATGACCATACCTGGTCCGGAAAGCAGTCTTCGGAACATCGTCCACTTTCACACGCAGCTGATGATACCCCGACCTTAGATCAATCTTCGAAAACACACATGCTCCAGATAATTGATCTAAGAGATCATCGATTCTAGGGAGAGGGTACTTATTCTTAATGGTAACCTTATTCAACTCTCTATAGTCAATGCACAAACGAAGACTCCCGTCTTTCTTTTTCACAAACAAAACTGGAGCACCCCAAGGCGACACACTGGGTCTAATAAACCCTTTCTCAAGCAAATCTTCAATCTGCTTCTTCAACTCGGCCATTTCATTTGGGGCCATACGGTATGGGGCTTTGGATATCAAACCCGCTCCAGGCACAATGTCAATCGAAAACTGAACTTCCCTTTCCGGAGGTAATCCGCTTAGATCATCCGGAAAAACCTCAGGGAATTCATTCACTACGGGTATACTGCTCACAGCTTCACTGGTCTCTCCTTGTACAGAAAAGAAAACCATATACCCTTGACAACCCTTTTTCAAATATTTCTCAGCCTTAGCTGTCGAAAGGAAATTCAAACCGGCATTTTCGCCCTCAATGCTCTGAGAAACAGGATACACTATCCTCTTGTTCCCACAATCTAACAACACATTGTTAGCTCTCAACCAATCGAAACCCAAAATGACTTCTAACTGGCAGAGCGGCAAACAAATCAAATCTACTACAGACTCATGGCCCTCTACGGTTATAACACAATTTAAGCAGGCTTCTGTAGTTACAGCCTTCACACCCATCGGTGTTGACACAATCAGATCGAATGGCAACTTATGCACATTCATTCCCAGACGCTTCACACAAGCATAAGCAATAAAGGAGTGACTTGCACCCGAATCAAATAACGCTTGTAACTCAATGCCATAGATAAGAACTTTACCTTGTATCAGCTCTGGGGATTTTCGGGCCTCTTCGTGAGTCATAGCAAATACGCGGCCCTGAGTCCTCTGTCTCTGCTCTGGTCGTGGCTGTCCACACTCAACAGATGTATGTCCCACTTGCTTGCACTTAAAGCAAATCACCCGACCATCACACGTCTTGCCATGATGTGGCTGGTTGCAACGAGGACATGTCCATACACTAGGAGTTCTCTGCTGATCACGACTCCAAGATTGATAAGGCTTCTTACTACCCCCTCTAAATGAAGAAGATGATCCCGAGCCCTTCCGCTTCTGAGAAGCACCGCCCTTACTAGGCTCACTATGACCACTACCAGCCTTAGCCGGATACAACTCTCTAAGATTATTCTCAGTAATCCGACATTCTTCAACGGCCTTGTTGAACTTGGAAAACTGATGAGTTGCTATTCTCTTTCTCATATCACGCCTCAAGCCCCGAATCAGCAAATCTGAGCTCAACTCCTCATCGTCCATTTTCTGAAGATAGGAGGAATATCGGGATAGGCGGGTAAATCGGGACAAATATTCGTCAAAAGACTCCGTGTCCCCTTGCTTGATATTCAGGAATTCCGTTTCCTTCTCAAGCCTCACTGACTTAGGAAAGTATTTCTCGTTGAAGTGTTGCTGAAACACCTCCCAGGTCAATGGCTCATTCTTTAACCGCATTGATAAGGCAATGTTACGCCACCAACGATCGGCATCGCCTTCAAGCTTGTACACTGCCAACTTGGCTTTCACTTCTGAGGGACACACTAAAACTTCAAAAATTTTCTCAAGACGGTGTAGCCAATCTTCAGCCGCCTGAGGATCAAACTTCCCTTTAAATGCCGGAGGTAGTTGTTTACAGAATTTGGAGACCCAATACTCAAGGTCTCGTTCCTCCCTGACTGGCACTCCATGGGATCCTTGGTTCGGAATCACATGAGAAGGAGATTCAAGTGGTCGTGCCGACCCCTCAGCAGTATCTTCTATTCTAGTCTCCTCTTGGGTTTCCCCTCGAGTTCCTTCATGAGTAGACTGACTCCGGCCCTCATTGTTCTTGGCCTTTTCAGCTCTAAGCTCTTCTCTAAGCTCCGCAATCATATCCCTCTGATCCTTTATCAAGCCCATTAACTCTTGCATAGGATCCGGTGGATTGTCATTGACCAACTCCACATCGGGATTTTCTTGTTGTCCTCTGGGGCGACCTTTTGTTGTTCTTTTCATTCTACAAAGAACTCACCCCATTAATCCAACAATTATGGTATACACATCTCTACAGAGCTCATATATCCACAATTATAACTCAAAGATGTGTAAACGAACAAACATTCACTACCAATCCATTATCACTAAGGACACACTATGGGAGCTATCCTAGCAAACTCTACCCTTGCCAGGAACTGCAGCTCTGATACCAAAAATGTAACCCCCTCACCGTAATTACATCCGGATTACGAAATTTAAATGAAATAGAGACCAATAAGATGGTTTAACAATTTATAATCCCTCATCCAAGAGATGGGGCGTTCGAAAAATCATTTCAAAACTTATATATTCCTGGTCTCACATTCATGTACGGATATAACTACTTGAGAAATCAGAGTACATAATAAATATCAAAGTGCGGAAACTAAAATCCCGGCAACCCCGGGTTACTTACATAAATAATATGGGTTTTATATATTTCCCAACAACGGGGATTACACGATCAAAATAATCATTTACATCAATTTACACTTTGGCAATCCCAAATCCAAAGTAAGGATAACCAACTATCCCAAAAATCCCTAATGTCCCTAAGAGACCCTAACCACTACGGGTTGGACGCTTCTCCTTCGAGCCACTTGCCCTGCCTGAAAAGGTTAGTCATATGGAGGAATGAGATTCTTGAGAATCCCAGAGCAACAACTCACTCATACAATATATAAACACAAAGCATGTAATGTATCATGTTCACCAACATCATCAGCAACACAATGATCCATAGCTCGCGCCACAGACGACAGCACTCACGGCTGTATCACAATGCACTATGCCCGCTTACGCGGTAATCACAATGACAGCTTTCGCTGCAAACACTATGCCCGCTCGCGCGGTAATCACTATGCACAACGCCCGCTTTCGCGGTGAACACTATGTAGCAGCAACTCAAAGCACAATGTATCACTAAGCATCTCCAAACACAATGTATCACAAGGCACTATGCTCCACAGTACACAAAGCTCCACAACGTATCACAATGCATCTCAAGGCAGCAGCAGCACACAATGCATGATAGGCAAACATACAGTACATTTACACAAAGTATAAGAGAGAGGTCGCTACCTGAATCTTTCATGATAATCTTTGGCACAGTGGGCTCACGCGTTCGACAGATGTCAAATCCTATTCAAATTAGGGACACTTGATCAATTTCTTTTCCATAATCATATTTCAACAATACTCTAAGTTGGTTATCGTTTAGGACTCTTTAGGTGACTAGAATAGGCCTAAACATATGCCTAAAGGGTTGGAAGAACCTACCCAAAAGACCCCTTACTCGAAGGCAAAACACAGATTTTTGGTCCTCTCACTCGAGCACAGATGCTCTCACTCGAGCACAAGTACGGACATCACTCGAGCACAAGTGCGAGTGAGACTGCGAGTGAGCTCCCGAGAGCATAAAGACACTTGCAGGAACTGGCTCACTCGAGCACGCTGACCCTCACTCGAGCACAAGGCCAAATACCTCACTCGAGCACACGCGAGAGAAAACCAGGAAGTGAGGACCCGAGAGCACCCAAAGCTCTCCAAGCATAGGATCACTCGAGCACAAAACCACACCCGCGAGCACACTCCCACCAGAAGCACACCTCACACCCGCGAGCACACACCTCTCACCCGCGAGCACACCCGCGAGCACACACCTCACACCCGCGAGCACACACCTCTCACCCGCGAGCAACTCACTCGCAAGTGAGAGCCCGAAAGCACAACTCTCACCTGAAGCACAACCTCACTCGAGCATGACCCCCAGTGCTCGAGTGAGAAGGCTATGCTCGCGAGTGTCAGAGCACACTCGTGGCATCCACCAGCAAGTGAAGACCCGAAAGAAACCCTTCACTCTGAACTCCCACCTTCACTCGAGCAGACCATGCCTGCTCGAGCATGTTCTTCGCTCACTCGAGCACAAAGCGCTGTGCTCGAGCATCACCCAAAGAAACCCAGACGCACTCGAAGCAGGACAGGGAAAACTCATCCATCACTCGAGCACGTTCTTCCTCTGCTCGAGTGATGCTCATCCGAAACCCAGAATTGCAGAAAACCAGAAAAACACCAGATGGTCAAATTCATGCCCAAAGGTTCCCAAACTCCCCACAATGCTCATACACTCTAAGCACTAACTAGGGAACACATTGGCAACTCCACAAACACCCCAAAAACCACTTTGACCACAATCAACCACTAAGGTCTCTATGACACACATTTTCCAGATTTCCCTTAACACATTTCCCACATTCCGAATCTTATCCAATAATCAAATAACTCAACATTAACCCATTTTTACTATCAAACACCATAAAATCCACATTTTCAACATTTGGCATACTTAGGGCAAAATTTCCAGATTTTACCGAACCTAGCCAAAACTCATAAACAATATATCCAAATGCTCTAAATGCCTACCTCTTCCCTTTGCTCAATCTAGAATCTTGTTTCTCCAACTCCCAATTTCGACCATCTCACAAACCAATACTATTTCAAGATTCTGAAATTACCATAATGTAGTTCTCAATGAGACACACAATATTAAAGAAGAGGTTTAGGGCATTAGAGATCAAACAAAGCATCAAAATCTCACCTTTCTTCTTCCTTCTTCCTTTGATCGCCGGAAACAATGGAGGAAAGAGAGAGAATATGGGAGAGAGAAATGGGAGGAGATGATGATGAAGACTTCTTCCCTTGCCTACACACACACTCCACCGAATTGGAGAGAGGAAAGGGAGTAAAAAGGTGGTTTTTGTCCTCTAGTGCATCATCCAACCACTACCACAATGCCACATGTCATGATCTCAAGCTCTCTCTCTAGGAGCTCACACAATCGCAAAGCGTAGGATCCCGACCCATTAACAATGAATCACAACCCTTGATCTTAAATACCATACACATAAATTCTCAAAATCACTTTGCATTAATCCCAAAAGTGCTTAATTACACAAATCTCAATGATTATCAGGATTATCAGCCCTAATCACAAATCGGGATATTACAAGGGGAGTGGAGGGGAGGGAAGGGGAGCGGAGGGAAAAAAATTTTAAATTGGATTTAAGAAAATTAGAGAACTGGGGTTAAAAGATTTTAATTAATTTTGCTTACTCTTTTATTGTACATCTTTATTTTATTAAAATATTGTGACCCTACTTTTTCAATTTTTGTAAATCTAACTCATAAAATTTTTTCCTCTCCTCCAAACCACTTATGCCAAACGAACCCTTAAAGATGAAAGTTTTAAGAAAACCCTCTTAATTTTAGTGAGATGTTCATTTCAATTCACAAAGTGAATGAGATGAGATGCTAAGGCTAAAGAAGTTTATTGCATTGCCATCATATAATTGGGGGATGATATTAACTGTTTGGATAGAAAAAGGGACAATTGCACCTAAGTCCCGAACAAGAGAAAATACAACAAAATGGTCCCTTAAAATCTCAGATTTGTGGTGAAGTCCTGTGGGATTTTTTTGCAATATATTGCAAGTGTCAAAGGTTAGAAATAATCCCATGGAATAAATAAACAAAGGGAAGGAACGAATCTGTAAAGGTGAGAAGACAGAATTGGAGCTCAAAAGGCACAGAATAGAGGTTTTGATCATGAGAGAAGCTTAAAGAGGAAGATACAAAATTGATGCAAACACCTCTATTTTCTTCATTATTCCATTTGATTGATCTTTCCCGTGGACCAGCTAAACAGGTTTTGAGGTTTGCATTATTCATCTTGTTTTTGCCCTAAAATATGAAAAAGTTGTCATCTTTTGGTTTGTGGGTATTAAGGTGATCACCTCTATTACACCATGCCTTGCTATTCTATGGAAGAACTCAATGAAATTAAGGATGGGTTCTTGTGGTGACTTGTCACTCATCCTAATAACATACATCGAGACAAAGTTATATCTTTGGTGCAAGAGAACTGTCAGAGGAAGAGAATCAAATATGTTGATAAGTTGGATTGTAGCTAGCTAGGATTAGTGGTGAAGTAAGATCAAGTACAGACATTGTATTGATGACATGTTTTTTGTAATTATTAAGTAAAGACATATTGTATTGACTTCATATTAGTGCTTCGGTAAGATTATGCAGAATTTACGTGCCTGATTTCACTTTGGCCTATTATGTAGCTAAAAAAATATGCTGATAAGAGCAGGGAATTGCATTGACAAGTCCATGGACGTCCATTGACAAGTCCATGTGCCTGTGATGACAAGTCCATAAGCATCCATTGACAAGTCCATGGGCTTCTATTGATAAGTCCATGTGCCTATGTTGACAAGTCTATGAGCATTCATTAACAGGACCAATTAATATGTCTACCTAATTAATATTAAATTATAATAACATAGGAATTCTATAAGTATGTCCACACAAATTATGAATTTTGAAGTTGTTCATAACCTGATTGCACTTTCATCACAACATATAAACATAGCTATATATACATTAACAAATGCAAGGGATTGCACTGACAAGTCCATGGACGTCTATTGACAAGTTCATGTGCATCCATTGACAACAGAATTTACATGGATACAATACTCGATTATTTCCAACCTTCATTTACATCTGCAAATGCATCTACAAAGTGCTAATTAAAATTCATAGACTATCCACAAAAATCATATGGTCAAGTCCGCTACTCTCTTTTCTCATAATGGAGGATATCATTGTTTTGAACTCTTCATAACTTGTGTCTTTCTTAATGGTTCTTGATCTTACCATTCCCCCAACATATGTTATATCATCATCTCCAGTAACAACAAACCTTCCTCCTATATGAATGAAACATAGTAAATTTTTCCCAGATGTGCTAGCTATCACCACTGTCCACTTGCACAATATAGTTGTCATTAATAAGTTTACCACCTATATTAACAACTATCTTGCCCCTATTAACATCACACTCTGACTTCGTACATAAGGAGTTCCAACTACACAACTTTTTAACCCATGTTGATTAATTCTCACTTTTAATGAGTAAAAAGAGCACAAAATACCCAAAAACATAGCAAACATTTGAAACCCTTCCCAAACATCATTAAATTACGAGTAAAACATTTAAATATGACTTACAATTGTTATTAATAAGTTCATCACACATATTGACAACTATCGCTGCACCTATTAACGACACATTTTTTCCTTCGCACACCAAGTGTCATAATCGCAAAACTGTCACCCTCATCTTCATTCCTTAGCTCTTGCAATGCAGAAACAGAGCATTCTATGCCCAAAAATAAAGCATACTAAACTCTACCCAAACACATTGAAACCACAACCACAGCATATGCATTGCATTTAATTAGGTAAGCCTTGATAGTTTACAAATACAAAGGAGGACAATAGAGGTGATCACTTTAATACCTACAAACCAAAAAAGATGACAGCTTTTTCATATTTTAGGGCAAAAACAAGATGAATAATGCAAACCTCAAAATTTGTTTAGCTAGTCCATAGAAAAGATAAATCAAATGGAATAATGAAATAATATAGGTGTTGGTATCAATTCCGTATCTTCCTCTTTAAGCTTCTCTCATGAAATCCTCCGTTCTATGCCTTTTGAGCGCCAATTCTATCATCTCACCTTTATATATTTGTTCCTTCCCTTTGTCTATTTAGTCCATGGGGTTATTTATGTCTTTTAACATTTGCAATATATTGCAAAAAAGTTTCATGGGACTTCACCACAAATCTGAGATTTCAAGGGATCATTTTATCATATTTTCTCTTGTTCATGACCTAGGTGACATTTTCCCATAGAAAAATTACAATAAGTCAATGATCATGATTGATATGAGAGTATTTTTCTTATTCATTTTTTAACCACTAATAATGACCAATAATTTTAAAAACTAGACCGGACATTGAATAGGGGAAAGACTTGTGGGTCATGATTTTGAAGGCTCGAAGTCACTTGTTGAAGCATAGGCAAGTAAATAAATGGAGGTTAATAGACATGTAGTTGCAAAGGGGGGCAATGTGAACTTGTAGCTTGTTTGGATGGGAAGAAAATGAGGGATGAGAGGGAAAATTGGGAGAGAATGGTGTTTCCCCCTGTTTGGATTAAAAAAGAAAAGTGAAAGGAAAGAAAATAAGACATGAGACCCACATCATTTTCTCTTGAACTTGTCTCTCCACATATGAAATCAATATCTCAAGATATTATATTCCATTTTAACCCTTTCACTTGTTATTAATAATGTATATAATTTATTTATTTCCTATTATTATATTTAATTTTAAAAAACTTATCCACTTTTCTTATCATGAAAAACATTTTTTTTAAATATTTGGTTTTAAAATATAATAACATCGAAACATATCTTGCCAAATAATTTGGTTTTAAATTATATGATGATGATGCTAGTGTTAATATGATGCATTGTGAAATGACAGCCCAGTGCACAAGCATCCCACCAAGTGAGAGCTAGGGCGAGATATATGATATGTTTTTTTACATCAAAGTATATTTTAGTCCTTATTATACTTATTCATTTTCTTTCCTCTTTATTCTCTCCAGCCCATCCAATCAGCAGGGGTGAAACATTTTCTCCCTAATTTTCTCTTCTCTCTGTTTCCTCTCCTCCCATTTTCTTTCCATCCAAATGGAGCATACTGCTACAATGCACACAACTTGAAGAACTTGACAATGTCAAAATTTAGAGAATCCATTTCCATTTGTCTTTTTGGGATGATCCATCTCCGTATTTCTTCATCTGGATATAGAAGGCAAGTTCCCAAACAACTTCTCCCTTCCTTTTCTCTATATTTCTCTTCCTAACTGACAAATGCAAAAAGAAAACTTTCAACATGACTTTAATCACACTTTTGGATTACTCTCACCGGCACAAGCAGCATGCATGCACAACCCTAAAATAAATTATCGTAGCACTCTCCCCTGTATGATGCAAAAGACGAGAATAAATTTTGAGCCATCAAGAAAGTGATGATAAGTGAATTCCTGTAAATTCTCAGTTTTGCCATTTCATACTAAAATTAAGTGAAAGGAACAAGCTTTTATAGTGTAGATTAGAGAAAGACAATGTTCTTGCTTGGTGACTGTACATAAAATGGGATAATGCCCAAGAATATATACTCATATGAACAAAGCATATTTGGATACAAGAAGACTTTTTTGTGTCCTTCTTGCAGTAAACCTCTCAGCTGAGACTTCAATCTGCAGAGACAAGTTGCTGCTGGAGACGGAAAGAAACCAGGTAAAACGTTAGCCCTTCTCCCAGTTTTGGCTTGTCTTTATATATCCTTCAATCCCATACTTCTGATACACTGTGGCTTGATTCTTCTCCCACCATCGCTCGGCTTCTTTCTCAGAAAATTGTTTCCGACTGATGCCAATAACAGAGTTTCAGATCACCATGTAGGTAGGGAGACAGAAAAATTATCAAATAGATTCTATTGATGATAAATTAATCACAAAGATAAACTTATATATATATATATATATATCAGCTTTTTGTAGACACGGCTAATTGAAGAACTTTTGCTGCATATTAACACCGCCAAATAAGTAAACCTCCAATCCCCCAACTGATCAATGAGGAAACATAGAAGAAAGACACGAAAATCATGCAGAATCTTAATCAAAGGAGTATATCATACCACAGATATAATGACTAGAAATTTCCACATAAAGTTCAAAACTACAAGCCGCAAGAGAAGTGGACATTGATGACATTTTGAGGTTCTTAGATAAACCCAAATAGGTAGAGACCAAAACAACAGTGAAGAGACATGAAATAATCTTTTTCTAGCATTTAAACTTATTTTGGCCAACCACAACTTTACATGCTGTTGCTAAAGTTTAGGGGCTGTGTGCATCGGTTTATGCCATTAAACACTTCTTCAATGAGATCCCTGTTGGATTGAAATAATAAATCAGATATAGAATTACCTGAATCTAACTCTCTTAAGGCCCTTCTGCCCACATGGCAAGGAAGTTAAAGTGATGTAGACACCAGGCTCATACTGTTCTACCCATTCAACCTTCAAGCCTTTAGAGCTATCTTCATGACATTCTGCTTTACTTAACTGAGAATCTTCCTTTGATCTATCACTTTTAAGGATTGAGCTTCTCGCAAGTTTCGATTTTAACGAGTCAGAGAACACTATAGGGGAATTTGATAGACTGTCCACATTGCCATCCTTCGGAGAATTGACATCTGTACGAATGGGTGTTAAATTTGACAGACATTCCTGTATCCCAAGCCTGCCTTCTTGTCCAGCCATGGTTTTATTTGATACCGTTTGCAGCTGCAAAAACTATAATTATATAAATTACATAGAACAAGGACAGTAAGGTCTCACCATAAAGATCAACTAACTAAAATTTACCATTTGCTGCAGAAAATCTTGATATCCTCACTTTAGTTCTATTAAATATTATATCTTGCTTACTTAATGTAGTTAGTGATCACAAATGGCCATGTCGTGCTAAGGTCATTGTTTATGAACAAATAAAAGGTTCAAATGGAGGAACTTCTAATGAAAATATTAACACATCCGTCCAAGAAGGTTGATTGATAATCTTATTTCTCTACTTTGTTATTCTGAGAATCAATTTGAACTGAGTTCTACCAGGAAAAATGAAGACCTAGAGCCTGAAGTAATATGAATATATAGTTCAACTGTCATGTATTATTCCCCTTATCAGATATTATAAGCAGGAACTTATTAGAGTAAAAGTAACAAGACCTATTGATGTAAAACACTCACACACTCTTAGTCTCACACACATAGATCTGATTAAGGTAAGGAAAAAGCAGAAACAGTGAAGGGGAGAGGGAGAAACAGAGATGGTGGAAGGGAGAGAGGGACTGATCAGAACAGAAAGGAAGGGGAAAGGAGACAGAACCTAAAGGGGGAATAGAGAAAGCAACTAACTCATAATATTCATTAATCCAAGTCTCCCTACATATGTTGCTTTGCTCCCTATTTATAGAAGAGGTTTCCTAACCATGAAGGAAACTCAATACAACTTGCACCCAAAAGCTACTGGCGTACAGAAGGAAAATGCAATCAAAGAGTACAGAAACAACTTAAAAAAAGTGAGAAGCACTACAAAAAGTGAACTTAGAGATATAATAAATAACAAAAAGTAAAGTCATCTTTTTCTAGCATAAGTCCCTCCAAACCTCCTATCACAAGATATGTTTTCTAATGGATTCTTCAAGATGTCATTCTTATATTCCATCACCTATACAAAACGAAGGCGAATATGCTCAGTCAAACATAAGGAGGCCATAAAAGGACAAAGAAATAACATACCCTTAACACCAATGCTTTTATGACCTCTTTTGCTGCCTTGCTCTTTGCAGCCTCCTCCTTTGCCAAGAGCCAAGTCTCCTCAATCTTTTTATGGCATTCTTGTAACTTACGGTTTCCTATCTCACAATGCTCTTCAAGGATCCTAGCCTAATTCAAGATATAAATTAGCACCGTTGGGAGATAAACTCAGCTCTTACATATGAAGATAGAAAATTGTAACAGATAAGTTAAAGCATAACAGGAAAGGAATTTAATGGACCAGCAAATATACCAAAATAAACAATTTGGAGTCACTTACCTCAGCTCTCAGCCTCTGAACTTCTTCTATCAATGTATTATCAGACTTTGTGGTATCTTTTTCTCCGTACAAATTGCTGGATAAAGTAGTCTCTGAATTCACTGAAGTAAGAGAACCTACTTTTTTATTTCTAAATGAAGAAACAGAACTTTCTGTACAATTTTCAAACAGGGCAGGGCATGAAACTTGACCCCATTTAGGCACTCCACCACATACAGAAGAAATATTTTCTAAGTTATGCTGGCTTTCTTGATGGCTTTTCCACTCCTTTCTTCCACCCGGCATGCTTCTTTTGTAGCACGAGTGACCGAGAGACAACAGTGGACCCTGTGTCACTGTTGTTTCTCCTTTATCTTCTGTAAAATCAGTAAACTTGTTCTGATTCTTCAGCAGCTTGTGAGAGTTGTAATTTCTGGACCTAGATGCCACAACTGAAGGCGTACTTCCAAGCTGTTTATTATTGAAGCATTGGTCACAAACCCGAAAAGCCTTGCTCTTATTAGGCGCTAGAGCAGCATTAGTAACCTTCTTACCACTACATGGATGACAAAATAATAGACCACAATTATAGCAATTATGCTTCTTCCTTGTAAATCCAAAAGGCAACTTACAACCACTGCAAGCTGACTGGTCACTAATGGATATTGGTTTGTGTAAACAGATAGCAGCCGTGCTGCTCGGTCCACAAGTAATACTCTCAACCTGCCAGTCTCTTAGAGCTGAAACAAAAGATGGTGAGTATTGGTCTTCGGTGTCACCTAATCCTAGCTGTCCATTTGCACCCTTTCCCCATGTATAGACACTCCTGGAAGATGTCAAGACAGCAACATGATATGAGCCAGATGATATCTCTTTCACAAACTCCTGTTTAAGCAGTCCTTCAACAATTGTAACCGATTTATCCTTGGCACGTGGATTTCCTAACTGTCCATGCACTGCACTTCCCATTGTGAAGACTTTACCCATATTGGAAAGTGCTATAGTCAACATTCTTCCACAAGATACTTGAACAAAATCATAATCCAGAAGTTGTGAGACACAAGTTGGCAAGAGCTTCCTCACGTTATCAGCATGGCCAAGCATACCTTTCTCTCCATCACCCCAAGTGAACAGCTTACCGGTATTATACCTAAACCGGTCAACCATGACTTCAACAATCGCTGCCGTGTGCCATGATCCACAGGTAACAGACCTCACCCAAAGACCCTTAAGAGATTCAACTTCTCTTGGTTCAGAAATGCTCTCTAAATTCCCATGCCCAAGAGCTCCAAATGTACCATCCCCATATGTAAATAGTCGTCCACATGATGAGACAATTGCCGTATGCCACTCTCCACAAGTGACATGTGATATAATAATACCATCTAAAGGGCCAGAGAGTTTGTGTGGTATCCATTGAGTTTTGAATCTCCCTTCACCAAACTGATCTGCAACACAACCACCATCATTCCCCCAAGCATATACTTCGCCAGAATTCGTTAAAGCACACGCATGATACTCGCCACATGCAACATCCTTTACATGGACCCCATTAAGAGAATCAACAATTTTGGGTGAGGTTATATCTATATCAATTTTGAGCCCCAACCTTCCTCCTTTCCCCTCACCCCAGCTTAGCACTTCGCCTTGTTTTGTAACAAGTGAAGCATTTTTCTCTCCTAATGCTATGTTCTCTACATCTAACATCATTGTGGATTCTAGTAACTTTGGCAATAGCACATGAGCTCCCTGTTGGTCAACAAGCTGATCATCCCCACTCACAGCGATCCCAACAATCCCACCACCCCAGATCATGACATCTTTCAATATGTTGCTATTTGCTACATGAGGAGAGGTAGCAGGAACAAGATACCTATAGGCCAAATCCTTCTGATATTCTGTAACAACATATGTTGATTTGCTCTTGCTAAGAATATCTGGATCGATATAGGGAGAATTCGGAACTGAATTATCAACTGCCCTTTGAGCGTCGGACGGGAAAGATTCTGATGAATAAAAGCTATCACAAGTATATGATAAGCCATCAGAAAAGCACCTCTCTGAAAGTGACAAAGTAGGACTTGCACAAACGCTTTGTACCTTCCAAAGGACAACAACTGGCTGTCAAAATTAAGGTGGAAAGTGGAAACTACATTTTCACACCATATTTCTAAGACAAAATTTATTGCTTCCATTTTTTTTTCTTTCAAAAGATAGAGTAAGATGAAAGTAAGAACATGAGATAAAAATACATGAAACCTACTTGTTCCATGGGATCTGGAATACATTACTGATACATTTATATGTTCGGTATAATAAGCATTCCTACACAATAGAGATTTTCGAAAGACAATTTCTCTAGTCTACTCCACAAGAAAACCAAATCTATTTTGTAGTCTAAGAATGGTACAGCAGGGAAAAAAATTAGAAGACTGGTATACAATGAAAAACCTTTACTACCTCCAATCCTTAATATAAGTCTCAGTTGACTTTTTTTTAGAGAGATTAAGGAAGCTAAACAAGTTAGTTAATCATAATATATGTCATGCATCATTTGATTATATATCAGTTTATAAGTCAGATAAATTAATTTGTTATAAAAAAAATATAAATACATTAAAATAATTTATTTAACATCCTTAATCTATCCAAAAAGGCCAACTGGGTCATATATTAAAGACCGGAGGTAGTATTATAAAATATAACTAACATGCAGCATTAATCATGATAATATAAAGGAAAAAGCCAATCTAATTTTTCATTTAATAGTTTGAATAAAACATAACAAAATAAAAGAACATATTCATTTAAAACACACACAAAAGAACATAATCAATGGAAATGATTCTAAAAACATCTAAGATATTACTTTCAAGGATGACCTTCTTCCAAATGATAGGAAAGGAAGCAAAATTTGAACTTCAGGGAAAAAGTAATGCAGCAGATTTATGAAACCTTTGTAAACTCAGCAGTATCCTCCAGAAGGCCAAGGTTTTTCTTTCTTCGTAAGATTCCAGCAGGACTACTGACACAACTCTGTATACCTTTGCAGCTTCTTAAACTAGTAAAAGGTTTTTGGTGTGGGGACTGAGAAATTACAGCTTTCAACCCCAAAAACCATGAAGTAGCCTGTGCTTTGTCCTTGCATATCTAGTTGAAGAGATAAATTCAAAGAGGATTGAAACTAGAATTAGAATTTTTTAAATGCAAGAATGTGTATGTACAAAGCAAAAGCACATTAGTAATATACATATATATATAACCACATTACCAGATCAAGTGAGCGTTCACCATTAGCATAAATTAGAGAAAATGAGAGGCACTCCTTCCCATTTTGATTCAGTTTTTGGGACTTTATCTGAAAGCGGAGAGCAATTTATTAGACAAAAAAGTAGGTTCTTTTTATAATTCTTTCAATAAGTGGATAGTGCAATGAGTGGGAAGGGATTAATGTTTGTTACATACATTTCCCTGTCCTTGAATAATTTTCGTGACCGAACTCAACCGCAAGTGCTTTTCCTGCTGTCCGGAGTACCAAATCAAATTTTTCTCATCCTGAAATTAGGGGAAAAGACATTTTATAATAACATAATCATCATAGACATAAGAAACACAGGTCTAAATAGAATTATATACAAGTGTACAACACATGTTTCCGAATTGACATAAGCCATCTTGCATATCACATTTTTGCCTATATTTTTTTTATGTCATCAATCAAGAAGATAATAAATTGCCCTCATTACTTTGCAAAGCCAAAGCTCAACACACAATGCAACATAAAAGTTAGAAAAGAAGAGAGTACTCTTGTCTGCATTCTATGAAATTTATAATTGAATTACATTATCAAATGAGCCTTCTTCTTTCTGCCAATTTTTTTTTCCACTAAGGATGATAAAAGTTCTACAAAGAAAATAAAAAATTGTTCCAGATCCAGGTTAAAGTATTTGCTGCTTTCTTTGAAGGATGAGAAATAGTATATAATGAATTCTACATTTTCAAAGAGCTTTCTGTTAAAATACAAAGTCTGCAGTCATCATCATGCATATTATCTCAAACTTTAGCTGAAAAAGTTTTCATTTTTGAGATCAGTACATGAATCTCAGTAGAATGTTATATAGAATGAGTAATCAATTGAAGAGACTATGCAAGTACCCTTGACCAAAAAAAAAACAATGATAAAGAAACTAGTTAGAGGGGCAAGATTTTGTAGGAGAAAGATCTAGGAAAAAATATTTTAGATCAGCTTCAGACAACCAAGTGGTGCTTTAGCTTCTGATTCCAAATGTATCATTCATATGGCTAATCTAGAGAACACGTATGATAATATGAACAAGCCAACTCATTCACGTAGATATATCCTCATATTAGGAACTTTATGCTGAGAAACTGTTCATTTGCACTTTGTTTAATTCTTTTTTTTTAAAGAAAAAAAATTCACTGACATGGAATAATCAAAGAGCAGTCCCAAATAATCTCCCATCTCACATATTCTTTCTTACCTGAGAAAGTCTGAATGGGCAGAGCTTCGGCTTCCCTCTGCGCCCACACTTCAGTAAGTATGCACCTTTCTTTATAGATACAATTGCCTGAGTAGAATTTCACATGCCAAATTTTCAATTGTGGATAAAAAGACACCATTTTTCTTCTCAGGGTAAATTTACAGAGGAAAAGATTCCAGCAAGGAAATACAATAATAGAGTCCAAATATTAGTCACTTTGACAATCTTGGACTCCATTTCATGAAAAATACTCAAACTCTAGCTTCCATAATGAAATGGACAGTCACACAAATAGACTCACAGATCCAGACATATAAATAACCATGTACGGATATGTGTATGTTTGGAGATTCTCTAGTGTTGCAAAAAATCGAAGTCAGAACAAAATTACATTAAACGGAACAAAAGGAATATAGATTTTCTCAAGACTGTTACGTAAGGAAGAACCAGAGGGGAAAAAACTGTCTCTATTAGTAATCACTGGCATAAAATTAATTATATATGTGATTCAGACATAGTAGGTAAAAAACAGAATGAGAAAGAAAGCTTCCGATTGATCCCATGTATGTTCTGAAAGTTAGTAGATGATAAAATCAGTTCAATGCTTTGTTTCAGAAAGGGAATGAAACAACACTGTTACTGAAATTATGTTAATAACTAGAGAATGAGAAACTCTGTTAAAACGGCAAAAAATATTTGAATGGGAATGTGAAAAGAGCGCAGAAGAGACAAATTTTGAATTTTGAATGGAAACCCCGTGATTTCTTTTTTTTTAAAAAAATTGGGACCCCCATCTGAAGTTTAGGCATATTGCAGAGATTAAAAACAAAATTCATACCGTGAGCATTTTATCAAACAGCTAGAAATCACAGAAAGAACGAACGGATACAGTTCATCCACATCTTAAAACAATATGAAAACTTGGAACATTAAAGGGAACAGAGAAACGTGACCTGATCAACTGCTCTGTCAAAGGGGACTGATGTTGATATTGTCAAGGACTCTTCTCCCATTTCATGGATACTATGAATGGCAGAGAGACAAAACGAAACAAACAGTATAAGACCCAGGAGATGAAGGAGGAGGAGGAGGAGGAGAATGATTGAGAGAGAAGAACAAGTAACAAAGAACTCAGAAGCAAGTTTCACTCTTTTCCCTCTCTGAACACGGCATTATTAAACATCATTGGCACTTTGGCAGAAGAATGAAAGAAAGAGAGAAGTTGGGTTTGGGTCTGAACTCTCAAAGTCTCTTCCTCTTTATGGGTTCACTTCAACGAGTAATGCTACTCTGCTGAAACCTGTCGTTGTTTGCTTTCTTTGCTTTTCTTCCTTCACTGTCTCTGTCTCTGTGTCTGTGTGTTTCTTCTCACTTCGTAAGCCGTGCAAATTTGCCACCCAGAGAGAGAGAGAGAGAGAGTTAAAGAGAGAGATTTTCAGAACCAACCAAAGCCCAAATGCACGTGTTCACCACATCACATGCTCTTCTTCTCTTTCTCTTTTTATCACTATAAAAAGAAATCGCCATATTACTATATTAGCACCACATGCTTATATATTGTCCTTTCTTTCCTTTCCCTTCGTTTGTTTTCATGTTCTTGTGATAATAGAGTAATAGTATAATAATCCTACTCGAGGTTTAAAAAAATTATGTTACTTTTTAAATAATGTTTTAAACTTAAACTAATATGAATGAGCATGCATGAAGCAAACTTATTTAAATGGAGTCCTTTTTTGGCCTTTCTCTAATTTTATACATGATTTCAATATAATCCTTCATTGTTAATCTTAAATGATGATTTGTTGTGCCAATCATTATTTTTTTACAAAAACTAAATTAATATATATCAGCATTTGAACATATTTTGTTAATATCTAAATTTAACTATGTTTTAATGCTAGAGGACTAAAAAATATTTTTATATTTAATGGACTAAAATGAAATTTTGTGAAAAGTTAAAGGATTAAATGTGTATTTTAACCCTTTTTTTTTTGGTCATGCAGTACACGTGCTCACATATTATTAGGGGCAATTTTGTTTGAAACGATTAATTTCCAATTATATTTCTTATTGTCTATGCAAAACTGGCGGCTAATGTCTGGGGGTCAAAAGAGAATTTGATGGCGTTGTTCATGGTAAAATTTAAGCATAAATTGATAGAATATGCTAATTTCACTTATTATACTATATTCTTTGTCCAGGGATTGATCTGGTTTTGCCGTTAAAAGGGTATTAATAAAAGGTCAATGGGCTTCCAAAATTAAGGTTAAAGAAGAAAATTAGTGCTGTTTAATTGGGTATGAGATCAATGATTGGCAAAGTTATGGAAAAATAATATAAAGAGTAGAAATGTATTTTAAAAATTGTGATTAAAAAACTTTACAACATTATCTAGACAAATGCTGCTTTCAGCTTTCTTTTTGCAGAAGTGCAAAAGTGCTGAAATGAAAGAGTGTGACATAATTTTCATTGTTTTCAAAAAAAAAAAAAAAGGATAGGAAGAACTTTTTAGAAAAAATAAATATCTTAATATTGACATGCAAGATTAGTTGTTTTTTTTTTTGTTAATAAAATATTTGGTTCTTCAATAGATAAAAAGGTTTAGATTTTTATTTAATAATAGGGATCAATATTTTAAACATAATGAAACTTGAAAGACTAAAACCTCTTATTTAAAATTTAAAAAGCTAAGATTAAAATGATAATAAACTTAAGGAACCAAAAATTATATTAATCTTTTTTTTTTCATCTAATCTTTCTAATCAATTCGGGCTGTTTATGGTTTGAAATCGAATAAGAAAAGTTCCATCAAACAATTCATTTTTTAAAAAAAATACTTTAAAAAAAGGCATTATAATGTTGCTTATAACGTTTAAATTTGGTAATAATTTTGTTATCAAAAAAATTTGGTAATAATTTTCTCAAAACTTGATTGCTGTTAATAAAGTTATTATAATTTGAAGCTCTTTTTTCTAAATTTTAAAATAGTTTAAGATAAAAATTTAAAAATATAACATTTTTTTCGCTTTTGAGAAAGGTGAATTGACAAATACTCTATCAAATCACATCACAAATATATTTAAAGAGAAAAAACAAAAAGTAGGTGTTGTAAAGATGAAATGAACTTAGGATGCCTAATAATGTTCTCAACTAGAAAGTAAATGAACAAGAAAAAGTAAAGTAACATCAAATCTTCCAATTCAGTCCATTAAAAAGGTGAGAAATGAAATATTAAAAAAATTAAAAATTAAACAAAAAGGTGAGAAATGAGTAGGCATTGAATTGAAATTAAAATGAGATGAATGGGGTGGTTGGTAACAAATTGGATTGTGTCTCACTCAGTAATTTTAATTTTTGCATTTGCTTCCAAAGTTAGGTTTACTAAAGTTACATTAATTCTGACACTTTGTCCTCGTGGCGGGTCCCATTGACAGTTCGTCTCTTCACCCCCTTTAATTAATTTATTATTTTTTATTACTTTTTCTTGTTTTTTTTTAAATCTCTTTTCTTTATATGTAATTCCAATTTCTGTATAAGGATTCGTTGCCATTTTTTTAACTGGAGTAATAGGAACTCAAGAAGTGATGTTACGGTATGATGAAATCCATAGCCTCTTACTAATAGAGTACTATCATTCATGCCACAAGGTTAAAATGAAATTTCAAACTTCATCACATTTTGTTAACAAAAACTTTTTGCAGTGATCAAATGAAATGTGAGTATTATGCAAGGTATTAAAACCCGAATCGGGTATTGAACCGGTCGGGGTACTGAGTTAAGGGTCAGTGGATCAGATCGGAGCCAAACCAAGACGAAACCAATGAGAAATTGAAAACTTTAAACTTATAGTATGAAATTCTAGAAAAAAATATTTTTTTTTTTTAAAAAATAGTAACCCGGACCGGACCGGTTTACCAGCCGGTCCGATGATTTCCGGGCCAGTCCGGGTTACATAATATTGGTATTATGTTTGTATGGGGTAGAATAAATCACATAATTTATAATTTATAAATTATGCGACTCTAATGCAGATTTTAGTAAGAATGATTATTGATTTAATTATTGATTCAATTTATGAGTAATTATTTTATTTAGAGATTAACATTAAAATATCATTAAAAAATAAATTAATATTAAAATGAAAACATTTATAAAAACTTTTGTTATGATTCATGCAACTTTTCTCGGTCTTCCTCTATAATTTGTTGGGTGAAGGTATAATTTTAATGATAATATTTCATGTTAGAGGTATATGGTATAATTAAATTTTTTAAGATGTTAAAATACATATGAAAATTATAAAATGAGGTAATTTTACCAAACTTATTGACTTAGAGCAAACAGACGTCAGTGGGTCCCACATGGTGTTTTTCTTTTTTTTTTTAACAAAACTGGCTTCTTCCTCCTGCGCTATCTCCTCGGCAAACTTCGCCTCTTTCACTTCCGGTGTGATTTTGCCTACTTCTAATATGAAGTCTAGCGGCGGCGGCGACTCCGATCACTTGGATCTTGAAGCGTCGGTGGTGAAGGAAGCGGATAGTAGCGGAGTGGTAGAACTAGAAAAGAGACCTCGTAAAAGAGGACGCAAGCCGATGAATGGCAGGGAGGAGACTCTGAACCACGTTGAAGCAGAGAGGCAGAGAAGAGAGAAGATGAATCAAAAGTTCTACATCAACGAATTAAACAATAATGATTTTGCAGAAGAAGCTGGATTCAACCAACAACCATGTAAACGGCAAGCTAATAGATTTAGTATTTAGACATTGATGTGAAGATCAGAGGCTCGAATGCAATGACTTGAATCCAGTGTAGCAAGAGGAACCGTCCAGCAGCAAGGTTGATTTTTTTCTCCACACATTTTTTCAAGCTTCATACACACATAAATAAAAGAGGAAAATATTTATTTTTTAATAAAAGAGAGGAAAAGTTTTGCTCGAAAAACGGAGGAAAATAAATTTAGATCACATTCTAGAAAGGGTTCTAAACTTTTAGAAAATATTTCAAAAAGACAAAAAAAGAAAATAATTCATCAAATATTATTACACTAAGTATTTGAGTAAAATAGTTCATAGTTAAATTCCAATTTCAGCACATATTATACTCCTCCGGTTTAAAGATATAAGGTTAAAATAATGACTTTATGTTTATTAAGAAATTAGTTAAAATCAATAAATACGTAGGATATATATTTTTTGTTTAAATACAATTTTATTTATAAAATTGTATAAGTGAGAAATGATAAGTAGGAAAAGGGATGAAAAAGAATGTATAGGAGAAAAAGTAATGTAAGAGAGTGTGACAAAATTGGGGACAAAATCTCATTAAATTAAATGATTAAACATGTTGAAACTTTAACATATATGAAAAATTAGGCCCCTCACAATTTTTAACCTTATATTTCGAACAAGTAACAATTTTCTAGAAATACCTTCATGAAAATATAGAAAATTATCTTGATAAAAAATGGTAAAAATGAATGAAAAAACAAAAGAGCCTTTGGAGGCATGTAATTTTATGAAAATTTATAAGCATGATACATAATTGTTATTATAAAAAATTGAAATCCCCTTGCATTAAAATTAACAGAGTTATACCAATAAGTGTTGGTTGAAGTGGTAAGGCCTCACCTTATAAAGAGGAGAATACAAATTTTAATCCAGAGAATTATACTTATTGAGAGAGATAAGAACGTTTTGCCCTCTAAGCATTAAGGGAAAAACCCTTGATCAAATAAAAAAAAATTTAATGGAGTTATAATATATTTTCAAAATTTAACTCATCAACTTCTAAAATAAATAAATAAATTATTGTTACCCACAAAATATTCTCTCTCTCACAATGATTGAAGGGAATGACTTTTGACTATTGACAAGGGTAATTATTTGAGCCCTTCTTAGTTATGCTCAACATTTTGAACTTTATGTTTCACTTCCCTAATCATCATTACTCACCCCAATGAACTGGAGCTTAAACAAGGGTTAATATATATCAAGAGTAATTTTTTTTTTCAAAAGTATCTTTAATTAATTTAATTAATTATTAATTAACAATTAGCTTCCTAGAAAAGATAGCTCTGATAAGAGAATCTTGCTCACGCTTGCACCCACCCTCAAAAGCTTCAATACCAACAAAAGGACTGCATTTTGTATATCTTATTATTATTGCATTTTCTATGTGAACTTTAATAGCTAGGTTCCAAAACGAAAAAAAAAAAAATCATCTTTTTACTACCTATGCTTAATATGAAATTCACTTTTGTCTTTTCTGAAAATAAAAGAGGGACCTTTGTCTTTTCAGATAAATTTAAAAACTATCAATTTTTTTTTTAATGAAACAAACAAGTTTTCCAATAAATTTAACATTAGAGAAATGAATCATGTTGTTCATTATTTTTAAATAGTGTACCTTGTTTACATTTTAGCACCCACAAACCAATATCAAATCTTGATGATTTCTTTGTAAGTTTAATTTAAGGGTTGACGTGTAAATTTTTCTTGAAAGTTTTCACTAGTAATACTGTCTAAGAAGTTTTAAAATGTAATAATGTTGTCTCATCCCATTAAAAAACTAATATTAAACATTAAAAAATTGATGTTAACCTTTAACATTTTTAATAGTAAAGAGTATTATTACTCTATTTTAATACTTTTAGGGCAACCTTACAACAAAAATACTAACAAAGTCTTATCTCATTAAGTAGGGTTATTATATAGATCGCATGATACCATTGTACTCTATAAAAATTATATCTTTAGATATAGTATTAACCAAAAAACTTCATGGCAACCTTAAACCCAAAAAAACATACGGGGTAACATTAATTCTAAATGAGAACTTGGTGAGTAAATTTTTGCCTTAATTTAATTAGATAGTCTTAAGATGAAAGAACAATCAATTAAAAGTAAATTAAAGATTCCTTTCTTTTGCCCTTGTTGAAAAAATAAAAAAAGATTACTTTGCTCTTACATAATGGAACAAACAAATTGCAACTTTTTAAAGCTTGTCACTCCTTGACCAACAAAGGCATTAAGAGTAAAAAGTAGGGGAGAAAAGGTAAAACAAAATTATTTCAAACTCTCTTGTTTTCATTCTTTGCATGCATTTGGCCTGGGACTTCAAAATAAGGGAAAATTCCCTTTCTGGTGTCTTTGTAATTACAAGGCACCTATAAACACCTTATCAAAATTTAGAAGTTGTAGTAGTTAAATTTTTAACTTTGTCCGAAAATGGGGGGGAAAAATTTAAAATTTACTTATATTTAATATCATAAAATATATCCAAGAAATCATAGATTTTGTAACTAATAGGATTTTAAATAAGAACAATACTAAAAAAAATGTAGTTAATACAACACTTTATGACTAAATGACAAGAATTATATATCTATTTTTTTAGAAGTTGCCTTATTATAAAAACGGGGGAAGAGTATGCGTGCTTGTAATTTATGTTCCTGTTTTTTTGATGTTGTTGAGTCATGAACAAAATGATTTAGCTTCACATGGCTTCACTGTAATCTACAATTGGTAAGATAGATTGGCCATATGCTCTTTTACTTACAACAACAGTAAATGTAAATCACATCCATTTCTCATAAAAGTAAGAGATAATTTATATAATTAATTCCTTTGGCAATTATTAATTAGTTTAACTTAAAAAGAAAAATATTTTTAAGAGAGTTATCCTCCATTGAGCTCGACAATACTCCAATTTGAACCGGTTAGTTAGCCATATAAAAAAAAGGGAATTTTTTTCTTAAGTAGTTATAAAATGGTGTTTGATATATTTAAATTAATTTATTGATTTAGCAACAATGTTTTAAACCACAGCCACAAGATCACTCCTACAAAACTTGCAGTCCCGTGAGACATTAGGTCGCTTAGTAGGCATGCCCCTTATCTCATATGCACAGTTACGTTGTCTAGCTGAATATAATTGTCTCATTATTAAAAATTACTTTAATGTATATAATCCATTAGAAGAGTTACCATCAATTTTACTTGACAACATTTGAATCTAACCTAAGTCAGATTGTGATATTAAAAAAATAAATTTTTTTATAATTAATGTTTAAACAAATTAAACAATCTCTTCTTTTTTTAAAAACATATATTTGGTGTTCATTATTCCTTCCCCTTTCTATGGCGACTTAAGATGATGCTAAAAGTTGAAACTGGGGTGGTTCTTGTGCCTATCGGTTGGAAATTTGAGAATGATTTTAGGGTATTTTAGACTATTTACAACTCTCTTCCATCGCATTAATCATCTTCCATCAAGCATTTTGATGTAAAGAAGATTATAAGCATGAGGATATGAGTTTCAACCTTCTATAGAGGCTACAATGGACGCATGGATTATGATAAAAAAAAAAGAAGAAGACTATAAAATTTAGTGTAATTAGTTTTTTACATTGTAAAGTACATACGTAATGAAAATGCAGCCATACACATCCATCTTGATAATGAAAAAAATTTCATTCTATTCTCTTCGAGCTTTAATATAAGACATACTTACATAATTTGATTAGATTAAGGAAGTTACTTAATATGACATGTATTTTTTAAAACATTATAGTCATGTTTCTTAATTTCCTCATTTTATCACCTCATTGATTATTATTAAGAGAATATCAATAGAGGTAAATTAAGAAAAGATTGATAAATATGAAAATTATATTTTATGTTTAGGAATAAAATCAATTCTCCAAATATGTCTTATATTACGGATATAAGGAGTACATTATATTATGACCTTCTTATGCATGCAACCAAATTGTCTCGTGGAAAAATATATGTATTGCGCTAACTTTCAACTACACTATCAATTTAAAATCTTAAAAAACGTCAAATAATACTTTTTTATCAATTTCAAATTTGTTTTGGTATTTTCTATAGGAAAAAAAAAGAGCAGGATGATTTGAACATTGCAACTAATTTTTTTTTAATGAATAATATAAATTATTATTTTTTGAATATAAACTGATTTGGTGGTAAGGCATGAAGGAATGGAATGGGCTTTGAAATGTGGGATCAATGATGTCTTGTTTGTCCATATATAAGAATCCAACAAACGTAGGGTCTCCTCCTGTCTCTCTGCGTTTTAATTGGGTCACAGCACAATTACAAACCACGATTTGTAAGTTCTGATTTTTAATAAAAAGTTAAAAATACATATTATTTTATTGATTAGTTTTTAGGGAAAATGTCAATTAAATACCATTTGAAATTGTAAAACCCTAAAAAGTTTGTTAACACTTTAAAAAGACATAAAGATATCAAATATCAAATTAAGATTTTTAAGTTTTGATATTTTTACTATTTTACCTCTCAATTTTTTTTAAAAAAATAAGAGTGATACTTTGGCCAGGACACCCTATGGCCGGAGCTCTGGTAGGTGGGAGTTTTTTTGGTGGGGAAGATGTGCCTTTTTTTTTTTTAGAATGGCAAGGGGTGGGATCAAACCCATCCCACCCCTTTACCAAAGGAGTATGGTGGCCATTAGGCCACCAAGGCTCCTTTGATATATATATATATATATATATATATGTGTGTGTGTATGTATTGCTAAATATGTATAATATAAATAGAGGTGTAGTAATTTTGACAAAGTCAATAATGACTTTGATAAATTTAGTAATGGAAATAACAAAATTCGTAATGGTATTAATTAAACCGTTTGCTGATGAACCTTGATTTGCATTTTTGCATAAAACACTTTTGTTAAAACCATTATAATTCTTGTCAAAATCATTAATAAACTTGTCAATCTCATTACTGAATTTGTTAAAATCTTTCTATTTATATTATGAATGTTTTATAATGGAATCTCATAATGAGATTGTCAAAATCATTACAATTCTTATCAAAATCATTACTAAACTTGTCAATTCTATAACTGAATTTGTTAAAATCCTTTTATTTATATTTTGAATGTTTTCATAATAGGATTGTCAAAACTATTACAATTCTTATCAGTTATGGAAATGACAAGTTTAGTAATAATTTTGATAAGAATTGTAATAGTTTTCACAAAATCATTTACTGATGAATCTTGACTTACATGTTTTCATCAGCATTTTTGCACAAAACGCTTTTGTCAAAACCATTACAATTCATATCAAAATAATTACTAAACTTATCATTTCCATTACTGATTTTGTTAAAGTCATTATTCCATTTTTTATATTACACACACACACACACATTGCTTATTTAGTCAATCCCATTACTCGTTTCGTTAAAACCATTACGCATTTTGTCATTTCCATTATGAAAACATTCATAATATAAATAAAAGGATTTTAACAAATTCAGTAATGCGATTGATAAGTTTAGTAATGATTTTGACAAGAATTGTAATGATTTTGATAAGAATTGTAATGGTTTTGACAAAAGTGTTTTGTGTAAAAATGCTGATAAAAACATGCAAGTCAAGGTTCATCAACAAACGGTTTAGTCAATACCATTACGAATTTTGTTATTTCCATTATTGACTTTATCAAAGCTACTACGTCTTTATTTATATTATACATATTTAGTAATGCTTATATATATCAAAGGAGATTTTGTGGCCCAATGGCCTCCATGCTCCTTCTTTTTTATATATACAAAGGCAAGCATTAGCTTGATTAGAGTTTTCAATTAGCCAAAGATTGGCATATGTCCAGAAAGACTACCAAACTGAATTTGTGGTCTACAGCAGAGTCGTTGATCTCTCATAAAAGTAACCAGAGTCACTGAATGAGTATGATCATGTCCTTCTCTTGCCATAAAATCAGCACAGCCAATTATTTCCCTAGACGTATGATGAAGTTCAGCTTCCCAGTCAGTAAAGAGCAGCTCACGAGTTTCATCAACGATATTCTTCAATGGGTGATCAGTGAAGCAATCCCTCATGAGTATATTGCATGCCTCCAACGAATCTAAGTAGACTACTACTTTCAGCAATCCTAGTTGTCTTCCCACCTCCAATCCTGTTTTAATAGTAAGGATTTCTGTTTCCACAACACTACATAGACCTACAGATCTACAGAAGCCTGTAATCCAGTTACCCTGTGCATTTCTCACAACACCACCACATGCCGCAGTCTGATATGTTCGGATAGAACCATCCACATCTATCCGCGTTGCATTTAGGGGTGGATGGGTTTATGAGTTCTCGCCTTCTGGTTGGATCCGGAAGACTCTATGATTTATTCTTTGATTCTCCGAGCTCTCCATCAATCCTTGTAGGCATTAGTGGATTATCTCTCTTCCCGTGGTACATATCCCCTGGAATAATGCTTTGCATTTGCTTGTCTATATTAACCAGCATAGCATGCTGAACACTCTAGTCCATGTGAATTGCTGGAACCTTCCTCTTCTTGGATGATGATTAATATTCCATTTGAGTCATACCTGCAAATTACCATAAAAGAAACTAGAGAAAGCATTAGGTTTTAAAACTTGACACCACAATTCTTTTGATTTCTCACAGTCTCTCAGGATATGTATTACACTCTCCTCACTATAACACTGGAATGTGCATTCACTGTCTATAGATAAACCTCTTTTGGCTCTGAGTACATTAGTAATCACTCTCTCATGAGCAACCTGCCACGTGAAAATTTTGACTTTCTCGGGAACCTGCCATTTCCATATCTGAGACCAGATAGTGTTGCTATTATTTTCCAATTCCTTGGAAATGTAAGTATAGGCAAACTTGATGGTGAAAAAACCATCCTTTACTGGCCTCTATGTAAATTTGTCTTGCCCATGCTCCACATTCGCTTATACTTAACAAGCTTTCTAATGATCCAACTTAGTAATACCCCTCTCCATCCATTTACATTCCACAATCCATTCGGAAGGACATAGTGATATACCAATTCCTCCTTATTGACTGCACTTGGATTAATTGCATATGATAGAAGTGGGCTATCCAAGGGAGTCCACCGATCGAGCCAAAAATTCGTAGTTGCTCCATTGTACACCTTTCAACCCAGCCCTTACCTAAACTGTTCCCATACTTGTGTAATTGCTTTCCAAGTTTGAGATGAATTTTGCCTCTTAACAATGATTGGTATAATACTATCTCCATAATTGTAATTATCCCAAAAGCACTGAACCCATAAAGAATCCCTCTTAGTAAGTAATCCCCAGCAGAGTTTCATTATGAATGCTTTGTTCTGATTTTTGAGATTTTTAATCCCCAAACCACCCTTACTCCTTGCTTGGGTGACCTTCTCCCATGCCACTAGATGCATCTTCTTTATCTCTTTATTCTGAGACCAAAGAAAATGCCTAGAGATCTTCTCAATCTCATTCAAAGTATAAATAGGAAGAAGTGTTGATTGCATTTGGTATCCCGAGAGAGCAGATAGAACTGCTTTTATCAACACTGATAGGCCAGCTATAGTCAAGTACTTGCCTTTCCACAATGAGAATTTTTTCTTTACTTTTTGAACAATAGGAAAGTATGTGTCTCGTGTTACTCTCGAGTGGATAATCGATACTCCTAAATATTTCCCAAGATCTGCTGTAAGGCCTATTCCAAGCTTATCACTTAGTTCCCAGTCATGGTTAAAATGCACATGCTTGGAACAAAACATACGTGACTTTTGTAAACTAATATGATGCCCTGAAACTTCACAAAAGCTCTTCATAACTTTTTTGATTTCCTCCATTTGGTTCATTGATGCCTCTACAAACAAAATCAAATCATCTGCAAAAAATAAGTAAGATATATTAGGGTTATTCCATTTAAAGTTAAAAGGTTTCCATCTTTTTGCAACACATTCAGACTTGATAAAATGCCCCAGCCTCTCCATACAAAGTACAAAAATATACGGACTCAGTGGGTCTCCTTGTCTCACTCCTCTTGATGTGTTGAAAGACGGTCCCTCATCCCTATTCCAAAGAATTGACATGGAAGTGGTTGTGATGCAAGCCATAATTACCTTAATTAGGTTTTCATTCAGATTCAAACATCTTAGAGTGTCCTGAATAAAACCCCAATCAAGCTAGTCATAGGCTTTTTCCATATCTATTTTAACAGCCACAAAGCCTTTTTTTCGTGAGCTTGTTCTCATGGAGTGAATTGTTTCTTGTACAATCAAGTTGTTATCACAAGTAGATCTATTAGCAATAAAGCTAGATTGCCCTTGCCCAATCAATCTCTCGATAATCCCTTTCATTCTTGCTACTATGATTTTGGTTATAATCTTAAAACTTACATTGCATAAGGAGATTAGCTTGAGATACTTAAGAGAAGCTGGCTTATCTACCTTTGGAAGGAGTACCACTTTCGTTTGGTTAAGGAGGGCAATCTTTGATGGGTCCTTGAAACAATCCATTACCATATCACATATCTTTTCACCCACAATATATTCCACTGAGATTGGAAAAAATGTGCCTGTAGCCTATTCGGTCCAGGTGCTTTGAAAGCCCCTATGGCAAAGGCAGCATTCTTACTCTCAATCGGAGATACTACTTGACCTAACTTAGCCAACTCGATTGCTTTAATTTGGGGAAAGTTTGATATCCAACCCATCGGGTTAGCTACTGTCTGATCTTTAGTGTACAAGTCTTTAAAGAAATCACCAACCATTTGCTTAAGTGTTTCATGATCATCTATCCATTGTCCTTGACCATCTTGTAAAGCTGCAATCCTCTGTTTCCGCCTTTTAATTATTGCGAAGGTATGAAAAAACTTCGTATTTCTATCCCCCTTTAAATCCACTTACTCCTGGACTTTTGAAACCAAAACAACTCCTCTTGTGCAACAACTTTATGATATTCCTTCCATAGCTTTTCCTCAAGCTTAAATAGACCAGAACTCATACTCATGTGTCTTTTTCTATCAATTCCTTCAATCCGACGAAGCAATTGATGTTTTTTCTTAGAATAATTCCCCACATATTTTTCATTCCATTCCAAAGCTGAATTCTGGAATTTTTGTAGACCTTCCATCTAGGTTTTCCCATGCCAAGCATCTCTTGTAACATCTATAAAGCTGTCTTCTAGACTCCATGCTGCTTGGTAAGAGAACCCTTTTTTCTTACCCTTGTCACACTGAGAAATGGGTTTGAATTTACTATTATCACTCGATGATCAGATTTGAACTTTAATTCATGACAAACCATAGTATTTGGGAATTACATAATCCAGCTGAGATTTGTAAAAAACCAATCTAACCGCTCCTTGAGCCCAGTTTTTTCCCACATAAATTTGCTGCCTTGAACTGGGGCTTTAATAAGACCAGAATCTTTAATACACTCTCTGAATTGCTGCATTGAGTGCCACGCTGGGTCAGACCCCCTATCTTATCCTTTGGATATATGTATTGAAATCCACTAATACCATCCAGGGAAAGGAGGAGTTTAAATTTGATGTTCGAAGTGAATCCCATAAAGTTGATCTTGCTGTTGTGGTTGTTTCGCCATATACTCCAGATAGAAGCCATGATATAGTATCCTTTCGGTGCTTGATCATACAGTGTAGAATTTGAGGATTTGAGTACATATATTCAACATTAAAATCATCAGAGTTCCATAATAACCAAATATCCCCATCATATCCACTAGACTCTACTCTAGTCCAGTTACTAAAACCCAATTTCCTGACTACCTTATTAGCCCTTGACCCACTTATTTACAGCTCAATAAGACAAAGAATATTTATATTAAATTTTTTGACAATATCTTTAACAATGAGGGGAAAACTACGGCTACCAGCTCCCCTGCATTTCCATGATCCAATAATCATTATAATAGAGACAATCATTGAGAAAGAGGGGTTTTTACCTTGCATCATTATAGATGAGATTGTACTCTTCCAGCTCAAATTAAGTCTCGCTCACAACTGAACCCTGATCTGTGATATCATCATTGGCATCAACAAAGCCGAAGTTCATAGGATCTGGAGCCTTCGCCACTATGCTCCTTTGGTAAAAGGGTGGGATGGCTTCGATCCCACCGGCCTTGCCATTCTCAACCAATTTTTTTTTTAAAAAGTACCCCTTCCCCATAAAAAAAAAAGCTCCGGCCACCGGAGGGCCGGCGGTCAGCTGGTGGTGGTGCTTCGGCAGAGCACCACTCTTATTTTAAAAAAAATTGAGGGGTAAAATGGTAAAAGTGTCAAGACTTGAAAGTGGCCAGTCGGCCACCGGAGCGTCGGCGGCCAGCCGGTGGCACCACTCTTATTCAAAAAAAAAATTGAGTGGTAAAATGGTAAAAGTGTCAAAACTTGAAAATCCCAATTTGATACTTGGCACATTTATGTCTTTTTAAAGTGTTAACAGACTTTTTAGGGTTTTACAATTTCAAATGGTATTTAATTGACATTTTTCCTAGTTTTTTTTGTTTTCCTGTACAAAATAAATTTGTAAAACACAAAGAAAAACATTGATAAAAAGTCTCTGCTTAAAAATGTTGTTTTCCAAAAAGATTTGATTAAGTTTTATATGTAGAAAGTTTTGATACTCTACAAATTATGCATACACAAGGTACCGGTGCTATGACTTAGGTAATTTTTAAATTAAAATTTTTAAATAGGTACTGTTCACCAATTTTTTCTAAAAAAATTGTAATACGTGGCATGTGTAGAAGTAGATATAACTAAAATTTAAAAATAAAAAAGAATACAATGAAAAAGAACTAGCAATAGGGAAAAAGTTCGTTGTTTTACTCCTCTAGTCCCTTTCTAAGACAATTTTTTTAGAGCTTTCTTTATCCTGTTTATAAATGCATTGTAAGACAAAATATATACATTGCGATTTTGATAAGAGACAAGTTTGAAGAGATTTGGAGGTTAAATTGGGAAACAAAGTCATCCCACAAGTGGTAAAGTTTAAATATTTGATATCAATTATAGAATAAGATGATGAAATTGATGGTGATATTAATCATATAATTCAAATTGAGTGGTATAAATGGAGAAAAGATACATGAGTTATTTGTGATCGGAAAGTAACTAATAAGGTATACTGCACTACTATAAGACTAGCAAAACTATATAGTAGTGAATACTGGTTTTAAAGGGACAATATGAACATAAAATGTGGATAGCCGAGATAAGGACGATGAGATAGATGTGTAGTCATACAAGAAAAGATACAATTCGTAATGATAATATATGCGAACGAGTTGGAGTGGTATCTACTGAGAAAAAAATGGTTTGAGGTGGTTTAAACATGTTCAGAGAAGGCCATTGAATGTATCGTTCAGGAGGGTCGATCAAGTAGTATGGAGTCATTTAAAAAGAGGTAGAGGAAGACCAAAGTGAATGCTCAATGAGGTTATAGAGCAGGATCTTTTGGTTAATAATTTATTCAAAAATCTGGTTTTTGATAAAGCATAATGACGTCATATAATTTATATAACCGACTCCACATAATAAGATAAGGCTTTGTTGTTTTTGTTGTTGTGCTTCTCCTCCTCCTCCTCCTCTTGGTCCTATAATTGTAAGAAACAACCTCCTCTTTTTTTGAGTATTTATCACAAGTTTTGTTTCATACACTCTTTAAAAAAGAGTATGTTTATTAATGAGATCATTTATTCAAAACCTCTAACAAATTACTAAATGAGGATACACTGCTACAGAAAGCACTTTTAACGCTCCTTTTTTGGCCCTTTCTATGTCACTTTCTAGGGGGATACATATGTAAGAGACATAGTAAAGTTTGGCTACAATGTCCATTAAAAAAGGGACATTGTAAGACACTTACGACGTCCCTTTTTCCTTACAACGTCCCTTTTTCTAAAAGGGATGTCGTTAGTCTTTTTCTTAAAAAAAAGGGGTTTTTTTTATTGGAATCACCTCTAAACATATGTTGAGGAGATGCCTGGTATTACTAATTAAAACATTTGGTTGCATATAATTTGTATTCCAAATTCTATATTCATAAAAAAATATTCAATTTGCTCCATATTGTAAGCATACACGTTACACATAATCAAATTTAAGGGGTTATCTACTAAGAACACCAACCGGATAGAATGAATCAAACCCAATATCCCAAAGAAATGAACATTGTCATAATATACAAATCCAAGCTATCAGAGAGAGAAGACAAAATTTGTTTCATCAAATCGGTAACTAAACAAAACAAGAGTGAACCAGAGACATTGAAGAAAGTAAAGTTGAAGATACTTGTTTTTCTATTAATCAGAATGATCAGTTGAAAACTGGAATCAACCTTCAAATTGCCCGATTCCAACTTCTCATGTACTCACACGAGCGCATACTGTGTCTGCGCGTGTGAGTGTTCCACGTATAAGCTCACGATGATGTCGATAAACAAAGCCATCAGAACGCCGATTAGCCTTGTCATAGAGTGATTTCCCTTGGAAATATCAAGTTAATAGCACCGGCAATGACATGCCGAACATGTTGGTAAAAAAAATGTAATACCCCGAATTTTGGGATTGGAGGCTTGGGAATAAGCTTGAAATAAGTGGACTGCTAAGTCCCAGTTTAGTAGGTGCCCCAAATCTATTCTCTAATGTTTCTTATATCTTTTAGGTATTAAATAAAGTAAAATGGTGAACTTTGGAGAATTAGTTATGATAATCCAAAGTTTGCGTTGAAAATCTGTCAAAAAATGCTTAAATCCAAAATTGTTGGAAATTAAATTAATAATTAAATATAATATAATATAAGATAAAAACGCATTCCATCATCTTCCTCCATCCATTTTTGATGCCACTTTCAGCTGAAATAGAAAGAGAATAGTTGAGAGAGTTTAGAGAGAGGGAGAGAGGAAAAGAGAACCCATAAGGTAAGTTGATTTCTCCGACAATCTAGCTCCTAACGTATATAACTCTACTCCTAAGATTCTCTTTCATGTACTTCAAGGTTGTTGGAGCTCAAATCTGTTGTTTAAAGTGTTAGGGTTCAGCCATACTTGGAAAAGCCAGAAGGAAGCGAAAGGTAACTCCCAAACCTTCGTATATTGCTTGTTCTGGCTGTTGTGGGCAATTTAATCAGTGAAATTTTGCCGGATTGTCATTGGTTTTAAATTTTAGAAATGGGTTTCATTAGGGCTTATGCTATCTAAATTGATACTAAATGGTAGTTGTAACTTAATAGAATAGTCAATAAAGTGCTTAGGAGTAAAAAGGAACACGTTTACGAAACCGAAATCACAAAACCCTGATTTTCCCCGAAGAATCCATAAGTTTCAGCCATCTCAAGTTAGAAGCCTTAGAGTTTGATTTTCAATGATTTGATGATTCAATTGTGTTCAAGAGGGAAAATTAGGTGGGGTTACAGTTAGTCACTTTTTAGGAAATGCCCGAAAAAACATAATTACGAAAAATGCCCTTGAAACCCTTAAAGCGGGTCTACCAAGGGCAATTTCATCTTTTGGCAATGGATTTAGTAATTTTGAGTCCGGAAATGGATTCCTTGGGCAAAAATATGTCAGGATAGCTCATGTCAAAATTTCAGAAAAAGTACAGTCGAACCGATTACTGCGGGGCCCCCAGGCATTTTAGTGATTTTTTAATATAGACTCATATAACTCCTAGAAACACTATGGAAGTGACTAATTGTTACATTTGTAATTGTAGGACCGAGTTGAGAGCCTGAGTTGTTGGCACGCAAATCGAGGAGAAAAGACTGGAGATAGGGGACTTACCTTATTTGCATGTATTTGATACCTCTGCTTGTGTAGTGATGTATGTGATTGCTTTACTTGATTGTGTTGAGCATATCTGAATAATGAAGCTCTGTTTCTTTTTATACTGTGACCATAGTTTGTTGCATGAAACATTGAGCATGCAAAAATGTCATTATGGGGCATATATCCAGATAAAGCTAACACGTCATGCACATAGAATCTGTCATGCATGCATTATGGTATTTGTTTCCTACTGAGATTCTCTAGAATCTCATCCTCCCTTACCAATAATTTAGATAGGAGGAGATAGAAGATATGTTGAGAACAAAGAAGAGAAACGTACGAGGGAATTGCAGTGGTGGAGCAAAGACGAGAAGAAGTCTCCATTTTACTGGGATGGGTTTAGACACCCTAGTAGCCTTGTACGACTACCTTAATCGTAAGTATCATGTACGAACCTTTGTAGGGATTTTCTATAATCATGCACATATTATCAGTATATTTATGCTATTCCTGTGTTGCCCATTGAACCGCATATCATTTTCCTCGTATACTCTGGTAAAGGTAAAATTAAAATAAGGGCGTGACAATAATCACGAAGATTGAGATCACTTTCAGTTGCAAGTTGCGGCTCGAGCTGTGTCGGTCACGCACGCCACCATAGATGGTGGACCTCAATCTTTGTCAACTCTAATGGATCAGAGTATAAGAGATAGAGAGAAAAGGAAAAAGCAAGAGTTAAAAAAGTAGGAAGAAGCAAGATGTCTCAAATTAAAGGAGGAAGAAGCTAAGAATAAATATAAATATAAGTGGGCCAACAAGGTAGAAAATTTTTTCTTAGCAGAATGAAAAGCGAGGCACACACACGAGTTCAAAGAAGGCAACCGTTCTGCGTCCCTAATGTAAATAGGGACACCAAAAGTCATCTTTTGGTGTCCCTACTTTAATCAGGGATGCTAAAGGTCCACCTTTGGTATTCCTAAGCCAAAGGTATCTTTGGTGTCCCTAATTTAGGTACGGTTTTGAAATTGAAATGTCTAATTTGTTAAAATTGATGCACAAAATTATGAAAATGCTATCACCTTTATTTTTTACTTCCCTTTTTGAACAGATGTCCTTTGGGGTAATAAAATCTATATCTTATAGTAGGGATATTATTAAAAAGAAATTCATATCTTTAATATATTTATCAATTTAACTAATTTTTAACCGCATGCTTTTCCTTCAAAAATTAAGAACCCAATTAAAAGTCAAGATTGAATTTAAAATAGGGTTAATACAATATTTAGTTCTTATGGTTTGCCTTCATTTTTATTTTAGTTCATAGAGTTTCAAATCATAGGTTTTTGTCCTTCAAGAGGCAAAATAATCCAAATTCTTATTAAAATATATAAGGGCTAATGTTTTGGATGGAAAGAATCTTAAGAAACTAAAGCCCATGGTTTAAATAATAGGAACCAAAATCAAAATGAGAAAAAATTATAAGGACCAAACATTATAAAGTATTAACCTTCAAAACATCAAAATAAGTGGTGTTACATGAGTTGCCAATTTCTGTTCACCAAGATAAAATAAATTGAAACAACATAAGTGAGCCATCATTTGAATGATAATATTGTACTTGATGTTATTCATATAAATACATATAAGTTGTTGGTTTGCTTTTGTTGTGGCAAGCCATTTGAGGCAACAATTAATTGAGAGAGCATAAGAATATGTGGGGGTGTGGGTAGGGGTCACTTTGCTTTTAACTAAAGTCGCTATGTGATAATTAACATAAAGACAATATGAAACAGATAAAATAATAAAGGTTCAGCATCTACCGGTGTCACTCATTCAGTCATTCACAACCATATATACACAACTTTAAATGTAGTATTTACTTTATACGTTTACAACTTGTTTATTTATGTATTATTTTTGTCTGCTGATTTTAATGTGACATTTTTTAGGCCCTACAAAAATGCTCGAATATTGTGATCCACGTAAAAAAAAAAAAAAAAAAACTTGCATGCATATTAAATTTGGGATTTATCACATTAACCAACACCACCAACAAGTCTTATATTCTACCTAGATCACACGACGATGTCCCGCATATTAACAAGTCCATAAAATATTTTATTCAGTTTTCTTTTAATTTAATTTATCCTTTTCATGTGGCTAAATGTTGGGAACCAGAGCTCATCTCATCTGGACTGTCCAGATGAGATTTAGACGATCCAAATTCAATTTTTTTAACTGATGATTTTTAAATGAACAAAAAAAATCATTTAAAAAAATGTTAATTAAGAGATTATCTTTACTTTAGATTATCTATTCATTAAAATAATTTTAAAAAAACGAAAAAAAATTAAATATGGACTGACAATCTATATGAGATGGGAAGGAAACTGGTCCTACATGTGATCTGATCAGTACTCCTCACCAGCATCTGAAATTGAGATGCTCGCCATGATCCAACTATTCGTTACTACCTAGGGGTTCTCTTTTGTTACCTCATTATTGGAAGATGATAATCATTATCCCATTATCCATCAGATATGCTATTATATAGAGCAGTGATAACAAGTGGCTAGGAGGTAAAGTAATTTCATTATCCTTCTGCTTATTGACTTAACATTAATTCAATTCATAGCATCGCTAAAAAATTTCTTAAAACCATTCACAAATAAAAAATAAGTATCTCATTGACTTAATTTGAGCATTACATATGACGCATGTATGGACAGGAGAATTAAGTTACTCCATTGGTCATAAATATAAGACAAAATTGATTTTTTTTGGATAGATTAAGGAAATTAGATAAGTTACTTAATCATATCATTTGTTGTATATCCTTAGATTATATATTAGTTTATTAGTCTAGTTAATTAGTTTGGAGAAAAAAATATAAATATAAATACTCTAAATTAATTGGATTAGTTTCTTTAATTTCTCCAAAAAAGTCAACTTTATCTTATATTTAGGATAAGAGGTAGTACAATTTAAATGCGTTAATATATCTTTTGTAGGTACGTGGCCTATTTTTAGTGATCTATCATAAAATAAATGAATGCTTAGGAATATTATATGAAGGAATAGGAATAAAAATTTGCCGTTTTTCTTAAAAGAACATTTTTATATTAATCTTAAAGATAAAATGTAAGTAAATATTCTCAAGAAAAAAATGCATTTTTATATGAAGGAATGGGCATGAAAATTTGTTGACATGACAAATGGGAATTCAATTAATTAAGAATTTGGTGTCTGCTTGTCCTTCGTCTTCATGGAGATGAATCTCACCAAAATTAGGGTTTTCTCTCTTTCATTTCTGATTTCTTCTTCTCCAGCACCTTTTTATGGGATATTGTCGGTCACTTGTTGCTTGCTTCTCTCTTCGTGTGCATTGAAAATAATTTCTTACATACAATAATTTAAGATCGTGTGATTAATACAAAAAAGGATGAAAGATATGAAAGACATGGCAGGGATTCAAAATCAATTAGGTACAAGAATATGACTCCTCATAGGGGCAAAGAGAAGAATTTGCAACCAAAGGATCTATGGGGGTTTGGTATATGAAAATGATACCATATTTGAATGGTACCATGAGGACAATTAAATTTGCAAAGTTGTACCATCCAATTGTTTTTGTCAATAATTGTTCTAAATCTTTGTTTATCTACGAAATATAGTTTCACACATATATTTATATATTATTATATGTTTTGCTAAAAAAAATATGGATTATAGTTTCCCATGATGACCGCTTTGTTTCCTCCTTTTAGTTAGTTAATAATTACACTAAGTTACGTTGAAAGGTTATTGTGTTTAGTTCCAACCAAAGAAAATGACTTCTTTTGTCATTTTCATTCTGTATAATGTATATGATATTTTGTAATTATTATTCACTAATTCTTATTCAATTTTAAAGTAAAAATGCTCCCACCAAGGTGTTGGTTGAGGTAGTAAGTAACATCTCCTCGTTAGAAGAAGAACATAAGTTTGAATTTTAGAAAACACACTTTTTGGGAGATATGAAGATTATTTGCATTCTAAGTTTCAAAAGGGATTAGTCTTAAGTCCAAAGTGGCTTGTACTTAAGTGATTTAAAATAATATTGATTTGAAATAAGGGTAAAGGTGCTAAAATGACCATAAATTTTTGTGAAAAGAGCAACTGTAACCATGAACTAATTGTTGGAGTAAAAGTAACCATAAACATTATAAAAGAGAGTAAAAGTAACCACAACGTTGACGGATGTTAATGTCCCTTAATGTGAAATTTTCGGCATAATGTTAAGGTGCTAAAATAGCCATTAATTAATACTAAAAGTGAAAAAAATAATAAAATTTTTCTTGGATGCAAAAGTAACTTCTTGAATATTAATTCATAATTTTTTTTTACTTTTGTGTTATGAGTGTTTTATCAATTTGGGGATTAAAATGAAAAAACTTATAAATTAATATTCAAGAAGTCGAATTTTTTTTTATTTTTTTCTATTTTGGTGAGAATGACGAAAGGAAAGAAAATTATCACCTAATTCCAAAAGATAAAATACAAGGTAATTAAACCTGAACCTGTTAGTGAACCACCTGGGTACTGCATTAAGGGTCAGTGGGTCAGACCGGAGCTAAACCGGGACCAAACCAGTGAGAAATGAAAAATTTTAAGTTTATAGTATGAAATTTTAAAGGAAAAATAAAAAAACAATGTTTGTTAAACAAAAATTAAAAACTTGACTTGGATCTACTGACCTGTTGGCTAGTTTTCGATTTGGTTTGGGTCAGATAACCAAGATAAAATCCCTAACATTAATTATAAAATAGGTGACATTTTGAACATTAATCTAAAATGACAAAAGTAAAAAAAAATTATAAATTAATGTTTAAAAAGTCACCGATTTTATGATTACCGTTAGGGATTTTATCATGATTATCTGACCCGAACCAAACCGGAAACCGGCCAACCGATCAGTAGATCCAGGTCAAGTTTTTAATTTTTTTTTTAAAAAAATATTTTTTTTATTTTTCCGTTAGAATTTTATATTATAAGCCTAAAATTTTTTATTTCTCACCGGTTTGATCCCGGTTTAGCTTTGGTCTAACCCACTGACCCAGTACCCCGGCCGGTTCACTGATAAGTCCAAGTTTAATTACCTTGGATTTTATCTTTTGGAGTTAGGTGATAATTTTCTTTCGTTTCGTCATTCTCGCCAAAATAAAAAAAGTCGACTTCTTGAATATTAATTCATAAGTTTTGTCATTTTAATCCCCAAATTGATAATACACTAATAACGCAAAAGTAAAAAAAAAATTATGAATTTAATGTTCAAGAAGTTACTTTTGCATCCAAGACAAAGTTTATGGTTACTTTTGCACTTTTAGCATTAGTTAATGGCTATTTTAGCACCTTAACATTTTGCTGAAAAGTTCACATTAACGGAGGTTAACGTCCATTAACGTCGTGGCTACTTTTGCCCTCTTTATATTTTTGCTCCAAAAATTAGTTCATGGTTACAATTGCTCTTTTCACAAAAGTTTATGGTCATTTTAGCACCTTTACCTTTGAAATAATACTAACAAAAATATTTCTAAAACTATTTAATATTCAGTACTATTATACCACTTCTAGTTTTTAATATAAGACCTAATTGACTAATTTGGAGATATTAATGAAGCTAAATAAATTACGTTAAAGTATTTATATTTATCATTTTTCTTCAAATTAATTTGTTTGACTTATGAACTAATATATATTCTAATGATACACATAAATATATAAGAGAGATAATGTAACATATGCTATAATTAAATAATTTATTTAATTAGCTTCATTAATCTCTTTAAATTAGTCAACTGGATTTTATAGTAAGGATTCAACAGGTGGCATTAGATATTTAGATTTGATATTTTCTTTTTTTTCTTGCCAGATAGATTTGGTATTTTCATGAGTGGGAGTAACATTCTTAATGTTTTTTTTTTTCATATATAACATTCAAACCTTATATATTTTTTTAAAAAAATTAAGTTATTTTTCGTTCACTTAACCATAATTAGTAAATTAAATAATATTTTATGCTTGTTTGGATGAGCATTTTAAAGGCTTATAAGTGTTTATGCACGAAAGTCGAGACAACACTTCTCTCACATCTTGCCTCGTATACCGTAAATCACGATTGAAAAGATGCTTTTAAAGACTCCAATCGCTATTCCAAACAAGCAATTTATCAATATTTAAGTAACACTCTATTGGAGGGGCTGGATCTCTGAGGAGTACAACAAGAAAAGATGAAGAAGAAAGTAGTGCACAATGTCTTTAAGGCATGGATAACACTTTTCTTTAGGCTTAATTTTGTGAATCCAAATGGCATCTTTGAGGAAGTAGACTACAAATTTGTCAAGTTAGAAATATTTGATGGCGGCAACTTTATGTGACAACACCAGTTTTGCTTGCTAGAAAAAATGGATGGTTTGATCCGATAGCTTCACATGAGAGTCATCTTGAATTCACTTGATCAACGGCAAAGGAGAGAGATAAGTATCTATTTGCATTTCTTTATCGAATATAGTTCATAGATTCATGAGGTTTATTCATGATCTCGTTGATGCAATTATTTTGCCTTAGATTATGTGGTTTATTCTTGTGGAAACATGAAATTTTAATCATGATTAGAAAGTGATAAGAAGTATGATGTATTGTACATTTACTAAATTGATAATTATCATGAGAAATTCTATGATCAATTAGATGAATTGATAATTAGCATGTTGTGTTCTTATTTTAATTGGAATGATAGATGAAAATGTGTTATAGAATAAACGCATGAATTGATTATAGTTTGAATAGTTTCAAACAACTTAACATGCATGTGGATAAATTTATTTTGTTTCATCAATCCTAAATAACCAAGGTTATTAAACCGGAACCAATCAGCAAACCGGTCGGGATACTGGGTTAAGTGTTATTAGGTCAGATCGGAGTTAAACTGGAGCTAAATTGGGACCAAACCGATGAGAGAGTGAAGATTTTAGACTTATTAATATGAAATTATAAAGAAAAAAAGAGTTTTTTTAAAAAAATTACTGAACCTCATGAATCGGACCAGTTCTCTAACCAGGTCAACAGTTCCTGGGCCGGGCTGGACGGTTTGGTCTGGGTTTAATAACAATGTAGATAACACTTCCTCCTTCATGGAAAGACTTAGCAAAGTCTTGAACATAAAAAGTAAATCTCTCTTGAGCAATTAGGAAATTATTTTCTCTTGGAAGAGGATTGTGGTTAATGATCTACGATACAAAAGGCACCAATACTCATGAGAAGGTACATGTGGTGGAGGAAGTATAGTCTCATACGACTTCGGAGAAAAGAAGGAAGGATAGAATTAAAAATTCTATTTACATATTTAGCTATGGTAATTTTAATAATAAAAAATGAGTCATGAGTTGTTGTTAACATGCTTATAATTTGATTTTTTAATTGTTGTCCTGTTTCTATTCAATTTAATTCTAGTATGAAGTTAGTACCAAATAAAAGTTGTCCTGTGAGACAACATGAATATTCCAAAGTGAATGGATGCTTGATGTATACTATGATGTGTACAAGACTAGATATAGCATATGCTGTGGACAGATTAAGTAGATACACAAGCAATCTAAGTATGACACACTAACATGTTGTGGAAAGAATTCTAAAGTACTTCAAAGGAACAATTAACTATAGTTTGACCTATAGTGGTAGTTTTTCAATTTTGCAAGGATATATAGATGTTAGTTGGATAACTTACTCAAATGATCATGCATCCATAAGCGGATGGGTCTACATCCTTGATGGGATACTATTTCATGGGGGTCAAAGACATAGACCTGTATAGCAGATTCTGCTATGGACTCTAAGTTTATAGCATTGACTGCAATTAGCAAGAAAGCATATAGTTACTTGAAATTCTTATGTGGTTCAAGCCAATGGCACTAATATCTATCCATTGTGATAGTCAGTTTGCTCTTGCAAGGGCTTGTAGCCAAGTTTATAATGGAAAGTCATGACATATTGGCCTAAGATATAACTAAATGAAAGATTTGATTTTGAATTGAGTAATTTCCATTAGTTATATAAGATTTAAATTGAATCTTATAGATCCTTTGATGAAAGGTCTGACAAGGGATTTGGTGTTAAAATCATCGAAAGGAATGGGGTTGAAGCCCTATAAACTTTGATCACCAATAGTGAAAATCCAACTCACACTTGACCATGATATCAAGTCTTGAGTTCAATGGTAAAATTACGCTATCAGAGTGATTGCAAGTACTTGACTTTTAATACATCCCAGGTTGGAAAGTACTTGGTAACCATGAGACTAGAAGGGGGTGGGTTGAGTCTCAAATTGGCTCTTAATGGACCTGTAAACATATATTTGTTAGAGCATTTGTTATGGTGATGCTCTTGATGGAGTATATCTATATGAGAATGAAGTGGCACTGCTTCTAAGAGTCCAAGGGCTTGACTCTAAAAAGTTCTCATAAAAAGGATATAGATGGAAGGCCCCGAATAAATGTGTCATTCAAAGTGGCATATAATGGCCCAAGATCCCATGCTAATTTATGTGCATCTATGCATATGGGATAATTGGTTCAAAACTTAATCTACCATATTATTTCGGATGGGTAAAACAATGTCTTACTTAGGTAAATGTTCAAATACTCGAGATACCTTTACTAACAATGTGAGATTTTCGAAGTGATAAGAATTTGTGATCATTTTAAAATAGTGGGGGATTGTTGGAATATTTTAAAATGAAAAGATGTGTTTGTTGGAAAGTCATGTTCTTATAAATTAAGGAACTTATGTGAAGGGTTGTATATGGAGTTATAACATTAAATGTTACCAAGTTTATGTATGTCTCTTTGGTTCATAGAGACATATATGAAATGTTATGACTAAAGGTTCTTGGTGAAAGGTTGTGTTGGTTGTTAGGAAAACCCTATATACTATAAAAGTGTAACTCTTCATGGAAGAGTTATTTTAAATAACTATTGGTTATTTAAGTTATGTTGGTTAATGAGGGTTCATAAATCTAATATATAGTTATGACTTTTAATTGAAGAGGTGTTACTTCAAGAGACACTACTTCAAGACATCATTTCATGATTTATAAATACCCTACACAATCATTTCATTTGGGACAAACATACGATACAACATCAAAAATCATACAACAATAAGAGATCAAACTCATTGCCTTTGTCCTTGAGTGCATACAAAGATAAATTCAAATTATCATTTTATAAAAGCCATTATTGTCTGGACTTGAGTGTTGGGAGTGCAATCCATACTCAAGGATCTTCATTGTATCCTACAAGAAATTCGCCTGTTAATCAAAATTACACCCTATCTTTATAGGTGGAGGCGAATTAAACCTCAGGAAAAGTGCTACCCACGCCTTGAAGACACTATACATTATTTTCTTTTTTATCTCTTATTCTTGTACTCTTCAAAGATTCAACCCCTCCAACACACTCTTGGAATCATCATCTAGCATACTCAATTATTTACATATGGTCAAATTCTTATCCTTATCTCATTCATATTAAAGATTCAATCAACCAATGACTTATCTAATCCGTAATCTAATAACACCACAGAAAACTATGACAAGAACATATATACAATTTATTTGAGAGCTCAAAATCAAAGCAATCAAAGAGTTTGTGATTCTCATTAGTCATATCTTAACCTCAAGCCTCTTGTCTTGCACTTTATTACTACATTTTGAGATAAAGATTGTGGAATAGTTTTGATCACTTATGTTATCTTTGATATGGACCAAGCATGCACAAATTCACTGCAATGATTGGAAGCCCTAATTGTCGTTGATGATAAAGTGCAAAAGAAATAAGCCAAACACCTATACGAGAAAGAACCTTATTGATGACAATCGCTAAATAGTGGATTTTCTTTGTGCATAGTGGATGTTGTTTTCATTTCACCTAGGAAAATAGGGTCACCCACCTAAATTCTTGGAAAAGGATTGACCAAAACTCGTTTGGTATATATAAATATCATATGTAATTAGTTAGGTTGAGTGAAAGCGATATTTAACATGTAAGATGGTCTAAAGTTTAAATCGAATCAATGGAACAGTTATATTGAAGGGTTTTCCTCCCTCCAATCCAAATACAATTTAAATATGATTTGATAGTATAGTTTTAAAAAGTAATTAACCTAATAGAGGTATGTATGCTCTTTATCTTTTGCATCATGAGATAAATTAGTCTCTGCTATCGACCTCGCATGTTTTTTAGAAAGAGATCTAATGATCACCAAAATGTAAAAATTTCAAAATGGTCCCTTCATATAGCTTAATTCCTACGTAGTCTTTCAGCATTATTTTGAAATTAAGTTTTTTTAAATAGCCAAATTGCCCTATGTGAAATTAGATGTCATTGCCTTAATTATTGATACCATTTGATGAATTAAAGTTATTACTCACCCCTCCGATCCTTAATATAAGATAAAGTAGAGTTGGTCTTGGTTCTAAATATAAGACAAAATTTTCATATTTGTCAATCTTTTTCTAATTTACCTCTATTGATACTCTCTCAACAATAATTAAGGAGAAGAAGGAATGGGGGAATTAAATATAACTATGGTGTTTTAGAAAATACATATCATATTTAACTAAATTAACTAACTTTTTTAATCTAATTAAATTAGATAAATATGTCTTAAATTAAAAACTAGATGGAGTATTAAATTGTTGTTGTCACTGATATTTAGTGAGAGATTTATGTGAAATTTGTTGTCAGTATATTAGTTGTTGCTATCATTTGATAAGTTAGAGCTGTTACTTATTAAACCGTTGTTGTGATCTCCTTTTTACATTTTTCATATTTTAAATTGAGGGCATCTAGGTAATTTTGCTATAAAATTTATTGCCAAATTAGACCTTAGGGATTCACAGTGATTAGGGCCATTTCGAAATTCTAAACTAGAATGTGCAAATTCAGGGAGTATTATTACTCTCTGTCTTTTTCTCCAATGATTATATACAAATATAATAAATAATGTTAAAACTTGAAAGAATGAAAATGCGGGTCCTAATTCCTAAAGTCAGAATTGAAACACCAACACGGTTTGGAAGTTGGACTTGTCAGAAGCATATAAATGGCCTGGATTTTGAGTGTTTGAATGCCAAGTGATTGGCATCATTGGGAAAGAGAGCGTGACATGCTACAAGTTATGGGACATCTATGATGTGAGAGCATGTGGGTGTGTTTCAAATTTCATAGTAGTTGTGTTTGTCATTTCCCTTTCTAAGGGATTTATTAAGAAAATTGGACGCATCCCAATATTATTGTACTATTCATTTGTTGGAAAATATGTTTGATATGCCTATATCTCAACCAATATTAAAAATCATGATAGTCATATAATTATGTTAGTTGATTGGTTTTTCTATATATATATATATATATATATATGTATGTATATATACACGAAGTTTTTGTAGTTTTCAACATATATATTGGCCATTGGAGTTTCACCGGCGGAGTGGTGCTAGCCACTAGAGCTCCAGCAGCGGTGGAGCTCCGGCTTCAGCAAAAGTTTTCCTTTTTTTTTTTTTTAAATTTGAGGGGCATTTTATTAAAAGAAAAACATTTCAAAATCTTATATTAGTCCCTTGAGACCTATTGGTCATTTCCATGTGTTAACAGACTTTTTAAGGTTTTTTAAATTTAAATAGTATTTATTTGAAATTTTCCCTTTTCTAAAATAACCTTAAACAAGTTGATATGAAATTAAATGGTGAAATTGGTGAAGAAGGGACATACATTTTTGAAAATGAGTCATAAATGTTTCATTAATTTTTTTTTTAAATAAGTTGAAATCAAAACATCATATTTAAAAAGTCAAAATTCTTTTCACTAGCACAAACGCATGTTGAGTAAAAGGGCAGTTGTGTTAACGACAGTGAAAATGTGTCTTACAAATAAAACCATAACAACAAACAAACCCTTGGGATCCATAATTTAACATCAACATTGTCCCGGTTCTTCCTCGACACTACTTCGGTCTTCCCACCATCACCAATCACTCCCTATACATTTTATTAAATACAAAAAAACACACCCACACACATACACACGATGTTTAAGAGTTGATATAATGTTTTTTTTACCAATAGCTCAAAAATAATAAAAAATCAGGATTCCTTAGCTTGTAAACTTGGGATGAAAAAATTTATATGGACTCGTAAAATTTGATGAATGTGTACAATAAACATACATGATAAGTTGTGAATATGGTAGCATGACATCTAGAATGTGGAAGAGGAATAGTAAATAAGAATAACATTTAAAAAATTCGAGGTTAAGATGCATGTGACACTCTAAAATATTGTTTAAGTTATACTCAATATCCTAAACTAATTTGTTTTTAAACCAACATTTTAAAGTTTTTTTAGTAGTGTCCAATATTTTAGAGTGTTGTTAGTTTAATTTTGCCCTTAACTTGTTTTTCGCAACAACAATGAGCATCCTAAGCTTAGGAATCTGATTGTTACTGAAAGAATTTTTAAGATGTTGAATGCACAAAAAATACATTAGGATATTTAGTGCCACTAAAAAAAATACTCTAAGATGCTATATTTACCACAAATTAATTTAGGATACTAACCCAAACATTATTTTAGGTACTAGATGTAACTTAATCTAAAAATTGAAAATAGTAAGGGACTGCTTGTTTCTCATTTAATTTTTTTTTTCTAAAAACAAAAAAAAATATTTGTTTGCCAATTTGTTTTTTAGATAGGTTTTTTTTTTTAAAAAAAATTTAGTAACTTGTTCTTAAAAACAAAAAAACCAAAACAATTTTTAGATGTTTTCTTGTTTTTGTTTTCATATTTTCCTTTTTTTTTTTTTTTTTTGTTTTAGAAGGTGAGGAAACTATCTCTTCTCTGTTAAAAGTTTCAATGCTGCCACCTATCCACCCTCGACAGCACATCACCGGTGACTACCACTTCCATGTCACTAGCAATGCGGGCTGATGGGATGTCCTTGCCAGTGACAATTGACACGCACATTACCGCCAAAAAAATTATATAAAGTAAGTGAATCAAACAATTCTTTTCATTTTTTACTATCTAAGTTGAAGCATTAAGTAAAAATTATTTCAACAAATTTTAATTTTTTTTTTTGTTTTCAAATGTGATGTTTTAAAACAACTATTCAAACATGTTTTTAATTTTTTTGTTTAAAACTTGTTCTTCAAAATAATTTTATAAACTTGTTTTGGAAACACAAAAACAGAAAACAAAATCAAACCAGTCATAACTTTCTCACGCATGACATATTAATGACTTTTCCTTAAAAATATATTATGATATATTGACACATGCACCGATAGCACGTACAAAGTATAGAAGCACATGCCTGTGAAAGATGTTACAAAACATGAAGTTGTCCCAACGGAGAGAACACATTGAAGAGATGCTAGAGAGTCGCAACTTGCAAGGCATGTGGCATGTAGTTTAGAAGATGCCCTCATCACAAACTTGAAATCTTGGGGTGGGATCCTTTGCTTATGGACTTGTCTACTACTGCTACTGCTACTGCTACACCCTCACAGACATGATCAGATTTTGCCTTTGCAATCTCCTCTCAAAGTGTAAAGCATCCAAATATACTATTCTCTCTCTTTTTTTTTAATGTCCTTCTGTTCATCATAAAGGACACCTTCCCTTCTGTTTATTTTCTAGCATGATATATATATAATTGAATAGGAAACAGTGTAAAGGTAATCATTTCTTGATGATTAAATGGGAATCGCACTGTATTGCTATGATTATGAACTTCATCAGTGTTGCATGAGGTCCCCGAAAAAAAAATTGCTCAATGGCCTCGTAACCTAGTAGCATTTTATGTAAGTGGGAGTTTGTGAGTTCAATTCCGTTAGTAACCTCAAACCATTAGTACATGCGCCTCTAATTAAAAAAATTAATAAGTGGAATGATATTATCTACCCAAACTGTACTCTTGATGATTTATTCCCCAAATTTGATTATGTTCTTTCACACCCACAATACACACATGCATCTAATAAGTTCGTTGCCTACCGAGCACAATATTCATACACTCTTTATATAGCCCATTGCCCTTTATAAGATAGGACTTGTTGCTGCTATTGTGGATCATCTCAGGAATTCTTTTCAAAAGGGATTTTGAGTTGAAAGCAAAACAGACTCACAAATTTAGATACTTGGCCGAATTGAGAAGGCCAGGATCCAAAATAGGCACCAGATACCAGGCGGTAAGATCTCCCCCTTTACCCCCCAAAAAACAGGCTTGCCAAGGGTCATCAATAAGATGCCAGATTCATTGACATTTACAGCTAAGCATGTAAGCAGTCTGATACTGAAAATCTTACAAGCAGTTTAGACACAATTATACAGTGCCCACCTCAATGTCCAACGAGTACACAGTCCTGACCTTGAGCACCTGACTTATCACTGATTGAATATTTACGTTTCATTAATACAATCTTACACGCATAATAAAGAAACAAGGAAGACTCCAAAATTTGATGTACTACATGAAATGCTGAGGAATATCTGATATGCGTGTTCAGACACATTAAAAAATGGAATAAATCTAAATTTTCATAGAGAATCAGTTCCGTTTAACCGAGTGAGTCATTAAAGGATAAATTCATCCCCTAAACAAATATCACCAGCTATCGTGAAAATAACTAAATGAATGATGAAAAAAATGCAACTATAAATCGCTCTGTACATTGTATTTACAAAAAAGAATTGCATCTTTTGGGATACTAAAAACTATACGACAGTCAAAATAATTAAAATTTCACCTACTGCACATTGCTGGCTTGCGTAACTTTCAGGAGGCAAACACATATGTGAAGAAAATGCTCAGGATTTATCAGGTTTCTGGCCACCCAAGAAAAGGGTATCTCCAATTTTGGCTCTATCCCTTGAATGCGAACAAACTTGATTTCAGCATTCTCAAGTTGGGAGCAAAGTGAAACAGGATCACATGGATTTTCTCCCCCTTCTTCTGCACTTTGCTTGGTGCTTGGATCTCTCTCATCAGAAAGGTTTCTTTGCCCAAAAAACTCGGGTAGAAGGCTTTCAATTGCATCTCTCAAGCTGAAGTACTTGCCTGTAGTGCCCCATAAACGCAAGGCGATAATTATCACAAGATGATAAGTTGAGCAAATGAAAGGAAATAAAAATTGTCAGACAAAGATCCTTTCGACAAACTACTACTTCCCATGATTTTTTTTTCTGAGGAAAGAATAAACATGGAAGATACAAGATAAAACATTTTGAAGGTTTTAATTTGTACCTTCAGAATAAACGGTTTTAATTTTGAAGGTACACAAGGATCCTCTATAGAACATGGCTTACCTTCTTCCTTGTGAACTTCAACAGGACGATTTATATAAGAGACTTTGTCCCAGCTTTCAATTGGAGGTGCATCTTCAAAATCCTCAAAATCCTCACTGACAGTCCACGCATAGAGTCGAACAGGAATTCTACCTAAAAAAAGGTCATAGTTTGTAATCTACAAAGTTTGGGATTGGTCAAAAGTACAAATAAGGCACCGATTCAGATCAACAATTTAAAAAAAAAAAATCCAAAAAACTAGCTCTACGTAAGAAGACAATATTGATTAAAAATGCTACATTTAAAAGGGGAGGCCACGTGACACCATGAACATAAGATCTCAGAAAAAAAGAAAAAGAATAATGCAACATGTTTCCCCAGTAACTTCTGAAATATAGATGTAGATTCTATTGTGGTTTAGGTAGATTGAAACTCAAATCCAATTGTGCCAAGGTAAAGGGCCGAGTTTACAACAAAAGCACACACTATAGGAGGTTTACAGAACCAACACAAATTGACAACACAAATCAAGAAAAGCAAGTAGAAAACAGAAATAGAATAAGCCAAATATGCAACACTAGAAAGTCCAGGAATCACAGAAATAGTCCCAGGATACCCCTCTAATCAAGGCACCGTAAACCTATTTAATCCCATCATTTTGCAGTAGCAAAAGTCAACATCAAACAGGAATATGTCATAAAACCCATCATTGTATCTAAGGCCATAAAAGCAATGTCCTTAACCTGCCCCTTCATTCAGGCTCGCTGAGGGCTAACAACTCACTAAGGATCATATAAGAAGTAGCATCTCCATGTTGCTCACCTATCTTCATTTGTGCAGCCACATCTGTCTCTCCAGAACTTTGTTGTAATTTTTTTGTGTTTGAATCAATATGTGCAACAAATTCATCTTCAAAAGTTCCGAGCTTAAGCTTAGATGACACCCGTTGATAGGCATCCAAATTACCTGCAATGAAAATGAGTGTTGACAGATAACTAATAATCTAAAGCAGGTAAAATGGGTAACAATACAAGATAATTTCTTCCCTGCAAGACTGGTTAATGTAAGATGAGAATTAAGTTAATCACATCCCAGCCATAATTTCCTTTGGGAATATAGCATGGAAATTTTACTAGACCTCGTAAGCATCAGGGAAGTTACTTTGTTCTAGAGAAAACTGAACTAAATCCAGTCAACAAAAATTCCTTTGGACCAGGGCTTTTCAATTGTAGAATATAACAACATTTAAATGAGATCTCAGAAAAAGAAATAAAAAGGCTTATAAAGATATTACTAACAACAAATGTCTAGCTAGTTGACACACCCTTTAAGACAGATTGCCAGAGCTCCACCTGATCAGTTTGAGACATGTTCATGACATTCTTGCAGTTCCCGTTTATAATATATGCAGCCTGCAGGAAGAATTCAGTTAGAAAATTGAAAACAAGAGCAGTTAAAATATTTTCAAATTTCAATTGGAACAGACAGCAGGTTTTAAGAATGCAAGCCAACATAAATTAGCTCGCTCTTTTTTTCCCTTTGCCAACCTTAGCTTGATCTTTTCATTCATGGGACCTTGACATGCTATGAAGCAGATTGACGCCACACAACACAGACACACAAATACTATGAATAACAAGTTGCATAAGGGAACTTGCTGATGATGATGTCAAAAAGTTCAAAGACAAGAAATTCTCAATGGCACATGGATGGAACAAAGATCCACTGGAATTTTAGTGTGGCGCAGGAGAGAAACCATAATCCTCAAAACATTCCAAATATTTACCCAAATTCAACAATAAAAGTTTAATATGCTAAGAAAGATTTTATGCCTTCATATATGCAGATGAGAAACCTACACTTTTCTTTTAAACCGCAGCTAAGAAACCCAAACTTTAGATTCAAGAAACTATAATTCAGAATAGGAAATAACTGGCTTGCCCTGCAAAAAATAAAATATCTACCAACCCGTACAGTTCATTATCTCAAAAACAAACAAGGAATTAAAATTTTGGGAAGTTGCTTAAAGGAAAATGAAGCATATAGACCTCATATACTGAAAAAGTCAAAATGGCACAATGTCAGGTGATTAAACACAGAAAGCTCCACCCCCAAAAGAGGAAACAGAACACTAACCTCTTTCAATGAGTTGATAAAGCTCCACTTTACACTGTCCTCACTTTCACAGGGTAGCAATATTTCACTTGGATATTCTCTGAAGCGTACCTGCAAAGAAGAGAGAAGAGAGAATCAGTATAGCAAACTCATAGGAGTAAACTTGTCTAACTTTCACACAAGTATATTCAGGATGCTCAACCTAACTTTATACTCCCTCTAGTTCTTTTTATAAGAACCTGAAATTTGAATAGCCTTGGTCCTTTTTATAAAATCCTACTTGGGGTCGTCTAAACATTTAATGTATTTTTACCATTTTTGCCCCTAATTAATTCTATTCTCTCTCCTCATCTTTTTCTCATACTACCATCTCTGTTTTAGTTTCTCTCATTATGACTCTATTTCTCTATCTTACTTGTCCCCTTATAAATAGGGGTATGCTTGGAAAAAAATAGTTCATTTCCTACATATTTATTACTTTTAACCAATTTTAACTATTTTCTTAAATCATGTAATTCAGTTATCAGGTTCTTATAAAAAGGACTAGAAGGAGCATTTATTTTCACCTTTTTTTATTGTCTCTTCAATGCAACTTAAGAACTTCTATTAAATTTGGAAAATAGGCATTACCTCTATGTACAGAAAACAAAAACATTTATGTGAACATGTAGAAACAATATATCTCGAATAGTTTTGGCATTTCATGTACATTATGCTTTAACAACCCAAATATAGACAGTTACATTCACAAGCTACAACACCAAGTTGATAAATCTCTGTAAATAATGAGGTTTGTGAGAAATTTGGAAAATCCGTACTTTTAATGTCCAAGGTCTTTTGGGCTCCGCACATAAAAGATCAAAAAGGACTCCGGTTGGAATATTCCTGCATGAAAGATGACAAATAAACAATTATAAGAGTTCAAATTCAACATTTTGTGATGGAAAACGCTGTTCTCTTATTAATATGCTAATGAACAGTTAGTGTACCATAAATAATAAAGACGGAAGCTACATAGCCATAACCAAATATACAGTGCCAAAAAAGTATTAATGGCAAGGGAATAAAAATTGGAACCTTTTTTAATAGAAGGTAGTAATAAATGCCAAATCACCATATTTCCCAATTAATATTACATGGGATTTCCCTAGAAGGTACAAAATGTTAACTCATCACCGAAGAGAACTAAATTGAACAGAACCATCTAATTTTTAATATGTTGAAGTATAAACACAAAAAAATACAGGGTTAATGTGCGTTTTTGCCCCAATTGTTTTCGTGAAGGAGCTTTGGGCACCTGGAAGCATTTTTTTGGGCAATGCCACCCTTCCCTAACAGATTTAGATGGTCATATGTTGAGGTGGCTCTGCCATGTAGGATATTATATGACATATCACGCAACAAGTGATGCTATGTCATCATCATCCTTAGAAACTTCATTTCATCTCCCTCAAAATTGCACAGCCATAGCATTGAAGAACCCATAAATCTTCGGTAAAAAAAAACAAGAACCCCCAAAGCCTGAAACCCATTCTTCATCACAAGCATTCATGAACGCAAGAACAATAAGGCGGAAAAAAGTCAAAAACCACCGCCAACCGCCAGATTAACAATTAATCAATTTGGAGGAAAAAATCAGTATGGCAAAATCAAACCTCTTCATCTTTATCATCCTCGGCGACTGTCAACAATCAACGGAAAAAAACCCCCAAAGCCTCAGACACATTCCTAATAATTCTTCTGAAAGTGTGGATTTGAAATTCATGAATTGAAATTCAAGAAGAAAAATCTGTACAAAAAGCCACAGACAACCTTAAAGATTGGTCTTTTCAATTTTATGGGCTGACGAACAAATCCCCAGAATCTATTAGAGAAAAAGAACTCACCCATGATTATAGAGACAGAGAAATCAAAACCCCACCACCTGAAATGTATGATTCCTTTTACAAAGGTTTTCCTTTCATCTTTCAAATCACAAACTAATGAAAATAGCCACATTTTCTAAAATATTTAAATTTTGCATTTTAGATTTCCTCTTCTGAATCAGACAGGGTTGGTTAAAAAACCAAAGAAGTCCATAAATCTCCAGAAAATGCATAACTCATAATACCATAAACTAGAAACTCCAGATCAAAGGTTAAGCAAACGCAAACCAGAGACGAAGAAGAAAACAGATAGATTGCAGTCCAAGAACCATCAATGATGAGCAAAGGAGAACCAGATCAAGGGTGAGAAATCTCTAGAGGGATTGAGAACCAAATCACGTCCTATGCTTTGCTAGTTCCATCCCTATCCAAATTAGGGCAAAGGATGGAATAAGAGGCAAAGATCAACAGGCATGGAGGATATTGAGGGTATTGAAGAAGAGTGGTATGTAGAGATCTGGGGATGGGGCTTCAAATCTGTCGGCAGGGAGGGTTTGACGGTGACTAAGAGTGGCGGGGAAGACGAACCTTGTGCTGGAGGTTCCCCGGTGTTGATAGGGATGAGTGGAGAAGGTGTCAGATCGGAGAGGGAGAGGGAGAGTTGAGCGATTGCAGAAGAGTCCAGGTTGGGAAATTTCTTTTTTTCAGTCTGAGCTGTTAAAAAAAACGTGAAGTGGATGCCATTGGGGTATGCCACGCCATCTTAGTTGGGTAAACAAACGGTTGACCATTTGGGACTGTTAGGGTTGGGTGACATTGCTGTGATTTTGGTACATCCAGGGTGACATTGCTACGATTTTGGTACTTCCGAAGTGACATTGCTTAAAAAAATACTTCTGGGTGCCCATAGCTCCTTCGCGAAAACTTCCAAAGCAAAAATGCACATTAACCAAAAAATATAAAGAGTCCATCTCCCTGCAAGCTTGCTTTTAGGTAAGCATTTTATCATGATATCAGTCTATCAAAGGCTGATTTCCGTCTGTCTCTAGGCTAAAGTGCAATTCATGCAACGAGTATCTTTTAACGAGTATCATTGCATAGGTACTATTAAACTGTAACAATGATGCCTTATGGTTCCAATTATGGCCATTAACCAATTTGAAATTACAAATGACACTAAGAAATAATTTAAAGCATGGAAAATGGGGAACAATTAGATTTGGTGACACTTGATGCAAAAAATCTTGCTGCTCAGTAAATCATCACTTGAATTATGATTTTATGAATGACTAACTATACCATACCATTTCAAAGGCAATCCTTTGTATTCAAACCAAATTGTATCTACCACGGGGGGGAGTGCACTGCTGAAATGAGGCTTTACGATAGAAATCAACAAAGGCAAGTATCCCATCCGAGGAGCTAAAACCTGACCCCACAAAAGATATATATTTATGATTATATTCAGATATGCTCATACATATCCTGATAATGTTATATCAAAGATGTGGTTAAAACAATAACTATGCAACAAAGATTTGTTATGTTACATAAAATGTGTATTATTCATTAGTATTCCAATTTTTCCTATTTAAGAAAATATTTTATTTTTCAACAAAATCAATAGGAGATGCCCTAAATAAAAAAACAGTAAAGTGTGCCCTCTGAAAATTAAACCCTTTTTGATAAACAACACAATTTTTTGTTATCAAAATGAAAAGAAACGTCCATCAAAATTAACTATCAGCAGTTTCATTTCATCAACCAAACAAATACAAAGCAAGAAACAGTTAAATCAATTCTTTCCAGGATAGAACCTTCTTAATATCAGACTGAATAGCTGTAATGCTTTGTCATGGGAAATCACATAAAGATAAAATTATGTATCAATTATGGGACAAAGAACCATATGAGAGTTCAGGAAGTAAGTATAGCTAGAAAGAAGATAAGAAAACCCCTTGATAAGGACATAGAGATTTCTTCATCAAATGCATGTTCTACACGTATTACCTATGAAAACAATAACAATCAGCCTTCTTTACAATAGCACGGAAGTAAAAACAATTGCAAGAGACTGATAAGGGAAACAATGCTGAATGATATCACATCAAATCAATTAGGAGAAAAGGAAAGAGACTACTGGGGGAAAATCATAGATTGATCAGGCTTTCAAAGACTAACCAATGCATCAAGGAATTTTAATGGATTGGAAAAGTTTTCAATTAGTTTACAGAGTTGACAACATTAAGCTTTGATAGAAAATAGGTTGTAAAGAAGCCGGCCAAGCAGCTACTGGTAAGAACCTTTTTTTATAAAAGAAAATAAAAGACAAAAATAATGAGGATGAAAAATGTAGCCGCAAAGGGTTTCATGGTTTGAATGCAAAGAGTGGTGCTTTAGTTCGATAAAGAGACTTACTAGAGCAAAGTCAATGACTTAATCACCTATGTTGTTCACATCATCAAAATTTTCATCTTATAAAGAAAAAGAGAAAACTCAATCGCAATCAAAATTCACCAAATACTAAAACAACTAGAATTTACCCATGCACTAAATGCAAGAACAGATGATATTACATTTATCCCAAAATGCATTGAGCTAGAACTTTAGCAAAGCCATGCGTCCCACAAGATTTTATAGATATATAGACATAGCTTAGCATCACTAAATCGCCAATAAAGTTTGATTAAGAAGCACAAAAATTTAAGGTCTGAAGGGATGCTGAGGCAGCAAGAAACCGAGATAAAAAAAAAGTCTTCCAGCCAATAATATGAAAACCAAGATCAAGAATTCAAAGCAAAAGATTGACATGAGAAGGAAATCTTTGACTGACAAAGAAAAAGTGCATTCTGGAGGAAAAGGAGGCATAATACCAGGACAGGTGGAGGACGATGGCAAGTGGCAACGTCAAATTTATGGAGCTTAATCCGCAGAGTAATGGCCCCATCCCATACGTACTTTTGTGCATCCGTCATCTATTCCTCTTCAAAAAAAAGGGCTTTCTCCCTCTCCCTCTATGCAGTTGTTGATACAATTTAAATGCGTTCCAAGCGCTGAAGTAGTGGATGGATATACTGTCTGCCGTACAAGGGTGAATTTTGATGGTGGTGGCCTGAACCTGAACGAGTATTCAATTAGCAGGAAACTAAAAAATATTTTAAAAACAAAAAAAAAAACTTTGTTATGAGAATTGATGAGCTAAACAGACCGACACGTGAGTTCAACCCATCAGGATAGCTCTACCAATCACGAGAGTAAAAACCATGCTTAACAATCACTAGGGCAGAGATCAAGCTCTGAACAGAACTTGTACTCAATACCCAGCTAAAATCGCCACGACAGCATACAGGCAAATCAACAGGTTTAGTACTCAATTCTAAGTACAATATGACCAGGTTTAAAAAAGACTAGGACAGCAGGCAATATCTGAAAGAATTTACACCAAAATTACAAGCTAGAAATCAGTTAAAACTACGCTTCACAATCATTAAGTCAGTGAAAAAGCTGGGAAGATAATTTAAACTGAAATCCAAGCTATAAATGTGATAAATATTTCAAGACAGCCTAACGAATCACAAATTTCAGATCCAAGAGACCAGAATAGCAATAAACCGTGACACCGAAACAATCAGGCATGCTAATATTTAATCCCAGATCTATTTAGGCAGTAACAGGCACCAGCACACGGATGCGTAATAATGATTTTTTTTTATCCACAATCACGACATACGAGCAAACAGAGACATATCAAGCTCACTATATCCTGCCGAAAACCAAATTACAGCAATGACGAAAGACGGCAGGCAGAATTCAATTTATCTTCTTTACCCATAGCGAAACAATATCGAAATCCATAGCAGAGAACACAAAAGGTCCACTCAGATTTTTCAACCCAGATCACCGTAAAACGCCCAGAAACCCCTTCCTCATTGAACTAAGTCAAATAGGAGAAACCAAAACACTAGCGTGAAAATCAAGTAAAACCAAAATACAAGCGCGAACGTACCTCTCTTCAGTCCACTCCTAAGAGCTTGAAGAACGACAGTGGTCGCGGACTGTTGTGTTTGATTACTTGCTTTTTCCCTTGATCCTCTGTCTCTCTTCCTCCTTCGGTTCTATGTGCTATTTTCGTTCCCACTAGCGCTCTCAACCTACGTCGCGACGAAAGCCGGAAAATTGGAGCTAAGACGAGGAGAAGTAGGCGTAGGCCGCCAGTAAGATTCGACCTTGGAACTTGGTGTGATCAGGGGAAAGGGAAAAGAGGAGTGCCCTCACCTCACTCCTCCCAATTCTGCGAGAAGACGGTGAATCGGCGCTTGTTTGTTTGCTTGCTTGCTCGCTCGAGAGGGCCTTCTCGGTTCAGACTCCAGATCCTTTTTTTTTTTAATATTCTGTGTCAGCTTCTTCTCTCTGTTTCTTTTTTAAAATGAACAAAAAATAAAAATAAAAAACAGCCCCTTGCTTTGTTTTTGTTTTTTTCAGGTAAAAATTATGGGCCTTTTTGGTTTCTGATGGGGATCATGTGAGAATCAGGCCTGAGAATTTGTAAACAGGCGCGGAATTTTTGGACTAGAAAAACCCTTGCTATTATTTTGCCAATAAATTCAAATAGACATACCACTCTTGCTATTTATTATAAGTCCACTAATAAATAAAATTGTTGGGCCATTTATAGGTTATTAATAGTGATTTTTTTCCCAATATTATCCTTTAGTTTATTTAATTCTTGTTTTTTGGACCATGTTTATTTTGTTGTTTTTGGAAATAGAGAAAAAGGAGAGATAAATATGTGAAAATGATTTGCCAAGTTACGAAACCCAAACCGGACCGGCCAGTTCGGCTCAGAAATTAACAAGCTAGTTAATTAACCAGTCTAATCCAGGAATCAACCTGATTCACCTTTTTAAAAAAAATCGATTTTTTTAAATTTTCTTTATAATTTCATATTAATATCTCTGAAATCTTTACTTTTTTCGGTTTTATCTCGGGTTAGCTCTCGTTTGACTCTGGTCGGACCTGCTGACCCTTGATCCAATACCCCAACCAGTTCAGTGATCGATCCGAGTTTAATTACCTTGATGATTTGTAAAGGCAGAGAGAAAAATTTTTAGTAAGAGTAAATTTAGAAAGATTTATATATTAAGGCATATTTACTGATTTAACTATCATTCCTTGCTATGTGAGAATTAGTTAAAATAGACTTATATTAAAGATCTCGAGAAAACCCTCTCCTATGCAGTGAGGAAAAACCTCTCCTCTGAGTGAGAGAGTAAACCCACTTCGCTCATCTTGAGCAATAGTGGGCATGATATGAATGATTGTGGATTAAAGCAGGTGATGGCTGAACATGATCCATTACAACCTATATATCAAGCTGGGTTGGGGGTTAGGCCAATTAGAGTAGTGGCAGGCATAATTCGTATTAAGGGTAGGCTAGAAGGACAAGTTGAGGTGGGGGTTGTGAGGGAAAGCTCATCCTCAAAGCAGAGTGTGGATGATAGTTTGATGAGTAGTGTAGGAGGATCACAGGGGTTTAGGAAGAACTCACAGGTAGTGGATAATATGGATATCTCTGCTTCTAATAAAGAAGTGGGAGAGTCTGGCTAGGAAATTAATATGGAAGAAGAAGAGGTAGAGAGTCCAGTGAAGGAGAAAACGGCTATTGAGGTGAAGGAGGTTGGGGGACAGAAAAACCAACCAATAGAGCTTCAGAGTATTAATGAGAAAGAAGCTCTTACTGATGTAATGAAGGAGAAACAGGGGTTTAGTCACTATAAAGGCAAGGAAGTAGTGCTTGCTCGTAACCCTCTTAGTTTAGTATATGCTAACTCCTTAAACAAAAATCTCTTGGTGGTAAGGGAAGCAAGATGGTTGTGAGGAAGGTGCTATTTAGAGAAGGTCTAAAGTGGAAAGAGAGATTTCAAAATGAGCCTTACTTTATAGAGCTTCCTTCGGATGAGGATAGTGCTGATTTGAACACATTTCCATTAGTGAAAGCTAAGAAATATAAGGGGTTACTGATTAAGGAATTAGAGACAGTTTCTTTTAAGAGGAAGGCGGAAGAGGAGCAGGAGTTATCCAGTGCTAAATGGTTGAAGGATATGAAGGAGAACCAGGTCAGCAAGGTAGAGGTAGAGAGAGACGAAAGTAAGGGGACCAAAGAAACAATTAGGTAAAACGAGATTGCATCCATCAAAGCTAGTGGAGGTGCCAATTTTTTAGACTAAGTCTGGGTCCAGATTTGACATGCTTGCAGCTTTACTTGAGGACTTTGCTTTTTCTTTTGATGGAAGGTCTGGTGGTCTTTCGATAATGACCACCCAGGAGCCATGACGTTCATAGGATGGAACTGTAGGGAATTGGATCGACCCTGACAGGCAGAAACCTTCAGTTTATGTGTCGTTAATATCAACTAGTCTTGGTGTTCTTATTAAAAACTAGGATAAAAAACTGGGGCAACTCTGAAAAAAATAAAAGGATTAAAGAGAAGACCTAAATTCCAGCACTCTTATTATGTACTGCCGGTGGGTTTGAGTGGAGGATTGGCATCATGGTTGAAGGAGGGGGTGGCTCTAGATATTATTCTTGTTGCGAAGAATTTTGTGCATATCAAAGTGGAAGGACGGCTAGATCCAGTTTTAGGCTATATTACCTATATTTATAGACCACCTAGAGATCAAGATAAGAAGAAATGGTAGAGACAGCTGCACTAGCTTGACCCTGGGTAGAATATACTTGGCTTTGTTTTGGGGATTTTAATGAATTATTATTTGATTTTGAAAAGGAAAGGGGAAGAGTTAGACTACTGACTTCTTATGGGAAGTTTCAAGAGTTTTTTGTTGATTGTAATATGCTGGATCTGGGATTTAAAGGAATACAATTCACTTGGTCAAACAAATGGCTCAATAATGCTAACATAAAGGAATGTTTGGATCGGGCAATCTGTAATGGGCCTTGGCATGAATTGTGTCCATCAACTCAGGTATGTAATTTAGAACCTATTGGCTCTAATCATTCTTCATTATTGATTTATCTTGTGTATAATAGTACTAGAGGGAAAATGGAATTTAAATTTGAGATGTATTGGGTTGAACATGTGGGGTATAGGGATGCAATTTTAAATAATTGGGAAAGAGGAAGGTTGGTGGGTAAGGGGGTAGTTGAAGCTTTTCTTTCTAGTTTAGAGTGGGTTAAGAACTTTTTAATTAAGTGGAATAGGCAAGAATTCCCTAACAATCAAAAAGAAATTGTCAAGTTATTAAGTGAGATAAAAAAGTGTTATGATAGGGAGTGAAATAAGGAGAATGCCCAAAAAATTGAAGTATATGTGCAGAGAATATAAAAGTATTGGGCCAGGGAGGAACAATTTTGGTTTCAAAGGGCTAGAGTTAATTGGCTTAAGTAGAGGGATGCTAATACTCATTTCTTTCAAAATACCACTTAGCAACTTAGAGCCCGGAATAAAGTTGTAAGGCTTAAGAACATTAATGAGGAATAGGTTAATGATCCATATGAAATTGGGAAATGTTTTGCCCAGTTTTATAGGGACCTATTTGCTAGTATGGGGGATAGGAATTTTAATTCTATTTTGAGTTATATTGAGCCTTTAGTCACTGCAGAAGACAATATGTATATGCTTTTGCCTCTTTTTGATGAGGAAATTAGGATGGTTGTATTTGAACTGGGAAGTCTTAAATCCCCTGGTCCTAATGGTTGTTCTGGTTTATTCTATCAACACTCTAGGGATATTGTTGGCCCTTCTTTATGTGATATGGTGAAACAATTCTTTTTGGAAGATGTGAATGTAAAGCCACTAAATCATACTAATCTTATATTAATCCCCAAGGTTGAGGCTCCTGAAATTGTAGGTCATGTTCGTCTTATAAGTTTGTGCAATTTTTGTAATAAAGTTGTTTCTAAAGTTATTACTAATAGGATGAAAAAGATCATGCCCAAAAAAGTTTCTGAACAGCAAAGAGCCTTTGTACCTGGAAGGTTAATTCAAGATAATATTTTTATTGTCCATAAGGCTTTTCATTATTTGAAAAATGGGAGGGGGGATGAGTTTGATACTACTGTTAAAATAGATATGAACAAAGCCTATGATAGGTGGAATAGGACTTTCTTAAAGCCTTATTATTAAAACTAAACTTTGATGCTAAATGGGTCTCAAGAATTATGAGTTGTGTATCTTCTATGAGTTTTTCTGTTAAAATGGAGGGCAGAACAATGGATAATTTTATGCCCCAAAGAGGTCTTATATAAGGTGATCCGCTTTCCCCTTACTTGTTTATACTAGTTGCTGATGTTCTTCTCGAATGATTATTACATATGTGGAAAGGAGGGGTTTGTAAGGGATAAATATCACTCGTAACTACCTTATCTTAACTCATTGCTTTTTTTTTACATATGATTCTCTTTTCTTCCTTAATGCTACTTGGCACAATTGTTTGGTTTTAAAAAGTTTATGGGAGGAATATTGTTAAGCCTTATGTCAACAAATTAATGTAGATAAATCATGTGTCTTTATGTCTACGAAAGCTTCTGAGGAGATTAAGAATGCAGTGTCTAATAATTTGGGGATTACTAGAGTTGATTCTCTGAGGAATTACTTGAGATTGCCTATTCTATGGGGACGTTCTAAGGTACAAGAGTTGGCCTTTGTAAGGGATAGAGTAAGAAAGAAGGTGAGGGGATGGGATAACCAGTTTTGTCTTAGGCAGGGAAAGAAACTCTTATTAAGGCAGTAGCAAACGTTGTCCCTACTTATTCAATGACATGTTTTCAGTATCCTAAGAGAACATGTCAAGAATTGGATAAGATAATTTCTGATTTTGGTGGGGACAAACTGAAAATAGGAATAAGATCCATTGGAAAGCATGGTCTATAATGACTAAGCGTAAGGGGAGGGAGGGTTGGGGTTTAAAGATTTTCAAAAGTTTAATCTTGCTCTATTATGAAAGTAATGTTGGAGAATATTAACAGAACCATATTCTTTATGGGTTCGGATCCTTAAAGGAATTTATTTTCCTCATGGTACTTTTATGACTGCTAAGAAAAGGAGTCATGCATCCTAAGCATGGAGTAGTTTATTGGCTGGAAGGTGTTTGCTGGAATCTAGTATTTTGTGGCAAGTTAGGGAGGGGTCAAGCATTGATTTTTGGAGAGATACATGGATCCCTAATCTCCCTGAAAGTAGAATCCTAAGTGAATTCCTTCCTGAGCCATTGATTACCAAGAAAGTTGATTATGTGATGTGTGATGGCAGATGGAAGTTAGAATCCATTGAGGTTCCAACCTATGTTAAGCAGGCTATTGGTAGCATTAAAATTCCTAGACAAGGGATAAAGGATAGAGTAAGCTGGTTTGGTAGTAAGAATGGCATATATTCAGTAAAATTAGGATATAAGTGGTTAAAAGATAAGGAGCAATCTGCTCTCCCATCTAGGCTAGGAACTTCTAGACTATGTTCTCACGATGTTTGGAAGGTCGTTTGGGCATTGAAAGTTCAACCAAAAATCAAACACTTTCTTTGAAAGGCTTGTAGTAATGCTTTACCCTCAATGGAGGCTTTGTTTAAAAGTAAATGCTCCCCTTACCCTGCTTGTTTTCAATGTTATATGGTTGCTGAGTCTTATGAACATATGTTTTTGCTATGTGATTGGGTCAAAAGAGTATGGTATGCTAGCTCTTTAGACCTTACTATTTCTACTACCAATGTTAATTCATTTGTAGATTGGCTAATGTGGCTGTTTTACCAACTTAAAGGAGATGATTTTGCTCTAGCATGGGTTGTTTATTTACTTTGGTTTATATGGAAAAGTCGCTGTTGTGCTTTATATGAACATAAAGCACTTGATATTTCATGAGTTCTTTACTCAGCCAATAAAGTTGTGTATGAAGTTGGGGCAGCAAATGGTTTGTTTAAAGCTAAGAGTGAAAAATCAAGGGCTGATATGATACCCTCTAAATGGACTCCCTAAAGGTAGTTTGAAATTAAATGTTGATGGTGCTTTTCATGTATCTAATGGCTTTGGTAGGATTGGCTTTGTGCTTCATAATGATGTAGGGGATGTGATTAATCTAGGCTTAAAGAAATGTGCTGTTGAATCTCCGTTTCATAGTGAAGTTGTAGCTCTTGCTGCAGCTGTAGATAGTATTACTGACAAGGAGCTGGGTATGGTTTTTGTGGAGACTGATTGTAAATCCCTTGAAGATGCTATACAGCAGCAATCCCTTTGCCCAGAATGGAAGGCACAAATTTTGGCAGATGAGCTGGATGATATAATCAAGCAAAATAGTAATATATTATTATCATTTGTTCCCCGATCTTGTAATTTGGCAGCTGATTGTTTAGCCAAAGAATCTGTAAAGGGGTTGTATAGTGGATGCTGTCTTTTTGCTCCACCAACCCCTCTTGGTAGGATTTTGGAATGTGATAGGTTGGGTACTGCTTTACCACAAGATAGGTCAGGTGTTGGCTGAGTTTGTTTGACACTGTTGAACTCTTGATATGGAAATGATTTAATTTTCTTTGACAAAAAAAAAAGACTTATACTAAGGACCAAAGTAAAAAAATTAACCATAGTTGTAAAAATAATAATAAGCCATAAAATAGTGGGTTATGAGAAACAAAAGACTTACATCTAAGGTTGTAATCTAACCAACACCTTTAGGCCAAAAAAAAAATCTAATTGACACCAAGCATCTCATGTCCTCATTTAATAAGAATGAGAATTATTCCCTTCAAGCCTATTTATATTTATAAGCTTCAATTTTTTAATGGACATGCTCTTTTTTATATGCTTTATTTCAAAAATGTATGAACATTTATTACTTTTTCTCATTTTTACTATTAATTAATTATAAGGAAATCCCTTTAAAAGACAATAGGATTACCCGAATTCTAAATCAGGTCATTAAATTTAATAAATTATAAATTAGGTTAAATGTCTTGAAATAGGATTTCAGAATTTGATAATTTTACCTTAATAACCCCATGTACATCTCTTGAAGGTGCCTACATCAAAAAGCCGTAACAATCCTCCCCACTGGCGAACTGGGAGGGGTTCGAAGAGGTTTGAGCACCAATAATTAGCCATTCATGAAATAACAAGTTTGAAGAGATTCTTTTTTGACCTTATTAGAAACTTGAAGAGCTTTGATCACTACTAATATGCAATTTTTATGCTGTGTCCTCAGCCTCGTGGGTGCTTTTATATATGGCTTGATTGAATAGTCTCTTATGCTCCTCGTTCTTTCTACCGAAAATTTGCAGCTATATGTACGAGTTAAAATTATTTTAAACTTGATACCCTAATTAGTGGTTGGGTGATTTCCTGTGGGAAAGTTCCCATTCATGCTTTACTGCATTGACAGAGAAAGACAATGATTAGGAGAGAAAATCGAATAATGGTAATAAGGTAAAATTATCAAATTTTGAAATCTTATTTTAGGACTTTTGACTTGATTTATAATTTATTAAATTTAATGGCCCAATTTAAAATTTGGGTAATTCGACTATGTTTTAAAGAGATTTTCTTTTAATTATATATCTCTCCCTATAAATAAGGGTACTTAAAAAAATTGAATTTTTATATATTTATAATGACTTTCTATTTTTAATAAATTTGAGATATATTTTGATACATTTGGGAAGTTATCAATGCTAAATTAGAGGAATTTTCTATAGATTTTATGAGATATTAATTAGGTGCATCATTTGTGGGATTTCATATTAAAATATAAGTTTTTAAACTTAGCAAAAAAGCAATAAAAGATAATAATGAGAAGTTTTCTCAAATAAAAAAAAGAAAGATTTAGTTTTTATTATTATAGTTATTGTTATTATTAGTATCAGTATTGCTATTATTATTATATTATTTCCTTTTCTTTTTGATTGTCAGAAGTGGTGATTTTGGGAATAAAAAAGAAGGAAAACCTAAAGCATAAGAAAGGCACAATTGTTTAAGAAGAAGAGGAGGCAGTAGCATTTAATCAACAATATCATCTTCTTCTTCTTCTTGAAGCAAGAACGTGAGAAAGAGAGAGAAAGAGAAAGGAGATCGAGTTTCATTCTTCTTTTTCTTCACGGGAGGACTAGAGGACTGTAAAGGAGAGAAGAGATCAGAGTAGCTGATTGAACAGAGGAGCAGCCGAAGCTTGAAGATGAGGCTTTGAATTAATACTCTGTTCCTTTTCCTCTTCTCTCTTTTCCTTGAGATTTTGGATTATGAAGGTGTTTTTGTTTTCTTTAGTTATGTTTAGTTAATTTGTTTTGCAACCTAAAGGAGCTATGAACTTATAGGTGGATTAGACTTTGTGTTTCGTTGTTTAATTATAATTAATATTAATTTTGGTTACTTAATCTTGTTTAACTTTATCTATTTAGTGATTAGCCATTATTGAATATGATTTGAGCATTAGGATTTACCTTAACTAAGGGAAATTTAATTAGGCTCAGAGATTAAGTAATATGGGATTAGATTACAATTTAATTTATGATTATGATAGACATATATCTAATGGCCCCATATAATTGTTCAAGAGTGTGTTTGAATTATCTTGCCTCTCGAGTAATTATGTTAAACATAATAATTTCTTCTTAAGACAAGGTTGTAAGTGGATCGACAAGCACATATAGCTATTTATACTTGAGAATAAAAAAAATTGGCATTGAGGCTAATTAAATTAGTGAAAACAAGGTTTATGAAGTTAATAAAGGATTAGTGACTTTGGGTTGCTCGTTTAATAATTGTGGTAGTTTGTTTTAATTTGATTTTAATTTTCTTTTCACTCATTTGAATTCATTTGGTTTGCTCAAATTAAACAAAAGTGTAAAATCATTACCCAACTAAATTGTTAGGTACCAAGTCCGCGTGAGAATGATACTTCACTCACTCTTTATTACTTGATACAGCCTGTATACTTGCGGAGTTATAGGCTATAAAGTTTTCCCCTATCAAGTTTTTGGCGTCGTTGTCGGGGACTTATGTGCCAACATTGTTTGGTTGGATTTGATTAAGCATTAGTAGTTTAAGCTTGAGTTTTGTAAATATTTTTGTGTTTGTTTTTCTTATTTTTTTCATCTTTAAAAAAACCAAAAAATGGATTATTTAAAGTATTCATGGGAGCATTCATCTGTTGGTAGATTGTCAAATCTTTGTTCTTTACTTGATATGCATGTGGATTGGATGAGACAAGCATATGAAAATGTTGGTTAGAATGAAAATGTTGATTCTTCTCCTTATAATTTCTTTTCTTGTATTTAATGTGGAGAGAATCATTCATATAAGAATTGTCCATATAGCAAAAGTAATCATTATGGGAGAAATGATTTCACTAGGAAGCAAACTTGTTTTGATTATTTCTTTTATTCTAATGGAAGTTTAGAGCAACAAGAGTCTTTTAATCCATATATCAAATATTGTTCTAATGAAATAACTCCATCTTTTCACTCCTATTCATATGTCGAGGGACACACCCATAAGGAATTTAAAGAATCTAACAAAGATTAGTTAAGGATTTTCTTCATAAACGAAAGAAATTTGACATTAGTATTGAGATAAGTGTCCAAAACATTGGAGCTCATGTGAGCCAAATGCAAAAAGACATTGAAGAAATAAAACAACAGAACTCTTTTAATTACATTTCCCAGTGGAGCTCTCATGAAAATGATTATAAGGAAGTTGAAAAGAGGGAATTGTATAAGATTATAGATAATATGAAAATTGAATTTGTTGTTGAAATTAATTTGGGAGAGAATAGTGGATGTCCAATAGAGGTTCCAGCTGTAAAGCCTAATTCTTGTGATTGTGATGTTGAAATTAATGAAGAGATCCTAGGAGTTGTTACCTATGACTCTCCTATTAACTCTTTAACTCCTACTGATGAGAGTCAAGTGGATTTTATTAGATTCTCTAAATGTTTGGATGTTCTTAAGTCTATTTGCAAGGATGTGCATGTCGTGCTTTCTTTGTATTCAATAAATGTTTGTATTCTAAAATTTTCTATGATTGAAGAAGTACAAGTAATTAACTTGAATGATCATTTGTTGTGTTTGAAACTTTATTGTTTGAAAAGGAATGAAGACAAGGTGATTAAGGTGTTTGATACTTATGATTAGAAATGTGTTTTGAGAAGTCTAACTGAAGATTATAAACTTACCACTTCTTAGGAGGTAACTAGTGCCAATAAAATGGATTGGGCCCGCCCCATTTTAGCCCGCGAGCTGGCTCACTTATTTATTTATTTATTTATTTCTTATAAAATAAATCAAATATCCTGATCATCTTTCTTTTGATGTTGTGTTTAACTACTTTCTTATACTTTTTATTTGACACTTTTATTTTCATATTATATTTATTTATTCTAGTATTATTAAATTTAAAAAAGATATGTTTATATATTTTTGTGATGTGAGTAGATGGAAAAAAAAGGAAAGTACGAATGAAATTGACTTCATAACACAAATGTATAAAAGAAAAGAAGTGTGATGTGAGTGGGTGAAAGAGAAAGGGAGTGAGAATTAAAAAAAACAAGAAGAAATGAAATAATTTTTTTAAAAAATAGGGGGGCTATACCAGCCCACGAAGGGGCTAGCTGGAGTTTGGCCCTTAACCTGCGGGGCAGCCCGAATCCCAAGCTGTAGAGGCAACCTAAGGTTTTTGTTTGATGTTTTATTTTTATTTTGTAGGATTTTTGGAGCTCCTAGTGATTTGCTTTACTATAGAAACAAAGATCAAGAGCAATTGGAAGTGCAAGTCCAGGACAAGGAGGGGAGTATTCTTCTACTTTACCTTGTTTTATTTTATTTGATTGTTGATGATATGCTGAAAAATGAGTGATGATTGAAGTTGAATTATATGTGATTGCTTGATATTTGATAATTATTAAAATTTATGACATCTCTACACTTAGATATGGTTGCCTCTATTTTCATTACTTATTGTTACTTGTTCACATTGGGGGCAATGTGACATTTAAGCGTGGGGGTAAGGTTATTGTAGATTTTGCATAACTTGTCCTCAATTTTTTTTGAAAAAAAATTGGTTTTCTTTTGGAAGTTTGGATTTTATTCGTGAGCATTACCACAATTGGTTTGATTTGAACATGAAAAGAATTGAATTTGATTAGGATTTGATTCTATATCCTTTTAATGTTAGTACATAGGTAAAGATTTAGCCTAGGTACTTCACTTTAGGATGTCAAAGAACTTGTGAGAAATTTGAGCCTAAATGTTTGTTCTTCTAAGAAAGAGTACACTTATTATGACTTTATCTCTATAACTTGTATTGACTCTCTTTTGAAGGAAAAAAAAATCCTTTGCATATATAAAGATGATTTAGGCATTTGTTTTTATTTGTTACTCTAGTAAGTGCCAAGTTAGAAAAAAATGATTGAAAGGATTGAAAAAAACAAAAAAAGGAGAAGGAATAAGAACAATGTCAACAACTTCGGTTACATCTCTAGACTTAACTTAGTAACCGGGGGCACTTCATTACCAATGTTGGCACTCACGTCAAACAGTTAAGCCAAAGAGGGTTATGAGTTGGGTTGAAAGCCTCTTGAGATATATGTTGGAGTAACTGAATAACTGGTGTTGTATTACCCTAAAAAGGGGACCTACAATGGCTTAAGAGACAAAAGAGGAAAAAAGCGTATAAATGTCCTCTCATTCTATATGTCTTTCATTGAATTGTTTGGTACTAACTAAAGTTTTCATTTATTATCAAAGTCCTTTTTATTTGTGTATGTAATTGGATAATATAGAGGAGATTGAGATGAGATACAAGCTTATGGTAGATGGATTGCAATAGATGGAATTGAGTAAAACACAAACCCTTGAATATCTTGAGAAATGAATGTAAACACTTGACTTGTAAGGGACATTCCATTATGATTTATCTTTGCCAAATTAATTACCTTGCTACTTGCATCATCAATATATAATAAAAAACTGTTCCCTCGAGCTGATCCCTCATATGGCTTATTCATGGCTCAAGACTCAGATCACTGTTCACAAGCCATCCTCATTTTTTTTACAATATAATATTTCTTCCTCAGGCTGCGAACAAGCTATATCCTATTTGAAATTCAAAATTTAAAATGGACGTTAAAATATACAATTTTAAGTCTCAATTGTCACCTCTGACATCTATTTTGACCCACCGAGTCCAAGAGAAAATGGATTAAAAATATTATTTCACAATGGACATGTTTGAAAGCACCAGCTCACGAAGTCCAACAGCAAATGGATTAAAAATATTATTCCACAATTGATATGTCTTAAAAGCACTAGCTCACAGTTGACCAAAAAAAAGCACCAACTAATGAAGTCACGGGTGGAGAAAAAATTTGAAACTTTTTCATTTATAGCTTCCGACATTTCTCTCTGCCCAAATTCATGGGCTGAAGGTGCTACTCTCATCTACCACACCAAAAGCCTCCTTTTAACCTATAAGCCCTTCTTTAACCTTTCCTCCTTTTAATCTAACCGCAGTGAAAGCCTCCTTCCTTGAACATTGACTCTAACGAAATGGAGGGCAAGAAGATGACGTTGTGGCTTAAGCAGCTGACTCTGGGGATCTGTGATGAAAATATTGTTATGAAGGTTGATAGGATCATTTCTGTCAAACACCCTTGTGAAACAACTGAATATGAGCTTCCGACAAAGGTTTTCTACCGATATGAGATCGTTGTCTTCGATGAGTCGGTGAGTGGTTATATTTTCTTATATTTCAAAATCGTTCAAGTCGTTGTTCATATTGTAACCCCTTGCCTTATAAACCATAATTATAATTCGATAATGCATAAATAAGATCGATTAGAGACCATGATTAATTTAAAACTTACTTAAAATCCCATCCTTAAACAGGGTTTTCAAATTTTCTTTCAGAATCTATTAATCTGGTCTTACATTAACATTTCGAATATAATTAACCTGTGCAGTTAAGTTGCATTCATAAATATCATAGTGTATAACAAAAAATTCCCAGCAACTCCTGGGTTTTCATATGATAACTAAAGGGTTTATGGGGCATATTTGCCCTTTACAGATTTCCCACCAGGGGATTACATATCCACAACCAAAAATACATTTACAAATATACAGTAATCCCAATCCAAAAATAACAACCAACCCACAGACTAAAATCGAGAACTACCCGCCCTTGGTTGCCTGCTTTTCCTTCGAGCCACTTGCCCTGTCTGAAAGATTAGTCAATGGAAATAATAAGATTCAAGAGAATCCCAATAGTAACAAATCACTCATACAATATATAATCACAAAGCATGCAAGTAAATCACTACAGCAGCAGCATCAGCACAAACACAAATCACACCCCACCCTCATCCTCTTTCTCCGCTGGGAAGGCACACAACCTCACCCGAACCGTTGTTAGGTACCGGAGGACTATTGGCGTGGCGTTGCATACACATAGCCTTCCGGCTCACAAATCCACAAGATGCGTGACTAGCATCACAATCGATAGTACTCACGGTTGTATACACATGATACGTGACCAACGTCACAACTGTCACACCCCACCCTCATCCTCTTTCTCCGTCAGGAAGGTACACAGCCCTTACTCGAACCGTTGTTAGGTACCAGAGAACTATTAGCATGGCGGTGCAACTCACAAATGTATTCACACAACAGTAGACTCCGTAGTTTCCGAAATCATCACAAAACAGTGATAAACATACATACCACACATTACATACAGTATAAGAGAAAGCGTTACTACCTTGTTCTTTCCTGACGTCCTTTGGCACCGTTGGCTTGCAAGGGAGGCAAATGTCAAATCCTATCAACCAAAATCAAGAGCAGTGGATTAATTCCTTACTCCAATTCATACTTTCAAGACACTTAGGGTACTTTCTAAGTGCTTAAATTTAAGCCTAAAAGATTGGGGGATGATTGCCCGAAGAATCACTTTTAAGACCTAACAATGTTATTTTTCAAAGAGTTGGCTGTGGGCAGCCCTCCCATGGGCCGCGGCCAATGGAAGTACAGAAAGATTTGGGCTGCGGCCAGCACATGGTTAGAAGGTTTTGGGTCGCGGCCAGCCGTATTGGCTGCGGCCAACCTGTGACCCTGACCCTTTGCTAATTTCAAAACACTTATAACTTTGTTCACAGAACTCAGAATGATTCAATCTTTATATGGATGGAAAGCTTGCAATGTGTACTACAATCCTGGAAAATTTCACAACATTTTAAAACCATTTGCTAGTTCAAAATACCATGCCAAGTTAGCCACTTGCCCAGCATTCCAAACTTGGCCAATTTTCCTGATTTTCCCAATTGGCTTCCAATGGTTCCTAATTTCAAACCAAATACCGTTCTCACATAATTTTGCACAAGGAATCCATTGGAGCCATCAAAACAACCAAATTCCATTCATATTTGATATGTTCCACCACAAACACAACATGTCACACCAAAACTAACCCAAGTCACCACATTATAATCCATTCCAAACCAAAATTCTAAACCAATTACAAATGCACAAAAACACAACTTGACACCATAAACAACACAACATACTCACTATCTTATGCATTTTGAAATTCACCAAAAATCAGGTCAAAATCATAAATTCCCAAGACTCAATCAATGATCACAATAAATACACCAATATGTTTCAAATACTCACCTCAACTTCTTCCCAAAGCTAATTCTTTACTTCTTCCACTTCCAAATTTCCAAACATCCTCAAACACCACTATTCAAAAATCTGAAACCATAAGAATAAAGCCCTTAGCCTCATGATCAATATCTATGAAGATGAGTTGAGCACTTAGGGTCAAAACCTTACCTAAAACTCAAGCTTCTTCTTTTACTTTCTTGCTCGATGGTGAACGAAAATGGAGGAGAGGAGAGAGATGAGATGAGATGATGAAGATAAAGGAGAGAAGGCAGATTTTTGAGCTGTAAAGGCCTCTTTGGCCGACCTTGACAAGGGAAGAGAAAGGAAAGAATGTTTAAAAGTTGACTCCCATCCATGGCTTGCATTTGGACACTTGGCAACATCTTGTTACCCCTTCCATGCACTCATATGCACACTTATACACCCAATTCCATCTCTTGCTCACTCAACCCTAGCCATTAATCTCAAGTTAGTTATAAATTTCCTCTTCGGTAACTATCCACTTGGTCGATAAATTTACCATTTTGCTCCTGATTATCACAATGCTTACTAAACCATCACCAAGCATATTTTACGTCACAATTCACATCATATACTTCAAAAGTGCTTAATTAATATTAATTACATCACTTTGAAGTTAGTAATCCTTAATTACAATTTAGGATATTACATATATCCTATAGTATTTCTCGGTGTCATAAATGTTTTCCTTCATAGCTTACTCGAATGGTGCTTGAGATGGACTTCGACTACATATGGGAGATATTTGCTGGTAAGTTCGGTAAGGAACTAGCCTATAGGATATTCACAAATTGGAGCCATAGTCTCCTTTGGCATAAAGCAATCCTGAAGGAGTCATGGGTGGAGTTTTGTTACCCTCCTAATCAAGATAGTTCCTTCACTTTTATCTAATATACTGAGCTTGCATTCAGATCTTCATCTTCTTTTATTGATTCAAATTCAAATTCTCAAATGACTTTTGTAGGATAAAATATAAGGAGCATTCCAATTTTCTCTTTCCAACATTACAATTTTCATTCGTTTGATCTATTGTTCCTTACTTTTATGAGATTACTCTTCATCTTCTTATGAAGAAAGGTTTTCGATTTCAAATGTGGCTCACTCGTGCCTTCTCCTTTTCCAGTATAGATTTTTTTAAACATGATTCCCTTCTTTCATTTTTTTCTCTCTTTTACTGGTTTAATTTGAGTTGGGATTTATTTCCTCTTCCAGTTACGATTTAGTTCAAGAGTAAACCAAGCAATTTCTTAACATTTAGGCGGTGACAATATTGACAAATATCAAATCCATCAAAGGCAGTGACTGCTCAGGTACTCATGGTAAAGACCAAGAAATTATTTTGACCCTTTTCCTTCATCGCAGTTATTAGTTGACATCTGACTCCTGTTACTTTCTTCTTTATTAGTGAATGCAGATCTATAGATCGCAGCTTGGTATACAACATAAGAGCATTCCATTGTTTGAGGAATCCAACTACTTCTTGAAATCAAACAGATTCAATGGAGCAAGTTATTGCTAAAGCTATCGTGACTTTGGCAAAAAGAAGTCATTGAAGATCAGGTTAACTATCAAACTTGGCTTTATCTTAGTGAAAATAACTTCAATATTAACTCAACGCTTCAATATGTGGTAAAACACTTTTTTAAACTTTTTTATTTAACCACGTTATGAAATTTTTACAATATGCATTTTTTTGTACACATTGTATTACATTTTCTTTGATTCATTCATGTTGAAATGTCATATTTGCTGATATATAGAAAACATATTCTATAATCATTCATTGATAATTGAAACTAAATATTTTTATGTATATTTGAAGAGTTTTTGGATGTCTGGGTTATGTGTTACTCCTTATATGTTTTTAGGCTCAGCAATATTTTATTGGTGCTACTTAAATTGGACTTCTTCATTTGGTGCAAATCATGGAATTCTATAAACACTTGCATGGCTCTGTTTATATATATGTTGCAGAACAGTTTTGTATAAAATATTATCATGTTATTGTGAAACATGTCAGAACCTCCTATCATGGGCTTCTTTTGAAGGATGTTCAAAGGGAGTTATCTAAGGTGATTATAGAGTGAGATTGATGTGTATTGGTTTTACTGTCAGTTTGTAAATTTTAAATGCCCATGCTTTAACTTGCTTTAGACATCTAACCAAATTGATGTTATTGAAGTCTTCGAATTTGCATTGAAAGCTTGAACTTAATGTGCATTGGTTTTACTGTCGGTTTGTTCTTTTCTGAAAAAACACATTGCAGGCTGTGACTCTTTTCTCTTGGAGTGTGTGAGCATTAAAAGGTTGTTTTGCTTTTTGAGAAGCTACATGGTTGACCTAGGTTACTCTGCTATTATTTCTTTATAGTAGCCAGATTTTGTTATTCAGCCTTATTATGTTTATGGTGTATGTTCATCATGTTGTATGTTCACCATAGTCATTCTTATTCCTCTATTAATTCTATTGAATATTTGCTCTAGGTCTAAAAAGTCTTTTAGACATATCTCGCTTACTTTGTGTATAGGATTGGTAGGTCTCTCCATTTCACTCATGAACAAAGTATATATTTCTCTAATATAGACAAGTCAAATTTGACTGCACATTGGTCACATCTTGTATGCATAGTAGATATTCAAAATATTCTAAAAGCTAGAGTATTTTAATTGAAACCATGACTATATTTGAGTTATGTAAATGATTATTTGTCTTCAAGGTTAATGTTTATGTTAATGCTATCATTAACTGTGGCCAATGATCATGAAGTGACGGTAATGCCAATATAAAACAGTACAAAGGATATTGTAGAGGCAAGTAAAGAGGCATATAAAGTATTAGATTGAAGTCACACAACTATTAATTTTTCTCCATGTTCAACCGAGCTAACCTCATGCTGTTTTAGTCTCATTATGAATATACTGCTTTAACTTGTTGCTTTATTTTTATTTTTTTTGATAATTTTTTTGCTTTATCTTTTGATAAAAATGTCAAAAAATTTTGTCAATGTTTTATTGGAAAGGTTACTTTTAAGTTTATCAATAGAGTAAACTAGTTTCATTTTGTCTTAAAGGTGTCAACCATCCGATATCAGCAGAAAGAAGAACAATAAGGCTGAGGAAGGAGAAAGGCACAGGGGAAGGCACAAAAGCAGAAATGAAGAAAGAGACAGGCTATTGTAAAATTCTGCAATTAATAGCCCTGCCCCTGTGATAAAGACAAGAAAAAAGTGTTAGTGCAAGCGTTTCACCCAAGAGGGGATGAATTGGGTGATACCAAAAATGTCATTGCGTATAGAAAAATTGACAGAATATTTAAAGCAGTTGAGAGCAAGGAGAAATATCACCGAAGTGTACACCGGGAGTTATACTAGTTCGGCCATAACCACTTTGACCTATGTCTAGTCCTTAGAGCGTCTCTGAGAGGTTCACTATATTCTCCAAGATTCAGTGGGTTCTTGGCACCTCAGTACGCAGCAAGTTCCTTCACCTGGACACTCGCTCCCCCTTACACTTTGTAATCAAATCCCCAACTCAAGGTTCCACAACCTTAAGTTGTCTCAATAACAAATATTAAGTTTGTAATGAAAAACTCTCTCACAGAGCAAATATATAATCACTGAAGTACAATGAATAAGTATAAGAAAATAAAGCACTAAGAGTGTGTTGATCAGTGTATTCTCAGTTCTTGTGTGTTGTTTTCTTCTCTTTGAATGCTCCATATATATAGATGATTTGTAGTGTCCGTTGGAAGCAATTCAAACATGTCCGTTAGAGTCGCACAGCAATGGTTGACCATTCTTCAAATTTGAAAACTATCCATTTGCGGTAGGTAGCAGTAGGTGAGATCTCAGACACTTTATTTGACTTTGCTCTTCTTGCATTATATCTTCATTGTTTCTCTGCAAATGTATTTAGGATACTAATGCAATGAAAACTTAATCATATAAAAAATAATTTAATAAACATTCAATCAAAAACATAATTTCTGGACTGCCTTACTCGAGTGGCTACTAAGTGATCATGTTTGTTATTCGAGTGGTCCCTCGAGTAAACCTATCAAAAATATAGCAGTGAGTAATTCAACATTTTACATAAGATATTACTCGGGTAAGACATGGAGTGAGATATACCACAAACCTTGGAAATATCTGATTACTCGAGTGGCTACTCAAATGGCCATGTCTTTTCCTCGTGAGTTACTCGGGTGCTTCCTCCAGTAAGCTTATTACTCGAGTGGTTACTCGAGTGGCCTTCACTTTTCTTCACATGTTACTCAAGTGAGCCTTCGAGTACATTTCAAATAACTCGACAGATTACTCGATTACTTACTCGAGTAATGTCATTCAAAACTTGGTCGAGAGTTTGCTTACCTGGTTACTTGAGTAATCCCTCGAGTAATAGATCAAATAACTCCGTAGATTACTGGAGTACTCTTTCGAGTAATGTCTTTTTCTCACTTGGTTACTCAAGTGGCCACTCGAGTAAAGTGTTGCATTTCTTGGCCAAGAGCTACTGGAAGATTTTTGACCTGGTTACTCGAGTGGCTACTCGAGTGATGCCTTTGCAAATGATGTTACTCGAGTGGCAACTCGAGTAATGGTCTATATAATTTTGCAAATTACTCGAGTGGTCCCTCGAGTAACTTCTTCCAAATTTTGGCAGTGCTTTTCTGGATGAAATTCTCCTCAATTACTTGAGTAACAGCTTCCTTTACTCGAGTAGCTACTCGAGTAAGCCATCAAAGAATTTGCTCATCACTCCAGTGCTTTCTTCAAGTAATGCTTTGCCACTTTATTCAAATTCATTTGTTTGTTATCAAATCCTTTTATATCATTGATCCAACCTTTGTTATCATCAAAACATATGGGATCTAACAGAAAGAAGCCTTTATGAAAGAAGTGTGGAAGCAATAGAAGTTTTAATTATCAAATACATAAGACTTAGAATTAAACCACTTTTATGAGTTATTTGTTATTGATAGGAAAGTTAGAGAAATTACCTTTCTTGCATATCAATATTGTTAGATTATGGAATCAGTTTTCATCAAGCATGATGTTGACAAATCTATTATTGGTATTTTCTGCTAGCAACCAAACAAGTTTAAAATGATAAGCAATTTCTTTAACTTCTCTCCTTTTTTAGGCTACAGGATGTTTTGATCCATAACTGTGTTGTCATGCCACCATAAGAGTAAGGTCACCATTAGAGTAAGGTGAATGATATGGTTTTGGAATTTTAGACAAAATCTTAGGTGTATGTAATGCTATACTTAAACAGCAAATCCCAATGGTAGATTTGTTTTTTAAGAGATTGAATAATGAGCTCTAAATTTATTGCTTGGAGGATATAGAAATACTTGTAAATATATTTCTGATTTATTATATCACGAAACAATAACGAGATAAAATATTGAGCTATAAATTTCAATAAAAAGATGGAATCATGAGCTATTAATTTTAATGTCACCCATCAAAATCATGTAAGATTGCATTGTTGTGATTTAGTGATTATAATTAAATAAAATAACTTCTGATTTACAAGCTCCTTGTGTGATACAAGAAAATATTTAGGAATTTTGATGTAACATTCTATTTACAAGCTCCTCGTGTGATACAAGGTCATCATATACTCTTTTTCTGCTTAACTCTCAATTGAGTTGCTTTTTATTATAATTAAAATGAAATGGCTCAAAATTTACAATCTCTCTAAGTAGGGAAGCACACAAATATTGTTTACAGTACAAGAAGATATTTAGGAATATTGATGTATCATCCTATTGAGTTGCGCCAATTATTACTAAATTCTGCGAAAATTTTGTTGTTGCTAATTAGTAATTACAAAGTGCCAATAATTAACTAAAAAATTACCCAATTCTGTATTACAAAGTTGGGCCTCATTTTAAAGGAGCTTAATTGCATTTACGTGAGAATTGTTTTTTTAATGGAAACAAAAATATAAAAAATCCATATTTATAAACTTCTCATGCAACACAGGGGAAGCACCCGCTAAGATAGGCGGCTTTATTGCCTTTTCTTGATAAACCTTAGGTTACTTATTTAGAAAAGTTAATTAGTGGTGGTAGGATTATGAATACCACAATGTCATTTTATGCTATTGATGTTATCATTGATATAGTATGTTTAAAGTATGAAAGGCAATGATTTATTTTCAGGAAAATGATATAATTAAGCATTTAAATGTTTTATAAGTACAAGCACCCCTTGTAAAGCACGGGGGAGCACAAGCTAGTTTTTTTCAAAGGTGGAAAAGGGTTCCATGAAGACTTAATTCTTGAAAGTTTGAATTGATTCAATTTTTTTAATGTTTGTTTTAAAATTTTGCTTTCATGGTTTTCTTGAATTTTTTTGGTTTTACAATTTAAAATTATGGGGATAAGATTTGATGCAAGTGTAAGGGAGAGATGACTTCCCATTTTTAATAGATTTGAGATATATTTTGATATATTTGGAAAGTTATCAATGCTAAATTAGAAGAATTTTCTAAATATTTTATGAGATATTAATTGGGTGTATCATTTGTGGGATTTCAAATAAAAATAGAAGTTTTTAAAATTAGGAAAGAAGCAATAAAAAAAAAATAATTAGAAGTTTTCTCAAATAAAAAAAGATTTAGTTATTATTATTATTTCCTCTTCTTTTTGATTGTTAGAAGCGGTGATCTTGGGAATAAAAAAGACGGGAAACCTAAAGCATAAGAAAGGCACGGTTATTCAAGAAGAGGAGGAGATAGCAGCATTTAATCAACAACATCATCACCGTCTTCTTCTTGAAGCAAGACGTGAGAGAAAGGAGTTCGAGTTTCATTCTTCTTCTTTATAGGAGGATCTTCAACTAATTTTAATCAATTTTTTAAATTGCGTAATTTAATTATCTGAAATTTGTATACAGAACGAAAGGTAAACCAATGGATGCAAGTAGGCTTACATTCCAAACTTATCCTAAATTAAACAAAGATATACTAGTAAAAAATAACCCTTTTAGACCACAACATTTACCTAGTTATTGCGGATAAGGTTTAACATGTATGACCGGTGGCAATTTTATAATTATAAAGAACTTTTGAGACTGGTTCTTAAAATATGTGGTCTAAAAGATATTATTTAGACTGGTTATTCAAACAACCGGTTGAAAAAGATAAAAATAATTAAAAATTAAAAACTTTTGAAAACTTTTAGACCGATCATTACTAAGAACCAGTCTAAAAGATAAAACAGTTTAGATAAGTTGTTTCTTATAACCGGTCTAAAATATGCGGAATTAAGAAATAATATATTTTTTCTTTTAAGATTTGATATTTCAAATAGCCGGTCTAAAAGATAAACTTTTTAGATCTTATTTTGATTGTAACTGGTCAAAAAAATTTGCCCCAAATTTATCTCTTTCTCAGAACATAAGCCTTTCATCATATCGCCTAGTAAATTGAATCTCACGTTCTCTGAATCCTTTCTTTCTCATAACCCTTTCTTCCTCCCTTGCTTTGATATCCACCGCCACTATTCCCTTCCCTTCCTCCTCCTTCGCAATGGCCGATCCTCCTCCTGTAGCTGTTGCCTCCCCTACTATTCAACATATCGCCAAGAAATCTTTCGACCAGCTTCTCCAGAAATTTGCTCACCTCGATTCCCTTTCCCCCAAAATCAAATTTAAGCACCGATGCTCCATTGTTGAATTTCACTGCCACAGCCATTCCCATTCAGGTTCCGCTTTAGTCAAGAGGAGGTCGCTTCTCCCTCCAGCCGCCACTCACCGCTCCGCCTTGCTCCTGTAGCTTGTATTGCTCGTGCCTGCCTCAAGGCTAGGGATATCAGAAATAGATCCCTCTTCGACACTCTCGAGAAGGTTTGCTCTTGTTACCTGTATTGTTCCCTCAATTTGATTTTGTTGATTATCTATCTATTCTTGAGAATAATTTTTGTATGAGCTCTTATTAACTAATTGTTCACTACTTTTTACAAATGTGGCGGAGTACTGTAGAGGGTGCTTCCAGAGTTTTCATGGAGAAGCATTATCATCAGCTTAAGCGTCTGATCAATGATATTGTTTAGCCTCTCATCATCTACTAAGTCCTGAAATGAACACAGCTTTGCAGGAAATGGGCAAACAAACAGCCCACATTACTTTTGCTGAACTATTCCATCAACAACCATAGAAACTAAGACTATCTATATGTATAATATATGTAATGCCCTAAATATGGGATTGAGGGCTAATGACTTCAAAAGTGGATGTAATTATTGTTAATAAACGCTCTTCAAGAATATGATGTGAATTATGATTCGAATGTGTCCTGATCAGTGCCTAAACCCTATATTTAAGCTTAATGTATAATAAAGCTTAAAATGAACCCTAAGGGTAGGGGAGGGCGCATAAATGGTGATATGAATGATAAAATGTGCTTAGTGGTGATTCAAGTGGAATTGTCATAACTAGGGGCAAAATGGGTAAAAAGAAAAGTTAATGACTATTTGATCAGTTACTAAAGAGGAGGCTCCTTGGTAACTTAAAGATCAATGGTTTAAGATTTATGGTCAAAAGAGTAAAATCATGTGTGTGTGAACTCATGTGTGCCATGGAAGGAGAAACAAGATCTTGCCAAGTGTCAAGGTATGAGCCATGGATTTTGTCAAAATGTCAAATTTCATTTCCTCTCTTCTCTCTCCCTCCAAGTCGGCTAGAGGCATGGGTGCAAGGGAAAAATCTGGTTCATCATTGTAATATCCCGAATTCTGAGACTTGAGGCTAGAAAATAAGCCTGAGATTAGTGGATTGCTAAGCCCCGGTTTAGCAAGATCCCAAATTGTGATTAAGGGTTAATGACTCTAAAAGTGGATGTCATTAGTGATAAATGAACCCTTTTGGAGATTATGGTGTGAGTTGGCACCCGATGTGATTCGTATGCGTTCTGAGCAGCGCCGAAACCCTGTATTTAAGCTCAATTATGGATTAACCTCTAAATTGACTTAAATTAGAGGGGAGGGCGCATTGTGAAAGAAAATGAATGAGAAGATATATTTGGTGGTGATTCAAGAGGAATTACCGTAATCAGGGGCAAAACGGTAAAGTTACCGACCGATTGGTCAGTTACCGAAGAGGAAACTCATTGGTAACTTCATGATCAATGGTTGAGATTGGTTTGTGTAATAGATCAAAGGGTGGAATCCCATGTGGTGTGCTCATGTGAACTCATGGTTGATGGAACAAGATCTTGACAAGTGGCACAATGTGAGCCCTTGGATTGGTCAAAGTGTCAAACCTCCATTCCTCTCTCCTCTCCTTCTTTTTGGTCGGTTTTAGTGGCCAAAACTGATCCTCTCTTCATTCATTTCATCATCTCATCTCTCTCTCAAGACTCCATGGCGCCATGCTTCAAGGGGGAAAGAGAAAAGAAAAAGGTGATGTTTTGGCCTTGTTCTTGTCCTCTAATGTTCAAACACTCTTCATTAATATTGTTCATAGTGATGAGAGCTTCATCTCTATGGTTTTAGATTCTTGATTGGTGGTGTTTGATGGCTTGAGGAAATTTGGAAAGATGGAGAATCAAAGAAGTGGTTTGGGAAAGAGGAAGAGGTGAGTATTTGAAGCATTTTGACCTAAGTTTTGTGATTATTGGTTAAGCCTTGTGAATTTCGAATTTTGCCCTGAATTTGTGTGATTTTTGAATTGCATGAATGGCCTTGTGTTTGAGTGGCAATTGGTGTCTTGATGTGTTATAGAGCCATTGGAATTGGTTTGAGAATTTGAAATGGAAAGAGATTGTAATGTAGAGTTGGTGTTGTGAATTGTGTGACATGTTGTATTCATTGTGAAACATGTCAATATAATGTGAATTTGGTTGATTTGGTATTTCCAATGGATTCCTTGTGAAATTTTGTGTGAGAATGATGTTTGATATGAAAATTGGACCATTGGAAGCCAATTGTGCAAATCTGGAATTCTGTCTTTTGGAAGTTCTGTCTGGGCAGTCTTGTTGTGTGGACGTTTTGACTGGGCAAATGGAATCAGAAAATTATGAAACTTTCCAGTCTTGAAGTTCACATATTAAGCTTCAAAATGGACATATAATATGTGCCATTTCGTTTTGAGAACTGGAAGTTATAGCTGTCCAAAGTTTGTGGTCGAAAATGGATTCTGTTTTGGGACAGTCTTGAGTTTTTGGGAATTCTGTATTTGTATGGTGATTTCCAGTATTGGCCAATATTTTTCCTGTGTAGAGGACTTGAATAGCTTTAATTTGGCTTTGGGATCACCTCATTTCGATTTTTGTGGAATTAGTTATGATTTTTGGAAGTTCAGCCAGAAACTGGATTTTCTTGGGCCGCGGCCCAAGGATGTTGGGCCGCAGCCCAAATGTTTCTGTGCGTCTCTGGACAGCCTTGGGCCGCAGCCCAAGGATTGTGGGCCGCGGCCCACCCCCAAAAATCAGTGTTATGCGTTTTTGAAAGGTGATCTTTGGTCAAGTGTTTCCCAAGCCTTTAGGTATATGTTTGGGCTTTGATTAGCCACCTAAAGGTCATTAATGGTAACCAACTTTAAGTGATATGAAAGTAAGGTTTTGGAATGGAGAATAACCCTATGTCCTTGCTTTGGTTATAGGGTTGATATTCGCCCTGGACGTGGTTTGGTGTTCGTTCTGATCGCGAGTAAGCGGAGCTGGAGCTTACGTGGAAAGAGTGTAGGGAACATATCTCTTCTGCTTGTATTTGATATATGTGTTAATGTGTTGGTGCATGTCTTAGCTTTGCATAATTATGTGTAATTTGAAGCTATGTTTCAATTTATGCTATGGCCATAGGTATATTGTACGAAGCATTGAGCTTGCAAATTGTCATTGTGTTATCATGAGTTGTGTGATGCAAGCATGTCATGCATTAAACATGTATCATACGTGCATATTGATATAGTTATCCTACTGAGATTCTCTAGAATCTCACCCTCCCCTACTAACCTTTCAGACAGGGTAGTAGATTGAGGATGGAGCATGCAGCTAAGGGCGATGAGGACTTCCTTCGGTAGTCGTTTTGGTAGTTGGTTATCATAGTTGGGAATATATATAGATATGGATGAGTATATTTGGTTATGTATTTGAAATGAGTATTGGATATTTGTATATGTATGAGAAAGACTTTGTGTAATCCCCATATGAGGGCTTGTAGGGGCGAATATGCCCTGTAAGGCTTTGAGTTAATAAATGGAACCCGGGAGTTGCCGGGATTATATTGTGTACTCTGATTTGTTATAAATGTGATATTCCGCGTGATGTAATTGTATTCGGAATGTGAATGTGAGACCAAGTTATCAATGATTTTGAAAGGCATTTGTGAAAACCCCGTCTGGTAGATGGGTTTGTAAAATGTTATTTGTTTATTATTGGTCTCTATTTCACTTTAATCGTGTATTTCGGATATAATTACGGCAGGGGGTTACATTTTGGTATCAGAGCCACAGTTCCTGGCAAACATGGGAATTTGCTAGGATAATGGCAGTAGTTGCTGCCTTATGTCATAGAGAATGACTTTGTTTGTTTGTGGTATACACATTAAGGTCCCTGCTGGTTGTGGATATATGTGATTTATGGACTGTGTATACATTATTTGTGTTATGGATATGGTGAGTCAGTATGATTCACCCGAGAATTAGATGTGTAGATTCAGAGGTGGAGGTAATCAGACCCATCATTTGATTAGAGAACTAAGGAAAATGATTTCCTAGATGTGTGATATTGAGGTTCTAGGTTGATCATGGCTCCAACCTAGACGTTGGGTGAGAAACCCTAGGTGGTATGATGTTACATGTAGTGATGTCATACTGAGCTTGTGTGTGTAAAGGCCTTAAGACCTAGGGGGCTGAGGTGCCTTAGGCTGGCAGAGATATTTGAATTTGAGTTGGAGTTGATGATGCTCCGTGAAACGAGGGAAGTGGTTTCCCGATTCAATTGAGGTTAAGACTTTGAGAACTAAATTGAATTGTGATCCAAGGGTCAGACTCAATAGCTGGGCTGATTCTTAGGAGTTTGACTTGACCTGGATGGTCCGTGGTACCAGGATGTGGTACTAGATTGGCATTGAAATGTGTATCAGGTACCCGAGATTGCTAGTTGTAAATCTAGCAGAGGGAAAAGTTACCTATGGAGGATTCGGATCGGAGAGTGCTACCTACGGGGGTTTTGATGGAAGAGGGCTACCTACGGTGAGATCTGATTGGAAAGGGCTACCTACGGAGGATGCTGACTGAAGGGGCTGACCAGTCAGGTGACTGAGTGAAGCATCGGATATAGTACCGTAGTGTGGAGCCACCATGACGATGAACCCTAGAGTGGAGCCACCATGACGATGAACCCTACTGTGCAGCCGCCTTGATAACGAACTGTCGAGAGCAATCGCCGTGACGTTGAATCGTAGAGTAGAGCTCTGGGAACGTTGGGAGTATGGGATCTCAACGATGTGTTGGTTATGGCTCTGAATGATTCGAATTGAATCGGGCCAAGGTCTGGCACAGATGAATACATGTTGTGAATGTTGTCAGTTGTAGTGGGAGATTCCTATGGGACTCCTGTTAAATCAACCTGACATTGTGAAGCCACAGATGAGGATAAAGACCTCAGAGTGTGCAGCGGAAGCGTGGTGAATGTGATGTTTGAGAATTGTGTTGAGCAGAAGCTCGAATTTGCAGAAAGTGCAATGCGTTAGTGATGGCTTCGGGAGGTAAAACTTCGGGGTCAAGTTGTATTGTGAAAAGGGGCCTTGAAGGATCCCAGTACGTGAAAAGAATTCGCAATGCTGAAGGTGAAGTTGTTAATATGCCTGGTTCCAGCTTGTTACAATTGTGTACGGTGAGTCCATCTCTCCGGTTGGGCCGGATCGGTTTGGTCTGGTGGGCTGCGCCTGATAGGCATAGGCTCAGGATGTGACTGAAATTTGTGAGTCTCTCACCTGCGGCCGCATGGGGTGATTCCTATGGCGGAGGACCGTACCTTCGGGGCGGTAGTTTACGGGGGACAGGCTATTTGTGAAGGCCGACGGGCCAGTTGTGAAAGCCGGATAGCTCTACGAGTTATAAGGCTATGTGTATGCACTGCCACGCCAATAGTCCCTGAGTAGCTAACAACAGTTCGGGTAAAGACTGTGTGTCTTCCCGGCGGAGAAAGGGGATGAGGGTGGAGTGTGATGTGGAAGCCGAAAGGCTATGTGTGAGCACCGCTACGCCAATAGTCCCTGAGTAGCTAACAACGGTTCGGGTAAAGACTGTGTGTTTTCCCGGCGGAGAAAGGGGATGAGGGTAGGGTGTGATTGTGAATCTACTATTATGAGCCTGAATGGCTATGTGTATGCATTGCCACGTCAATAGTCCCTGAGTAGCTAACAACGGTTCGGGTCAAGACTGTGTGTCTTCTCGGCGGAGAAAGGGGATGAGAGTGGAGTGTGATTGTGAATCTGTGACAGTTGTGAATAAGCTGGGACTGAGGTATAGTTGTGTAGTAGAGCAGAGCTAATTCAGCTGATGGCTAATTCGACTACATGATCGGGGGTTCTCTATTCTGAGGGCACTACCCCGGCATGGCCAACCTGGCTAGCCACCACGTTGGTTGCACCGGTGTAGACCCCAGGCCGAAAGGCGGTGCATAAAATTAGAATCTGCGATGTGTGTTGTTGTGAATGTGAATCTGTCATGGACATTGTGTAATACCCAAAAGTCCCGGAGGGGTGAGGGTAACGCCGTGAAACTTGATACGGCAATGTGATCTTGTTGTGAATACCTAAAAGTCCCGGTTACCACTAGTGGAGTTACTAGTGGGTGTACGGGTGAGGGTAAGGTTGTGAATGTGAATACAGCGGAAGAGTTTGTGTATACAGCTGAGGCTGTTGTTTGATGTATTGAGGTTGTGGTGTTTTTGGGTTACTCCTGGAAGGGGGTAACTAGATTGAGTTGAGCAGAGTGGTGGCCTATGCTGCCTAACTGCTGAGATCTTATGATATGGCTCCTGATTTAGAGCCTCTGGATATTGAGATGCACTAGCCACTCATGAATTGGAGGGCTTGCGACCATTGTGATTATGTGATGATGGTTTTGTGGCAATCGTGCGTGGAGGCGATTGTATTTGTTTGACAGCATGTGGTGATTATGTTTATGCGGCAATCGTGAAATGGGCCGATTGCAATTTGTGGCAACTGAGCTGCATTCATTGTTTGAGATTCTTGCGAGAATCGAATTTGTGGAGTACCGTTTGTGTGGGTGGTCTAGAAGGGACCATCTAAGGTGAAATGAATTGTGAAACGGAGGCTGTCGTGAAGAAGCATCCGTAGTTTGTGGATTAAGTGGTTCGACAAATTTCGAGGACGAAATTTATTGAACGGGGGGAGAAATGTAATATCCCGAATTCTGAGACTTGAGGCTAGAAAATAAGCCTGAGATTAGTGGATTGCTAAGCCCCGGTTTAGCAAGATCCCAAATTGTGATTAAGGGTTAATGACTCTAAAAGTGGATGTCATTAGTGATAAATGAACCCTTTTGGAGATTATGGTGTGAGTTGGCACCCGATGTGATTCGTATGCGTTCTGAGCAGCGCCGAAACCCTGTATTTAAGCTCAATTATGGATTAACCTCTAAATTGACTTAAATTAGAGGGGAGGGCGCATTGTGAAAGAAAATGAATGAGAAGATATATTTGGTGGTGATTCAAGAGGAATTACCGTAATCAGGGGCAAAACGGTAAAGTTACCGACCGATTGGTCAGTTACCGAAGAGGAAACTCATTGGTAACTTCATGATCAATGGTTGAGATTGGTTTGTGTAATAGATCAAAGGGTGGAATCCCATGTGGTGTGCTCATGTGAACTCATGGTTGATGGAACAAGATCTTGACAAGTGGCACAATGTGAGCCCTTGGATTGGTCAAAGTGTCAAACCTCCATTCCTCTCTCCTCTCCTTCTTTTTGGTCGGTTTTAGTGGCCAAAACTGATCCTCTCTTCATTCATTTCATCATCTCATCTCTCTCTCAAGACTCCATGGCGCCATGCTTCAAGGGGGAAAGAGAAAAGAAAAAGGTGATGTTTTGGCCTTGTTCTTGTCCTCTAATGTTCAAACACTCTTCATTAATATTGTTCATAGTGATGAGAGCTTCATCTCTATGGTTTTAGATTCTTGATTGGTGGTGTTTGATGGCTTGAGGAAATTTGGAAAGATGGAGAATCAAAGAAGTGGTTTGGGAAAGAGGAAGAGGTGAGTATTTGAAGCATTTTGACCTAAGTTTTGTGATTATTGGTTAAGCCTTGTGAATTTCGAATTTTGCCCTGAATTTGTGTGATTTTTGAATTGCATGAATGGCCTTGTGTTTGAGTGGCAATTGGTGTCTTGATGTGTTATAGAGCCATTGGAATTGGTTTGAGAATTTGAAATGGAAAGAGATTGTAATGTAGAGTTGGTGTTGTGAATTGTGTGACATGTTGTATTCATTGTGAAACATGTCAATATAATGTGAATTTGGTTGATTTGGTATTTCCAATGGATTCCTTGTGAAATTTTGTGTGAGAATGATGTTTGATATGAAAATTGGACCATTGGAAGCCAATTGTGCAAATCTGGAATTCTGTCTTTTGGAAGTTCTGTCTGGGCAGTCTTGTTGTGTGGACGTTTTGACTGGGCAAATGGAATCAGAAAATTATGAAACTTTCCAGTCTTGAAGTTCACATATTAAGCTTCAAAATGGACATATAATATGTGCCATTTCGTTTTGAGAACTGGAAGTTATAGCTGTCCAAAGTTTGTGGTCGAAAATGGATTCTGTTTTGGGACAGTCTTGAGTTTTTGGGAATTCTGTATTTGTATGGTGATTTCCAGTATTGGCCAATATTTTTCCTGTGTAGAGGACTTGAATAGCTTTAATTTGGCTTTGGGATCACCTCATTTCGATTTTTGTGGAATTAGTTATGATTTTTGGAAGTTCAGCCAGAAACTGGATTTTCTTGGGCCGCGGCCCAAGGATGTTGGGCCGCAGCCCAAATGTTTCTGTGCGTCTCTGGACAGCCTTGGGCCGCAGCCCAAGGATTGTGGGCCGCGGCCCACCCCCAAAAATCAGTGTTATGCGTTTTTGAAAGGTGATCTTTGGTCAAGTGTTTCCCAAGCCTTTAGGTATATGTTTGGGCTTTGATTAGCCACCTAAAGGTCATTAATGGTAACCAACTTTAAGTGATATGAAAGTAAGGTTTTGGAATGGAGAATAACCCTATGTCCTTGCTTTGGTTATAGGGTTGATATTCGCCCTGGACGTGGTTTGGTGTTCGTTCTGATCGCGAGTAAGCGGAGCTGGAGCTTACGTGGAAAGAGTGTAGGGAACATATCTCTTCTGCTTGTATTTGATATATGTGTTAATGTGTTGGTGCATGTCTTAGCTTTGCATAATTATGTGTAATTTGAAGCTATGTTTCAATTTATGCTATGGCCATAGGTATATTGTACGAAGCATTGAGCTTGCAAATTGTCATTGTGTTATCATGAGTTGTGTGATGCAAGCATGTCATGCATTAAACATGTATCATACGTGCATATTGATATAGTTATCCTACTGAGATTCTCTAGAATCTCACCCTCCCCTACTAACCTTTCAGACAGGGTAGTAGATTGAGGATGGAGCATGCAGCTAAGGGCGATGAGGACTTCCTTCGGTAGTCGTTTTGGTAGTTGGTTATCATAGTTGGGAATATATATAGATATGGATGAGTATATTTGGTTATGTATTTGAAATGAGTATTGGATATTTGTATATGTATGAGAAAGACTTTGTGTAATCCCCATATGAGGGCTTGTAGGGGCGAATATGCCCTGTAAGGCTTTGAGTTAATAAATGGAACCCGGGAGTTGCCGGGATTATATTGTGTACTCTGATTTGTTATAAATGTGATATTCCGCGTGATGTAATTGTATTCGGAATGTGAATGTGAGACCAAGTTATCAATGATTTTGAAAGGCATTTGTGAAAACCCCGTCTGGTAGATGGGTTTGTAAAATGTTATTTGTTTATTATTGGTCTCTATTTCACTTTAATCGTGTATTTCGGATATAATTACGGCAGGGGGTTACATTTTGGTATCAGAGCCACAGTTCCTGGCAAACATGGGAATTTGCTAGGATAATGGCAGTAGTTGCTGCCTTATGTCATAGAGAATGACTTTGTTTGTTTGTGGTATACACATTAAGGTCCCTGCTGGTTGTGGATATATGTGATTTATGGACTGTGTATACATTATTTGTGTTATGGATATGGTGAGTCAGTATGATTCACCCGAGAATTAGATGTGTAGATTCAGAGGTGGAGGTAATCAGACCCATCATTTGATTAGAGAACTAAGGAAAATGATTTCCTAGATGTGTGATATTGAGGTTCTAGGTTGATCATGGCTCCAACCTAGACGTTGGGTGAGAAACCCTAGGTGGTATGATGTTACATGTAGTGATGTCATACTGAGCTTGTGTGTGTAAAGGCCTTAAGACCTAGGGGGCTGAGGTGCCTTAGGCTGGCAGAGATATTTGAATTTGAGTTGGAGTTGATGATGCTCCGTGAAACGAGGGAAGTGGTTTCCCGATTCAATTGAGGTTAAGACTTTGAGAACTAAATTGAATTGTGATCCAAGGGTCAGACTCAATAGCTGGGCTGATTCTTAGGAGTTTGACTTGACCTGGATGGTCCGTGGTACCAGGATGTGGTACTAGATTGGCATTGAAATGTGTATCAGGTACCCGAGATTGCTAGTTGTAAATCTAGCAGAGGGAAAAGTTACCTATGGAGGATTCGGATCGGAGAGTGCTACCTACGGGGGTTTTGATGGAAGAGGGCTACCTACGGTGAGATCTGATTGGAAAGGGCTACCTACGGAGGATGCTGACTGAAGGGGCTGACCAGTCAGGTGACTGAGTGAAGCATCGGATATAGTACCGTAGTGTGGAGCCACCATGACGATGAACCCTAGAGTGGAGCCACCATGACGATGAACCCTACTGTGCAGCCGCCTTGATAACGAACTGTCGAGAGCAATCGCCGTGACGTTGAATCGTAGAGTAGAGCTCTGGGAACGTTGGGAGTATGGGATCTCAACGATGTGTTGGTTATGGCTCTGAATGATTCGAATTGAATCGGGCCAAGGTCTGGCACAGATGAATACATGTTGTGAATGTTGTCAGTTGTAGTGGGAGATTCCTATGGGACTCCTGTTAAATCAACCTGACATTGTGAAGCCACAGATGAGGATAAAGACCTCAGAGTGTGCAGCGGAAGCGTGGTGAATGTGATGTTTGAGAATTGTGTTGAGCAGAAGCTCGAATTTGCAGAAAGTGCAATGCGTTAGTGATGGCTTCGGGAGGTAAAACTTCGGGGTCAAGTTGTATTGTGAAAAGGGGCCTTGAAGGATCCCAGTACGTGAAAAGAATTCGCAATGCTGAAGGTGAAGTTGTTAATATGCCTGGTTCCAGCTTGTTACAATTGTGTACGGTGAGTCCATCTCTCCGGTTGGGCCGGATCGGTTTGGTCTGGTGGGCTGCGCCTGATAGGCATAGGCTCAGGATGTGACTGAAATTTGTGAGTCTCTCACCTGCGGCCGCATGGGGTGATTCCTATGGCGGAGGACCGTACCTTCGGGGCGGTAGTTTACGGGGGACAGGCTATTTGTGAAGGCCGACGGGCCAGTTGTGAAAGCCGGATAGCTCTACGAGTTATAAGGCTATGTGTATGCACTGCCACGCCAATAGTCCCTGAGTAGCTAACAACAGTTCGGGTAAAGACTGTGTGTCTTCCCGGCGGAGAAAGGGGATGAGGGTGGAGTGTGATGTGGAAGCCGAAAGGCTATGTGTGAGCACCGCTACGCCAATAGTCCCTGAGTAGCTAACAACGGTTCGGGTAAAGACTGTGTGTTTTCCCGGCGGAGAAAGGGGATGAGGGTAGGGTGTGATTGTGAATCTACTATTATGAGCCTGAATGGCTATGTGTATGCATTGCCACGTCAATAGTCCCTGAGTAGCTAACAACGGTTCGGGTCAAGACTGTGTGTCTTCTCGGCGGAGAAAGGGGATGAGAGTGGAGTGTGATTGTGAATCTGTGACAGTTGTGAATAAGCTGGGACTGAGGTATAGTTGTGTAGTAGAGCAGAGCTAATTCAGCTGATGGCTAATTCGACTACATGATCGGGGGTTCTCTATTCTGAGGGCACTACCCCGGCATGGCCAACCTGGCTAGCCACCACGTTGGTTGCACCGGTGTAGACCCCAGGCCGAAAGGCGGTGCATAAAATTAGAATCTGCGATGTGTGTTGTTGTGAATGTGAATCTGTCATGGACATTGTGTAATACCCAAAAGTCCCGGAGGGGTGAGGGTAACGCCGTGAAACTTGATACGGCAATGTGATCTTGTTGTGAATACCTAAAAGTCCCGGTTACCACTAGTGGAGTTACTAGTGGGTGTACGGGTGAGGGTAAGGTTGTGAATGTGAATACAGCGGAAGAGTTTGTGTATACAGCTGAGGCTGTTGTTTGATGTATTGAGGTTGTGGTGTTTTTGGGTTACTCCTGGAAGGGGGTAACTAGATTGAGTTGAGCAGAGTGGTGGCCTATGCTGCCTAACTGCTGAGATCTTATGATATGGCTCCTGATTTAGAGCCTCTGGATATTGAGATGCACTAGCCACTCATGAATTGGAGGGCTTGCGACCATTGTGATTATGTGATGATGGTTTTGTGGCAATCGTGCGTGGAGGCGATTGTATTTGTTTGACAGCATGTGGTGATTATGTTTATGCGGCAATCGTGAAATGGGCCGATTGCAATTTGTGGCAACTGAGCTGCATTCATTGTTTGAGATTCTTGCGAGAATCGAATTTGTGGAGTACCGTTTGTGTGGGTGGTCTAGAAGGGACCATCTAAGGTGAAATGAATTGTGAAACGGAGGCTGTCGTGAAGAAGCATCCGTAGTTTGTGGATTAAGTGGTTCGACAAATTTCGAGGACGAAATTTATTGAACGGGGGGAGAAATGTAATATCCCGAATTCTGAGACTTGAGGCTAGAAAATAAGCCTGAGATTAGTGGATTGCTAAGCCCCGGTTTAGCAAGATCCCAAATTGTGATTAAGGGTTAATGACTCTAAAAGTGGATGTCATTAGTGATAAATGAACCCTTTTGGAGATTATGGTGTGAGTTGGCACCCGATGTGATTCGTATGCGTTCTGAGCAGCGCCGAAACCCTGTATTTAAGCTCAATTATGGATTAACCTCTAAATTGACTTAAATTAGAGGGGAGGGCGCATTGTGAAAGAAAATGAATGAGAAGATATATTTGGTGGTGATTCAAGAGGAATTACCGTAATCAGGGGCAAAACGGTAAAGTTACCGACCGATTGGTCAGTTACCGAAGAGGAAACTCATTGGTAACTTCATGATCAATGGTTGAGATTGGTTTGTGTAATAGATCAAAGGGTGGAATCCCATGTGGTGTGCTCATGTGAACTCATGGTTGATGGAACAAGATCTTGACAAGTGGCACAATGTGAGCCCTTGGATTGGTCAAAGTGTCAAACCTCCATTCCTCTCTCCTCTCCTTCTTTTTGGTCGGTTTTAGTGGCCAAAACTGATCCTCTCTTCATTCATTTCATCATCTCATCTCTCTCTCAAGACTCCATGGCGCCATGCTTCAAGGGGGAAAGAGAAAAGAAAAAGGTGATGTTTTGGCCTTGTTCTTGTCCTCTAATGTTCAAACACTCTTCATTAATATTGTTCATAGTGATGAGAGCTTCATCTCTATGGTTTTAGATTCTTGATTGGTGGTGTTTGATGGCTTGAGGAAATTTGGAAAGATGGAGAATCAAAGAAGTGGTTTGGGAAAGAGGAAGAGGTGAGTATTTGAAGCATTTTGACCTAAGTTTTGTGATTATTGGTTAAGCCTTGTGAATTTCGAATTTTGCCCTGAATTTGTGTGATTTTTGAATTGCATGAATGGCCTTGTGTTTGAGTGGCAATTGGTGTCTTGATGTGTTATAGAGCCATTGGAATTGGTTTGAGAATTTGAAATGGAAAGAGATTGTAATGTAGAGTTGGTGTTGTGAATTGTGTGACATGTTGTATTCATTGTGAAACATGTCAATATAATGTGAATTTGGTTGATTTGGTATTTCCAATGGATTCCTTGTGAAATTTTGTGTGAGAATGATGTTTGATATGAAAATTGGACCATTGGAAGCCAATTGTGCAAATCTGGAATTCTGTCTTTTGGAAGTTCTGTCTGGGCAGTCTTGTTGTGTGGACGTTTTGACTGGGCAAATGGAATCAGAAAATTATGAAACTTTCCAGTCTTGAAGTTCACATATTAAGCTTCAAAATGGACATATAATATGTGCCATTTCGTTTTGAGAACTGGAAGTTATAGCTGTCCAAAGTTTGTGGTCGAAAATGGATTCTGTTTTGGGACAGTCTTGAGTTTTTGGGAATTCTGTATTTGTATGGTGATTTCCAGTATTGGCCAATATTTTTCCTGTGTAGAGGACTTGAATAGCTTTAATTTGGCTTTGGGATCACCTCATTTCGATTTTTGTGGAATTAGTTATGATTTTTGGAAGTTCAGCCAGAAACTGGATTTTCTTGGGCCGCGGCCCAAGGATGTTGGGCCGCAGCCCAAATGTTTCTGTGCGTCTCTGGACAGCCTTGGGCCGCAGCCCAAGGATTGTGGGCCGCGGCCCACCCCCAAAAATCAGTGTTATGCGTTTTTGAAAGGTGATCTTTGGTCAAGTGTTTCCCAAGCCTTTAGGTATATGTTTGGGCTTTGATTAGCCACCTAAAGGTCATTAATGGTAACCAACTTTAAGTGATATGAAAGTAAGGTTTTGGAATGGAGAATAACCCTATGTCCTTGCTTTGGTTATAGGGTTGATATTCGCCCTGGACGTGGTTTGGTGTTCGTTCTGATCGCGAGTAAGCGGAGCTGGAGCTTACGTGGAAAGAGTGTAGGGAACATATCTCTTCTGCTTGTATTTGATATATGTGTTAATGTGTTGGTGCATGTCTTAGCTTTGCATAATTATGTGTAATTTGAAGCTATGTTTCAATTTATGCTATGGCCATAGGTATATTGTACGAAGCATTGAGCTTGCAAATTGTCATTGTGTTATCATGAGTTGTGTGATGCAAGCATGTCATGCATTAAACATGTATCATACGTGCATATTGATATAGTTATCCTACTGAGATTCTCTAGAATCTCACCCTCCCCTACTAACCTTTCAGACAGGGTAGTAGATTGAGGATGGAGCATGCAGCTAAGGGCGATGAGGACTTCCTTCGGTAGTCGTTTTGGTAGTTGGTTATCATAGTTGGGAATATATATAGATATGGATGAGTATATTTGGTTATGTATTTGAAATGAGTATTGGATATTTGTATATGTATGAGAAAGACTTTGTGTAATCCCCATATGAGGGCTTGTAGGGGCGAATATGCCCTGTAAGGCTTTGAGTTAATAAATGGAACCCGGGAGTTGCCGGGATTATATTGTGTACTCTGATTTGTTATAAATGTGATATTCCGCGTGATGTAATTGTATTCGGAATGTGAATGTGAGACCAAGTTATCAATGATTTTGAAAGGCATTTGTGAAAACCCCGTCTGGTAGATGGGTTTGTAAAATGTTATTTGTTTATTATTGGTCTCTATTTCACTTTAATCGTGTATTTCGGATATAATTACGGCAGGGGGTTACAATCATCATCATTTCACTTTCTCTCACTTGCCTCTATTTTTATATGAGTTCAAGAAGAAAAGCCTAAGGTTAGTGCCCCATATAACCTCTAATGCTCAAACACTCTTTATTAATGTTGATCATGGTGATGAGAGCTTCATTGCTATGGTTGTAGATTTTTGAAAAGTGGTGTTTAAGTGATTGAAGAAATTTGGAAGTTGTTGAATCAAGAATCTACTTTTGGAAAGAGGAAGAAGTGAGTATTTGAAGCATTTTGACATGTTTATTGTGACCATTGATTAAGTTTTGGTATTTGTGAAATTTGCCCTGATTTTGGTATAGTGTTTGAATGGATTATTTAGATAGTGTATTATGTTGGATTTGGTGTCTTATTGTGTCTTTGTGTCATTATAATTGATTTAGAACTTTGGAAGTAAAGTGGTGCAAATGAGTAATATATGAGAATGTAGTGTCCAAAGTAAGAACTTGATGCTAGAATGAGAATTTGATTGTTTTAAGGTCTCTAATGGGTTCCTTATGAAAATTTGTGTAGGGAAAGGTAGTTTTGGGAGCCATTGGACACTTTAGTGGGAAGTTTGGAAAATTTTGTTAGTTGCTGCGTTTTGGCTTCTGACAAGCCTCACTCTAGTGCACAGGGGTGTCACTCAAGTGCAGCATCCTGTTTACCCTTTCACTTTAGTTTTTGGTCATACTTCCATGTCAGAATGCAAGAGTGCACGTTCTCACTTGCAAGTCATAGGGGTAATCGCTCTAGTAAACCTGGTATCACTCAAGTGTAAGAGTATTTTGCACTTTGAGGCTGTGTGTAACCCCTCTTCTATAATTATATCCGAAATACGAGATTAAAATGAAATAGAGACAAAAAATAATAAAAAATCATTTACATTCTCATCCTTAAGATAGGGTTTTTACCAACTCCTTTCACAAACACTTTAACATGGTCTCACAATCATATTTCGAATACAATTACCTTGTGAAGATAAATCACATTCATATAAATATCAGAGTGCACAATAATAATCCTAGCAATCCTGGGTTCAAACCTTCACTAAAGATTCATAGGGCACATACGCCCTTTACAATCTCTCAAACGGGGATTACACAATACTTACTCCAAATACACATTCCAATCTATCATCTGAATATATAAGACCAAACATATACAATTATACTAACATATAACGATAACCAACTACCAATGCACTTGTCCACAAGGAGACCTAGCCGCCCTTGGTTGCTCGCTCTATCTTGATCCACTTGCCCTGCTACACTGTTGGTAGGGGAGGGTGAGATTCTGGGAAATCTCAGTAGGAAAGTAATACCAATATGCATGCAAGATAAGTGTTTAATGCATGACATACTTGCAATACATAATTCATGTTCACACAATCACATATCATTATGCTCAATGTTCAAACAATATACTCATGGCCATTGCATAAGTTGAAACAGAGCTTCAATCACTCGTGTATGTTTCACATAATCAGGTAAAGTAATAACATGCATCAATACACCAACACAATTATTAAATACATGCAGGAGAGGTAAGTTCCCTACACTCTTTCCACGTAAGCTCCAGATCCAGTTGCTCACGATCAGGGAGAATATCGAACCCTATAACCAAATCAAGGACATCGGGTTATTCTCCACTCCAAGTTCTCACTTTCATATCACTTAATGTTGGTTATCATTACTATTGCTTAAGCCCTCACATATGGCTCTAACACAAGTCCTAAAAGGGTTGGAAGAACTATCCCAAAGATCCCCTTTTGGAAGCATAAAACATGATTTTTCACTGTTACACTCGAGTGAAGATGGCCTCACTCGAGTGATAATGTACGGACACTCGGGTGAAGAAGACCTCACTCGAGTGATGGCCTAATGCTCACTCGGGTTCTACGAAGTAAAGCACAGAAAATAAGAACCCGAGAGCATAAGAACTTTCAAGGAAAAAGGAACACTCGAGTGAGAACCCTTGCACTCAAGTGATGGCTTAACACTCTCAAGTGTTAAGGCACACTCTTGAGTCTTGACCATGAGTGACAACCCAAGTCAAGAGTTTATGGTGTCAAATACACCTACACTCGAGTGAGAGAAGGCTCACTAGAGTGAGAACTCACAACACTTGCCAGTGAGACAACACTCTTGCCTCTACACACGGAAGTGCAACATGAAACTGGAAGCAAAAAGGGAAAATACACTATCGCACTCGAGTGATGTTTATCCCACACTAGAGTAAAGCCCAGATCACATGAGTGATGCTATCAGAAACCAGAAAACACAAAAAAATGACAGCACTTCCTCAAGCTTCCCCCAAGTGATTCCAGTAGACCCAAAACCTCAACCAAAGCTATTCTCACATAAAAACACCCAAGGAAACCAAGGGAACCATCAAAACTACAAAGTTTCTATTCCATTATCATGCTTTATGTAACCCCCTGCCGTAATTATATCCGAAATACGCGATTAAAATGAAATAGAGACCAACAATAAACAAAACTATTTTAAGATCTCATCTCCACGATAGGGTTTTCACAAATAACTTTCGAAATCTAATTTACCTGGTCTTATATTCAATTTTGAATATAATTACTTCACGCAGAATATCACATTTATACAAATATCAGAGTGTACAACAATATCATCCCGGCAACTCCCGGGTTCATATCTTTACTAAATATACACAGGACACAATTGCCCATTACAATTTCCACATAGGAATTACACAAATCTTCTTAAATGCATCTATAATTATCGTATCCAAACACATTCCAACCCGTACATATCCAAATTTGAATCCAAATATACATAATACTCCTAACTATGATAACCAACTACCAAAATCTATAACCCGAAGGAGTCCTCGTTGACTTTGCCTGCTTGCTCCATCCTTGGTCCACCTACCCTGTCTAAAATGTTGGTAGGGGAGGGTGAGATTTGAGAGAATCTCAGTAGGAAACAAATACCAATATGCATGTAAGATAAGTGTTTAATGCATGACATGCTTGCAATACATATCTCATGCTCACACAATGACATATCTGCGTGTTCAATATTTCAACAACATACTCATGGCCATAGCAAAACTAGAAACAGAGCTACAATCATTCATACATGTTTCACATAATCAAGCAAAGCAATACATGTATCAATACACAAACACAAATATCAAAGCATACAAGAGAGGTAAGTTCCCTACACTCTTTCCACGTATGCTCCAGCTTCGCTTACTCGTGATCAAAATGAATACCGAACCACGATCAGGGCCAATATAAACCCTATAACCAAAGTAAGGACATGGGGTTATTCTCTATTCCAAAACCTTACTTTTATATCACTTAAAGTTGGTTACCATTCATGACCTTTAGGTGGCTAATCAAAGCCTAAACATATGCCTAAAGGCTTGGGAAACACTTGACCAAAGATCACCTTTTAAAAGTTCAAAATGCTGATTTTTGGGGGTTGGCCGCAGCCCACAAATCCACTGGCCGCAGCCAAAAACAGCTTAGAAACATTTGGGCCGTGGCCAAGAAAATCTTGTTTCTTGGCTAAACTTCTAAATATCATAACTAATTCTGAAAAATCGAAATGAGGTGATTCCAAAGCCAAATGAAAGCTATTCAAGTCCTATACACAGGAAAAATATGGGCCATTACTGTAAATCACCACAAAAATACAGAATTCCCAAAACTCCACTACTGCCCCAAAACAGTGTTCAGTTTCAATCCCAAACTTTGGACAGTCATATCTCCCAGTTCCTAAAACGAAATGACACAAATTGTATGTCTATTTTGAATCTTGGGATGTAAAATTTAATACTGGAAAGTTTCATAATTTTCAGACATCATTTGCCTAGTCAAAACATCCTCACGAACAAACTGCTCAGACAGAATTCACACCGGACAGATTTCCCAAACTTTCCATTTCACATTCCAAATCAATTCTAATGATACCAAGACACAATATGGCATCAAAACCACCACAATACACAATCCAATTCATCATTTCCAAAATCACACACAAATCAAGGAAAATTCCAAAATTCACAATATTCATTCAATAACCATGAAACTTAGATCAAAAGGATTCAAATACGCACATCTTCCTCTTCCCAAGGCCAAATCCTTGATTCTTCATCTTTCCCAATTTCCACAAGCTCTAAAACACCTCCTTTAAAAAATCTAAAACCATATAGATGAAGCTCTCATCAACATGATTAAGATTAGTGTAGAGGATTTAACCATTATAGGACCACAAACAAGCCAAACACTTACCTCTTGCTTTCTCTTTCCTCCAAGGTTTGGATGAAAATGGAGGTTTTGGAGAGAGATGAGAGGATGATAAAGAAGCATCATATTTTTGAAGCAAAGGAGGCCCAAAAACGTCCAAATAGAAAGGAGTGGAGAGAGGGCATGTGTTGACAATTTGACCAAGATGCAAGGGTCCAAAACTTGCCAAGTGTCACCCTCTTGCTCCACCAACCATGAGTTCACATAGGCACACTCACACATAATTCCACCCCTTTTGATCTATCACAATCAATCTCAACTATTGATCTTTGAGTTACCAATGAGCTTCCTCTTCGGTAACTGACCAATTGGTTGGTAACTTTACCGTTTTGCCCCTGAGTATGGCAATTCACGCTGAATTACCACCCAAATTCTTTTTCTCATTCATTTCTTTATACCAACCGCCCTACCCTCTATTTTCAGTCAATTTAGATATTAATCCATAATTGAACTCAAATACAGGGTTTTGGCTTTGCTCATAACACAAGTGACTACAATCCACTTTATATTCTCCAAAAGGGTTCATTGATCACTAACCAAGTCCACTTTTGGAGTCATTAACCCCTAACCACAATTTGGGATCTTGCTAAATTAGGGCTTAGCAATCCACTTATTTCAAGATTATTCTCTAGCCTTAAGTCTCAAAATCCGAGATATTACACTTTGGTTTTGGGCAACATAAACATCAAAATCCCAAAATCATCTAAACAAGACATTTCAATCCCAGATCCATTCTATCTATCCCAAACTCACCACAAGGTACCATTTTGATGCCAATGACATACCAAATACCCAATGACACTCATTTTCGAATTTAAGGCTATAATTACCAAAAATTCCAAACTTCATCAAATGGCATGAAACATAGATAGAAAGGTTTGATTCACCTACCTCTTCAACTTTTCCAAAGACACTTCTTGATTCTCCAACTACCAGATTTTTGTGATTCCTCAAATCACCACCAATGGAGAAACTACAACCAGCAAATTGAAGCTCTCACTCCAAGGAACAACATTAATGAAGTGAACTTTGTCATTAGAGGTCATTTACTTACCTTAAATTCCAGTTTTTCTTTCTCTCTCCTAAGCTCCCATGGCTGACGAAAAATGGAGAAGGGAATGAGAGAGAAGAGTATGGAGGAAGGAAGTGAAATGATGATGATGATACTCCCTCCCTACTTGGTCAGCTGAAATGGAGGAAGAGGAAGAAAGAGAAAATAATAAATAAATGACATTTGACTTTTCTTTACTCTTCTCTATTCTTCCAAACTTGCCATATGTCACACTATCATTGGCTCTTATAAAGTAAACACCCAATTAGCTTCTTTAATCCCTCCATTAGCCATTTTATCACACTTCTCATTTTTCTCTTAGCTAGTAATTAATTTCTCTATTAATCACTAACTAATCGCCCAACAATTTCATTCTTTCAATCTCCACTAATCATGGCATATTAATTAAAATTGCCACAAAACATATAATTATTCTACTTTAATTCAATACTTATCCTTAATAATTATCATTAGCCCTTAATTGAAATTTGGGGCGTTACACTGCGTCTTGGGTTGTTACTCGCAGGCCATTTTTCAATAGTGTGTTTTAATACCCGCAAGTATTATAACATCACTCGAGTGACAGAGTTAGTGCTCGAGTGCACTTCTCATTCTAGGGTTTCTGTTGCCCTTGGGTAGTCACCTCTTGTGCCTCACTCTGTAGGACTCGAGTGAATATGAGGCCATCACTTTAGTGTTGGGTCCAGGACTAGGGTGCTATGATCATTTCTGTTTTTTGTGGTTGCTCTCAGGCAAGCACTCGCACGAGTGAGCTTACATGCTCAAGTGTAAATCTCAATATCACTCGAGTGAATAAGTCAAAAATCAGTGTTATACTTCTGAAAATGGGGGTATTTGGTGTAGTTCTTCTAACCCTTTAGGCATATGTCAAGGCTTCTAGTAGCCACCTAAAGAGTTTAAATGATAATCAATCTTAAGTGTTATAAAGATAAGAATTTGGAATAAAGAATAACCTATTGGCCTTGATTTTGGTTTATAGGGTTTGATATTTGCCCTGCTCGTGTGCTATCTGTGCCGGAGCAAGCTCGGAAAGAACAAGGTAGTAATGCTTTCCCTTATACTGTATATGATACATTATATGTTTGATTTATCATTGTTGTGAATTCTTCACCCACGGCCCATCGGTATTGACGGTTGGAGGACCGTGCCATCGGGGCGATGGAATACGGGGGATGTGATTATGTGAAGGCTGAAAGGCTATATGTGAAAGTCGAAAGGCTATTTGTGAAACCTTCACCCATGGCCCATCGGTGTTGATGGTGGGAGGACTGTGCCTTCATGGTAGTGGAATACGAGGGATGAGAATATGTGATTATGTGCATATGTGGCAACCTGCGTGCTGTGTTTATGCTGCGATACTGCTTGATGATGTCATTACATGCTATGTGATTAAATGTTATATGAGTGATTTGTTACTACTAGGATTCTTTAGAATCCCATTCTTTCTATTAACTAACCTTCAGACAACGCAAGTGGCTCCAAGGGGTAGGAGATGATCAAGGGCGGATATGACTCCTTAGGGAGATTCTAATTTTAGTTGTTGGTTATCACTTTTGGTATCGGGATTACTGTACTTATTAGGGATGTAAATATTAAAATGATTTTGTGTAATCCCCTGATTGGGAATTTATAAACCCTTGGTAATTATATGAAACCCGGGGATCGCCGGGATTTTGTTATACACTCTAATATATAAATGTGATTTAACTGTGCAGGGTAATTATATTCGAATTGTTAAATTTGAAATCAGGTTTAAAAGCGATTTTGAAAGAATTTTGTGAAAACCCTACCGTGAGGTTGGGATTGAAATAAGTTTTGTTTAACCATTAGTCTCTAATCCATCTTAATTACATGTTTTCGAATCATGATTACTGTTTATAAAGCAAGGGGGTTACAATATATATACAATACTATCACTATTGATTTATTATTCATTAAAAACACAAAAAATAACTTGCAAGACGGGTTTTGTGAAATATAAGGTCTAAAAAGTCATACTTATTAGACCAATTCTCATAATAACTGGTCTTAAAAGTACTTTTAAGATCGGTTATCATCACAACCGGTCTAAAGAGTATGACATTTTAGACTGATTTTTGTAAAAAGTCAGCTTTTTTAGACCTGGTCTTAGACCAGCCAATCTAAAAAGTGATTTTTAAAACCAGTTGCTTAACCAGTCTAAAAAGTATGTTACTTTTTAGACCAGCTGTATCAAGACCTCATCCAGAACAGGTCTAAAAAGCCATTTTTACCCAGTCTAAAAAGTGATTTTTCTATCAGTGATATTTAGAAAAATCATTTAGCAAAGAACAAATTATCAAAAGAGAGATATTTTTAAAACAATTAAAATATTATAAAATTCTAAACAACCTACCATGTAAAGAGATTTTTTTTTTTTTTTTGAAAAAAAGAAACTAATTATGATAAGGAGTAATTGTTTATTATGTTCTATCTTTACATCAAACACAGCTAAACACACCATGATTATTAAGTGAGTGTTTAGATGGGCGTTTGGGCCCTTTAAAATCCCAATTGGATAGGAGGTAAGCCCATTTGGCATTGTTCATTTTTTTTCATGTGTTTGGCTGGGCGTTTGATCAATTGGCTTGTGGTTTCAATAAGTAGCTTTTTCAATAAGCTCCCAACTCCAGCTTTCAGGTTATGATTAAGGGAATTTATTATCGTTATTTGTATTAAATGTCATCCCACCTTTTTTTGTTTTTTATTTCTCTCTTCTCTTCTCTGAGTTTGGCATCATCTTTGGCTGAAGAAGAAACTCTGAAAATCTAGCCACTCTAGTTATTGATCTTCCCTTTCTCAGTAACCAGCGAAACTCGTTGCAGTTGGATCGTTTCCTTAGCTTTAGTAATGTGTTTTCACCATCCTGTTGTGGGCAGTGGTCAGCGGTGGCGGTAATCGGCCCTTTCGTTCTGTATAGTTGTTGCTCCTGTTGCTCGAGTTTGATGAGTCTTATGGGGTCCGAATGGAAGGTTCTTGTAATATCCCAAAAAGTGATTAAGGGCTAATGACTTTAAAAGTGGATATAATTATTGTTGAATAAACACTTTTGGAGAATGTGTGATGGGAATTTGGATATTTTAATGATTCCAATGGCTTCCTTGTGAAAATTCGTGTGGGGAGAGTGTTTATTGTGAAATTGGAACCATTGGGAACAATCGTGCAAAAGTTGAAAACTCTGTCCATTGAAACTCTGTACAGGGCAGCCAATTTGTATGGACGTTTTAAATAGGCAAATGGTGTCTAAAAATTCTGAAATTTTCCAGTATTAAAGTTCACATGTCAAGCTTCAAAATGAACATATAATTTGTATCATTTTGATTTGTGACCTAAGAGTTTTGGATTTTTGAAGTTTGCCCAGCGAAATTAATTATTTTCTGGAACAGTATGCAAAGATTGAAATTCTGGGAATTTTGTGGTGATTTTCAGTAATGGCCAATATTTTTCCTATGAAGAGGACTTAAATATCTTTCATTTGGCTTTGGAATCGCCTCATTTCAATTTTTCTAGAATTAGTTATGATTTTTCAAAGTTGGGCAGAAAATCTGCCAGAAAATCCGAAAAAGTGAAATTAGAAATTATGACATCATCATGTGGTAAGGTGACATCAACATGGAATTAAAAGAAATTCCATCATCTTGATCAGCCATTACCGACCCATTTCAGAGAAAAAAAAGACGTGAAGAGAGCTTGGAGAAAAGAGAGAAAAAGAGGAAGAAATCTCGCAAGGTAAGCCGATTTCTCCGACGATCTAGCTCCTAACGCGTATAATTCCGACTCTAAGCTACTCCTCTTTATTCTTTAAGGTTGTGAAGCTCAAAATTTGGTGTTTCAAAGAGGCTAGGGTTCAGCCAAATTTGGGAAAAGCCAGAGGGAGCTTGAGGTAACTTCCAAACTTTCGTATATTGCTTATTCTGGCTGCTGTGGGCAATTTAATCGGTGAAATTTCGCCGGATTGCCATTGGTTTTAAATTTTGGAAATTGAGTTTCCTAAGGGTTATGCTGCCCAATTTTGGTTCAAATGGTAGTTATAACCTAATGTAATAGTGAATAAAGTGGTTAGGAGTAGAAAGGAACGCGTTTACGGAGCCGAAATCGAAAAAACCCCAATTTTTCCCGGAGAACATATATATTTCGGCCAAGGCTGTAAATGGATCTTAGAGTTGGATTTTCAATGATTTGATGATTCCATTGGATTCAGTGGGCGAAAATTAGGTGGGGTTACAGTTGGGCACTTTTTCAAAAAAGGCCGAGAAAGCATAATTACAGAAACACCCCTAAAACCCTAAAAGTAGGGCTGCCAAGGGCAATTTCGTAATTTGACATTGAATTTGATAATTCTGAGTACGGAAATGGATTCCTTGGGCAGAAATATGTTAGAATAGCCCAGATTAGAATTTCGGGAAAAGTGCAACCGGACCGGGTATGGCGAGCCCAGGCCGGGTCCCCAGGGGTATTTTTATAAATTTTCATTATAGACTCATATGGAACCTATTCTAAGTGTTTGAAAGTAGGAATTAGGGGTAGGAAATTAATCCACCATTCTTGATTTTGTTTATAGGCTTTGATATTTGCCGCCCTCGTGAGCCAACTGCGTCGAAGGACATCAGGAAAGGACAAGGTAGTGACTCTCTCTCTTATACTATGTGTAATGCTCTGTATGTGTGTGTTATCACTGTTCTGTGATGAATCTTTGATGCTGCTGCGGTTACAGCTGATGATAGCTGTCGTTTACAGCGCAAGCTGTCGTTTACAGCGCAAGCTGTCGTTATTGTGATTACAGCGTAAGCTGTCGTGATGGTGATTACAGCGTAAGCTGTCGTGATTGTGATTACAGCGAGAGCTGTCGTATTGTGTATACAGCCGTGAGTGCTGTCGTTTGTGGTGAAAACCATGTATCTCTGAGATTGCTGCTGCTGTTGCTGTTTGTGATTTATATACATGCTTTGTGTTTATGCATTGTGTGAGTGATTTGTTACTACTGAGATTCTCTCGAATCTCATTCTTTCCTATGACTAACATTTCAGACAGGGCGTGTGGCTCAAAGGAGAGGCGGCCAACCCGGAGCAATTAGGGCCCTTGGGGGTATATAGTTGAGTTGGAAACGTTGGTTAAGTATTTTGAACTTGGGATTACTGTATATTCTGAATCAGGAACACTACATTCGATTTTGGTTGTGTAATCCCCTAGTGTATACTTATAAACCTTCAGGTTTTTATGCATAGAACCCGGGAGTTTCCGGGGATGCGGTTATACACTCTGATATGATTGAATGTATCTTAACTGCACAGGTAATTATATTCGAATATTGAAATTGAGACCTGGATGGGAAAAAGAGTTTTGAAAGTTTTGTAAAAATTTTATTATGAGACAGAAAGTTTAAAACGAGGTTAAAGTATCCAATGGTCTCTAATCCGATTTAAATATGTGTTATCGAATTATAATTACGTGTTTAAAGTCAGGAGGTTACAGTTCTGGCTCTGATGGTGGCCAATTTATGTGTAGTAAGCAGTTTGGAAGAGTTTGGTCGGGCTAGTATGGATCTACTTTCTCATCTCTCGTCATATAGTCTCTGCTTGTCGACACTTTGAGCCCTAGTTTTCGGTCGTGCATATGATCTCCAGTGGTGTGTTATTCTTAGTGGTAAGGTTTAAAACTTGCTCTTAAGCAACTTTTCTGCCGCTACACTGATCTTCCGTTATTGTTGGTTATTGTTTCTATCCGTTATATTTAATGGTTGTATGGTCTGAAGTAGTTCCGATCTGTGGTATGCCATTGGTTTTTTTTGGATTGCTAATATCACCAGATTTTTCACGGTATTGTTGAATATTGGCTGCTCTGCTTCATGGTTTTTGTCCGTCTACTATTATGGTTGCTCTGCTTCAGAATTTTTGTTCTACTCTGCTACTAGCATTGGTCTACTTCATGGGATTATTGTGGCATATTGGTTGCTTCATGGGATTTTCATTTCCTTCAAATATATTGCAAGTTTTTTCCTTTTATTGTCATCTTAGTTTGCCCAATAAAATGCTAAGAATATGGAACAAAGTTCTCACCTTTCTGTTCTTTCATAGAAGATAGAGATATCTGCCATGTTTTCAAAAATATATGGCATTAATGTGGCATATTTGTTGCTTTGGCTTTATTACTCAGGATTTCTTTCCCTTTTGTTCTTCTTGTCTCTGAATTGTAATGGTGGATATGTTGGTTCTGGTTCTCATGCACAATTTTGAATCTTTGTGCTTCCTTCTTGTTGTCTTCATAATGTGTATATCAATGAATAGTTTTGAATCTTTGTGCTTCTAGATTATTGTCTTTGTACAATCATTTTTGTATTTGTATAAGGAAATAATCACTAGATTATTTGTGCTTTTAGATTATTGAATAGTTTTGGTTCACTACTGATATCTATGCCAGGGAACTAATCATTTTTGAAACTAGATTATTGTATTTGTACACTGCCTTGTAGATTAATAATCACCTCTAGCTTTGGCCTTACAAAAATGGAATCATAAGAATTTCAAGTTGCTAATACATACGTGACATTAATAGGAATGCTAAAAAATAAAAAGAACTCTTCACTTAAAGAAGTATGAATATATAACTATATGTAGTGATAAAATAAACTAGAACACAGTAACCTGCTAAAATCACATATTCCAAATGCAAAAATTAATCTTGGGAGATATGTAGGTAAGGCAGACAACAAATGATAAAATAAAGTGTGAATCTATAATGGTTTTCATTTGACTCCATCAGATAATATGACTCAAGAACTTTTTAGATGAAATTATAGTAACAAACACTGCAAAACATTAGGATACAGAGCTGAGTTTCAGTACATATGAAATTAAAAAAGTTGCACATTAGCCTAATACAAATAAATACTAAAATGTATACAATATGTGATGAATATTTCTAGAGAAGACAATAACTAACATATGTTTATAGTCCACACTGTAAAGTGACAAATGATAATGATATATACCTTAATTTACTTCTTCCATAGAAATATGAATGACAAATCAGTATGGGATGAAGAGGCAACTAAGATATTTATCCATGCATGCCTTGAGCAAATTTACTGAAAAGAACGCAAAGGGTTGTCATTTTTAAAGCCTGGATGGAACAATATTGTCTTCACATTCAATGAGAAGACTGGGAAAGCATACGACAAGAAACAGTTGAAGAATAAGTTTGATATCTTAAGGAAGGATTTGAGGACTTGGGATTCGTTAACCAAAGAGACTGGTATGGGTCAATGGCGCTACTGCCGTGGATTGTTTTCATTAATATCAATACCAAGTAATTTTAATACTAATTTAGTCTTCATGTAAAAATTTCAAAAAGAAATTAAAAAAAAATAAAAAATGGATTATTCACAGCATTCATTTGGTTTAATCAGTGATAAAATGTCAAATCATGGTTCTTTTTCTAGAATGCATGTGAATGGAATAAGACAAGAAAATATAAATGCTGGTTGGATTAAAAATTCTTCTCCTTATAATTCTTTTTCTGGTGCTTATTATGGAGAGTGTCATTCCTATGAGCATTATCCATATAGCACTACGAGTCACTATATGGGAGATGATTTCAATATGAACCAAACTTGTTTTGATCATTCATTTTATCCTGGTGGAATTTTAGAGCAACAAGAGTCTTTGGAGCTATATATCAGGTATTGTCCTAATCCTCCTTTCTACTCTTATCCATATATTGAAGAACACACTCTTGGGTATAAAGAAAAGTCTGATTTAGAAAGATTATGTGAGGAGTTTAGTAGAGAGCAAAAGGAACTTGTCACTAGTGTCGAGTTAAGTGTCCAAAATATTGGAATATATGTTAGTCAAATTATTTCGTCACTTGAGACATGAGGCAAGATAATTCTTTAAGCATGATGACCACTTCTTGTGTTGATGATGATTATTGTGAGGAAGTTGAGGATGTGGAATTGAATGAAACTTTAGCTCTTGTAGAATGTGATAAGGAACTTGAAATCACTTTTGGAGAGGATAATGGGTGTAGTCTAGAAGAGGTTCTAGTTGTGAGACCTAATTCCTGTCATTTTGATGTTGAAACTAATGTGGATATTCCAACAGCTATTATTCATGTCTCTCCTGTTGAAGTGTTGACTCTTATTGATGAGAGTCAAGTGGATTTTAAAGGATGCTCTAAATTTTTGGAAGCTCATAAATCTGTTTGCAAAAATATACATGTTGTGCTTTATTTGAATTTAGTAAATAATTGTACTCTAAAATTGTCTATGATTGAAGAAGTACAATTAATTACCTTGAATGAACATTTCTTGTGTTTAAACCATTGTTTCTTGAAAAGAAATGAAGACAAGGTAATCATGGTGTTTGATGCTTTTGATTACTAGTTTGTGTTTGGGAAGTTATCTGAAGACTACAAATTTAGCGTTGCTTGGGAGGCAACCCAAGGTTTGGTTGGATGTTTTGTTGTGATTTTGCAAGATTTCAGGTAGCCCTAATGATATATTCCATTTTAGTGGTTACAATCAAGAACATTTAAAGTGTACAATGACATTACACTCAACACTTTGAAAACTGTTATCACGTTTGAGGGACCAACAGGTAAGTTCTCCTTCTCGTAAATTTTATTTAAGTGGTTTGGTCTTTGTTTAGCTAAAGACGTTAAAGAAGGGTGGCTATTTAGGAGGCAACCCAAAAATTCTTTCCTACTCTCTCATTTTTCTTTCCTACTCACCGAAACACACTGCACTGTGTTGAGAATTTTAGTTTTCATTAGTTTCATTTTTAAGTTACCATGGAGGAATCTCTTGGAAAGTTTAAGAACAGGTTCCCCACTCTTTCCAAAGATGTGCTTAGGAAGCTCTATTGTTGTCGACTTGAAAGGATGAAGATATTCAAGCGTGTGGGCCTTCCTGAGGACATACGTTTGATCATTGAAGTTAAGGTACGTTTAGCATGTGAGTTTAATAAATCAGTTGTTAAACCTTTACCAAGAATGGAAAGAAGTTCTTACTCCAAAAAAGAGAAGAGCTAAAAGAATGAATGTTTGCCATAAATGTACAAGGTGGACATGTGATTAGCATTGTAGGAATAAATGTATGATTTCTATAAATCGAGAAGATGAAATTAAATTTATAAAGGATGGACTGAGTAAGGAGTCCCTGGATGATATCATTCAAACTCTTAAGACGCATCCGAGTGGTAATATTCATCGTATTCTTCTTGATTTAGCAGACATATTCAACAAAGAAAAAGAGCTCTATTGTCTTGGGAATATGATGTTAAAAGACCCTGTTTGCCAGTTTATAAGAAAAATGGATGGGAAGCAAATCCTCAATTCATAGAAAGCGTTTAAGCCGTTACTGGATGTAAAACCAGAGGAAGATGTGAGCCAAAATCACAACTATTATACATAATCATGCTTTTATCTAATCTGTCTTATCTTTTCATTAGCTTTTGTCTAATCTGTTTAAGCTTTTCAATACCTTTTGACTTTCTTTCCTCTTTTTGTTAATTTCTTCATGCAAATTATGCCGGTCATTCATGTCAGAAGTTTTTCAAACTTCTTTGAAAAATGTCTGATTTGCATGATCTTGTTGTCTCTGTTTTAGTGTTATATATATGTACTCTTCCACTTGTAAATATATACTTGTCACTTGTAAATATGCACTCTTCCACTTGTAAACATAAATGGTTCGAGAGAAAAGAAGAGAAAAAGGGTATCACACAAAAATGTAGATATATATCTATCTGCATTTTTTGTGAAACTAATTCGGGCAAGGATGGAGAGTTTCTAACTACAACAAATGAACTTGGAAGTGCATTAGCTACTAGAAATATCAACATTGTATACAAGGGAGGCATCCAGGGCCTAAGGGGAAGTGTGACCATTTCTACATCTATGAATGAAGCAAGGGTTTGAGTGTAAGGTTGAAGGAGGTGGAAGATCACATCTTTTCTTTAGGACAAGAGTTACAAGTTTCAAGCTTGCTTGAATGAATAGGACAAATGTTCTACCATGCTCAAGCTTTTATCATTCTACCTGGTGGTTTGGAGATATTTGATGGGATTTCTAGCATTATATATTGGGCTAAGTTAAACTATCACAAAAAGCCATTAGGATTGTTAAATGTTAATGGTTTTTATGATAATATATTGTCTTTTTTCGATCATGATGTGGAAATAGGATTTATACCTCAAGCGACTCGTCATTCCATAATTTATGCCCCAACTGCTGATCAGCTATTCAATCAATTGCAAACCTATGAACCTAAACCAGATCTACTAGTCAAGCCAATAGGTGGGCAATCTTCAGATAGCAGACAAAAGCAGGATCCAGATACCACTCTTCGATTGTAACTTTCCTTAATCTCTTGGTTTTACTCTTAGCATTTTGGTTTTACTTTATTGTGTGTTTATGTTTAAAAAAATAAAAATAAAAATAAAAAATTTCTCTAAGCTCTAAAAGAAATTGGGGATAATGTCTGATTTAGGTTGGGGGAGGAAAAAAAATTTTTTAGTTAGTTAGTAAAACCATTAGATGCATAGGGTATGGAAAAAAATGGCAGAGTAAGAAGTAATTCTTAACTCCTAAGACGTATTTTATTAGTTGCATGTTTTTATTTTTTTAAAAAAAGAGTAAAAGTAAATAAAAAAATCATCATGTTTAAGTACTTTGTAATGATCTTAAGAAGTATATAAGTTTTAAGTATGGATCAATTGAATTTAGAGATTTCATAGCATGAATGAACAACTGATTGTTGCAATTGGTAATGAATTGTGAGATTGAATGAGCTGAGTTTGAAAGCCCTTAACAGTGAGCTTTTGAGCCTATAATGATTATTTCTCTTGTGTGTGATATTCACATATTAAGTTATCACTCTAGAACTTGCTTAAAATCTGGTTGAAATTACATCTCACATGTACGTTCAAAAATGATAAAGGTATTCATTTTGTTTAGCCAGAGCCAAACAGCCAACTTTGCAATTATACCGTTGATAAGTCCCTTTGAGCCTAATTGATTGTTTCTTTGTTCTCCACCCATTAACATATGCTTTAATGATATATCAAGTGCTTTTACCTAATTCGGAAGAATAGCAGAGCATTTGAATTTTTGTGAAATGGGCTTTTAACAAGTGTGGGGGTGTATATATCATCAATTTTAGAGTTGCAAAAAAAAAGTATAAAAAAATGAAAAAGAAAAAAGAAAAAATTTTGAGTATTCGAATTGTGGGTTGTTGTGATGAAATAGATTTATTCAGAAACTGACCCATTTTTTAATTGTTCTATTAATTTTTTAAATTTAGACCTTTATATCACGTTGTACATTCCTTTTATCTTAACCCCATTATAACCTTTAATAAGTCATTTTGATTTGAATTATGCATGTGAATTAAGTACTGGAGATTGAGATTTTTAACAAGCCTATGATAATGCAATTTTTTTTATTGAATTTGAGCGAAACACTTACCCTTAAACACTTGAGAGATTGGGAGAATGAGTCACAATTACGAACTCAGTTTATTCATTTTCAAATAAAATTACCAGTTTATATTTTCGTTGATTCATGAATACTATGATCTCTTTATTTTTTAATTGTATTCTTACTTATGACTTGACACTTCCAATTTTGTTAGCACTAATTAGTCACTCCTTGTCCGAGAGTTAAGCGTGGGGGAATTTGATAAGTAAAATATTTACATATTTATTTTCCCTTATATGATGATTTTGTGGATGATATTTGAACTCAATTTAATAAATTTGGATGTAATTAATAAATAGATAATGATTTTGGATTTTTGGCATGAAATAGAATTTCTTGAAAAATACTAAGTTAGACCCTCTTTCAGTTTTCAGACAATATCTGGAGCTCTAAATGTCAGATTGGGACATTCTATATATTGATAAAAAGCTAAGAAAGAGCTCTACTACTTTTACGTTGAGACCAAAACTCAGTTCTATCTCCAAAGGTTTCGAATTTTCCTTGGAAGTTGAGGGCGAGAATCATCTACCATTCCATCTATCACATTCTATCTACTACTTAATCTACCATATTTCATCTACCACTTCATCTACCCTACTCCATTTTTCCCTATATATAGCCACTCTCTCTTTCACATTTTACACAACCATTTCATATCTATTTCTTTCCTCTCTTCTCCACATATACCATATTAGAGTAGTTTCATGCATTGTATTTAATTCCTGCATACCTCCTATATAGAAGGCTTAGGTAGTCCTTCTTTATGGATGGTAGAGGTTGCCACCTACATGGAAGGTTTTATCTCCTAAAGGGATGGCTAGATTTTCTCCATTTTCATGCATCTTGTTATTGTATATTTATTTTTTAGAATTTATTAATTAAGTTTTATGCAATGTTAATTTATTTTGGTTTTGTTTTTAATTTCATCATGTGTTAAATTTTCATTTTTTTAGGGTGATGGCGTAGCTTACTAATGACGGATTGAATCTTAACTTATTAAATCTAGTTTAAATTTCTCCTTCATCATTGAGTTTTAATTATTGTTCTTAATGCTTTCAATTGATTGGCCACCTTTTGAATCATTCCAATATGTATGTTGAGACCGAAAGGAGATGCATATGTATAGATTCTATAATTAAAACCTGACTTACATATGAAATAGGAATATATTAATGTGAGTTGTGTAGTTTTATTGAGTTCCATAAATCTTAATGCATAATTAATTGCTTAAATTCATATATTCTTATATTGGATTAGCAATTAATTATAGAATTTCTTGACCTTGGAAGAGGCTAGTAATTAAATTAGGAAAACTCGACTATCAATCATGTGGGAAAAATTAGACTAGAATAGATAAGTGATTCAATCCAGAATTTGTTAAGTGAAATATGACCCTTAGGACTTTTTCTCATAGTTGTTTCATTTTATTTGCATTCATTTGTAATCATTTTTAATTTTGTAATCTCAATCACCAATAATCGATCGACTAAATAGAGTTAAAATTACTCATTTTGGTACTTAGTGATCAATCCTCGATAGAATGATACTTTACTCACTTTTATATTACTTATTTACGACAGTGTACACTTGCACTTTTTAATAGACCATTTACACTCGTAACAGTCAAGACCCTATAACAAATAATGTCGTTACATCGAATGAGTAGTGGCAGCAGAAATGTCAGGTTATTAATAACTACAGTTGACTTATAATTTGGTTCCTAATGATTCAATTGACTCAAGTATTGTTTTTTATTATATGTAATGATTTTGGTTACTTGTATGCATGCAGGAGAATTTGGCATATAAAAAGTTTCACCATACAAGCCTCAAGCATGAAAGAGAATTAAGGATTATATTTAAGGATGTGTTGGCACCAGGAGAGGATATGTTTTCACCGTCTTTTATACAGACACATACAGAGGAGGAAGAGTAGGAAGATGTGTACTAATCGATAATAGATGAAAATGAATGATCAAGGGACAATGAAGATGACCTTTTCAAAGTTAACCCACCAGCTAGCACAGGAGTCACAGATGAGCTAGCGAGCATTGGGTTATCAACCCAAACTCTACCCTCTGTTCCAACTAATTCAGGAATTCAGGGCAAGAGGAAGAGAGTTGATCGGTTAGGGTAGAAGAAAAAGCAAAAGATCCCAGTTTCAAAACAAATTGCTAATGCAGTTAGTGTCATAGCTAATGCATTGAAGAAAAAAAGATGTAGCAATAAGTGAAATTCAAGATAGGAGTGTTGATGCGGTTATGAATGACCTACTTGATCTTGACGAAGTTCAACATGATAAGGAATTTTGAGTCTGCTGTATCAAGCTTCTTATGGACAAGACTACTCAGGACACATTTGTCTCAATAGCTAAACGAAACAAGCAGTACTTGATTAAGTGGCTTTGGTATATGGTTAAGACTCTGTAGATATGGTTTCTTGTACACGACCCCTACCTGTCCCTGAACTCTGTCAAATTAGTTGAATTTTGATGTACTATTGTATGCGCTTTTTTATGTATGTTCGTTTATGTTATTACAAGATGAACAGCACAACTTTGACTGAAGCTTCTTTTATTTTATGTATGTTTTATGAACTTCCTTTTATAACATATGTGCTTGTGTTGACATGTGTCTTTCAGTTTTTCTCACACCTGCATTTAACCCCACACACAGGTTACATAAAGCAATGGCAAATTGGATAGAGGAAGAAGATGATGAATCTCGAGTACTATCTCTTATAGATGAAGAGTTAACAGAGTATGAACAATTGATTGTGTTACTGTGTCAATATTGGGTTCCTTTTGTGTGCAAAGAACCATGTAAAACTAGTAAACACACCGATCATTTATGGGTCCAAGAAATATTGGCAACCCATAGTACACGTTGTCATGACATGTTTAGAGTTGAAAAACATGTGTTCTACCACTTGTATAATAAATTGGAGGAACATGGGTTACGAAATTCCAAGAATGTTAGTGTCGAAGAGATGGTTGCCATTTTTTTGCCCACTATTGGCCATGAAGTTGGAAATAGGGTGGTCCAAGAATTGTTTCAGCATTCAGGGGAAATTGTCAGTTGGCTATTGCACAGGGTACTACAGGCTTTCCTTAGTCTAGTGAGGGAAAATATCAAACCCTATAATTCTAAATACAATGGATGCCACCCACAAATACTCAACGATCCTCGATATTATCCCTACTTCAAGGATGTCATTGGAGCAATAGATGGAACTCACATAAAGTGTGTGATCACTGGTCCCAATCGGGATAAATATATCGGGAGAAAGGGATATCCAACACAGAATGTAATATTGTATGTGATTGGGATATGTGCTTTACGTTTGTGTTGGCGGGTTGAGAAGGTACTGCACATGACGCTCATGTGTTTCAATCTGCTGTCTCAAATCCAGTTATGAATTTCCTTCATCCACCTACAGGTATATTTTTGTCACCTTCACTTGAATTACTTTCATTTCATACTTTGCTTAATCACACACCTTTAAAGTGATTTGAACATTTATTAGGCAAATATTATTTGATCGACACTGGCTATCCAACACCAATTGGGTATCTTGGTCCATACAGATGTGAGTGTTATCACCTGTTAGAATTCAAGTGTCAACCTGCCTTTGGAAATGCTAAAGAGACCTTTAATTTCTATCATTCTAGTTTGAGATCAACTATAGAAAGGACTTTTGAAGTGTGGAAGAATGTATTCAAAATATTGGAAAAAATGCATAAATATAGCTACAAAACACAAGTCCACTTAGTTTGCACAATAATGGCCATACATAACTTTATTAGGAGAAATTCTCAAAGTGATGTTAATTTTGGTACAGTAGAAATTGGCAATGTAGCTTATGAAGATAATAATACTATAGAGGATGCGGCTTCCTCGACCAATTATACTAGAACATCTTCAAACCATATGAATCACATTCGTGACATGATTAGAGACCAACTTATATGATATATGTGATCCAATTAGTTATGTAACATTTTTTTATTGAATTACGTGTTTTGGCACTACATTTTCCACTTGTTTATAATATTAAATATCTTTTTTTTCATACAATTAACACAAAAGTACTTATACAATCGTTAATCCAAACAAGTTTTAACTTTTACAAAAGCATTTATGCAATCATCAATCTAAAGAAATTTTGACTTATGCAAAAGCATTTATACAATAGCTAATCCAAAAGCACTTAAGTGTGTATTTAGGATAATAGTAGGAAAAATGATTTATTTTCAATCTGACTTATAAAAAATTCAAGGGAAAATCCCTCAAAAAGAACTTTTAAATTAATAAAAGACGTAAAGGTGTTCCGAAATTCCATATCCCATATCAGTACAAGTGCCTGAACTGGAATATTAGAATTCGAGACAAAATGACGTGCGTGACCCTGGAAGTTTTGAAATTGAAAAGCGTTGAGGGAGGTGTGATAATGGCGCTAAAACGCATTCAGGACTATTCATCTTCTCTGTCGTCATCGGTGCCATTGGTCGACCCTGGATCCGTGGCCTTAGATTGCTATAGTCCACAACATTTAATATTTTGTGTTTCTCTGAATTAAATCCTGTTGTCAAAAATAAGAAGTACCAAAAGTTAAACAATATCAATAACTCCGATGCCATGAGTTGAGATAAACTAGAAAGAAAATATAGTGAAATCTTGAGCACCCGTCATCTTCTTCTCAGTTGCCAACAACTCCGATGTCATCACCCCCAACAACTCACCATCTTCTTCTTTTATAGGATCTTGTGTATATGAGCTAAAAAACAGGGATAAACAGAGAAGAGATTGTTAAGAACACTCAAGTGATCATAAGAAGTAATGAATACGTTTGGAAAATCACTCGAATTGTCTGAGTCTTGACCCAATCACTTCCTGGGAAAATTTAATAATGATCGCAGCTACCGACCATCACCGCCAACAACTCGTCATCTTCTTCACAGTTATCATCGACATCTGCTTCATCATTGACATGATTCCCAACTCGACATTAGGCTTTACCAATACATCGTTACATTCTCACAACATCCTATTAGACTTTCATAACTCGAGTTTGCCCTTCACAACTCGAGTTCATATCATCACTGGAGGGTAACTGGCAAGTGATTAGCTTATAGGATGCAGAACTCGAGTTATAAATTGATAACGTGAGTTTACCAACACATTTTTACATTTTCACGACATTCCGTTAGACTTTCACAACTCGAGTTCACCATTCACAACTCGAGTTCATATCGTCACTGGAGGGTAACCGACGAGTGATTAGGCTTATAGGATGCAAAACTCGAGTTATGAATTGATAACTCGAGTTTACTAACACATTCTTACATTTTCATAACATCCTGTTAGACTTTCACAACTCGAGTTCGCCATTCACAATTCGAGTTCATATCATCACTGGAGGGTAACCGACGAGTGATTAGGCTTATAAGATGCAGAACTCGAGTTCTGAATTGATAACTCAAGTTTACCAACACATTCTTACATTTTCCCGACATCCCGTTAGACTTTCACAACTCAAGTTCATACCGTCACTGGAGGGTGACCGGCGAGTGATTAGCTTATAGGATGCTGAACTCGAGTTATGAATTGATAACTCGAGTTTACCAACACATTTTTACATTTTCACGACATCCCGTTAGACTTTCACAACTCGAGTTCGCCATTCACAACTCGAGTTCATATCGTCACTGGAGGGTAACTGGCAAGTGATTAGGCTTATAGGATGCAGAACTCGAGTTCTGAATTGATAACTCGAGTTTACCAATACATTCTTACATTTTCACGACATCCCGTTAGACTTTCACAACTCGAGTTCGCCATTCACAACTCGAGTTCATATCGTCACTGGAGGGTAACCGGCGAGTGATTAGCTTATAGAATGCAGAACTCGAGTTATGAATTGATAACTCAAGTTTACCAACACATTCTTACATTTTCATGACATCCCGTTAAACTTTCACAACTCGAGTTCGCCATTCACAACTCGAGTTTATATCGTCACTGGAGGGTAACCGGCGAGTAATTAGAGGGTAACTGGAAAGTCAGGAACAAAAAGGGGAAGAAGGACTCGAGTGGATTGATTATAACTCGAGTTAAGCAGATCTCCACACTTTAAATCCCTGAATCCCCAAACATTTCTGTTGACTCCACTCGACCTCCGACTTCTATAGCCCTCGAGTTAACTGAAGAGAAACTTACTATTAGTCCGTTGTTGTCTGTTCTGTCTCATAAGTTATCACCGTCATCCTCTGTTTATCCCTGTTTTTTAGCGCATATACAGAGGATCCTACAAAACAAGTAAAGGTTATTATAATGAAGCTGGACCAACTTTCTTTGCTATTCTTTGTTAGCAAAGGTTATCATTTTTTTCCATCAGGATTAGATTGTTCGACTGGTAGCTGTTGTTTCTTGTTGGACATTAATTGTTATAAGTTGACTGGTTGGCTAGAAGAGAATACGCGAGCACACTCACACGGCTGAGTGATTGGATCATTTTGTTTTAGTTTCTTTAGAAGTGCATGCAAGATATATTGAACTGGTTTTTAAGATTTTCACTTTTGGTTAGTCTGTTAATCGATTCAGAGGAAAACAATGCAATCGGTTCATAAAACCTTGGGCGCCAATGATGTACGCTCATGCTTGTACATGCATCTGTTTGCAATAACTCTAGATGATTAGATTAAGATAATCGCATGTCAAACTCTTAAAGTTTTGAACCTACTTTGGGAGCCTGCATATCAATATATCCTTTAAGATGATGTCTAACAATGGCAGAGTAAAAGCAAACATCTTGCAGAAGTTGAGTTTTGCTTATTGTGTTTGTATAAGAGTTTTTTTTCCAGAGAATAGTTACATGATATTCTCCTCATGAAACCATTCAGCTACTTTTCATGTATAAACTGAAAATTTTGACTTTAGTAAAAATACTTGATTATCCACTTTTGAAAATGAAGGAGTAAATTACTAATTTGGATATCGACCTTTTATATGAAGTGTTATAATTAAGTTTTTGTTCTATTTGATCAAGGTTGAGGAAGTGAAACCTTTCTTTAACTGTTTGTCAGGATCATCTTAGACGTGCTGTTGTAGATTCTTGCATTCAAGTCACAGACAATGGGAGGGAAAGCATTAACAAAAAAGTATAAGCACAATTTCTTTGTGGTTTAATGTTAATATTTGTCTCAACTTTCTGTTCCAATCAATATGGACCAATGACATATACTTAATAGGAATTCCTTGCACAAATTGTAGATATTCTTTATATTTACTCTTTACAATACTTTAAATCACTGTGATCAATTAAAGGTGAGATCACTATTAGGCTAAATTTTTTTTTTTTGAAATTTTAATGCTAAATCAGGTAATGTGAATGTTATAGTTAGGAGCAAGCCGCCTTAACTATATTAATGCTAAATCAGGTATTCTTTATATTTACTCTTTAGAAACTTTTGCTATGGATGTGTGCAGCATGCTGCTGATCTTGGTGATATTCCTGTAGCTTGCTCTAAGAGGAGATGGCAGTCATTTAGGTAAAGTAACTGAATTTGAAACTGCAATATGAAAAACACTTGTACTGCAATGAATTTTCAAGATGTCTGAATCGACAAACTTTGAATTATTATTCACTTGTGATGTTATCTTGATATTTTTATTGCATAACCCTTAATACTATTGGTGTTTTTATGATTATAGATTCAGTGGTTCTAAAAGGAAAAGCCACTCAAATTCTTTAGACTGGACTCTTTTTTCTTCTACAAATTTGGATCCTATGGCATTTGATGTTGTTGCTCCTTCACCCTGGATAATCTTTGGTTGCCAAAATGGTAAACGTTATAATTCAGATTTTGCTGATTATGGTAGTTAAAATTATGCATACATATTCACATGGGAAGGTTGGTAAATTTTCTATTCAGTAATTGTTTTACGAAGAAAATTGAATTATTGAATATGGTATTATCTCCAGAAGTGGGATGATCACCCTGCAATGTTGTGAAAATGGCAAACTCGAGTTGTGAAAGTCTAATGGTATGTCGTGAAAATGTAAGAATGTGTTGGTAAACTCGAGTTATCAATTCATAACTCGAGTTCTGCATCCTATAAGCTAATCACTCGTCGGTTACCCTCCAGTGACGATATGAACTCGAGTTGTGAAAGTCTAACAGGATGTCGTGAAAATATAAGAATGTGTTGGTAAACTCGAGTTATCAATTCATAACTCGATTTAGGCATCCTATAAGCCTAATCACTCGCCAGTTACCCTCCAGTGACGATATGAACTCGAGTTGTGAAAGTCTAACGGGATGTCGTGAAAATGTAACAATGTGTTGGTAAACTCAAGTTATCAATTCATAACTCGAGTTCTGCATTCTATAAGCTAATCACTCGCCGGTTACCCTCCAATGACGATATGAACTCGAGTTGTGAATGGCGAACTCGAGTTGTGAAAGTCTAACGGGATGTCGTGAAAATGTAAGAATGTGTTAGTAAACTCGAGTTATCAATTCATAACTTGAGTTCTGCATCCTATAAGCCTAATCACTCGCCGGTTACCCTCCAGTGACGATATGAACTCGAGTTGTGAATGGCGAACTCGAGTTGTGAAAGTCTAACGGAATGTCATTAAAATGTAAAAATGTGTTAGTAAACTCGAGTTATCAATTCATAACTCGAGTTCTGCATCCTATAAGCTAATCACTCGCCGGTTACCCTCCAGTGATGATATGAATTCGAGTTGTGAATGGCAAACTCGAGTTATGAAAGTCTAATAGGATGTTATGAAAATGTAACGATGTGTTGGTAAAGCCTAATGTCGAGTTGGGAATCATGTCAATGATGAAGCAGATGTCGATGATAACTGTGAAGAAGATGACGAGTCGTTGGTGGTGATGGTCAGTAGCTGCGATCATTACTAAATTTTCCCAGGAAGTGATTGGGTCAAGACTCAGATAATTCGAGTGATTTTCCAAATGTATTCATTACTTCTTATGATCACTTGAGTGTTCTTAACAACCTCTTCTCTGTTTATCCCTGTTTTTTAGCTCATATACACATGATCCTATAAAAGAAGAAGATGGCGAGTTGTTGGGAGTGATGACATCGGAGTTATTGGCAACCGAGAAGAAGATGACGAGTGCTTAAGATTTCACTATGTTTTCTTTCTAGTTTATCTCAACTCATGGCATCGGAGTTATTGATATTGTTTAACTTTTGGTACTTCTTATTTTTTAACAACATGATTTAATTCAGAGAAACAAAAAATATTAAATGTTGTGGACTATAGCAATCCAAGGCCACGGATTCAGGGTCGACCAACGGCACCAATGACGACAGAGAAGATGAATAGTCCTGAATGCGTTTTAGCGCCATTATCACGCCTCCCTCAACGCTTTTCAATTTCAAAACTTCCAGGGTCACGCACATCATTTTGTCTCGAATTCTAATATTCCAGTTCAGGCACTCGCAGTTATCTGGGATATGAAATTTCGGAACACCTTTGAGTCTTTTATTAATTTAAAAAATTTTTTTGAGGGATGTTCTCAAAATTAAAATTGAATAAAAGAATAATATGATAAGAAATTTGTTGACTTTCGATTTTCCAGTTTTGAGCGCAGAGAACCCCAAACCTAACGAGCTGGGTCCACCACGGCCGCTGTGCAGCAGTTCTTGGTGTAATCATTGATTTCTGTTGCTGAAGAAGCCGATTCCATGAACGATTCTTGCGTCTCAATGCCTCATCTTTCATGTCAAACTCTTCTCTACTAATTTTAAATCAAATCCCTCTTCTGCATTTGTTATCACGTTCCCATCACAGCTCGTTTCCAATTTTTACCTTCGTTCCCAAGCCATCAACTCTCCCCACCAACTTTGACCCCAACCCTAGCACCTCCCCCGGATTCTTTATGAATAAAAGTTTTGTTTTCTTTCCCTTCAGATCTCTGATCTCCATTTCATTCTCTATCTCCCATGGTATTTCCTAGAAACTGCGCTGCGTCTTGCAACTCCCTTTATAAATTTTCGCATAATAGTTCCGTGGAGAAGTTCGGCTATTTTCTCTGATTCTATGATTCGCAGACCCGGCAGATAGATGTGACTATCGGAGGGATCTGGGAACCCCCGAAGGACGCGAAAAAGGCGATGTTTGGGGCCATACAGTTAGGTTTGTTCGCGGCGTGTGTGGTGCTTTTTGTGCCGATGGGTATGGCGGGCTGGCATTTGAGCCGAAACAAGATGCTCTTCTTCAGCGGTGCTCTGTTCATCACGCTCGCTGTTGGTGTACATCTTACTCCTTATTTTCCTTCAGTATCTGATTTCGTTACTTCTGTGTCTTCTATCGTTGTTTTGGACGATCGCGATTCTTGCTTTTCTTCGCTGCACGAAATTGATTGGGAAGTGAGTGCTAGCAGCAACTATGATCCTTTGAATAATAATTCTGTGAATTACGACAAGTCTTGGTATTGGAGGCGATCTAGTTCAGTTGATTCTTGTGAGTTTCAGAAGTTGAATCGGCCTGATGTTGCGGATTTGCTTAATGGGTCTTGGGTCATGGTGGCGGGTGATTCCCAAGGGCGGTTCTTCGCTCTTTCGTTGCTAAGTTTGGTTTTGGATTCCGAGCAAATGGAATCAGCTCGACAATCATTGTTTAGGAGGCATAGCAATTATCGTATCGTCGTTAATGAGATTGGGATGAAGTTGGATTTCATATGGGCACCTTATACGACCAATTTAACTGATTTGGTGATGGGTTTAAGTGAAACTCGCAATTACCCTGATGTTTTGGTAATGGGTTCAGGTCTATGGGATATGCTTCACATAAAAAATGCTTCAGATTATGGCGTCTCATTACAATTGCTAAGGAGGTCGATGACATCACTCTTGCCTATCTCCCCAGAATTTAGCACAGAGGGATCTGCAACAAGTTCTGTGTCGGTTAGATCAACACACTTGTTTTGGCTCAGCTTGCCAACTTTGATTAACTCCATGTTGAATACAGAGGAGAAGAGGGAGAAGATGACAGATGTTATGAGAGTTTCATATGAGAGAGAACTTAAAAAAAGCCAGATTTTACAGCAATTTGGTGGCCCCTTTCAACAACTAGATATAGGATCATTGAGTTGGAATTGTGGGATCCGATGCACAGATGATGGGATGCATTATGATGGAGCTGTCTATGATGCAGCAGTTCATATTTTGCTAAATGCATTGCTAATTGTATCTCATCAGAAGCTCTGAAGCTTGTAGCATTGGTTTTCTCAATCCAGCTCCCTTCAAGGGATATACGGTAGGATAACAATTTTGATTGTTAAGAGTTTGAATTTTCTATCCTAGCTTGATCTTTGTCATATGTTATTGTATATTTCTAATTTTTTTTCCCTGGGGCCATAGATTCAATTAGGTGTAAAGTCGTTATTGTTGCAAATCACATATTACATTCTTTGTCTTGCTCCTCTGGACGCTAACAGATCATGTAATCTACAGTCACATAAGCTGGTAGAGCAATTTCGCATCAAATTCTCATGTCGAGAAAATTTAAATTTCTGTATAAACAGTTGATATATGCTTTTCCTGTACAATAAGCATTCATTTCTAGTGGTTTTTATCCACATGGCTAACTAGAATATTACGTTTATCATACTCTATTTTCTAGCATTTTTGTGTGAGGTGTTTATATGGAGCAGCTGAGATGATTGTGTAATTTTCACAACGCATACAGCTTCTCTTCCTCTATCTCATGACTTGAATTTTGTAGATTTTACTATTTGTGTGGTCATTCCATGTTTAGTGCCTTTTACTTATTGGTGATTGGCTTCCCATAAGTCACTGTAGCTGTTCTCGCTGTCATTGTTTGATATCATTGTGTTCCTTTGTTTTATGACCACTGTATATCCCTTTAAGATAGATATAATTTGAGCTGTTTATTGTGTTGATTTGGAATAGCGATTGAAGTATTCAAAATCAGCTTTTCAATCGCGATTTATTTACGGTATATGAGGTGAGTATGTGAGAGGAGTGTTGTCTCAATTTACGTGCATAAGCATTTATAAGCCTTTCAAAAACTATCCCAAACAATGAGTCTCAACTATTCTGGTCTGTTAGGCTGCGGTTGTAACATAGTCGATCTGAAGCTTTTGATTCTGACACAATTGTACGTTCAACATAACATGTCTTGCTGCTATGATAACAAGGACATGTTATGTCGGATCAATTCATAGCTAAAAGATTACAGTGTGCTGATGAAGTTTAGGAGTATACTCTATTGACTAACTGAATTTCTTCTCATCTCAAGAAAGAAAAAGTATGGTTAGAGAAATTGATTGAATTGAGTGTAAAAGTTCTGTAGCCCTTGAGTGTAAAAATTATGGTTAGAGAAATTGATTGAATTGAGTAGTTCATATATTTGGGGTCGAGAAGGAAGAGAGTGGAACTTGATCAGAAAGGCATTTTGGTTTTCCTGGACTGGAGTTTCATGAGTTATATAGGCCTGGCTCAAACTGTAAAGGAAGGAGGGTTATAGGAGGATTAAGAAAAGGAAAATCATTGTGAGGTCCCAAGACCATAAAAAATTACAAAAAAATCTCAAACCAAATTCCCCTATCAAAAGAGTCCTTAGGGGCTGTATTTTGATTTATTCGGAATGTGAAATTATTTTGTTGCCCGCATTGAATAAAAAAGGAAAGGAACAACATATGTTTTTTTTTTTTACAAGTGTTTATGTTTATTTTGACAATTGGATGAGTTATTTTGACAAATTCATTTTTCTTCCTAGAGAAATTTTGAAATTTCAAGGGTAACTTTGAATTTCAAACAAATTTCATTACTTTCTTTTCCAATTATAGATGATATGATTCTTTGAAACTCCTCATAGGTTGTGTCTTCTTTTATACATCTTGTTCTTACCAAGGAGGAAAATGAACCTGTCTAAATAGCTCATGTAGTTGTCAAAATATACATAAGCACTTGTTATAAAAGGCATATGCACTTGTCAAAATTAGCGCATTTAGTTCTTGTCAAAATTGGCGCATTTAGTTCTGAAATTTCAAAAATTATCCGGGAAGGAAAATGAACTTGTCAAAATAGCTTATCTTGTTAAAATAGGCATAAACACTTGTTGAAAAAGAAATATGCACTTGTCAAAGTTGGGACATTAAGTTCTAAAATTTCAAAACTTCTCTAGGGGGAAAATGAACTTGTCAAAATAGCTCATGCAGTTGTCAAAATAGATATAAAAAAAAGGCATATGCACTTGTAGAAAAAGGCATATGCACTTGTCAAAATTGGCGATTTTAGTTCTAAAATTTCAAAATTTGTCCAGGAAGGAAAATGACTTTGTCAAAATAACTCGTATAGTTGTCAAAATAGGCATAAGCACTTGTCAAAAAAGACATATGCACTTGTCAAAATAGGGATATTAAGTTCTGAAATTTCAAAACTTCTTTAGGGAGGAAAATGAATTTGTCAAAATAGTTCATGTAGTTCTCAAAATAGGCATTAACACTTGTCAAAAAAGGCATATGTACCTGTCGACACATTTAGTTCTGAAACTTCAAAACCTGTCCAAGGAAAAAAATGAACTTATCAAATAGCATAAGCATTTGTCAAAAAAAGCATATGCACTTGTCAAAGTAGGGATATTAAGTTCTAAAATTTCAAAACTTCTCCAAGGAGAAAAATGAACTTATCAAAATAGGCATAAGCACTTGTCAAAAAAGGCATATATTGTTCTTTTCCTTTTTATTCAGTGGGGGTAACAAAGTAATATCATATTCGAAATTAATCACAATATAGTCCCTAAAGACTTTTTTTATAGAAGAATTTAATTTGAGACTTTTTTGTAATTTTTTATTGTTCTTGAGACCTCACAATGATTTTCTCTTAAAAAAAGATGGCCAAGAACATGAGGCTTTCACTAAGTGGGTCTTTGAAGAGATAAATATATGCAGCTTTATCCCGCTAGCGAGAAAATGTTTCCATGATTTGATTTTGTGACCTTCATGTCACATGTCAATAAACTCATCGTTATATCAAGACCCACCCTCTATTTGGTATAGAAGGATAAATAAAGGTAAATGGGCTAGGGAAGTGAAGCAGGTGAAAGCTTACCAGCAGTAGGAAGCCTTCCTACCATTCACCTTCTTCCTGGGTGCAAGTGTCCATGTTATTTTGTGTCGATGAATTAGGACCATATCTGTCCAGGACTAACTACTGGGAAGTGTAGTTTTTTTTGGGGCACAAACACTCTTTATGTTTAATGGAATATATATTCGTGCTCCGGACAAAAAAAAAAAGAATATATATTCGTGCGCATTTTCCTTAGATATGTTTATCATCAATTTTTCAATGTTCTGTTAACATCAGATGCTTGATTCCTTGAGGGTTAGTATTATCTTTAGTCTTTTAAGTTTACCCTCACTTTGATTTTGGTCCCTCAAATTCAATTTCAAACTATAAGTTTTAGTCATTAAAAGGGTAAAATGATTTCAAGTTTTTTTTTTTTTTTTTTGAGTTAGAAGGACAGACTAATGTTTTAAATGAAATAAAATTTAAAGGATTAAAACTTATGGTTTAAAACTTGAGAGACCAAAATTAAGATGATGACAAACTTAGATAATCAAAAATTAGATTGGCATAATACAAGTTCATTACATAAATGACTGTGCCTTAAAAACTTCCCACGTTGGAAGGAGAAAACCATTAACACACCTAACATTCGTTGCCTCCCAACACTAGAAAAGGACCCAAAAAATATAAGTGGGAACAAAATGAAATCACGTTCATTTATATTATGCGAGCCACCAATCCACAGTAAGTTTCTGCAGTCTACACACCGTCTCCTTTAAAACGTAGTAAATCAAAAGATGTAAAAGAAAACATAAAACTACCTATATACCTATTCCCTTGAGGGATCCTTTTTTTTTTTTTTAATGTTGGGGAATTGGGGATACGAAATGGTACTGAAGCTACTATATATATCATGTGATGCTTTTATGACTCAAATTGCTTGCCTTCAAAGGTTTGTCCGAAGCTCCAATCCTTTGGAGCAACATTGTAAGAGGTCACTGTTAGGCCATCGCTACCAGTGACCTCAAATGAAAGAGGTTGATTCTGTAGTAATGCATTGACATGCCAGTTTTGGCCCCAATTCCGACCCATTGGAAGCCAACCTGTTCTTGATCCCTTAACCTTCACAGCCACTATGTCTCCGGCGCCTGCTACGTTGGTGATCAGTACGGATATATAAATCCCAGAACCAGTGACTGTGAACCGCATTCCTCCTTGCCTTCGGCACTTTATCCTACAGGGACAAAACTCCAACCCAAATTAATAGGGAGTCTAGTCAATCCATAATGAAATGACCAAGTTTCCAATAACAAGTCGTTTGATATCCACAAAAAAGAAAAGGTGCAATTCGTTTTTAACCACGCTAAATATGATTAAAGAAAACATATTTGGATGATAGCTTAGTGAATGTGGAATGTGGGTTGAATGGAATTGCATAAATCCCCCACAACTATGATTCCACACGACCGTGCAACACACGAGGTCATTGGCGTCAGATCCATCATCCCACGCAATCACTTTCAACATTGTTGTGAACCCAACCTCAATTCGATCAAATATGACATTGAGGTACTCATACATACCCTGGGTGTATTTAATAACTTATGGCTCCTATTCTTTACTATCATATGTTAAAGCATTTACAAGTACTAACTAAAATTTTTGTTTATATTAACAATTCATTTTTATTCAACTGATTAATTCAGCCACCTGTGTCGCACAGGGTTATTCATCTAGTTACCATCCAAATGCAACTTTTGCTTTGGAAATGGAAAAACTTTTATTCCTTTATCACAAGCTTCTTTTTGCTTTATTTTTTTTTTCAAATACATCATAAGGGTTTAAACCCTTGGACACTAACCCACCCACCTTCTTTATTAGCTACTTGGAATGAAATTTCTATATGGTTTTCTCACGAGACTCCAACTAATTCAAGTTAACTGTAAATGGCGCTTCATTTTCTTTATAGGCTGGTATCGTATAAGGATCTTTAACATGATAGCACTAACTGCACTTTATGTACCCAAGACATGAGAGAGTGAGAAAACTGTGCGGCATGCTATTCTAACCAGTCTGCCTTATATTCATACTTTGTTTAAAGCTTCATCCTTGTAGATTAGATAAGTAAATTACCTAAATAAGACCTTTATAGAATGCAACTCTTGATAAATCCAGAGAGCCCAATGGCAACAAGGAGATTCCTTAAATTTAGCATTAGATCCCAACATCTAAATCATTTTCATCTAATTCATAGTCAGAAAAATAGTTTCATTATGTGCTCTACTTTCTTTTTTTTTAAGGCATAGATATCCTTCTATTTGAGGTATTATTGAACACTAAATGTGGGCACCTCTCTCAGCAAGGATTCAAACCTTGATTCACCACGTTGTGAAGGACTAGCCCCTTCTACTAGACCCAATCCCGTTTTCTGTGCTCTACTTTCTTTGAAACTAAAATTGTGCTTTTTTTTGGGGGGGGGGGGGGGTAGTGTTCTTGAAATCTATACCGTCCAAATAGGAAAATCCAAATGGCTCAGTTAAACAATCATGGGATCTTCTCAACGACATGTTCTCCTCACTTTTCTTCCGAATCCTTTTCATCTCAAGTTTGAAGCATTTCCATTAATTTAAATTTAAGACGGAAGTCATATTTTAGGTGAGTTGCTTATCCAGCCACTGGAAGTCATATTTTCCTAAAACTCTAGCTGCTTATGGGAGACGATTGGCGGAGTTAAATTTCATTGAGGAGTCTTGACGGAAGAAAGAACTGTTATTCTATAAGTTCAGAGTGATCTGCTCTAGTTCTTAGTTAATAGCTTTCAGTCAGTCGTCTTGCATATGTTTCCTCCCTCCTCCACAACCTCCACTGCTTAAATGCATTGCAGCTCCTTTAAATTATACTTATACCTATGACCAGGTAAGTACCAACACCTTAAACATTGATGGCTTCATCAAGCACAGCCCTGCTGAGAACAGCCAACCTAGGCTTCCTCAAGTTCAATGGAATGAGCATATCCACTGTTCTTTCTTTTCACCTCTGGACCTGATCAAAGTTGTTGGTAACTAACATAAATTCACGAAAACTTTTTGTGCATCATTAGAGGTTATAGTTTATTTTGATACATTTTCTCTCACATCATAGTAGTTGACACTTGACACATCGCATTAATGTTTCTTGCATCATATACTTGGATTTAAACTCTATATCCTTTCCTATTGCTCTAAGGTCCCCACTGATGGTTATAAACACAGCTGTCCATGAATTTTACGAGGTTACAATGATCGAGGGACTATAAATAGTGTGATTATATTGAGTCCTTTGAATTTAACCTGTGTTAAGATTTCTGAGTCCACTACATTCTTATCAATTTTCTTGATAGTGACCACCGCAAATTGCCTTCATAAAAGCATAAAGTGGGCCAGAGGAAACATTATCATTAAAGTAGCTCAGGGGCGCGGACTAGGGCGCCGACGCCCAGTTCCAAGCGCATGTTAGCAAACCGAGCGCATGTTAGCGCGCGAATTCAGCAATCAGTAGCTCAGAGAACACTGATTTCAAACACTAACTAAGCAGGATAAATGATAATCAATTGCAAGATGGTGATAGAATAGGTGCGAAACTACCTGCGATACTGAACCGGCATGTTTCCAGCTTTCCAAATAGCGATCTTCTCAAAAGCTTCAATCGGGAGCACGAAATGCTTGTTGGGAGGGTTACAACGGCCACCTCCCTCGGCGGTGAAGCCATAGTTGGGCGCACAGAAATTCGTGGCGGTGACGATAATGGAGGTTCCGGGGATACACCAGCGAAGGTCATCAACGCACCGGAGCTGGAAGCAGGCACCACAGATCTGGCCGCGTTCGAAGATAGTCTCACTGAGACCCACAGTGCCCATGCCGTAACCAGCTTTGATAAGGTCACCGTAGCCGCAGGCACCGCCTACCGTGTCCCTGGGATCTGCGGCGGCGTAGTAAGTAGCACGAGCAGATCGCCATTCGGAGAGGGAAGAGGAAGATGGAGAATGCTGTGCAAAAGAAGAATTGGAGGAGAAGGAGGAGTAATGGGAGGTGACTGTTGAAGAATGTGTGAGTAGAATTGTGACTGTGGTGAACAGAGCAAGTGAGATTTCCATGGACTCCCCAGAGAGCTCGAGAGAGAGTGGGAGAGAGGAGGGGAAGGCAAGAAAGAAGGGGAAAGATCGAGCAAAGCAGTAGCAAACTAAGTTAAAAGAAGAGAAAGTTAAAGTGATTATTGTGGACAATCAATGGGAGCAACTTTATATCTACAGTTCTTTTATTTCCATTCAATATTTATAGAATATTAAATTATAAAATTTTAATAATATGGGTAGAGCTGGGAATCAGGCCGGCTTGGCCCTACAAGTAGGGGTGTTCAAGTCCAGGACCGAGATCCCCCACTCCCGGCCCTGGTCCTGGTTTTTGACCGGGATGCAAATCGAGTACTAGTATCAGTCCTGATAATCCCGGGTGAGACCGGGATCAAACTGGGAAATCCCGGTTTTTTTTAAATAAATTTAAAATATATTATTATATTAGTTAAATTTTCTATAAGCTAGTGTTTAAAGTAATTATTTAACACCTAATAATGTCATAATAATCACATAAATTGATCTAAAATTGAAGAAGAAGAAGAATAATAATAATTATTATTATTATTATTATCACCTTCATTATTTTTATTATTATTTTTATACATTATATAGTAGAATTAGTATCACAATATATACAGTTTAACTCCAACTAAATATGTGATACACATCTTATCAAATGATAACTTAAATTATGGGATAAAAAATACAAAAATAAAATAATAACTTAGTTTTTAAGAAAAAATTTTAAAAAAAATAAAAATAAATGGGGACCAGGACCGGGATCACAAGGTGTGTGACCGGTCCTGGTCCAGGTTTTCCCGGTCTCGGCGGGGACAGGGAATTCCTAGGATCAAAATGTCTGGGACCGAGACATTTTGAACACCCCTACCTACAGGACCGGCCCTTTTAATCTCGGGGTCAGAGAAATTACAATTTTTCAAGGCCCGACTCAAGAGTAAACGGGTCAGGGCCAACCCGCAGGGCCTAAAAGTCATTTTCACAATATTTAACTATTTTTCTTACGTTTTTTCTCAAAGAGATATAATTAGTAAATAACAACGGTTAAAGTTCTAATTTAACACATAAATATTGTCAATATTAAAATTTAAACAACACGTCTCATGCAACAAACAAACACAGTTACTAATGTATAATCAAAGGTAAAATTAGGTCCATAAATAACTCACACAAAGGTCAAAACATAAGAAGGCAAGAAGCTAAACACTCTAACATCTAAGCAACATGAGTATGATGACTATCATTTTCATCTTCTCCGTTACTATCATCAATTTCAAGGATATTTGATTGTGCTTCACTTTGAGTAATAGGTTCGAGTAGTGAAATAATCACAACCTCCATCAAAAATCGTACTCCATTAGGTAGAATAATATACAATATGATTTTATTTTAAATAGGTAGAATAATATACTCAAAAATCACACTTAAAAATCACAATATGATTCAATTAGGCAAAATAGTATACTCAAAAATTATACTCTATATAATATGATAACAGAGTGACATATAGATTAAATAAGACAATTCAAAAAAGTAACACGGTTTTCCTTTCCAAGCAAAAAAATAAATCAATAAACGAGTTTAACAGGTCGGCCCTTTTAAGCCTTCGGCGTTACAGGGCTGACCCTTTTAGATCTGATTTCCTTTAGAAACTATAATTTGTAAACCCAGTCCATAAAGGGCCAGGGCCTAAACAGGCCAACCCGATAGGCTCGGCTTATTTTCCCGATTCTAAATAGAGGGTGAACTACAAGAATTTGATCTCTTCGCACAGTCTTAGACATTGAAAAATGGGTTGCTGCGATTTGTTCATGTGGCCCGATAAGATCATCGAAGCTTTGGACTTCAATTTGTGGAACTGTTTTTCTATTGGACTTCAATATGTGGGACTGTTTTTCTCGTGATTCGGCTTCTGGGTTGGTGAAGAATGGGTCCTGTAGTTTATTAAGATCCTCAAAGCTTGAACTTTGAGGCCTAAACAACAATTACATGCTAGTTTAAATTAGCATTTAAGAACTATGTTTATGCTAGCCGAGACAAAATTTCTATCACATACTTACCTCATATACCGTAACTTATATTGAAAAAACAGTTTCTATCGCTAATACAAATAAATACTAAATACTGACTCAATCTGACTTCTGAATTTTGACTCCATACAAGAACAACATTAACCAAAGCTTGAGTTAGAGGAGCTAATCGAACTCTGTTAAGGATTGAATGAGGAGACTTGATGTATTACTACCTTCAATCCTTAATACAAGAGCTAGTTGAAAGATAACTAATTGAAAAATAGATTTGATTCTAAATATAATACATCAATCCACTTTATCATACATAATTATCATTTGATTAAGGCTATTTATTTTCCTAATCAAAAAATTCAGCCCATCAAAAGTGAACTTGGATTCAAAGTCTCACAAATAATGATATTGATGGCGTTCAAGTTCCACCATCTCTTGCAAGGTAACATCATTCTGATCATTCTCATCTAGCTAAACCGCGACCTAGTCTACATGAATGAGAGGTTAAGTCTTCACTATCTTTTTGCAATGTTGCATTTGCGTCAACTCTAGAGGTCAATACACAAGTTGAACGTCTGTTGATCAATAGTTCTCGATTCTGTTTCAACTCTAGGTGTATGTTTATTTTAATTTTTTAGAAATGCTTTTATAATTTACAAAATAAAAATGTGAGATGTGTTTTATCTCAATTTTTAAAAAATGACTTTTAAAATCATGGTTTAAGAAAAATGAACCATTATTTTGCAATGAACTAAGTATATGACAGGATTATGTTTGATCATCATTGGGCGTGTTTCTAACGCCAACCTATTCAACAATTTAAATAGAAAAGGTTAAATCGAGGAGATTCTTCTTTTTCTTTCAAATGCCAAAGGGTTTGTTTGGTTTGGGGGGTGTTTTGTATATCTATTTTTGGCATTCCCAAATTACCCTTTTATCACCCACACCTTACGCAGTCTCCGGCTTCTTTTCAGGGCAGCGGCGACTTTGTCACTGGGAAACTTCCTAGCTTGTCTCTCCTCCGTCTTCCACCACGACTCTGACTGCTGCTTCTCCATCTCCAACAAGTGGGAGCTCTCTTCCTTCAACTATTGCATCTTCTCCTTCTCGCTCTCTATGCCTCCTTTATCTTGTTGCCATCTTAATCTCCACCATCTCCCCTCCGAATGGTGGGACTTCTCATAAACACCTGATTCTCATGAAATTATAGCAGAAAAATTGAAAGAGAAAACCATACCACAATAGAAGAAATTTGAGGGAGCGTGAGTGAGTATGGGATAGATTGAATTTGCCCAACTTGTAATGCGTAAGAAGAGGAATGGCGGAAGCTTCGAAAGCCGTTTTTGCACAACACAATATTTTTTTTTTAAAGAAAAAAATAGCTGCTAAATGGAGGGATTGTCTCTTGTTGAATTCTCCTTCTTTTTTTATTGTTAACGAATGTAATTATTATATTTTATTCAATTTTAATAATTATAAATTTATACTTTATATATTAAATATCATTTATAATTATATTTTATCAAATATTTTATAAATTTTTTTAAAAAATAGCTTAAATAAGGATAAATTTTATTATAACTCCAATAAAGTTTGGAAAAAATTAAAAAAATCATTTAAATGAATTAGGAGAAAAATTGTCCATATAAAAATATTTGGAAAAAATCGAAATAAATACCATTTGAACTTAGAAAACCTCAAAAAGTCTGTTAATATGTGAAAATGACAAATAGATCTCAAAGAACTAATTTGGGATTTTGCAATGTTATGTTTTTATCAAAATGCCCGTCAATTTTTTTTTTTAGAAAAAAGAAAAACCCTTGCCGGGGTCAGAGCTCCGACGGCCAACCCCACCCTATCAAAGGACTTTGGTGGCTGGTGGCTGGAGCTCTGGCGACTGGAGCTCTAGTGACAAGTTGAGTAATAAGATTAACTACTTGAGCTCCTTAAACCTTATTAAACGTCATTAACAAGTTGAATAAAGGCAATGACAATTTGAGTATAAGCATTAATAACCTTGAAAGCACAGTTCATCAATCACTATACTCAAGTTATTATTGCCTTTATTCAACTTGTTGACGACGTTGGATAGGGTTTATGGAGCTCAAATAGTCAATTTCATTACTCAACTTATCACCGAAGCTTTGGTTGTGGGTATCGAAGCTCCGACGTCTAGACGTTGGAGTCCCGCCGGCGGGATGGTGGATGAGGGTTCTTCCTTTTAAAAAAAAAAAACTTGAGGGGCATTTTGATAAAAACTCAAAATTTCAAAATAGTCCCTTGACACTTATTTGTTATTTCTATGTGTTAACAAATTTTTTGGGGTTTTTCAAGTTCAAATGATATTTATTTGAGATTTTCCCAAAATATTTTCCATCAACTCCCCTCCTTTCTAATTAATTCAAACAAAGTAGTATTAAAACCCTCCCCTCCCCTCCGTTGAACTAAACAGGCCCTAAGGGCCCGTTTGGTACGCTAGAATTGGAGGAGGTGGAAATGGAATTGGGTCTCAATTCTATGAAGGGGTTTGTTTGGTATGATGGAATTGGCTCTCAATTCCAATTCCACATGGAAGCCAAATTAGCCAATTCCACCCAAATGAATTCCATTCTAGAAGTTAAGATTTGTAATTCCACCTCCACATTTTCCTTAATTAGCCTCCTCACCAGGGTTCTTGGACCCGGATCAGACCGGCCGGTCCGGCCCGGAACCCGCCAAACCGGTCAGTAGACCGGTCCAGGTCCCAATTTTTTTATGGGGTTTTTCCTAGATGAGAGAATATTTGTCCTAGATGAGAGAATATTTGTCTTCAATTGTGACTAAATTGCCCATGACAATTTTTTAAAATTCCAAAACTGCCCTCCCCTTTAAAACTTGACCTCCTGATTCAACGAACTTTTCAAATAATAATAATTTTATAAATAATTATTTATATGCTTACACGAATAATTATTTTATAAATAATAATTTTATATAAATAATTATTATTAATAAATACATTATAAAAGAATAAGGAAAATATGTAGAAGGGCATTTTAACCTCCTCTAACCTAACTTAACTTAAATAAACCTCACTTAACCTAACCTTCATTGAACCAAACAACATTATAACATCTTCTAACCTAACTTAAGCAAACCTCACTTAACTTAACCTTTGTTGAACCAAACAAAACCTAAAGAGTTGGATTGTTTACTTACCATTATTTGTTTTTGAAGAAGCAATCCCCATTTGTAGGCATCGAAAAAGCATATGAACATTTACACAACAGACTTTTACAAAATTAAGCAACATGGTCACACAAGATTTACTGCACTTGCTTAATGTATTTGTTAGTGTTAATATTGGCTTTATTAAAGTGCTTAATCCCGAACTGAATGGTTTTTTCATACTTGTCCTTTACTTAATACATTTTGATTTTTTTATTCTCATTATTTTTTAAGTAAAGGTGCAAATTTAGAAACCAACTATTTCCTTAGGCACCCAACACAATTAACCAAGGTATTAAAACCCGGACCGGGTAGTGAACCGGTCGGGGTACTGGGTTAAGGGTCAGTGGGTCAGACCGGGACCAAACCGGAGCTAAACCGGGACCAAACCGGTGAGAAATTGAAAATTTTAGACTTATAGTATGAAATTCTAAAGGAAAAGGTAAAAAAAAAAAAAAAAAAAATTTTAAAAAATGGAAACCGGACCGGCCAACCGGCCGGTTCGCCGGTTACCGGGCCGGACCGGCCGGTCCGGTTCGGTTTCCAGAACACTGCAATTAACTATTTTCGGGTGCAAAAATAGACATTAATAATGAATATGGGAGCAAATATCGCAACACTATTAAGGAGACTTAACTTTCATTAATTTTTACACTGTGGGTCCCATCAGTCTACTCACTCTCTGTTATTTTAATATGTTTTTAAAAGGGTTAAGGTGCAAATTTAACAATGAACTATTTTCCTATAGGCACCCAATACAATTATTTTTTATAAAAGAATTTATAACACAAATATGAGCATTTACATTAATGCCCTTACTTTATTTTTTTCATAAGAGCATTTACAAGACAAATAAAAAGATTTAAAAGAATACAGTGAGTTAAAAAAAATTTTACTGAATCCCATTGGGTCAAAATAAAATAAGTTTTGTTAGTGAAAAGACAAATATCGATATTTACAAGATAAATATATAAATGACCAAAATTTTTTAACTCCCTGGATTCCTTTAAATCCCTTTATTTATCTTGTAAATCTCGTTATTTTTCTTGTAAATGCTCTTATGAAAAAAATAAAGTAAGGGCGTTAATGTAAATGCCCATATTTATCATGTAAATTCTCTTATAAAAAATAATTGTATTAGGTGCCCATAGAGAAATAATTCATTACTAAATTTACAACTTAACCCTTCTAAAAATATATTTAAATTTGCACATTAACCTTTCTAAAAATATATTGAAATAATAGAGAGTGATATAATTGGTAGGACTCACAGTGCAAAAAATAACAGAAGTTAACTTAAGTTAACAGCATTGCTATATCTACTCCCGAATAATTTGATTATGTTTACTTTTACCCCCGACAATAGTTAGTTGTATTGGGTGCCCATAGAAAAACAATTAGTTACTAATTTTACACCTTAACTCTTTTTTTTAAATCAAATGGGGCTTTAGCGTTTTTCAATAAGAGTAAAAGCTTGGTTGAGTTGGCATTTAAAAAGCACATTCATGTAAATTAAAATAAAATTTCTCTCACATACTTATCTAGTATCTCGTAAATCACATCGGAAAATTAGTATTTACCGACAAGCACTAAAGCTGGCTAAAAAGGTAAAGCAGGTAACAAGAAACAGATTTTAAGCTGGCTCTGAATGGTATGTTAGTATTCATGGGTTGCAGACATTGGGAAATGAACAGATGCCATACCGTAAAGGGGAGCCAAGAGCAAACTCTCTGAACAGATGACGAAATGTCAAAACTGCCCTCTAACTCACTCCATAAGTTCAGAGAGAAACAAGGAATGAAGAGAAATACATGGGAAACTCACATTACATACATAAACCCCCATACCTCCTTCTTCCTCCTTAAAGTACATACAGCTGAAATTAGAGGATTCTTGATCCATAATCCATAATTCCACAAATTCTCAGCTCCCTTTGAAAAAGGGAACTCCTGTGAAGAAGAATATCTGTTATTGGACATTCATTACAAGGAAAGGCGAATCCTTTGTTCTTCCCTCTCCTCTATAGTTACTGACAAGGCCTGCTTTTCCCTCTCTGCAATGCACCTCTTATATGGCACAAACCCTTTCCCACACCTCTTCAGATCAAATATAGCTTTAGTATCTCTTTTGGCTTCCATATCAGATTTTTCATCCTTATTTACACAAGAGCTAGTGTTTATAACTTCTACATGTTCAATTTCCCTAAGATTGGAGTCTAGTTGTTTTCCTTCAGGCACCTTCTTGTGCAGTGATCTAATGTGAGGAATGCTCCAACATGGAACAAAAGAAGCAAAAGGACCTTCTGCAAGCCCTGAATTTCCACTCTCAAGCTGCATGTTACAGACAGCACCATGTGCTCCATTATGCAAACTTCTCTCATCACATTTCATCGGCAAGAATTTCGAGTGAATCAACTTGCATGCTTCCATTGTTGGAGGGGATGGCCCACAGTTATCTGTTACCAACAAAGTCGTCCCAAAAAGCTTCAGAATCCTAGCAGATGATTCTTCTGCAGCATCTTCCTTGGTAAATATGTTGTGTTTCAATAGCTGCTCATGCTTCTAGACCATAAAATAAGCAAAAGAATATCAAACCATACAGAATTTTTAAAGTAAAATTCATAAGTAGACCTAGCTTACAAGAGATGGATCAAAGTACTTGTTCTACCAATCTCTTAAACCTAGTATGCCGAGATAGTTTATCCTTAGTATACAAGTGATAATATGTATTATGCATTCAACAAATCAAAACAGTCTGGTAATAGTAACTATACCATAAGTGGTTGCTCATCAAGAGTTGGATCAGCATTTAGTCCAGCGGATGGTGGCCACCCATCCTCCTCTAATTGTAGGTTTTCAGGTTCAGCAACTACAAAGTTGTTGGTATGAACAGGACTAATGGATGAAATTGGGGATGAGCTTCCATTTGGTGTGTCTGAATCAGAGGAACCAAGGGTGTCTGAACAGACTGCAGATAACACTGACTTGGGAGATTGGTTTTCTTGGTCAAAATCTGATGATTTCAGAGAATTAGACATCATTGGTGTGGAAGCTTCTTTGTTAGGCAGCTCCACCAGCTTACGAGGGTAAGGATGCATAGGCTTTCGTTTCGGACGTGGGGGTGGAATTTCAATGGACTCAATTGAGTTTGTATTGTTCCCACAAGGATCACGAAGAACCTAACACAGACAAAACAAGGGAATCAGAGAGAACTCGACAAAGTCGATCAACCTTTCAACTTCAGGGAAGCTTGCACTTGGCACATCCTTTGGTCATCAAAAGTTTTAACTTGCATTCATATATGGCTTAAGGCATATAGAAATAGAGCAGTAAACCTTAGAAAAAAACTTCTGAGCATGACTTCGAATCTGAACTGTAGTCTTTGTGCCAACATGTTCTGTGGTAAAAATAAGGGATTCCAAGACTTAGACCAAGTTCAGCAAACTTCATATATCCATTCATGTTTACATTGCACAGGAAAAGTTTATATAGCATACTCGCCTTAAGATTTAAAAATTACTATAATTCTAAGTATACCTTCAATCTTTCGCCATGCCCGGCCATACAGCTTTAAAGCTTCAAGAAACTTCTTGTGCTCTTCATCTGTCCATCTCTCTCTTTGTTTTGTGATGGTATACGGTTTCCTCACCTAATGAAGCAGACATGAAATTTCTTTAGACAGATATAACATAAATGAGCAATCCAATATTGTACAAGCCACATAAAAAATCCTGGACGAACCTTTGGAGCATAGTCATCCCCACAAGAAAACTGATCATTTCCTACCGGAATACTGTGAGATCTGGTGACTCCATTTTGATCCTACATCCAAGTTCAATATTAAAAAACTCACAATCTAATTATCGAGGATATATAAAAATGAATGATTCCTAATTTAGAAGAAGCTTTTTTAGACTTCCTTCATCACAAATAAATCATGCACTTCACATCAAGACATGCGGCAAAAATCTATGAAAATCTCAAATAATTGAAGCAATCCAAATGCGCCAAGTTTTCCCAACAGCAGCAGAGATTAAAAAAGTAGGAGAGACCCACGAGAAAACACCATTGATGAAGCTAACCGTTTTTTAAAAAAAGAAAAAGAAAAAGAAAATATAAGCTCATTAAAGCTACCCAATTTCTGAAATATAATTAAATTGACACTGAAAAAGGTGAAGTGGATCATACTAACTTTACGATTCCCTCATACGAAATATGTCCCGCCCAAAAAGTGAGAACCAATATAATACACAAAAGCAATAATCACCAAGAGACTCTAAGAAATGAAAAAACAGAGCAGAACACAAAAAATACATACATGAATCGCCATAGCTGCAGAAACAACCAGCCTGTCAAACAGTGCCAAACACCCTTTAACTTCGCCGTAAGATTTGATTGTCTTCCTTTATCCACAGAATCACAAGCCCAGATAGGAACCAACCATTTCTTATTCAAGTACCAAAAAAAAAATACTACGAATAAAATCAAAAACACCAGATTTCTTCTCTCCAATACAATCAATAATTCTATATGAAAATGGACGCGTCTCACTGTTCAAAAATTATCGTATAAATTTTTGAACCGGTTCCTGCTCAGAACTGAATAACCCTCAAAACTATCCGAAATTAATCAAATTATCGAAGTTGATCAGCCAGATGAATCCCCTGAACCCATTCCATGGCTTCATCCACACAAATCAAAAGCATCTTGTCACACGAATGCCAAAAACCCATCGAAATCTTCTTTCCAGAATGAAAAGAAGCAAGAAAAAAAGCTACGAATTCAGATTATAGCGTAGCAGCAGCAATGACCCAGTTAAAGGATTAAACCCGGATCAACGCACGAAAACCACCGAAAAAACAGCTCGAATGGTTCGCGAGCGAAAATTGAAGAAGATATGGACACAATAAAACAATTCAACAGAGGAATCCAACACTTCCCTTCCGATAATCAGAGATCTGGAATCTAGTATCCTCCGTAATTCGTTCCACAACAATAAACCTTCGGAGTTCAGACTCTCACAAATAGTCAAAGTTAGGACGAGAAAGATAGAGAGAGATGAAAGCTTTGAATTATAGAGGCGAGAAGGAGGAGGAGGAGGACAGAGGGAAGGCACAAGGAAGAAGAGGACTATGGGCAAGTGAAATGGCGATGTTTGTGGTGAAAAAAAATAAGGAAGAAAGGAAGAGATGCCACGTCAGATTTGAATTTCTCGTATTTTTTTTTCCTTTTCGCCTTGTGAAGAAAATTTTGCCGTCGCAATCTCCAGAACTGGATGCAATCTTGTGGTTCACGTCGAATGGGCGCCTTGCGACGTAGCGTTTGGTTGTCGCGTCTCTTTCTCTCTCCCTCTCTGTTTTTTTTTTTTTTGCCTCTGAGATTTTTATTTTTGAATTTGGCGGGCGAATAAAATAGCAGCTCGTTGTGGATAATTCAGATACAATTCATACTCGGAGGTCTGTAGTCTCACAATGATACTCGCTTTAAGCAAGTGCCACGTGTGTTTCCGAGAGCACAGTTCACTCGTTGGCCAATTGCCCAATCTGTATCCTCTCCAAATAATCAAACCTTGATCGGTTGTTTACCGAAACGATGAAGGTATTAGGTTAAGGATCAGTATATTAGACTGAAATTAAATCAGATTTAACTCAGGATTAAATTGATAAGAAATTGAAAATTTTAAAATTATTAATATAAAATTTTAAAGAAAAAATTAAAAAAATTGATTTTTTTTAAAATACAAAAGAAAAAAAATCAGACTGGACCGATTCCGAATTTGATTACCTAGATCCTGTCCCAAATAAATAAGTACTGGTATAAATTTATTGGCTTTTGTATAATTTAAGCGAATAATTGGCCAAAAACAAATGTAAGAGAATAAAATTTGGGAATCATTTTCATTGGATTTATTTATTCTTTTTTTTCTCACTCATCCATATTTAGAAACACAAATTACAAAATAAAAGTTATTTTCCAATCACTTACTTATAAAAAATAAATAATCATCTATCCAAAAAAAAAATAATCATTCATATTTCATATTCAATATGAATAATCTTTTCTATTAGTAAAATACTAAGGGTTTATAAATAATTTGTGTCCCCTGGCAAATGTCCAAATACATCTTTATTGTTACACATCATATGAATTCTCGGGAAATCCCTAGAAAAGAATTTCAAAATAGTGAAAAGATATAAAGGTAATTCGAATATGTATATTTCCATAGAGGTGTTAGTGCCTAAACCGGCATTTTCAAAATTTAAATGAAATTATACATTTGGGCCTTAGATGTTACTCTTTTCTCTTCCTCTTCCTCTTCCTCTTCCTCTACCGCCGCCAATGTCTTCAAGAGGAGCAAATCCACCTCCACACCCAGGAGAGGTCGGCTCTTGGATGACCCAGGGGATAGTCCTAGAAAAAGGAATGGTTCTGGTCTTTTCTTCATCTTTCTTCCAAGTCATCCTCCTTCTCTGTTTTCATGACCAAACCGAAGGCAAAGAGCTTTAGAGACGAAAATAATAACAGCCCCTCCTCCGGCAAGCAGAAGGAGAATTGCAAGACATTATCTTTGTTACGAAGAATATTGGTTCAAGTTGTAAAGTGTGCTTTACAGAAATTGACAACATTCGTCGCTTTTTTGGGTTTGCTACTATGCTGGAAATATACTTTCACCATGGAGATTTTCTTCAAATTTCTCAGAAAAATGAAGTGATTTCATTTTAATTTTATATCTAATGTCGAAGGGGAATGAATATGTATATAAGATTTGAAATGAGACAGGGAAAGTGAAGAAGAAGGTGGTGGTACAGAAAGAAGGACAATTGTGAAAGCCTTATTCAAACTCGTGAAACTCTTTTTAGAATTGAATTTTAATTTGCAAGTTGTGAAAACCTTATCTGAATCTATGAAATTATTTATAAAACTTGTAAAAACCTTATCCAAACTTGTAAAACCTCTATCAGAACTTGTGAAAACTCTTGTCAAATTTTTTGAATTTTAATTTGCAACTTATGAAATTCTTTTCAAAATTTGTGAAACCCTTATCAAATATTATGAATTTTGATTTGCAACTTGTGAAACATTGAAGTGGGGTTTTAGTTTTGTTTTTCTGAATTGATGAAACAAAAAAGTTGGTGAACTAATACTTCATTGATTTATTTGTCGCAGGGCACTTAACAAGTTGTGCAAAGGAGTTGTTTTATTATTTTCATGAATATATTGTCATGGCCAAAGTGTCAGCATGTAATTGCATACCCCATTATTTTGTACATAATGTATAGAGTGGAAGAACAATGATATTTTCCACTTGTCATTTAATATGATAATACAATTCTACTGTCATGGCCTTGTTGCTGTTTAGATAAGAAAGTTGCAAAAGTATTGAAGCAAAAATTCTTATGAGAACATGAAAAAACCTAATCCTAAATTGATAAATGCTTATTTGAATTTGGGAAAATCAGTTTAAATCTCTGGGGAATTTGGATTGCAACTTGTTAAAGCAACTTGTGGAATTCTTATCAGAACGTGCAAAAATCTAATCGTAAATAGACAAACGCTTATTTGAATTTGGGAAAATCAGTTTAATCTCTAGGAAATTTGGATTGCAACTTGCGAAAGTACTAAAGCAACTTGTGAAATTCTTTTGAGAACTTGCAAAAACCTAATCGTAAATTGACAAACGCTTATTTGAATTTGGGAAAACCAGTTTAATCTTTGGGGAATTTGGATTCCAAGTTGTGAAAAGTACTGTAACAACTTGTGAAATTTTTATGAGAAACTGTGAAAACCTAATCCCAAATCGACAAACTCTTATTTGAATTTGAGAAAACCAGTTTAATCTCTGGAGAATCTAGATTCCAAGTTGCGAAGTACTGAAGCAACTTGTGAAATTCTTATAAGAACTTGCGAAAAGCTAATCCAAAGTTGACAAATGCTTATTTGAATATAGGGAAACCAGTTCAATCTTTGGGGAATTCGGATTGTAAGTTGTGAAAGTACTGAATTATAAACAGGGAGATCAATCTTATTCTAGAGCTCAGAATCTTATCTTAAACTGAAGAAGCAAAGGTTTGTTAACAAGAAACCCATATGTTCTTCAACCAACTTCTCGACAAGGAGCTTAGACTCGGGAATCGTTGCAGGAGGAAGAACACCGATGTGGGAACTGGAGAAATTGCAGAAGATGTAAGCCCTAATTAATAGGGGAGTTGTATATGGTAGGAGAGATCGAAGATTTAAAGGCCGTTGTCATGGAGAAATAGTCGTCATTGCTAGAGGAGGCCACCGTTGCCATTGTTGGAGGAGAAGATGATTTTGTCAAGAGCATTGATGTAATTTTCTTTTGATTTCAAAAATGACAAAATAAGTACCAATATTTCTTTGATATTATAAATATTGGGAGCACATTTTTGTCTTTTAGTATTTTTAAAGTTCTTTATAAAGGGTTTTCCCTAAATATTGTATTGCATTATAAAATTATGGTCAAAATTGTCATAATCAAGTTATCCCTAATGAGGATTGTTCTTAGTTAGTATTTCCTCCTGTCCTAATTATAAGATAAAATTGATTTTTTTGAAGAAATTAAGGCTAATTAAATTACTTTAGAATATTTTTATTTTTACTTTTTTCTTCAAACTAATTAGTTTGACTAATAAATTAATATATAATCTAATGATACATAATATATGATATGATTAAGTAAATTATTTAGCTTTTTTAATTTTTCCAAAAAAATCAATTTTATCTTATAATTAGAACCCGAAGTAATACTTTTTTTTAGTAACACGAGGAGGACTGTCCTTAGTTACGAACCATAATATAAAATATTCTTATTGGATAAAAAAAATGTGAACTATTTTAATAGTAATACTGTATTCGTCATTTTTCAAGCAAATTTGTTTTGACTTTGAAATAGGATAATTTACATTGAACGTGAAATGGGGCTTTTTCAAAGCCTGTTCCCTTCTTTTCTAATTTCTTATACAATTATTTACATTGAGAAATTGACATATTTTTAAATTATTTTTAACGTTGTGAGCAGTCCAGCCATTAGCATTATATTCTCACTACTTTTAAAAAAACAAATATGATGAATTTTCAACGTAGTTTGACCAAAAATTGAAAGTTGCTGTAAAAAAACGGAAAGAAAGAAAAATAATGAAATAAAAAGTGCAGGACAAGTGTCTATATCAGAGAGCGAGTGGTAAGCACCCACGAGGAGAGAGAGTAACCCCAAGTGAGGAAACAGGGGCAGGATATTTTAAATAAATGGATAATTTTTTGGGAACAGCCCACATAAATACCTTTACAATTTCTAAACCCCAAATCAATGCCTCCAATTTCACAAATCATAAATAAATCCAATCAATTAGGCCAATTTGAGATTTGCAAATCTTGATAATTTACCTGCATGTCCCTCCCTTTTGCAGCTTCTCTCTCCCTCTTTTGTGATTGAGTTACAGTGTTCAAAACTTCTTTAGATCCCGCCACCTTTATCAGACCGGACAGGAAATTAGAGATCCGGCCACTAAACCGATTCGGATTTAATTACCTTAATCACTCACAAATTTCTCTTATTTGCAAATTTTTCCTCATTTTTTATTCTTCTGATAAAAAAATAAAAAATCGCTCCTTGTGTGTGACGAGGAGAGAAGGATAAAGTATCTCGTGGTTCTGAAACATAACGCGACTTTCTTGTTGCGCTTTTCGCCACGTCATCGCCGCTTGCCGCCCCACCCATAAATATGCCGCCATGTGTACAACATAGACAACGCCACAGTTGGTCTCAGACCACTCGTTTTCCCTCCGTTTTCAAAAAAGAAATAATAAAATCCCTGAAATTTTCTAGCCACATACATTTTTTGTGGATTTTTCATTTTTGTTTGGTTTAGAGAAAAAGGCATTTTACATAGTGCCAAGTGTACCTTAACGTGGCAAGTCACATCATAAATAGGCACAGCATATAAATATTCAGGAACCAAAGTAGGATAATCCTCATTATTCTTTTTTTTTTTGGACCTGATAATCCTCATTATTCTTAAATCATGTAATAAAACATTTTATTTGTATAAGATGAGATGGGTTGTCTCATTCACAGTTATAGTCTTATAGATAATGCATCTATTCTCATATTTTACAGAGACAAGTGTTTACTTCACGTGTATTTCGTGAGATGAATATAATTAGAAAATATTTAGATCAAGTTTTTTATATGTATTTCATTAAAGTTCTCTAATTACTTGCATCCATATTACCATATATTCTATTTTTAAATTATTATAATTTAATTATAAACTCATATAAAAAAAATATGACACATGGTTATATGTGATTAAAAAACTTAATGTAATTGATATAAAAAATTTAATGTAAGTATGATTCAATATAATTCCTTTTTTTTTTTTTTTTGCTCGGATGTTCGATATAATTCAATGACGATACAATTGAAAAAATATTTTGTAACCCTCCCTCTACCTAAAGAAAAATCATATAAAAAAAGTAATGTAGTCAAATATGAAAATAAATTACATCTCCTAAATTTGAGGGATATGTTGTTGGATGAAAACATGATTACTTAATTAGTGAATTATGATTTCTTAATCAGTGAATTATGAAGAAATATATTAAAAAAAGGAAAGTATGAAATAATTAATATTAAATTATATTTATTGATTAATGAATCCAAACCGACTCATTTTCTTATTAACCAGGTAGTATAAGTTTTCAAGAATAAAGTTTATATACCGAATATGATATGGTATCCTAGACAAAGGTTTTAAGAGTGTGTGTGTGTGTTTTTTTTTTTTTTAGACTTGTAGTATAGACATCTTTTGTTCAAAAAAAAGTATAGACATGTTAAAAAATTATAAAACGATGCTATATAATTTTTTTTCAAAATTAGTACTAATATTACCTTTTTGTTAAGACTATATATTGGATGAAAAAGTATTACATGAGCACATCTTGTATCAATTATTGACATAATTTTAAAAATAAAAAAAAATAATTTGCAACTCGGTATAGTTTTATTTAATTTTAATTAATTTTTTTTTATTTTTTAATCAAATCATTATAGTTTCACCTAATTCTTAATCTGATCCGTGTGATTTTTTTGGTTTTATCAAGTCATTGTAGTCTAACTAAATTTTAAACCAGGTTGGCAAAAGAATTTAATTTTCAATCAGGTTTCTATAATGTTTTTGCTTATCAATCACCTAAACTTATAGGAACTTTATTAAAAATTAGATAAAATTATAAAAAATAATAGAAAAAAGTATAAAGACCTTATTAAAAATTAGGTAAAATAATCCAGGTAATGAAACCCGGACCGGACCGGCCGGTCCGGCCCGGAAACCGGCGCACCGGCCGGTAAACCGGTCCGGTTCCCGGTCCGGTCCGGGTTACCTATTTTTAAAAAAAAAAAAAATTTTTTTAAATTTTTCCTTTAGAATTTCATACTATAAGTCTAAAATTTTCAATTTTTCACCGGTTTGGTCCCAGTTTAGCTCCGGTTTGGCCCCGGTCTGACCCACTGACCCTTAACTCAGTACCCCGACCGGTTTAATACCCGGTCCGGGTTATAATACCTTGAAAATAATAAGCCAGTGACCTAATTAAAAATGTCAAATTGTAAGGATTTGCATATTAATTATCCTAACTTTAAAAAGCAGAAATATTGTAAAAATTATGTGTTATACTATTATGAGATGTTTGTATGGAGAGAGTTTCTCCATTGATTTTCCTCTCCATTTCCTTTCCATTAAATTTATCTATTATTATATCAATTTTCAATAGTTGAGATTGAATAATACTAAAGAATATTATTATAATAAAAATCTATTATGATAAATCTCAATTATTTAAAATTGAATTAATGATAAATATATTTAATAAAAAGTAATAGAGAAAAAAAATCAATAGCGACATCTCTTCTCAATATTTGTAACCGCTATGAGAATAATTTCTGAAAAGAAATATATCAAAAAAGCAATTATTATAAGGGGGCCCACATATATTTTGGAATTGACCCTGAACAAATCACCAATATATACATGTGAGCGACAATTTAAGGTTGGGGCCAGGCTATTTAATTAGGCCCAATTAAGAGGGATCACATGGGGTTCGGAGTGGGACCAACTAAGATTTATACGCATACATCAAAGTTGATTTGGGAGATATAGCTTACTCAAACTTCCACTACCTATTTTTGGTCAAATTAAAAAACATAAAAATAAAATAAAATTTCACAAGCTATGATATGGATTCCAGGAAGTACCCATTGTTATTCATTCCTTTCATCAATTCTAATAATTGGGGTTACTGCAGACATACTTTTATGGGAAAAGGTATAAATTTAGCAACGATTTTTTTTTTTATAGGCATCCAACACAATTAGTTATTTTTAGGTGTAAAAATATACATAATCAAATTTTTTGATAGCATATATAGTAACATCGTTAACCCTGGTTAACTTCTATTATTTTTTATACTGTAGGTCCCATCAGTCTTTCCATTCCCGATTATTTTAATATATTTTTAGAAATGTTGACAAAAAAATATACTTTTAGAAATATATGCCTTTTTAATGGGAAAATATCCCTTACATCTCATGGAAACAATTTTATTTCGGTAAACCTCCAAAAGATTATGAAATTTCACTGTACCATTTTGGGCCAAAATGAAATTAAGTTTTGTTAATGAAAAGACAATAATACCCTTATTTTATTTTTTTATAAGAGCATTTATAAGACAAATAAAAATATTTATAGGACAAATAATTGGATCTAAAAGAACCCAGGGAGATAAAAAAATTTTAAATGCAAATATGGGCATTTAAAAGATAAATATGTGAATGACTAATATTCTTTAACCCCTTAAATTCTTTTAAATCCCTTTTCAAGACAAATGAGGTCATTAACGAGAAAAATAAGGGAATTTATAAGACAAATATATGTATTTATAAGATAAAAAAATGTTTATGTCTACATTTTGACCAAATAAAAGATAATTGTGTTGGGTGTTCATAGTGAAATAGTTTATTGCTAAATTTGAACATTTGCCCTTCTAAAAATATATTAAAATAATAGAAAGTGATAAGACTTGTGTGACCCACAATGCAAGAGGTAACAGAATTTAACCAAGGTTAACCGTGTTATTATATATGCTACCAAAAAAATTGATTATATCTACTTTTACATTCCAAAATAATTAATTATATTAGATATTCATAAAAAATAGTTCATTACTAAATTTACACTTTAACTTGTTTTCAAACCCCTCATCATTTTTAGCAATATTATGGAATTAACAGGTCATTATTTTCCACTGCGTTAAAGTTGGACCATTTTTGTAAAATGCAATGTATTAGTTCTTTTCGTTGAGTGGACAGTAATACACTATTGGACTGACTGTCAAGATTCTAGAGGTTTAGCCAAAAGTGCACATTGATTCTATAATTTTATATAATATTTTAATTTGATTTTTTAATTTTATAAAGTATTTTTCCAATCATCCAATCCTATCAGATTAGTCTCAAACGATGATTTTTTTTTTTTACCCAGCATTGTTATTTAAAAATTTTAAATTTAATATATCAGTATTTGTAAATGTTTTGTTAACATTTAAATTTCAATATAGACATTTTTTTGTTAACAAAATTAACGATATGCTACTAACAGGCGTTCGTCCCTGTGGATGTGAATGCATAAAAAACATCTTTGAGAGTGACACAGCAATTAGGCTACAATGTTCGAATTTGACAAGTTAGATAGCTATATAAAAAGGTGTTAAACTACTAAAATAATATTTTATAAAATTGAAGAATCAAAACCAAAGGTTATCCAAAATTAATGAATAAAAATGCAATTTTGCCTTTAAATTTTTGAAAGAACCAGGTGTTTACTGTAACATAGATATAGAACCCACATCACACATAGGAAAAAGGAATCTAGTGTGCGTGTGTGTGAGTGTTTATTGTTTCTTTTGATAGACAAAAAGAATCTGGTGTTTGCAATTTGCATATAGAGCTATGTTGAAATTAGGAATGAACAATATAGGTATAAGTGGAGGCGTGGGATTGCCATATTTTTAGCCAGATGGACGATAATGTTAGGACACTGTTTGGTACCCTCCAAACAAGACGAAGATTTCGCCTAAAATAATAATCCTACATTCCCACTCACATGCTTTTTCATGCCCAATTACCGATTGCCAAACACTCGTTATCACCTTTTCTTTCTTTGACCTTGTATTATCCAGGGTTATGGAATTCGGACCGGATCGGTTCGCGGTCCGAGTTCCTATTTAATTTTTTTTAATATTTTTTTAGAATCTCACACTAATAAGCTTAAAATCTTCAATTTCTTATCGGTTTGATCCCTATCTAACTTAGTGACCCTTAACCCAGTACCCTGACTAGTTCAGTACCAGATCCAGATTCATGAATCATGGCATTATCACCATTGTTGCTTACACCCATGACACCCACTTATCTGCGTTCTTCTCCTTCCTCCAATAAAATTGCTAAAAAAAATTTCATGGTAGTAAAACTTATGGTCTAATAAAAGTACAAGGTATCTTACCCGTTTTAATTATATACAATTTATCTTCAACTATATGTAAAATAAAAGATATTTATATATAAATGAGATATGTTGCTCATAGCTAAAAGTATGTTGTACACTGTTGAAGAAGAATTGCGTCTGCTAAAGATCATTTTCACCCGCTCAATGGCTCAAGAAATCGGGTTCTAACTTCCTAGGTATCTTTAGACAATAAATTTCGCAATGAGGATTTTTTTTTAGGAATTTGAGGTTGCCCTTCTCTAAGAAAATTGGCTATCTTTCTTTAAATATGCAACTATACATGATTATAAAATAAACTATTTTTTTTTCTATGAATAAGGATTGAAAGCTTACTGCAACTCATTTATTTAAAAAAAAATCCGACATTATCTTCAAATTGAGTTGTTGAACTCATTGTTTATAACTTAGACAGCGTAGCTTCATATAAATTTATATTTTTATTGATGATTGATGATTATTGATCGATAAATATAAATTGTTTAATTTAATTTTCATATGGTTTCAAAAATAAAAAATATATATTCATACTTCAAAGAGAAAAAAAAAAAGAAAAACCCCCTATATAATGACTTACAATAACAAATGGCATTACATATTTCACTTTGTACATATTAAAAATATTGTTGGCAAAAAAAATATATTTTCTAATGATTCATTTTTTAAACTCTTTTAAACTTATTTAGTGTATCAAAATGCAAAAATAATATGTGTAAAAATTAAAAATTTATACAATTAAAAATAATTTTCATCGTTGTAAAGATTTAACTTTTTTTTTTCAAGGCATATGTACTACATTAAACAACTTTGTAGCTTTTTATTTTTCTTCGCACTATATAAAGATCTAACTTTTTTTTTTCAAGACATATGTACTATGTTAAACAATTTTGTAGCCTTTTCATTTTCTTCGTAAATACTTAACTTTTTTTTTTTTGATCGGCATAAATACTTAACTTTTAAGCGTAAGGTTTTTAAAGAATGACATTTGTTTTTTTGCCAGCATTTTAAAGAATGACATTGACGTAACACAAATAGAATAAAGTTAAGGAAATCATATCCTAATTAATATGTTAAGATAACAATGTTCGGTCATATCATAAAAAAAAACAATGTTCGGTCATATCCGCTCATGAAGGATGAACGAACGCCCACATATATGCCACTAGACTCCGTGGGGTTGGGATGAGCAAAAATCCGATGGTCCGGTTCAGTTTGATCTAGTCTAATCTAAATAAGTAATATAATGAAATTGGATTAGACTGGATTAGACTGACTGTTCAGGTTGGACCGGGTTCCAAACCAGGAGACCAGATCACCTACACTGGTCCGGTCTGATCCAGGTCAATTTCTTAAAAAATATTTTTATAATTTAAATGTTATTTTTTATTAAATATTGTTAGAGTTTTTTTAAGGATTTATAATCAAGTTTTGTTTTTTATGATGATTTTTATATGATTATAGGTATTTTTATTATCTTAATTATATTTATCATATTTAAATCTTTTTTCTTAACATATTTTTTTTTTATTGTTGTTGAATGTTGTTGGGTATTCTTATAGATTTATGATGTTTTAATTTTTGATGACACATTTTATATTATTATAGATATTTTTGTGGTCCTAATTGTATTTAATAGGTTCAAATTTTGCCTTCCAAAGAGGAAAAAATAAAAATAAAAAAATATTAAATTAGGTCCTGAACTAGTCCAGATAGTCCACCAGACCCGGTCTGGTCTGGCCCGACCTCAGGTTGGTGCTGGACCAGACTAGACCACTCACTGCTTTGTGCAACCTAAGATCTTCTCAAGATCAGACCTCAGGTTGATGTCAAACCCGATTCAGTCGAATCTATGCTCATCCCCACTGCGGGATGAGAAAACGCTAGAGCTTCTTCACGTGTCAACGCCTTGATTTGCATATATGTGGAATTGGCTCGGTTATGAACCAACAGTGACTGATCAAGCTCACAGGGGTTGGAAATTCTTAGATGAGGAGCAAGAGCTCGAAATTGCTCAATAAAGGACAGAGGTGGAAGAACAACCGATCGAGAATCCATTACGCATAAGAATTTCCCAACGTGGCTCCTGAAAACCATGAACACACATGATACTGTAAAACCAACGAAACCACTCGTAAAGTGCGTCACACCATGCAAGTGAACCAGCACCAAGGACGATAGGGAGATTAAAGAGAATACAACACTATGCACACAATAGGAGACATAGTTTCATAATTATATGAAACACATATCTGCTCAACATATAAATTTAGAATGAATATGCCTATTATGAATAATTTAATTTTTTTTATATTGATTGAGATATGAATATATTAATTTTTTAAAATATTTAATTAGTTAATAAACAAGATTGTCATCCACCATTCAAAATTTTCAAGTCAACAACTATAGCAACGTTTTCAAAACTTTCTATAGGTCTAAACTAATTTGCAATAAGAGAAGTCTAAATAACAATTTCAACCCGGATAAATATTCATACTCGATCACATGGAATCAAGTTTAAAATAAAAGACTGATAGTTAAAGATGATGAATTAATTAAGAGGAAAAACAATTGCGTATACGTACCTTGAAACAATAGTATGCATGGGGTGAATAGCAGCTTAAGAATTTCTTCCACCAGCCACTATGCAGTTAGAGCTGGGAATCAGGGCCGGCCTAAAGGGCTCGGGGTCAGAAAAATTGCAGTTTTTCAAGGCCCAACCCGAGAGCATCAGGGCCAGGGCCGGCCCACAGGGCCGAAAAATATTTTTCACAATATTTAACTATTTTTCTTGTATATTTTCCCCAGAGAGATATAGTTAGTAAATAACAACGATTAAAGTTTTAATTTAATACATAAATGTTATCAACATTAAGGTTTAAATAACATGTCTCTTGCAACAAACAAACACAGTTACTAATGTATAATCAAAGGTAAAATCATGTCTATAAATAACTCACACAAAGGCTAAAGCATAAGAAGGCAAGAAGCTAAATACTATAACCTCTAAACAACATGAGTATGACGACTATTATTTTCACCTTCTTCGCCACTATCATCAATTTCAAGGACATTTGATTGTGTTTCACTTTGAGCAGTAGGTTCAAGTAGTCAAATAATCACAACCTCCATCAAAAATCATACTCTATCAGGCAGAATAGTATATAATATGATTTTAGTCTAAATAGGCAGAACAATATACTCAAAAATCACAATATGATTCAATTAGACAAAACAATATAGTCAAAACTCATACTCTATACAATATGAGGACAGAGTGACATATAGCTTCAATAAGGTAATTCAAAAATGTAACATGGTTCCTTTTCAAATAAGAAAAATAAAAAATAAACGGGTTTAAAGGGCCAGCCCGAGGCCCTCCAGGGCCGGCCCTTTTAAGCCCGAGGCCCTACAGGGCCGACCCTTTTAGGCCTGACTTCCTTTTGAGGCTACAATTTACAAGCCCGGCCTTTGAAGGGCCAGGGCCTAAAAGGGTTGGCCCGACGGACTTGACCCGTTTTCCCGGCTCTATATGCAGCTCACCTTGGTAAATGCGCAAAAAATTGTGTGCTGCCGCTCTATTTTGAATCTGTTGTTCTTTTATTTCCATCCCCTCAATGCAATGCAACGCGCAAAACAAAAGGGGAAATACCGGACGAAGCTGCTGTAGGTCCCGTCAAAATTTCCGCTCTACGTGGTCTTATTAGACCTGACAGTCCATAGTTATTTGGGTTTGATTTCTCAAATCGAATAGATGCCCGAAAAAAAAAACAAGTATAAACAAGAAAAAAATAATAATTATAAACTCATTTGACAGAATCTCGTACTGATGATAAAGTGTTATGAATAAAAGAGAAAGTTAATAAGAGAAAGAGAGAATAATTCTCATCAACTATCAAGATGTAACCAATACACGATACATGCCCTTTTTTTTATATGCATAGCTTTACAATCTTAATAGAATCGATATCTATAGATTTGATAACAGTAAGAGATAATTATGGGATACTAGAGATAATGGAGATATATGAATATTCATACAAATATTATATTCATAATATATTTATTTATTTAAACTTTAGAATAAATTAATTAATTAAAATCCAAAAAGCCTATAAGGACCTGATTAAAAATCTAATGAAATAATAAGGACATGATAAAAGAAAAAAAATATAAGAACTTGATTAAAAATAGATGAAGGTATAAGGACCTAGTAAACTAGTAAAAGGAAAAAAAATTATAGGGACATAATTAAAAATTGGTTGAAACTATAAAACTTATAGATTAATTATCCCTATTTTCTATATAAAATAAATGATATTCCTTTAATCCTTAATTTAAAACGTCTTTAATAAATTTGATTATATTAAAGAAGTTAGTTAAATCGGTTAGTATGCCATTTTTTTCTAAAACATTGTAATTATCTCTCTTAATTTCCACGTTCTCTTATTTAATTACTGTTGAGGGGTATCAATAATTTAAAAAAAATTGATAAATCGAAAAGTTAAATTTTATATGTAGGATTAAGCTCAACTCTCAATTAAGTTCTATATCAATGACAGGATGTGCATTTAGGTATCTTATAGGCAAAAAGAGAAAAGAAAACAACACTTGAAATGTTGGGGTATTTAGAAAAGAATGAAAGAGAGGAACACTGGATGGCGGGCTCTTCCCTCTGACAAAGATCGGCATTGGGTACATGAAAAAGGAATACGACATCGACACTTAACAGAAAGCCCATAGAATACGACATCGACACTTAACAGAAAGCCCATAGAATACGTTGAGAGACCCAATCAGGAACCTCTCGTAGTCCAGATTGATCGAATCGAAGCGATGCCCGTGGAACGTTAAATTCGGCTTCATCTTCTGTCCGAAACCATGCTGGCCTTTTGTTCTAACGTCAACTTCCGCAAGCACCACCTCGCTTTCTTCTCCCTTTGCTATATCACCACCATTACCTCTCTTCACACTTCGTAACCTTCGTACACATTGTTTCTTCCTCACATTTTCAGATTCTCACATTTCCCATCCGACCATTGTATAAATCTCTTCTCTGTAAGTTTTCATTGCCATTGCAATGGCTGCTGCTACTCTCAGTCCGGCCGATGCGGAGAGACTGTCCAAGCTCAAATCTGCTGTTGCAGAATTGAGCCAAATCAGGTATCACAATTCATGATTTGGATTAGTTTCCGATCATTCTTTCAGTTTTCTTGATGTGAATTTCTTTGATCGGTTTCTTATTGGTCATGTAAGAGCTTGGATCTCAGATCAGAATCTCATTCCCTTTTCTGGATTTTTGAATCTGCATTGTTTGTACTTTGTAGTGAGAATGAGAAGAACGGATTCATCAACCTCGTAGCTCGGTCTCTCAGGTGAATCGCTTATGAAGGAGCTCAATCTTTGTGCTTGCGGTTTGCTGATCTTTACCTTTAGGTGAATTCTGATGATGAGATTCATTACAGTGGTGAAGCGCAGCAAGTCGAATGGAGTAAGATTGCGACACCTACTGATGAAGTCGTGGTGCCTTATGACAGTTTGGCACCATCTCCTCAAGGTGATAACCAATAGTCGTCATGGGTTGTTTTCTCTTTTCAATTTGATACATTTTCGGTGGATCAGTGTTATCATGGATGAGTACCAAAATCTGTGCAGATCCTTCGGAGATTAAGAACCTCTTGGACAAGCTTGCCGTGCTGAAGCTTAATGGAGGCTTGGGCACAACTATGGGTTGTACTGGTCCAAAGTATGAAGTTTGATAATACCTTTTTCCCCTTGTGAATGGTTTTAAGGCTAATCCGGTTTTAAAATTGTTGATAGTGCTGGTTTCCTCGCTATACTTGACCAATGTTGCCTACAACTTTGTCATGCCTTGCGTTTTTTTCTTTAGACTCCTTATTTATCAAAATAAAGAGAATGAAAATCGCAGGCCTAAACGCTTAATCTCACAACCTGGTTATTTGCACTGTCCTATAGCCTGTGTAGGAAAGCATACAGCCTTCATTCTGCACTGCAAGACTCCAGGGAAAAAAAAATTGTTGAAGTATTTATGAGAGTATAAATGACTCAAGAGTCAGAGACTCTGGAAAATAGAATATAAAATCAATATCTTTGACTCAATGAGAAATATTTCTGCAAGATATACGACATCTTCCTGCAAGATATATTAGTTTGACGATTTATGATTTCTCTGCGGTTGTCATTTGAGATGGCCTGTATGTGAGTCATAACTTCTGTGTGAACCATTGCAGATCAGTCATTGAAGTTCGAGATGGATTAACATTTCTGGATTTGATTGTCAAACAAATTGAGGTTGTCTTTTGTTCCCTTGTTTTTGCTCGACATTTTTTCTGCTTCTCCTGTGCGAACTTTCTACTTGATAACTTGGTTATTATTGTAGAACCTCAATTCCAAATACGGAAGCAACGTTCCTCTGCTTTTAATGAACTCCTTCAACACTCATGATGATACGCTAAAGGTGCATGATTTTCATTCTTTATCCTCTTTGATGGGTAGAATTATAAGCCGAGTTCACTTGTAAACTAACAATTTGCCTATTTGTAGATTGTCGAAAAATATAAAAGCTCAAATATCGAAATCCATACGTTTAACCAGGTCCGCAGTACTAATTCTTGTTTTTTTTTAATTCTGAATTGTAACATCTTCTGGAGTTTCTAGACTTTGAGCTCTTATTTCTCTGCCGCGTCCCTCAAATTCATGCAGAGCCAATATCCTCGATTGGTTGTTGATGACTACTTGCCGTTGCCATCGAAAGGGAAGACTGGCAAGGATGGATGGTATGACTACATTTGAATATTGCCTTCACCGTATTACTGCATTGAATTTGACGACAGCAATACTATTAGAAATTTCTCTGTTTAATCTTTGCTGAAGTAGCATCTATGAAATAGCAGTGGATAATTTAACGCATCTATCTAAACGGAATTCACTTCTTAGTTTTCTTATGAGCAACACAATCATGCGTAGGTACCCTCCTGGCCATGGGGATGTCTTTCCATCATTATTGAACAGTGGAAAACTTGAAGCCCTGTTATCACAGGTTGGCACCAGAACCCTATTTGTAGTTGTACTTTGCCTTTAGTTACTACCTCCGGTCCTAAATATAGGACAAAGTTTGTAGTGCAAATTGCACTACAAACTTTGTCCTATATTTAGGACCGGAGGGAGTATTTCATAGCCATCATCGTCACTGCAGTTTCATGGATCCTTCATTTCCTCTTTTGTTCTGTTATAGGGTAAGGAGTACATATTTGTTGCCAATTCAGATAACTTGGGTGCTATTGTCGACTTGAGTATCCTCATTTTGGTTTTTTTTATTGATTCCTTGTTTTTCTATTATCTGTGGCTATACTTGTTATTAACACATAAGGTATTTCTGTCATTTTTATCAGTACCCTTGACTGGGTAATTTAGAAATCTTGAATCATTTGGTCCAGAAAAAGAACGAATACTGTATGGAGGTAAGAAAAATGGTTGTTGTCAAGTAGTTACTTGCCTTAACTAATAAATATACAGCCTTGTCATTTCTATATGGTTTTTGGGGCTTGTTATTGTACAGGTGACTCCCAAAACATTGGCTGATGTGAAGGGTGGCACTTTAATCTCTTACGAAGGAAGGGTTCAGGCATGAATCTGTTGTTTATATTTCATTTCTCTACTTTTTTTATCTGTTGTTGTAGTTCACGGTTCTGGACTTGTCAAAATATGCCTTAACCTTCCTAATTCCTATGACCATTTACTTTGATGTAATGTATGCCTTCTACAATTATCACCCGCATATACATTTATCTACAATTTAACAATTGGTTTGTCCCTCCTCTATTTGATTTCTGTACCTCGGGAGAAATTATAAGAAAACTAGGATCAATTAAAATCCAGAGAAAAATTGTTGGCATTAAGTGACAGTTATGTTTGAATGTGTTTAATGCAGCTCCTGGAAATTGCACAAGTCCCAAATGAACATGTAAGCTTCTCAATCTCTCGTCTTCATTAGATATTTTCTAACGCAACCTACCCCTTTACTTGTATAGTCAGTAGTTCTAATTGTTCTATAATGAAGTTATGAAGATCATGATTAGCTTTAAATAATTATATTCTTTGGCGCCATTGCCTCTAGCTTGAATTGTTGCTATGGGTTATCAGTACTTGAGTGGAGGGCATCTTATCCTCCTCCATTGTATATATTTCATTCTTTTTCAATAACACTTTTTCATTAAAACTCAAGTGCATATTTCATTCTTTTTCAATAACACTTTTTCATTAAAACTCAAGTGCATGCGTGAGAGGAAGAAAATATTATTAAGCATGATTTCTGATCATTTTCATTGAAATAACTATTTCTTCAGTGAAAAATTTTGACTATTGAAAATATTACATATCATAAGAGGAATTTCTGGGCATTGATTTTTTGTTAGCTTGCACTTTTGTAACTAATGTGCGTTCTACCAGGAAAGCCCTTTATATTAAAATAGATGCAAAAGGATTATCCTCTGCAAACATAGGCCCAATCTCTAGGCATATTTCTCTACGAAAGCAGTTGATAAACATTGGTGATATGAACTGTTAAATTCCTTTAATCATGCTAGAATACGATAATAGAAGATATTATAGACTGTATTGTATGATATATATAGAGTCTGCTAGAAGCAACTGAAGCTTCTTCTGTGATAGGTTGTATAGGCTAGGCTATGTTGATACTTGATAGGCTTTCAATAAGCCATAATTACCTGGGCTCATCCTTTGTGTTTATTATACACCCTCTTCTCAGATGAAATAAACATGCATTTGAACCATATTTCTCTACAAATCAAAATGTGTTTAGTGTTCTCATTGATGATATAGAGGTTATCCTGTACTGCGAGATTATGACTTCTACAATGGGAATGAGAGTGGAAAATCTGGAAGGGGAATAATTCTTTATTAGAAAAAGAGCTTCCACAATTCTGTGTCAAGTTATTAGACCTAACAAGCTATAATCATAAATTTTCATATCAGGAGAATAGGATGAACAAATGCAGAAGCTTTTCTATCTTCCCACTTTCTTCTTTCTATCTAGATCGCCGTGCCCAAGTTGATGCTTGGTATAAGCCTGAAATTATCGATATTTGACATAAATTGTAGTAGCTAGAACATGGCTGTAAATAATGAGAAAAGCCTTGAAGTCTTGATGGACAGTATGATTATGCCATTGACCCATTATGGTGGCTTTTGCACAGGTCAATGAATTCAAATCAATAGAGAAGTTCAAAATTTTCAACACGAATAATTTGTAAGTTTTAGTGGCTAATTATTTTTGTTGGTTATATGGCCCAACTAACAAGGTGTTCTTCAGGTGGGTGAACTTGAATGCAATTAAAAGGCTTGTTGAAGCTGATGCTCTTAAGATGGAAATTATCCCCAACCCAAAGGTGAGGAATGATCTTCTACAATAGTCACTTTTCTTAGGTTGCATCTAGACTTATGGAACTTAGTTGGAAAATCTCTGACAAAATTGTGAGGATTTTAGGAGGTTGAAGGAGTAAAAGTTCTTCAGCTGGAAACCGCAGCTGGTGCAGCAATAAGGGTACTCAATGTTGTTTTGACATGTTATTTAAAATGTTCTTGATGATGAAACTGAGCTTCTTGTCTCTTACTTTCATCTTTTATGGCAGTTCTTTGACAACGCTATTGGAACCAATGTGCCTAGATCCCGGTTCCTTCCAGTGAAGGCAACTTCTGATTTGCTTCTAGTCCAGGTTATAAACTTTTCTGACAGAAGGCATGAATTTTGGATCTGGATTTGATGTATTGTCAGACATAACCAGTTCTCTTGTTTTGCAGTCAGACCTTTACACTTTGCAAGATGGCTCTGTCATCCGTAACCCAGCAAGGGCAAATCCTGCAAACCCTGCTATTGAATTGGGACCAGAATTTAAGAAGGTCAAGATTTACATTACTGATTATCCTGCACTAGATGGTGAGAGTAATACTGATTTTCCAACACTCCTGAACAGGTTAGCGACTTCTTGAATCGTTTCAAGTCAATTCCCAGCATTGTTGAGCTTGACAGTCTTAAAGTGGCCGGTGATGTATGGTTTGGAGCTGGTGTTACCCTCAAGGTATATGATTTAATCCAATTATATTTGAATCTCTTATTTTCGACAATAATTCTAAAGATTACAGTGTAGGATTTCTTTCATTAAAAGGGTGAAAAAAATTACTCTACCAAACAAAAGGATGACAAATAGAATTGTGCAAGGGTAATAAATTTAATGGCATGCTTATATTGCTTGAGTTTGTCATCCACCTCTCCGGCACTGTTTGCATTCAATTGAAAAAAGGTAGTTTCGACTTCAGTTTTGATGGCTGCTCAAGATAACCCGATTGTTATTGGAGGGGTGGGCATATGATTGGTAGTGTGCTGAATGCTAAGGTCTGATAAATACTATTGTATTCACTAACCGGGACTGAGGTAAATAAAAATGATCTTAATTATCTATCATCATCCACCCAGGTACCTTGATTTGTTTTTTTGGTGGGAAAGTTGTCCTTTCTTTTTTAACTAGCTCATAAAATTAATTATATCCATTTGCATAATACTTTATCCAAGTTGGCCCAAACTGCATCAAGACCCCATACGACGCTAGGATTGAGATATATGAATCTGCATATACATATTCATCGTCAATCCTAATTCAGGCCTATTATATCACATATTAACTGCTTTTCTTTTCGTGAAATATCCTTAAAAAAATCGTTGTTATTATAAGCAACAATGCTTAGACCTCGATCCCTGGTTATTTCGAAATCAAAGCGGAAAGACAAATCAATAGCAAAACTAAGAATTCTTAGTTTCAGAACTCAACATGTTTCAAATTATTTTCTTAAATGGCAACTCTTAATATGATTAATATGATTTTGGTTAGTTTTTGTTGTGAGAAAGAAAAATAATGTCGAACCTTCTCCTTATAATTTGTATTCATTAAGAAATTTTAGTTGTATCTTTATACTTATGGCTACAAACAAGTTCATTGTGAATCTCACCAAGCAAGCGAATTGATTAGGGTGATCATACCAATCATTATTCTGATTATTGAGAAGTTATTATCTCCTACTTACATAAGATTTTGCGTGTTTCTTTCTTTCTTAGTTTATTTTTGAATTTCTTTTCTATTTGCTTTCTGACGCTTCTTGTTCTGTTGGTGCTTCAAGGGCAAAGTCAGTATTGTTGCAAAAGCTGGTGTGAAGCTGGAAATACCTGATGGAGCCCAAGTTGAAAACAAGGTATTCCAGTACTTATATGGAGCTTGCTTGTTAGATCTTTGCATGAGCTTGCCATTTTAAGTACCTCTAATAATGTTGGCTTAAAAAAAGTACCTATAAAATATGAATTATTATGTGCAGGAAATCAATGGTCCCAAAGACCTCTGAACTATCCTTGGTCTCAAAGACGAAAGGATCATGCCGGATAATGCTATGCCCTCTTGATGATGTATTTTTTGTCTTGAGTTTAATAGAAAAAGAAAATAAGAGAGAAACTTTTTGTCGATGATGTCTAAACACATGGCTTTGTTCATCATTTTTGTTGCCTATATTGTAAGCCTCGAGCTTGCACTAGTCTGAGATGTGTTGGGTTGTGATTTGTAAGTTTATGAACAGTGGACTTAAATTTCATTATACTATACATATATTGGTATGATGATTTTTGATATTAGAAAAAACTTGCATTCACTTTTACTTTTATCACATAACAAATAAAACAATCTTTGTCAATTAAAATTAACAATTTCAGGTAATGTCCGTCTAATTTTTTTCCATCAATTTTTTTTACTAATTCGAACTTTCAAATAATATAGTTGTAAGTGTAAATAACACTCGTGTGGCCCCACTTATCTTAATCTGAATTGATTGAGATTTAAAGTTGTAAGTATGCAATTTTTTACCGATAAGTGATTATTATTTTAAAAACCTGAAAAGTATATTTGTGCTCCTATAACTTTATATAAAATTTTAGTTTGATTCCTTAATTTTATAAATTATTTTTCAATTATCTAATCTTAATATGGTTAGTTTCAAATGATATTTTTTATGTCAATTATTATTATTTTTGAAAATTAAACTTAATATGTTAATAAAGTTGAAGCTGATAAAAAAGACAATTTATAAAGTTAAAGAATCAAAATGCAACCTTATACTATAAAGTTAAATGATTATAGCTATATTTTGGGAAAATCTCAAAACAAGGCTTCCAAAATTTCAAAATCTCAAATGAGGTTTGGTTCCTATAAATGATAAGGGATTTACAGCATTTAATAAGAAATTCATAACTTATTTTAGTAGGAAATTACTGATTAGATATTTTGAAATTTTGAAAGTCTTTTTTGAGATTTTCCCATGTATTTTGGCCTAAATTTCTAGGTTACTAATTCCTTCAAAACGTGTTTTTTCAATTTATATATTTAATGATACTAAAAGTTTAAAACATAAAGTAATTTAATAAAATTAGTTTTTTTTCTTAATCAATAATACATATATGATATCTTACTAAAATTTTCTGTGTGTAATTGTGTATGTGTGTGTGTTTTCATGTACCCATCAATTTGGTCTTGCCTTGATTATTTTGCTAATTGCTTGCTTTCATGAGAGCTTCCACTCTTTCATGCTAGTGGGTCACACAACCTTTTGCAAAACCATTTCAAATACTATGGGAATCATCATATAAAGTGGATCTTCTATTAAAGATGACATATAATACTAATATTTTTTTTTTGGCCAAAGAGAGGTAATACTAACTAAAGTATCACATTTGTGTATAAAGATTGAGTTATATTAGTAATAGTTTGTGAATAATGTAGTTTGATACAAATTTTATTTTATATAGGGTAAAGTAGCAAAAATATTTATTACCTTTTTTCAAAAGAGCTATTGGCACTATAAATAAATTTTGGGTGCAAAAATACTTCTAATGATTCCAAAATGGCCCTTAAATGTCACTTTTGCTAAATTCCTCTACGTTAACTGTTCGATTCAAATTTTGGACCAAATAAAGTGAGGGTAGAGGAGCAAAAATACCCTCTATCTTTTTCAAAAAGAACTAGTGGATCCATAAACAAATTTTGGGTACAAAAATACCAATGATGATTTTTAAAAGGGCCAGAAAATGCTATTTCCGTTAAATTCGTCAGATAATTGTTTTATTTTGACTCGTGAACCACACTATTTGTCTAGTTGTACTCCACCCTAGAGGTCGATGTTGCCGCAGTTCCATTGGGGTACGGTCAACGTTGTAATTCTTGTCAGGTGGGAGTTTGGATCTTGCCGGTAGTGGCATTAAAGGCATAGGGCGATGTGAAAATTGGTTAAAGATGAAGGTTGGTGGAAGACGTTGCCGCTAGATGGGGTGTAGATCTTGCCATTGTAGATCTCGCCAGTGTGATTCTCATGAGGTAGGATCTCTTGTGTGGCAGTGGCAAAGGCACAGGCAAAAGAGGGTGTGTGAAAATTGAAAGGGCAGTTAAGTTAAAAATGGGAAAGGTCTATGTCATACAGTCAAAATAACCAAGGTGGAGTACAACTAGACAATATAGTGGGGCCCACAAGTCAAAATAAATGGTTGTTTGATGAATTTAACAACAATGGCATTTTAAGGCCCTTTCAAAATCGTCATAGGTATTATTACACCCAAAACTTGTTTGTGGTGTCAATAGCTCTTTTTGATAAAGATAGAGGATATTTTTTGCTCATTTACCCTCACTTATTTGGTTAAAAGTTTGAATCAAGCAGTCAACATAGATGAATTTATTAAAAGTGACATTTTAGGGCTATTTTATAATGATCATAAGTATTTTTACTATTAAAATTTATTTATATTGCCCGTAGCTCTTTTTTAAAAAGATAAAAAGTATTTTTGCTCTTTTAACTTTTTCATATGTATTAATATATTTTTGGGAGAATTACCTAAAAATACCTTGGAGGTAAATTAATTGCTGATTGCTACCAAGTGTGTAAGGGATCTTCCGTGTGTGTAAGCAATCTTCCGTTTTATGCAAACCATCTTCCGTGTATGTAAAAATTTTCCATATAAATATGCAAACAATTTTCCGTTGTATGTAAAATATCTTTCGTTATATGTAACAGATCTTTCATGGTAACATTCAGTAATTAATTTACCAACAAGGTATTTATCAGCAATTCTCTCTATATTTTTACGTAGGAATATATATATTTAGTTAATAATTATTTGGATGGAGAGAAAATGTGAGAGAAAGGAAACTAGAGAAAAACGGAGAGAAAACTTACTCTGGGAAAATTTGGACGGGGGAGAAAATGAGAGGGGGAGAGAAGGGAGTGGGCCCGCCTTATTTTCTCTTGTGAGCGATTGGGAGTGGAAAATCATTGCTCCACGCTGCCCTCCCGCGCGCAAAAGTTCTCCTCCGCCTTGTTCCGTGTTCGCGTGGCTGTCCTCTCACCGTCGCCGTCCGTCGAGCCGTTGCCGCCGTCGCCTCTGGTAATTGCCGTCTTCCTCAAGCATCGTCATCATCGTCTCCTTCTTGAGGGCTGCCCCTTTCTTCACTTTGTTGAATTCGTGCCGCGTCTTTGCTCTTCAGGTTTGTGCTCTGCTCCTGCCCTAACGCTGTGTAAAAATTATTCGGCGGCTCTGCTCCTGCCATTTTTGTTCTGGTTTGTTAGCTTCAATAAAGTCTGTTCGATAGCTTGGCGCCGTTTTTGCTCTGCTTTGTAATAGAGACCAGTAGATTGCATAGTCTACCCGATAGCTTTCCGAGGCTAATGAAAAACAAGGAGTAAACTGATAAGAGGGGTCACTGCAGACGCATAGCCAATCATCATACTCCATAAAGGATATTTGCCAACTTAGGTATCTTTATTGAGTTTGGATACATTTGCATGTGGTGTGGTTCAAGTAAAGGAACTTGAATAATCCACTAGTCAAGCATTTCAGCACATCATAAATTCCTCAGGGTAACAGGTCGGTCTAAGTATTTCCTTCTTTTTCTCTCCTGATTTGCTTTTCATGATCTCTCATTCTCATAGTTAAAATAAGACAATATTTTCATCAATACGACGTAGAAGAGTGTGATTTTTCTACATTTTTTCCAAAGTAAAATAAGATTCCATTGTTTTTTAGACTAGAAGAAAAGCGAACATGTTCACCAATGACCAGAGGCAAGAAGTGCGAACTGGAAAATATGGAACCCCAAGACTGCAATACCTTCAGGCACTTGTTCTTCTTTCTTTCCAGTTAATCATAAAAACATTTCTTTTCATCCAATATTCCGTGATTTTCATTTTTTTTTTCGTGTGTGTATGTGTGAAACTTGAATCATCGACTCCTTGATCTCTTAAATATATGCTCTATGTTATATATCCTTCAGGAATGGGCAACTATTTAAATTTATTGCTTTGATGTTTGGAACCTAAAAGCAGTAAACTTTTGTTTCAGGAATTGGTGACTCAGTTTCAGAGCGCAACTCAAGATGGTACGGAGTACTTTATGCTGTTTTATTTTGTTTCTTGAATTCACTAAGATTGAGTCCATAACATATTTTATTATCCCCATGAAAGCAACAATCTAATCTATCCTCCTTGATAACTTGGCATTGGGTAGGAATGAAATACCCTATTGATGGTTTGACACGATTGTGAGTGAAACTATTATCTTTACACCATAACAAAGGGAAATAATGCAGAATGATAGAAAACTTCTCCTAACCATTTGATGCGCTGGATATCTCTGAAAGGCACTTCATAATTTAATTCCTTGACAATTGCTTTCTCAAATTTTCGTATATATACCCAAAAATCTCTAACCAAGTCCCATTAGCCCCCCCTTCTGCCCCCATGTGTCCATGGCTTGCTTTCCATAATATCTACACAACCATCCTTGATGTCTTTCCCTCTGATATATGCCTAAGTCACAGTGGTTCACTGTGAACTTGATGAGAGTGTGTTCTTGTCCTCTTCCCAGGAATTTCTTTTGTCTTGATCTTTTGTACAGTTCCTTACATGCATTTGAAATATTGTCACTATGTGATGAAAATATTATGTTTAAAATGTTATTCTTACAAATTTTGTTCTTCTTTTAAGAGTTGTACTGTTAACGTCTCATGTTAAACTAAGCAGCTTGCAAGAGGCGAACAAGGCCTAGTGTGTAATAATGAGTCATTTGATTCTAATCCTAAAGTTGATGTATAGAGCTACTAGGGAGCTATTGGGGGAGGGAAATTCTCTCTTCCTCTGTTATCTGAATGGATAAATGCCTCAAGTGTTTGTAAATTGTAGAGTTCTGCTTAATGAGATTCATGATCCACTACTCCCACCATATCAATGTTTCTTGTTTTTGCAGAGACAAGAGAGAAAATAGTGGCAAATTTGGCAAACTTTGCCTATGATCCTTACAATTATAACTTCTTGCGTCAGGTTTCATACAACTCTCTTTCTTGCTAGAAATATTCTTGTTATGAACTACAACTCCATTGCTCACTACTGTTGGCATTGTAACATTTTTTTTAATGTGATATATAAGCAGCTCAATGTTTTGGAACTTTTTCTGGACTGCATAACCGAACCCAATGAGAAGCTTGTGGAGTTTGGAATTGGAGGAATATGCAATGCTTGTGCAGGTAAGTGCAGTTTCACCTTTTGTGATGTCAACATCTATACCTGATGTTTGGTATATTTACTTGACAAAAGTAGAAGCAACTTTTTGCAGATCCGACCAATTCTAATATTGTAACTCAGTGTGGGGGGATTCCTCTTGTCATTCAATGTTTATCAAGCCCAGTTAGAAACACTGTAAGGGTGATGGCTTAGTTGTTGAGTATGTTTCAATTTCCTCTTATTGTTTGTTTACTGTTTTTAAAAAAACCCTTAAAGAAATAAAACAAAAGAATTTTTTGTTACCTGTTATCCATCTAGAGTTTTTAATAACTGTTTTCTGCATTTTACAGCAGAATATACAGAGAGCAACTTGGAGTTCTTTCCTGTGTTTTGTTTTCTTTCAGAAACACGGGAAAAGTCAAAAGAGTTTTTTAAGAATATTATTGTCCTTCCTTCTTTTAAAAGCATCTTTGAAACTGTTTCATAAAATTGAAACTCAAAATAAAAATAAATTAAAAGGATACTACAAAATTGGTCCAGTTGTCCATGTTATGTTTTTTTTATTACGTTAGGAGATGCTCGATATGGAAATTCATAGCCACCAAAGTCTCACCTATTTATTAATAGTTTTTTCATTCTTAAACTTGCTTGTGGGAACTACTAGTAATTTCTTTAGTGGTGCTGAAAAATCACAAGTTAATTTACTTTTATATAAGTTCCGGATATTGCCTGTGATGGTTAACCGAAAGTACTTACCGCATGATATTAGGTGAATTTTGCACTTGGGGCTCTTTACTATCTGTGCAACGAATCCAACAAGGAAGAAGTTTTAAAGTCAGAAGTAGTGGATGTGATCAAGAGATATGCGGATGCTGAAACAGTTAGTGTGAGCTTCAGTAATCTTGCTAAAGCTTTTCTGGACAACATCTATCTGTGAACTTGCACTAGTTTGGTGCTTACAATACTCATCTAATTTGGGAAATTGAGCCACTTTAGTTACAGCAGTATGCTTCATTTTATATTTTATATTCATATTGATAATGTGTGTGTGTGTGGGGTCATATAGGAAAAAATATTGGACAGCTAGGATTTCTATATGATGAAAAGTCGGTGTGGCATATGTTATTGAAGAAAAAAAGGAAAATTGGACAGATAGGATTTCTATATGATGAAAAGTTGGTGTGGTGTATGTTATTGAAGAAAAAGGATAAAGGTGTAAAAATACATATTATCCTTTTCAAAAAGTGTTACTTACCTCATAATCAAATTTTAGGTGTAAAAATATACATGAATTTTTTAAAATAGAGTAAAAATGTTATCTTTGTTGACTCCATTGAGTATTTGTTATCTTTTGAAACATTTTTGTAAAGGTGTAAAAATACCTATCATTTTTTTTTCAGAAATTGTTGCCCGCATTATATGCAAACATCAAGTGCAAAAGTACTTATATAATAAGCATGTTTGTTTCGACTTAAAAAAACTTATAAGTTGCTTTTTACGTAAATCGAGACACAACTCCTCTCACATACTTACTTCGTATACCGTAAATCACTATTAAAAAGCAACTTATAAGCAATCGAATCGCTCAACCAAACATACCTAATATTAATCCTAAATGTTATCTTCTCTCTCTTCTCTATAAAGGTGCAAAAATACCCCTAATCCTTTTCTCATTTTATTTTGTTTTTGAATTAATTACAAACTCAATTAAAATGAGAGAATACTTCTCCTCTTTAATTAATAAGAACATAATGGAAAAGCTATAACTTTGAATAAAATTTAAATAATTTTTTAATTATAAATGTTATTTATTTATTTTTGTATAAAAATTTTAAAAAAACCAATGAGAGTGAGCTATGGGTAGAGGTGAAATGGGCGGGTTGGGTTCTCTCAGAATCTTTTGCCTCATTTTCTTTTTAAAATCTCATGTCCACCCTCATTAAAAAAAAATAGATAGTTCATATTTCATATTTTATAAAACTATTATCTTAAACCTAATTAAATGCATTTAAACTTTTAAAATATGATTTATACCATTTATAACTGTAACACAAATAAAATTTTAAAAAAATTAAATTATAAAATACAATAAAAATAGTTTTAGAAAATATTAAATATGAACAATTCATTTTTTTTATTTGATGGTGGAGATGAAATTCTGAAAAAAATAGGAGAAAAAGGATTCTGAGAGTATTTTCTTCCTTGAAATGGGGATGTAACATCCTAGCGATCCAAATCCTTATTAGGCGTCCCTAAATTGACCAGAGCCTGGCTCTGATACCAAACCCTTATAAGGCATTCCCATATCGACCCGAGTCAGGCTTTGATACCATACCCACATCGACCTGAGCCTAACTCTGATACTATTTGTAACATCTTAGCGCCTCGCTCTTGATATTGTTCACTTTGAGGCCCTATCGCTTCTGACGGTTTTAAAACGTTGAGGTATCTAGACCCTTATAAGATGTCTTTTGTTCTCCTTCCTGGCCGATGTGGGACATAACACTTTACCCACCTTTGGGCCCGGTGTTGTACATTAACTCATATCAACCTGAGTTTGGTTCTGATACCATTTGTAACATCCTAGCGCATCACCCTCGATATTGTTTACTTTAGGGCCCTGCTACCTCTCGATGCATTTTAAAATCATGGGGGCGATGAGGCCCCAAAGCGAATAATATCAAGAGCAAGGTGCTGGGATGTTATTGATTGAACCATATTTTTATACAATTTTTTATAATTAAATTGGGATTTTTAATGCATTTTCTGGGACATTATTGTATGATTAAGCACAAATTTTAATTAGAGACATTTGTATTGAATTAAGTGTAATTAGGGGTAAAATGATCATAAATTTGTTAATTATTTACACAAATGTTTTCTTGGACTTTTGATGCTATCTTGTGCTTAATCTTGCATTGTAGGTATTAAAAAAGAAATTGGAGATTTTGGAGGGTCAGAATTAATATTTTGAGGTCTAGGAAAAATTACAGAAAAGTTCCCTAAATTTTTTGTAAATTACAAAAATGTGAAGAAAAGGGCCTAGGTAAAATCACAGCAACATTCCTAGAATTTTTGATAATTACAGTTTACCCTAAAGAGTTTCGAAAATTTACAATGTAGTCCCTATATAAGAACTTTTACAATTTTCAAGTAAGTCCCTAGTTAAAACGTAATTTGACCAAGGACTTCTTTAGAAATAACAGAGACACAAGCAGAAGGTTGGATCACAGTGGATAGCGCCGTGAAGCTGCATCTTTTTACCTTCAATCTTCATCTCCAACTTCAACGGTCGCCGGTCACTTCCTCTACTTCATTTATGGTCGCGGGCGACCTCGCATTCACTCTTACCTTCACTCTATCTCCCTCACCATCACAGACAGCTATGACACAGACCGGGAGCTGAGAGTTTTGTACAAAGGCACCGCGTAAGCTGAGTGAATTACCTCCCTTCCATATCTCCACCTTCTTTCTCGTCGGCAACATCGTTTCCTTCCTCTGTGGCCGGTGAGCTTGCTGTTACCTGAGAAGAGCACCACTATATCCTCCGAACACCCCATCGAGCTGCACTTCATCACTATCACTGTCAAAAACCACAGAGAGAGAGAGAGACGATCGGAGGAGAGACAGAGAGCTCCCAGACCAGAGATGCACATCCTCCTCTGTCCTTCCTCTGTTTTTCCTTTTACATCACCACCGTCAACTCTCTCACCTACCATCACCAGCGACCTCCATTTCTTCCTCACCGTCAGCGATATTCTAGATCAAAGACAAGCCGTGGACTGAGAGAGACTGAGACAGATTTCACAATTCTCACCATCACTGTTCCTTTCCCCATCTCCGGCGAACCTCAACTTCACCACCAGCAAGATCACTGTTCAGACCGTGGCTCCCCTGAAGTTTTATATGCTCATTTTCAGTTCACCATGGAGTTCTAATTTAATTGCCTATTGATTCTGTTTCCTCTGTGGTTGTTTATTCATGGCTGCTGTTTAGAATTTGAAGATGATTTTGTTTGCTGAAGCTAATTTCATGAGTGGCTAATTCTCTTGCTCCTAGGTGGTGGAGTGGAGAGTGGCTAGAGCTTCAATGTGCTATAAAGGGGAGTTTATTAGTTTTCTATTAGCTCATTATATGTATTAATTGTGATGTGTTTGGTATACTTCTATATTGATACATATTTGTGAGACTTGGATGAGTGTTCATTTATCATTGTTGGTTAACATTTGTGTTGAATTTTGTGTTGATGCACTTGGACTATGTATTGAAATTATTTCCTTATGTTTTTAATGAGATTATACATTGTATGTGATTACTATGGTGTGTAATTGCATTAATTCATATTGAATGTTGCGATTGTGCTCTCATTTAAGAGGAAACAAGTGCATTCAAATGATTTTCAAACACACTTCAAGTAGTTTTTAACAATTTATCTAAGAGATAATTATGAATGTGATCGTAGGATTAGTCATTAATTAGGTAAATTGAACTCAGTACGTTTGCTTGAGGTTTTTACTTTGACTTGATGATAAATTAACTCCCAAATCATTTTAAGAAGCTATGAAAGCCATTTACTTTGCTACCAAGATTCATTTCTTCATATCCATCCCATTTTTATAAAAATACCAAAAATAATAGTTTAGCTTTTAATTAAATTGCATTCTTCTTTTAGTTATTAATTTGAAAAACTAAAATCAATTTCCTCTTGTTTTTATTGCATTTGTATGGCATTTAGATTACTAGGATTCAATAAAAGGCTTCTCGAAAAGAAAGAACGATCTCAGGTTTGCCTATACACAATCCTTAGTTAATTTTTGATTATGGACCCCAAGGCTAACACACTAAAACGTCCTAATAACTTATATGGGAAGACATTAAAATTAAAAGATAGGGCGAAGGTGTAAATTTGGCAATGAACAATTTCGCCTGGAGCATCTGTAAGACTTATCTATTTTCGGGTGCAAAAATGGCAATAAACTATTTTTTTGGGAGCAAATTTGGCAACGCCGTTAAAAAACACTTAACGGCCGTTACTTTTTGAAATGTGGGTCCCAACAGGCTTCTCGCTCTGCCTGTTGGGATCTACATTTCAAAAAGTGACGGCGGTTAAGTAGATTTAACGGCGTTGCCAAATTTGCTCCCAAAAAAATAGTTTATTGCCATTTTTGCACCCGAAAATAGATAAGTCTTACATATGCTCCAGGCGAAATTGTTCATTGCCAAATTTGCACCTTTGCCCTAAAAGATAATTAAACTAGGGGGAGGGAGGGGCCCACAATATTCTCTCATTTACTTATCACTCAATTCTCGCTATTTGTCGCAACGTAGTTTCACTTCAGTAAAGAGAAATAGAGAGAAGCGTCAGTTGGAGAGGTTTCATGTATGCTAGTAGTTTGTAACTATAGTTAGTTAGTAACCATCAGGCGGATGATCCAATGGGTAAGAACATACACGTCTATTAAAAATAGTGGTATCCATACCATATATATTATTGAAATCAACTTGTGTTTGCCCATTTCCTCTTGGTCTCGATTTGTACCTCTACTTACACAATTGCCATCCCTGTCATTCTCATTCATTCTAAACTACTGCAACTGGGTAAAAAAGTTCCCAAAGATGTCCTATTCTCCTCCTTGAGACCATCCCTTGCTACTTGCGTTCGCGTGGATTGGAAGGAGTCCCCTATGGCTCACATGTTCAAAGCCAATGTGCCTGGTCTCACTAATAGCGACGTGTAGCTAAAGATTGAAGATGGCATGATACTTAATATAAGTAGACACGAGAACAATAAATTGAAGGAGGAATATGATACCTGGTACCTGAATCAGCATTGTAGCGACAACTTCTCTAGGAAATTTAGGCTTCAAGTATATTAGATCTAGGCTACGGTGGGCAAGTACTTACCTCATGGTGCCCAAGGACATCCTTACCATTCAAAGTTTTGTATGACGTGTCACTCTCCCCTTTAATATTTTTACCTTTGATTTAATAAGCATTTGTGTGGATGGAAAGGAGACCCCTACGGCTCATGTGTTTAAAGCCGATATGTTTGGTCTTACGAAAGACTATGTGTAGCTGGAGATTGAGGATGACAAGATACTTAATATAAGCGGACATAGAAACTGCCAACTAAAGGAAGAATTTGAGTACCTGGCACCTGAGTTAGCACGACAGTGGCATCTTCTATTTAGGCTTCAAGTTGATCTGATCTAGGCTGTGGTGGAGAATGGCGTACTCACTCTTACTATGCCCAAGGATGTTCTTACCATTCAACATTCTGTCTTGTCACTCTCCCCTTTGATGTTTTGGAAGGAGACCCCTACAGCTCACGTGTTCAAAGCTAATGTGACTGGTCTCACAAAGGATGATGTGTAGCTGGAGATTGAAGATGGCAAGATACTTAATATAAGTGGACATAGGAACCGCCACCTCAAGGAGAAATCTGATACCTAGCACCTGAATCAGCGTTTCTTTAGGAGATTCAGGCTTTAAGTTGATCACATCCAGGCTATGGTAGACAACGGTGTACTCACTTTCACTATGCCTAAGGGCATTCTTACCATTCAAATTTCCCTAAGACACGTCACTCTCCCTTTCGATGTTCTTACATTTGACCATCCACGTAGATTGGAAGGAGGCTTTTATGACTTACATGTTCAAACTCGACGTACCTGGTCTCACGATGTTTAGTTGTACATGCTTTAAAAATGGCAAGATATTTCATATAAGAAGATACAAGAACGACCAATAGAACCTACAAACTGACGCCGAACATGGCAATGGTAGCTTCTCTAGGAGATTCACGTTTCTAGTGGAAGGTCAACTTGATCAGATCAAGGCTTTGCTGGAAAAGAGCGTCCTCACTATCATTGTGTCCAAGGGAGGGAAGAAGAAGCCAGCCTTTTATGAAGTTCGAATATCTAGATATCCAGGTCTAGCCTTGTTTCTTTGTACAAGCTAAGCTAGCAATAGTTATGGTTAGGGTCTTACATGAGAAATGATGAGTTGCTTTAGTCTCGTTTTGCTTGGTGTGAGGCTCTAGTGTCTAGGATCACTATTCTTTTGCTTCTTCTAGCATGAAATGAATTGTGAACTCTGTTATGCAATTTAGATTATCTGCCTATGTTTTCATGATCGATCACTATGTTTTTCTAGTGTCTGGGATGACGTTGTAAAAGCTCAAGTATGAAATGAATTGCCATCTCTACTAGACAATTTAAACTAGCTATCTGAGTATTATGTTTTAATCAAGAATCGTCTTCGAAAGTCACTTAAATGCATATCTAAGTGTTGAGTAAATTAGTAGTTGATCGAGGTTCCCTCTCTGTGAGCTTAACCAACGCTATGTTGTAAAAATGTTATCTATTTTTCCTTCATTGTTGCGTCATGTAGAATGAAAAAGGAACCCGTACTGCTCTATTATAAATTGTGTCAATACATTATGCATATGATACATCTTTCTGGTGCAAGGTGGCTTCAACTCTATTGAAGCCACAATACTGAAGAATATATATATATATATATAAGTGGTTAAGGCCATGTTGGGTAGAATAAACCAAAACTTTCAGTCAGACCCCTTCGTGGTAAATTAGTTTGAGTCAACCTCCAAAACTTTTTGAAACTTCAATGCACCCTATGGTCAAAATGGAATTAATTTTTGTGAGTGAAAAGACAATTGTAATGCCCCAAATTCTGATTAAGGGCTAATTGCATTTATTGAGAATGATTTTGTGAATTAAAGTTGATTTGAGATCCGAATTAATTATTGGAAATGCCCAACACCCTGTATTTTAGCATAATTATGTTACAAAGTAATTTTTGCGGTTAAAATGAGGGAAGGGCGTATGGAATAGAGAAAGAAATGAGAAAATGTATTATGTGGTAATTTAGTAAGAATTTCCATAATCAGGGGAAATATTGAAGAATGGAAAATTACCGGGCCAATTACTCAGTGACTAATTAAGAAATTAATTACTAACTAAAAGAAATGAGATGTGTGACTAAATGACTAATGGGCTAGTTAGTATAACTATGTGGTTACTTATTTGGTGAGAAATAAGGAGATTATGACATATGGCACCATTGGATGAAGAGAGAGTTGATGGAAAAGTCAAATAAGCATTTTTTTATTTCTTTTCTCTCTCTCCCTTTCTCTTATGCATATGGTATGGGCAAGGGGGTAGAAATTCTGCTCCCATCTTCATCATCTCATTCTCTCTCTCTTGCTTTCTCCATTTTCATTCAAGTTGAAGGTAGAAAGAGAAAAGAAAAGCTTGAGATTAAGGTAAGATTTTGACCTCAAATGCCAAAACTCTCTTCTTTAATCTTGTTCCTTGGGTTGAGGCTTCATTTCCATGGTTTTAGATTTTCCATTGGCGGTGTTTTGAGCACTCAAGAAAATCTAGAGGTTGAAGAAGCAAGGAACACTTTTGAGAAAGTTGTAAAGGTGAGTAAGATGAACACTTTAATATAAGTTTTGTGGCCATTTGGTTAATTCTTGAAATTATGGAATTTTGCCCTATTTTTGAAAATTAGGGTCATTGAGAGTTTGGTATGATGTGGTCATAGAAATGGTGCTTTGTATTGTATTTTGGAAAGATAAAAGTGAATTGAACCTTGAATGTAAAGTTTGGCAATTTTGGATTTTGTGTTGAATATATGCCAAAAGTAGAACATGATAATGGAATGAGAATTTGATTGTTTTAATTTTTCCATTGAATTCCTTATGGGAAATTGTGTGGGAGTAGTGATGGATGTGAATTTTGAACCGGTGGAAACTTAGGTTTAAAAGTTGCAAGTTTTGGTTAGTGAGAACTCTGTGCTGGCAGCTGTTTTTCATGGACGTTTTGAAAAAGCAAATGATGTCGAAAAATTCTGACACTTTTTAGTATAATAGTAGACATGCCAAGCTTTAATTGGATATATTATGGAGGTCATTTCGATATGTGTGCTGGAAGTTATGAATTTCCAAAGTTTGATGTCGAAACTGGGATCAATTCTGGAATAGCAAGGAGAATGGTTGAATTCTGTATTTTTGTGGCTATAGAAAGCAATGATTCATATTTTTCCTATAAATAGGACTTAAATAGCTTTCCATTGGATTTGGAATAATCCCATTTCAATTTTTCTAGATTTAGTTATGATTTTTGAAAGTCAGCCAAGTGATAGAAATTTTCTTGGCCACAGCCAAAGGTTTTTTACTACAGCCTAAAAGCTTCTGTCCAGCTTTTGGCCATAGCCAGAGGATTCTTGGCTGTAGACAAAAAATTTTGGACCTCTTTTTGGCCACAGTCAGAAGACTCTTGGTTGCAGCCAAAAACTCTGTGCTGTTTTTGGCCGCAGCCAAAGATTTCTTGGGTGCAGCCAACCCCTATTTTCAGCACTTTGTGATTTTGGAAAGTGATTTCTAACCTAGTATTTCCCAATCCTTTTAGGCTATTGTTAGAGACTTTCATAGCTACCTAAGGGACTTTAATGATAACCAAATCTAAGTGTTATGAAGTCATTTGAGTATTGGATTAGAGAATAACTCTTCGTCCTTAATTATAGATTATAGAATTTGATATTTGCTCAGCCCACGAGAGACTATTACTAGAGCAAGCATGAAAAGACCAAGGTAGTGACCTTTCTCTTATGTTGTGTATGATACATTATACGCATGACTTATCGTTATGTTGTCGTAGTGAAATACGTTATGCATAACCTTGCTGTGGTAAAATATGTGGATGTGAAATATGCCGTGGTGCATTGCAGCATGAGCAATTCAGCATGAGCAGTCGTAGGGGGTGATGTACGTCACACCTACCCCTGCAGTTGTAATTGCCGTTGTTATGTTGTGGAATTTTAAATTTCCCACAACGGAGAAACATGCTGGTGTGGCTATGTTGTTGTGGAATGTGTCATATGAAAACCTTACTGTGGTGAAATATGTAGATGCGTGATATGCCATAATGCATTGCTGCATGAGCCATTCAGCGTGAGCAGCCGTAGGGGATGATGTACATCACACCTACCCCTGCCATTGTAAATGATGTTGTTCTATTGTGGTGTTGTGATCTGCTTACATGCTTTATGGTTTTACATACTATGAGTGAATTATTACTACTGGATTCTTTAGAATCTCATTCTTTCCATAAAAAAATTTTCAGATAGGGCTAATGGTTCTAAAGAGAAGCAGGTGACGAAGGGCGGTTAGAGCTCCGGTTGGGATTTTTATTTTGGATAGTTGGTTATTACTTATGGAATTAATTGTATAATATTGAATAGTTTGTGTAATCCCCTAGAATGGGAAACCGATTATGGGCATTTGCACCCTGTAAACCCTTAGTTGATTAATGGAACCCGAGTGTGTTGGGAATTTATGTTGTACATTGATATTTATGAATGGAATCGAACTGTACAGGTCAAATGTGTATTTGAAATGTGAATATGAGACCGTGTTAAACAGGTTTTAGAAAAGTTTTTGCAAGCCTTGTTTTGGGAAATGACATTTTTAACGAGTTTCGAATTATCGTCTGGTATCTAATTCTCCAAAATTACATAATTGTGAACTTAATCTCGACCTTGGTATAAAGGGGGTTATATTTGTGGTATCAGAGTTGAAGTTCCTAGCAAGGGTAGTTTTGCTAGGAAAGTTGTGATAGTTCTCTATTATAGAGTGGGTAGTTAACCCATGATCATTGTTGTATACACGTAAATGTTCCTATTATTAGTGGGTATGTGAGTTTTAAGGAACATGTGTATACACCTAGTGTAATAGTGATGTTGTGAGTCATGTGTGTAAGAGAGGAAAGAACACAATGATTTGATCAGATATTAAAGGGTATAACTGAAGGTGGATGAAATAAACCACAATCCACCTGTTCTCATACAGTGGATGATAAAGAGTGGAGCTTTGATGTGTCAATCAGAGGATTGAGGTATGAATTGAGGAAGCGGTTGGCTTCAAGATAGTTTACCAAATTCAATAAAGATGTAGAGGGGTGTGCGAAAGTTAAGTGTGCTCAACCCAGGGAAATCCTAGGATGGGTGGCCTTGAGAAGTTGAGTTAGTAAAGTTATGGAGACTTGAGGAATGATTAGGATCTTGAGGTTTCTCTATGACTAATAATCATTTAAGTGAGATAGTTTAAAGGATACTTAGATGCATAGAGATATTGATAATGTAAGCATTGATTTTGAATAGGAACAGTTCTATCACGGCAAATACTGCCAGAAAGGTCTACTTGATGAGGATATGGCAATTTGAGGCATAGTAAAGGTTTTGTGATTTCTCTATGCTAAGTGATGATCCTTAGTAACACTGTAAGGTCAAAGGAATATAGATACGATATATGGTGCTATACGAGGAGTGGTGACCATATTGTTTTTTGATCCTAGGAGATCTGATATGATGATACTGAAGGTTGGGAATAGGCTTGAATTAATCTAAGCTAAAATAGTGCTTAGGTCTAAATGCGAATTTGTTGCACTATGGTGTTGGTGCATGACAGGAACTCAAACCATATGAACTAGATGGATAATGTTGAACCTTCAGTGATGTGTTGAGGTTATTACCCAACTGCTATGAAGAGTAGAGTAGGAGCTATCGATTTTGATTCTTAGCGTAACATATTGGGTATAATTGAGGAAAATAATTTCCAATGTATGTGATATAAGGTTCTAGATTTCATGATGAACCTAAACGTTGGGTTAGAAACCTTAAGTTATATGATATTATATGCCAGTGATGTTATAGTGGACTTGTGTGTCTAAAGGCCATAAGACCTAGGGGACCAGTGTGCCTTTAGGCTGGCAGATATACTTAAACTTGTGTTAGGTTGGTGATGTTCTATGGAAATGAGAACAATGATTTCCCGGCTCAACTAATGTTGAGGTTCTAAGAGTTGAATTGTGATCCAAGGATCAAACTCAATAGTTAAACTGATCCTTAAGAATTTGATTTAACCTGGATGGTTTGAGGTACTAGAACATGATATTAAAATGAACTGAAATATGTATGAGGTTTCTTGAGGATGCTAGTTGTTAGTCTAGCATAGGGAAAGATCTTGATAATAGAATATCCCTTATTGAATAAGACTAGTTCTTGATAGAACAATGAGTAGCCATGAGATATGGTGTCAAGGTTGAGACAGAGAATAGAATGTATGAGTGACTTCTGGTTTCTTCAATGATACTTCCATTTAGAGACAACCAACTAGAAAAAGCTATCTACGGCGGATTCGGATCAGAGAGGGCTACCTACGGAGAATTCTGATAAGAGAGGTTTACCTACGGTAAAATCTGATCGGAAAGGGCTACCTACGGAGAGTTTGACCTGAGGGGCTAACTAGTCAATTGATTGAGTGAAGCACCGAGTACAGTACCATAGTGTGGAGCCACCGTGATGATGAACCTTAGTATGGAGCTACCGTGACGATGAACCGTGGAGTGTAGCTGCCTTGATGATGAACCGTGGAGTGTAGCCGTCGTGACGTTGAATCGTAGAGTAGAGCTATGGAAACGTTGGCTCTCAACGATGGTGTATTGTAATGAATCCCATATTGAATGGGTTTTCTTGAGATAAGTGATGATATGGCTTAGATTGATTTGAGTTGAAACAGGCCAAGAGTAGGCACAGAGGAATATAGATTGTGGGTGCCGTCAGGTGTTATAGGAGGTTCTTTTGGGACTCCTATTAAATCAACCTGACATTACTGATACACACATACGGAGATAAACCTTAAAGTGCGAAGTGGAAGCATAGTGGAAGTGATGTGTTTAAGAATTGCACTGAGCAGAAGCTCTAAGCAGTAAGAACGATGTGTTAGTTATGGCTTTTGGAAGTAAAACTTTGGGGCCATGTTATCTTGAGAGAAGGGGTCTCAGAGGATCCTAGTATAGTGGAAGTAATACTAGATTGGTAGAGGCCAGAATCTATTATTGAGACTCGCAGCTTTAAATCTTGATGTAATACTGGAGGATTCATTCAAAATTTCTTCCAGATTGTTTTGCCGATGACCAAGTTCACGCGAAAGGATCAACCGTTGAGTGGGATGAATGATGTTAATGAAGTGTATGTGATGAGAAAAGCTCAGGGAGCTAAAGCTGAAATTGTCGAAGGCTAGCTCAATGGTACCATGTCTCGCCAAGTACTTGAACTTAACCCCAAGTTGAGTATTTGAGTCGTAAGGAGGGGAAAGAAAATCCCAAGGGGGGGATTATATTCCTTTGAGTACACCGCCACGCCAAGAGTCCTCCGGTAGCTAACAACGGTGGGGTGTGATAATGTCGTGTATCATGATGTGAATATGCTGGGATTGAGGTATGACCGTGTGCAGTAGAGCAGAGCTAGTTCAGCTGATGGCGAATTTGACTACTTGATTGGGGGTTCTCACTTGTGAGGGTGCTTACCTCGACATGGCCAACATGGCTAGCCACTAGGCTGGTTGCACCGGTGTTAACCCTAGGCCGAAAGGTGGTGCGTAAAACTTGAGTCTGCTTGAATCTGTAGTGACCATGCCAAGAGTCCTTCGGTAGCTAACAACAGCTGTGGTGACGGAGGGTGAAAGAGAATGAGGGTGGGGTGTGGAGATTGAGACTCCCGACCGGCCGCCTGGATAGAAGAGACTGAGACTCCAGGTGGACCGTTACAGTAGGGTGCTTCGGATAGAAGAAATTGAGATTTTGGAGTGGCTCGATGTTGTTGTTGATGCCCAAAAGTCCCAGTTACTACTAGCGGAGTCACTGGTGGGTGTATGGGTGAGGGTAATGCTGTGAAAGTTGATATGGTGAAGCGATGTTATTGTTGGTGCCCAAAAGTCCCAGTTACTACTAGCGGAGTCATTGATGGGTGTACGGGTGAGAGTAACGCTGTGAAAGTGGATACGGTGAAGTGATGTTGTTGTCGTTGCCCAAAAGTCCCGGTTACCACTAGCGGAGTCACTGGTGGGTGTATGGGTAAGGGTAATGCCGTGAAAGTTGATACGGTGAAGTGATGTTGTTGTTGATGCCTAAAAGTCCTGGTTACTACTAGCGGAGTCACTGGTAGGTGTACGGGTAAGGGTAATGCTATGAAAGTGAGTACAACGTAAGCTGAGGTATTCGTGAAAACAGAGAAAGCTGAGGTATTGTGAAAACAATGAAAGCTGAGGTATATGTGAATACAGCGGAAGCTATCATTTGTGTATAGTGAATCTGTGGTGCTTTGAGTTATTCCCGAAAGGGGTGACTAGATTGAGTAAAGTGGTGGCATATGCCTCCCAACTGCTGAGGTCTTATGAAATGAGCTGGCCGCTCATGATTTAGAGCTTACGATAATTGGGTTCGTACTGTGATTATGTTCCTGTAATGATTGTGTTTGTGTAGTGATTGTGTTTTGTAGTACTTGCGTATAGTGGCCATTACGGCCTTGGGACAATTGTGTCATGTTGATATGTGAGTAAAAGTTATAATGCTATTGCTTGTATGGGGTAACGATAGAAAAATACGATGACCATTAGTGTCCCAAGTATCTTGGAGATCATGTATCATCTGGGTAAAGTTAATGCCATCGCAGATGTGTCTATCTAGAAGATGATGCAGATTGCTGTAGTGATAATAGAGGATTGTCGAGATCTAAACCTCTTGAATCAAGTTGTATGTGTAAATATAGTGTTTCCTCGGCGATGAAAGGGGATGAGGGTGGGGTGTGACAATGTTGTGTATCGTAATGTGAATAATATGGAGGAAGTAGTAGTGGTGGCGACAGCTTGGTTATCATGCTGTTACTTATGGAATTAATTGTATATATATTGAATAGTTTGTGTAATCCCCTAGAATGGGAAACCGATTATGGGCATTTGCGTCCTGTAAACTCTTAGTTGATTAATGAAACCTGAGTGTGTCGGGAATTTATGTTGTACTCTGATATTTATGAATGGAATCGAACTCTACAAGCCAAATGTGTATTTGAAATGTGAATATGAGACCGTGTTGAACAGGTTTTAGAAAAGTTTTTGCAAGCCCTATTTTGGGAAATGAAATTTTTAACGAGTTTCGAATTATTGTCTGGTATCTAATTCTCCGAAATTACGTAATTGTGTATTTAATCTCGGCCTTGGTATGAAGGGGGTTACAACAATAACGCCCTTCTTTTATTTTCTCATATTTTATTTTTTCATAAGAGCATTTATAAGAAAAATAAGGGCATTTACAAGACAAATAAAGAGATTTACAAGATAAATAAAGGGATTTGAAAGAACCTGGAGAATTAAAAACATTTTGGCTATTCATAAGACAAATATAGAAATTCATAAGATAAATAAGGGCATTTACAAGATAAATAAAAACATTTACAAGACAAATAAAGGGATTCAAAAGAATATAGGGAGTTAAAAACATTTTGACCATTTAGAAGATAAATATGAATATTCACAAGACAAATATGGACATTTACAAGACAAATAAAAATATTTACAAAATAAATAAAGGGATTCAAAAAAACCTTGAGATTTAAAAATATTTTGACAATTTACAAGACAAATATGGGTATTTACAAGATAAATAAGACAATTTACAAGACAAATAAAGTAAAGGCATCATTATCTTTTCACCTTCAAAAATTAATTTTATTTTGACAATTGGGGTACAATGAAGTTTCATAAAGTTTTGAAGATAGACTGAAATTAATTTTCTACAAAGGGGGCTAATTGAAATTTTCCCTAGAATAAATCATGTGTATTCTGCATGTTGAGAGCTGTATAGTTAAATATTTCATGCAGGAAACAATGAAGTCCTTACAGAATTAAACTGGATTGAAATAAAAATTTCATGCAAAGATAAAGGTATATAGTTATAGGTTTTCCCCCTACTAGTTTGTTTTATTTGGTAGAGAAGTAGTGCATTAGTTAGTATATCAAGTGAAGAAGGATCACCAATTCTTCGGGCCACGTAAAAACTAAGAACATGGTTTGGGCTTTTTGCTGCGACTATTATATTATATTGATGTTTCTATATATGCATGTATAGTTGTGATGTGTGAATCTGTGATGAGTTGTTGAAATTTTCAATATATATAATCTCTTTCCTTTACCAATCTAATTCAATTCACCCTTAACTTTCATCTCCATGTTTAAATATAAAATTGTGCATCCTTAGTGAAGTGGGCTGATAAGTGAAAAATATTCTTCAAAGGATTAAAACAAAATACTATTTTGACACACATCTAAACTCATTTTTTGATCGGTCAACATCATATTTTACAAATAATTCTATCTAAATCTAAAATTTAGATAACATAACTTCAATTTAAAAATACTCATTCGATTTAAAAAAATTAATTAAGAAAAACCTATACATCAGAAAGGGACATTTGAATTCTAGAACAAATTATCAAACTATCTCGAATTTTGTCAATTTTTTAAGGAAACGTTGAAATTTGTGAGTAGTTTAATCCTAAAATTGTAAGATAGAGCCCAAAAAGTAACAAAGAAGAGTGAAATGCAGAAGATTAGTAGTTTGTTTATGATCTCTTGAAGCTGCTGAAATATAGTTACACACTTGTATATTCAATAAAATGTTGCTACTAACCAATAAAAGGATGGTCAAATTGGTAAATGGGTTAACTCATTACTATAAAGTTGTGGGTTCAAATCTCACTGATAAGAGGAGTTTGTTATTGGGCTACTCAAGCCTATATATAATCACACGGAATAAAAAGTGGGGATGAGAAACAAAAGCTTCAAGCATTGTCTCATGATATAATATCCGTTTTTCCTCAACTTCAAAAGGCTTTCACCTCATTCCCAGCCCAGCCCACTTGGCCCGTTCCACTTCATTGGGTTTCAAGTCTAGCTAACTTGGACACATCATACAAATGATCCATCAGAAATTGAGTTGATTGACGCAATTTAAATGTTTAATATAAGGATCAATGTTTTAAAAGCCGGACCGGACGTCGAGCCGGAAAGATCAGTGGGTCAAGGTTCAACCGATTAGAACGATTGAGCCGTTTAGCCGGACCAGTGACGTAATAATTAAATTTAAAAATAATATATATATATATATATATATATTACAATAATTAGTCATTAGTCTAATTTCATATGAAGTTAGTAAAGTCACAAAACACCATTTAAAAACCTCATCAATTGTCACCTATCAAGATAAGTGCTGAAAATATCTACCACTCAAGGGTTATACAAATCTGATTATGTTGATATGTTCTTCTGGTACAAAATTATTAAAACAAAATAACTCAATTGACAAGTTAAGTTTAAAATAAAATAACTCAATTGATATGTTTTTCTTTTTTTAAATAATTCTAAATTTGTATATCTAACTCTAAGAAATATAAATTCATCGGACAAACTTTTATTTAGAAATATAAAGCCAACTAGGGAGGTAGTAATATAAATATAACAAACAGATAAAAAAATAATAAAGAGCATTAAAAGATTTTAATAAAGTCATCGGACAAAATTTTACTTTTTATATATGTTGATAACTTAAAATATTCTTATAATTAAAATATTACAATATAGTAATAGTATAAAATATTTAATTTGGATTCAGGTAAGAATTGGTCAAGTCTCCAACTAATATCCAGAAGCTACTATTATCTTTAGGACTATCCACCGTGCTTGCATTGGAAGTAGAAAAAGCTATACGGAGGAAATCTAAATCATTAATATTTGAACATAATTAATATTGGCCATTGATCTAATTTTACTTTTCTACCGCTTCTTATCATAGGTCACGATATTCCATGCCTCTTTCCTTCCCCACAAGCATTTTTTTTTACTGTTGCAGTCTGTAGATTTGAAAATGGAGAGGAAAATTCTTCAGCGAGAAGGACGCTGGTATTCAACAATGGAGAACAAAAATCGCTAATCCGGTAATGAGTGTGCCAGCCTTTTCCTTCTCCTTTGTTCTTCTTCCTTCGTCGATGTTCTTCCATCTTCTTCTTTACTCTTTCAATGACAAAAAAAAAAACGCAGAAAACAAGGGAAATTTGGCCCGTCCGGTTTGCATAAATCCGCTCTGGGTTTCGGTTTAACTCTGGATTCCGGCTTAACATCCGGTTTTGGGCGGCTCAATTTGGATCAACCATTCAAACGATCCAAATACATGAAACGAGCCATTGTATTGAGCGAGTGACAGTCGGACTAGTCCGACTGTCTGGTCCGGCTTGGCTTTCAAAAGCCTGATAAGGATCACATTTTATAATTATGACTATTTTGTAAATGTATGAATTGAATTTGAACCATGGCAAAAAAAAAAAAAGAATTGAATTTGAACCTTTTTTGTTCCTTGAGTGAGCAGAGAACCAAACCAACTCGTGATTGGAGACAAGATCTAAAGTCTATTATGTTTTGTTCAAAAAGAAATTGTGGGGAGGCTTTTATGGAGATAAGGAAGCTTTAATAATAAATAATAAAACAGAAGCTTTATTGCATGCCTTCAATGGTAATCATGATTGCATTATTAAGAGAAAAATGTTTGGTTGCTCTTTAGTATGGTAATAGGGTTTATTATGGTAATGATGATTACTAAAAAATTGGTAATCCTCATTCATATCTCTCCCCAATGAATACTCATTAACATCCCATTACATGATTAAAAAAAGTCCAATTTACCCTTTAGTTTCATTTGTGTCTCATTTCACCCCCTATACCACAACCACAACCACAACCACCATCAACACCACTACCTCTTTCTCCACCGCTGTCGCCACTGCCACCACCATTGTCGCTGTCACAACCATGGCATCTATCACCACAGCTACTACCTCCTCCACTGTTGCCCCTATCACCACTTGCCATCACCACCACTACCACCTCCATTGCCGTTGCCACCGCCACCGCCGCTGCCAATCCCTCCTCCTCCACTATTATCGCTGTCACCAACTGCCATTGCCACCACTACCTCCTCCTCCTCCATCGCCACTTCTCGCCCTGCCACCTTCACCGTCGCCATTGTCGCCACCATGACAGTTGCTGCCAACGCCACTATCTCTACCTCCACCATTGTTGCTATCACCACCTGCCATCGCTACCACTACCTTCTTCTCCTCCACCACCATTGTTGTCGTTGTCACCGCCATAGCAACTGTCGCCACCGCTACTACCTCCTCCACGTTATTGTTGTCATCACCTGCCATCACCACCACTACATCATTCTTCACCGTCCTTGTCACCACCTGCCACCACCATCGCCTCCACCACAACATAGTTATCGTTGCCTCCACACCACAACCATCACCATCGGGCGATCCTTAGCGTGGTTGCATGACGGTTATGATGAGGCAATGTAATGACTCTTAACTATTTTTCTACATGTGATATTTTAACTTTAAATAACTAGTAAGAAAATAACTCATTGCACTTTGCTTAAAAATCAAACCAAACACTAGCTCTGTAATTAATATTGCATTATATTACCATTGCATCGTATTGCACTGTAAGGTATAATGAGATCGAACCAAACGTACCCTAAATTTCAATCGTTACTTTTTTTTACACCAGCAAATTATTTTAGCACAACGGGAGAAGGTGGAGATTCAGTGTTGACAAATTCATCTATACATATTTTACCAACCAACGTTATATATGTATATATGTGTGTGTATTGATTAATTTAATGCCTTTAACCCTTAGGTGGGCTACACACACACACACAGACACGTTTATATTAAAAAAAAAAAAAAAACTTCCGTCTTAACAATTCACATAGGATTTGAAATCATTTCTTGATTTAATTTTTTTCATTTTTATTTCTTAAACCAATTTACGTCACTAAAATTTTCAGATCGCCTTGCAATAACAAGGGATAAAACACCTCCGTACCCTAATGGTCAAAAGTAGCAGCAAAAAAGTGAAAAAGCATATCCAAAAAATATATGGATACTAAAATATATATATATATATATCATTTATAAAAATTATTGTAATTAAAATTAAATTTTAAAATTCTAGTATCCACATACTTTATGGATATGCTTTTTCACTTTTTTGCGCTGCTTTTAACCATTAGGCTATGGGGGTGTTTTTGGAAAAATTGGAAATGAAGTTAATTCTTCAGTCCTAATAATTTCTCCTAATTTTCAATCATGTCCCTATAATTCTTTTTTCGTTTTAATAAATCCTTACAATTCCCTCAGCTATATGCTTTAGTTCTTACGCTCATAATTTATCTATTAGGATTCATATGGATGTTGAATAAGCATCATAAACGCCTAAAGGTGCTGAATACCACGTGGCCCAAAAGAGGAGAAAGTATTAAACTCTTGTGGTCAAAGGGGTTTTGGAGAGACTGAAGTGGCATTAGTTAATTAGTGAAGATAGGCTCTAGATGTGGAATCTCACTTAAAGAGAGGGATGTTAACTTGGACCTTTCACCTTTGAGCTTGTTTGGTATGAGGGAAGGGGAGGGAAAGTGAGTGGGGAAAAAATTTTTTGAACTGGATTTAAGAAAAAATAGAGAAGTGGGGGCTAAAAGTTTTTAATTAGTTTTTGTTACTCTTCTATCTTACATATATATTTTCTTTATTAAAATTTTGTAACCTCATTTCTTCAAAGTTTTTTTTAAAAATTCAACCTATAAAAATTTTCCCTCCCCTCTACTCCCCGGCCTCCAAATCCCTCATACCAAACATTCTGTTAATGTTAAGGGGCTTTATGATTGTTGGTTGAAGGATTTGCTTACCCAAATGTATCGGTGAATGACAGTTTATTATCTTTTCACTCCTACGATGAGGTTCCAAGTAAGGGGTTTAATTACGTAGAAGTCCTAATAACAAGAAAGGTGTTGTAATTTCCTATTTTGAAACTTGTCATTGCCCGCTCTTCAGTTGTCTTTGGGACTTCTTTATAATTAAGTCTATTTCTTGGGACCTCATTGTAATTCCCCCAAGAAAATTACTCTCTCCATTCCTTTTTATAAGAAACAAATGTCACACATAACATGTTCATTTTTATAAGAAACATTCAAAGAATGTCTTATTTTTTTCTCCTTACTTTTGCATTTTGCCCTTATTTAATTGCCCCTATTTAATACTTCCTCATGTTCTTTTTATAAGAGTCTAAAATTTAAATTGCCTTGATCTTTTTTATAAGAGCCCGACACGAGTTGTTTGAACATTTAATGTTTTTTCCCCATTTTTAGCCCTCATTAATTATATATTTTGTATTAATTAAAAGGTTGGTGATGCTCATATTTACTTTATTTTTCTCTCTTGCCCCTCATAAACAAGGCATACTTAGAAAACAAAGTTTATTATATGTGTGTATATATATATATATATATATATATATTTTAACTGTTTTCCTAAACCATATAATTATGTTATTGAGCTCTTATAAATAGGACTGGAGAGAGTATCAATGTAATAAATTTTTACAACCTCCACAGACTTATTACTTCTGTTGTATTTATTTTCTTATTCTCTCTCTCTTCAACAATCCTCCTTATTATAATAATTTCCTTATTCTCTCTCTTTTTCCCTATATCATTATAAATAAGGGTATTTTAGTAAAAAAATGGTTACAATCTTAACATATTTATTATTTTTAACTGAAAATTTGAACCGCGAGATTCGGTTAAATGTTTCTTATAAAAAGCAAAAAAGGAAGTATTAAACTTAGGTAATCAAGTTGGAATAATATATATTATAATACTTCCTCCGTCCCTAAATGTAAGCTTGATTTCTTAGAAGAGGTCCGTTCTAAAATGTAAGCTTAATTTTAATTTTGTCTCAACATTTTATACTTTGTTACCAATTTTGCCCTTGTTGACGGTATATATTTACCCTTGCTTTTTTGCATTTTTTGGTATTAGTGAATGAATTACATTAATTAGGTACCGTTATTTATGAGGGAGGGAGAAAGAATGGCCATTTCTTTTTTTCTTTTGGTGCCACCAAATGGTCATTTAACACACTCTCTCATTATCTTTTCCCCATACATCCTCTCTCGTATTCTTTCTTATTTATTCTCTCTATCAGTTATCCTCTTTATATATAAGAGCATACTTAAAAAAAATATTACATATTTATTTTGTTTAACTACTTTTAACTACTTTCTTGATAAACACTTTTACACTACAAGCACCCTTTGCGTGCCACATCATCTTTTGGTATTCATTACCTTTATATATCTCTCCTGCTCCTCTCGATCTCTCAGCTGCGCCATCCACCAACATCGGCGGTTTTCATTATAAATGATCTATTTGGATATCAGAGGGTTTAATTTGGGTATTAATGAGTATTATCGATGTTTATCACGCTTTTCTTTTTCTCTTTTGGATAATTTTATCATGCTTTTCTTGCAGCCCGTTTGGTCTTTGGAAAATGGAGGGCGGGAAAGGGAAAATCAAATTTTCCCGCAAGCTATAGCTATTTGGTAGCCATTTTTAGCTGGAAAATGTTTTACCCCCTAGAACAAAATTTCATATGTATAATTGAAAATGTATTAGCAAAATTGGTGGGAACCAATTTTCAAGCGTGAAGGAAAATAGCCTAGAGACACAAGCCCCTGCATGTGATATAAAAAGGTGGGGGCTTTGAGAGATACTTACATTGCCAGAGCTGGAGAAAATAGAGGGAGGTCAAGAACAGAGGTCGTGCATCTCTTTCCAGTGAAGAGGAGGAGCTCAATCAATCCCGAACTACAAGTGGGTTCCATGAACTCCATCATTGTGGTTCTTATGTTCATGTTTGCCATGAATGTGTTGCACCCATCGTCCGTTGTTAAATTTGTTCAGTAAAGCAAAGAGGCCATTCCTAGCCGAAACTGAATCGGAGCAGAGGGACGCGGTCAAAACTCCATGGCTGGGAGAAACATTGGTCAAAAATTGATTGACCATGAAGTATTCATGTTGTAAACATGGTTAAAACTGCGATATTCCACACAAGGGAAGTGGTGATGTCCAGATGCGTTTGATAGGTGCACAACAATTGAGAGTAAAATTATGTAACTATCTCGTAATCATGGTGTACCCAAGAGTAAGATTAGACCACATGAAAGTGCCTGTGACCACATGCGAGTGATGGGTATGTAATGATTAAGAGTAAAGTTGTTTTGGTTGGGTGTAACCATGAGCCACCCATCACACTCATGTAGTTCAAGTTGTTCATTCATTCATGTATAACCACAAGTGATTTGTGGGTATCTCATGATTAATGTTCTGTTACATTATGAGGAAATAGGGGCAAACAGATCAGTCTCATGGTAGTTTCATCATAATCCATGGTAGCTTCTTCAACCGTGGCTAAAGAACCAAGTCACAGCATACTTCTCTTCTTCGACTCTCTTATCTCAGCAACCCTTTTGTCCCACGTTCTTTGTTGAACACCTCGATACTCACATGAAGTGTTCTGAGGGTCACCCTTCCCTTTGGCCAACCCCTTCTTCCATGGCTTCAAGGGAGACTTTCTGTAATTTCCCATTGTTGATATTAGGAAGAGTTGAACAAGACAAAGAAAAGGTTATTGTTGGAAGTGCCCAAGAGGGGAAAAAAAGGCACGGGATAAGTAGTAGTAAGAGAGAAGAGTTATGCTCATTAATAATATTTTTTAAATAGACGATGGAAAAAAAATTTACAAGGGGCAAAATTATCATTATGCTTATTTTCCTATCTCATTTTCTTCATTCTAAACATAACCTTTCCTATAAACCTATTTTCTTTTCCAGTGCATACCAAACATTTCTGTGTAAAATATTTTCCTTTCTCTTTCATTCCTTTCCATCCCATCAAATTCCCCGATCCAAACGGGCCCTTGCTAATTTTTGATTTGATCTTTAGGTTATTTGTGAATTGTGATGCATACGTACAGCACTCTCCAAAGTAATGCTCAAGACCCAGCTTGGTATTATTATACATATTCAATACTATTGTTTAAATGCCTTGTTCAAAAAGGATGTTTTTCTTTCTCTGTATAAATTAAACCCAGCCTTTTGTTTCTTACACACAAACACACATGCAAATAGGAATATTGTTATTCAGCAAGAATAATACTACACCTTTGTTGGCTTCACTTGATGGACATCCTCTTGCATCTCAGGTGAATTTGTGAAATTAATTAGAATAGTTTTCACCCATTTCTATATATGCATCTCTGATTTCATTATACATGATGATGCTGGTGTTGACAGTGTTATGATGTATTTTTAGATCATGGTTATTCCATTCCGTAGAGACAAATAAATATGACAGGAAAAATATGAAAGGCCAATTAAGTTTGGATTAATTAATGAAAGTTGGAATAATCAACTTTTAACTTTTCTGAACACTATATATACTTGACTTGAGAGAGCTTGGTTGATGATTTTAGAACCCTTGACTAGCAAATAAACTCATTCAACTAGTATAAGTGGATAGTTGCATAGTTTCATAAAATACAATAGGAAAGAAGTAATCCTAAGTTTTTAATCTCTTGAAGTTAGAATCAACTTTCCATTTTCCATTGCTCAACTTTATTGTTTTCATCAAAATTCCTTACTTAACTAGTTCAAATTCAAATGATTTCATTCAACCTACTTAAGCATATGGTTATATTAATTAGCTCACTTTTGTCATAGGTCTTGTGGAACGACACTCTTTCTATCACTATACTACTACTTAGGACTCGTGCACTTGCAGTAACCAAAATAGCGAACAAATAAGTTTTGTTAGTATAAGTCTAGTTCATAGTTCAAAGAATAACTAAATATAATAGCCATACTCGTGTGTAACTTAGCTAATGTTACTTCCTTCAACACATGTGAGGGATTGTTGGAATTATTGAATAAGTGTGTTAAATAAAGAAGCCTCGTGTTGTTTAAGATTGAGGATGCCTAAACTTATATATAATAAAATATGAGAGTGAGCTAATAAAAAAGGCCAAGAAAAGAGGGGTCTTAAAACTAACCATTGCAGCTGACTATTAGAGCTTTGTTGTGTTTAATTAATCGGTTTTAATGACTATTAAAGCTTTATTGTGTTTCAACTAAATCGTCTTTAATCATTTTTAGGTCACTCAACGGTTTTTTCTGCATTCTTTGCCTATAAAAGGCCGTGCAAGGTGTGTGGTGTGACTACTATAGATTTGCCTATATATGACGCACTATGCTTAATGGTTTGTAAGAAACTGTTAAATATGCAGAGGCAAAGTTTTGGGAATAACATATATAATAGTTTTTTAGAACAACCATTAAGTATGTGAGAAAATATTTAATAGTTTTATAGTCCAATCGTTATATATTAGTTTGGTTTTTTTGAAAAAAAATGGTATCTTTTATTTGACGGTTGTTTGTATAAAATTGTCAAATATAGGTGTTGTATATTTGACAGTTGTTCAAAAACAATAGTCAAATATAATATATTTAATGGTTGCTTAATAACAACTGTTAAGTATACTTTTTGAAAAACCCCTCCCAGACCCATTTTCGTTCGACATTTGAAACTTATAAAGTTACATAGAGCTCACTTCTACACCTCCAACGATTCCATTCCGGCTTCTCCACTACCATTTTGGTCTCCTCCTTCCCTCCGTGGGTGGTTTTGTTCCCTTCTCCTCCACCGTAGCTCTCCTTCGTTTTTCTTCATTCATGGATTAGTGACTTTCGTCGTTTTGGTGGGTTCTTGAGTGTTTCTAGCTTTGTGGATGCTCCTACAAGGGCCTTTGGGTTAGTTTCTTCTTTTAGGGTTCGTGGGTTTGGTGTTTGAGCTTTTTTCTTCTTGCTAAAGGTGAATTCAGTTGAGTTTCTCCTACTAAGTGGCTTTTCAACCCATTTCTTTGATATTGATTTGAGTAAAAAGTATGTAAAGACTATTTTTGAGTGATTTTGTATGTGTATATGGGTTTGCCACTAATTTTAAGTGTTTTTTGTTACTAGAGTTGTTATGTGTTAGTATTGATTTGTGCAAAGAGTAAGTAAATATTGTTTTTTTGAGTGGTTTTGTATGTGGATAGGGTTTTGCCACTGATTTTAAATGTTTCTTGTTATTTGAGTTGTTATTTTTTAGCATTGACTTGTGTAAAGAGTATGTAAATATTGTTTTTTGAGTGATTTTGTATGTGAATATGGTTTTGCCACTGATTTTAAGTGTTTCTTGTTACTAGAGTTGTTATTTGTTAATAAATCGATTTGTGTAAAGATTATGTAAAGATTCTTTGTTTTTTTTGTATATGCTCTAGATGGAGATTGCAAATAAAGAATGGATGTCTGCCAATTGTCTATTGAAAAAGTATTGGGATGGCGTGGGGGATTTCATAAGGTTTGCGATTCATAATAATGTTGACGATCGCGGTTTCATTATTTGTCCTTGCGTCAAGTGCGGCGTTGTGAAGCGTGTTGATCCAGATACTTGTGAGTTTCCCATTAGTGATGTATGGCATTGATTAGACTTATCCTTGTTGGACAAAACATGGGGAAAAAGATGTGGGTAGCAGTGCTAATCAGCCAAATTTTGAAAGGTGTGGATCACCTAACTTCGACATCAGTACATTTGAGGTGATCTTCTTCAAGATATGACTGATGCAATTGAAGTGGAATTCAGTGAATGCCCAGAAAAGTTTGAGAGGATGAAGAGCAATGCAGAGAAGCTTTTGTATGATAATTGTACTGAGTTCACATTATTATCTGCAGTGTTGAACTTCTACAACCGGAAAGCAAAATATGGGTTGAGTGACTCAGACTTCATAGAATTGCTCGTGCTTTTGAGAAGAATGCTACCACCAAGAAATGAAATGCCAACCAAGACTTATGATGCAAAACAAGTAACCTGCACCACCAGCTTGAGTTATGAAAAGATACATGCTTGCCCCAACGATTGTATTTTGTTTAGAAAAGAATATGAATAATTGTTAACTGAGTGTCTTATGTGTTTTGCTTCATGCTACCAAGCGAATGGGAAGAATCCAAAGAAGGCGTTATGGTATTTTCTAGTTATACCTAGATTTATATGTTTGTATAGCAATGCAATTGATATAAAAAATTTAAGGTGTTGAAAGGATTTAGGACGATATGCTTTGGCATCCTATAGACTCTACGAAATGGAGTAAGTTTGACTTTGAGTATCTCGAATTTGCTGAAGAACCAAGAAATCTCCTCCTAGTATTGGCTACTGATGGGATGAACCCATTTGAGATGCAGAGCAATACCCACATTACATGGCTGGGTATGTTGTTTATATTAAACCTCCCTCCATGGCTCTTGATGAAACGGAAGTACATGATGTTGTCAATTCTAATTTTAGGGCCAAAGCAACCAAAGAATGACATAGATATATACCTTTCTCCATTAATTGAAGACTTGAAGAAGTTATGCGACAAAGGGGAGGCTGTATATGATGCTCGCCAGAAAGAAACATTCAATATAAAGGCCATGCTATTTGACACAATCACTGACTTTCCTGCTTATGGTAATTTGTCAGGGTACAGTATTAAAGGTCAACTTGGATGCCCGATTTGTGAAGAGGGTACATGGTCGATCAAGTTGAAGCATAGTATGAAGGATTCCTATATAGGACATCGCAGATGGTTGCAAAAAGGTCATCTGTATTGCCATATGAGAAGTACTTCAATGGGGAATCAGATGAAAGGATGACACCTGAAACTTTGAATAGTGAGGAGGTTTTTAAAAAAGCGAAAAATATGGACTGTAAATTTAGGAAGCCATTTGGGAAATATGTTGGGATAAGTGGGTGGAAAAAATTTTATTTTCTTCGATTTGCCATATTGGAGTTCTTTTAATGTTAAACATTTTCTTGATGTCATGCACATTGAAAAAAAATGTGTGTGAGAGTCTTTTTGGAATGTTACTTCATATTCTTAGGAAGACGAAGGATGGCATAAATGTAAGACTAGACATGGTTAAGATGGGAATAAGGGAGGAATTGACACTGGAGGAGAGGAGATCTCGTACATTCCTTTGCCTAGCGGCTTTCACACTATCTAAACAAGAAAAAAGAAGTTTTTCTGAGTTGTCTTGCTTCTATGAAAGTGCTCGAGGGTTTCTTGTCAAACATTAGCAACTTTGTGTCAATGAAGGACTTAAAGTTGAAGGGCCTAAAATCACATGATTGCCATGTGTTGATGGAAAACTTTATTCCGATAGCAATACGAGGTATTTTAATTACCTTATAAGCTGCTAGCAACTATCACGAAGCTCTGTTTCTTCTTCAAGTCACTCTGCAATAGGGTGATTGACTCCAAGAAATTGCTGAGGTTACAAACCCAAATCGTGACTACGTTGTGTGAGCTGGAGATGTTTTTCCCTCCAGCTTTCTTTGATATAATAGTGCACCTAACTATTCACTTAGTTAGAGAGGCACAACTATGTGGCCTAGTTTATATGAGATGGATGTACCTAGTAGAGCACAAGATGAAGGACTTGCAAGGGTATATGAAAAATCGGAGCCAACCGGAGGGTTGCATTGTTGAACGGTACATTTGTGAAGAGGTGGCTAAATTCTATACTGATTACTTGAAAGATGTATGTGATATTGGCCTTCTGGTTTCTTGGCATGAAGGAAGGACATCTTGGTAAGGGTTGATGGGAAAGAAAGTTATCGCTATTTCAAACCAACACTGGGAGCAAGCACACCTCTACATACTTCACATGTCCAAAGAGATTGACGAGTGTGTAGGTATTTATATGGATTAACTTAGGAGGAAAAACCTCAATAGAGTACAGAGTTGGTATGCCAAAAAACATAATAAACAATTCATAACATGGTTGAAGCAGCACATGGATGACAAATGCAATGTTGATCATAGTTCAATTTCGGAGAAAGTAATGTTCTTGGCATGTGGTCCGAACAGACATGTGCTTTCTTTCTCAAGCTATGTCATCAATGGAACACCTTCCACACTAAAGAGCAGGAAGCCCGAAGCAAACTGGGGTAGCTATTATTGCTAGCACCATACATATATCAAGTGCAAAAGATAAGAATCTTGTCTATGCCAATATGTCATCCTTTGGCATGGTTAAGCACATTTGGGAGTTGTATTACATAGGATTTCTTGTTCCAGTTTTCAGGTGCAAGTGGGTTGACAATAATAATACTTTGAAAGTGGATGAGTTAGGGTTGGTACAATTGAATTTGAACAAGCAAAGGCATAAAGAAAAGCCTTTCATTTTGGCTTCTCAAGCTGAACAAATGTTCTATTTTCTTAATCCTACTAATAAAGAATGATCTATTGTTTTGTTATCAAACAAAATAAATGAAGATGTAGAAGGTGAATTCAGTGAGGATGATTTTTCCAAGGGTCGTCACTTGAAACACAATTCAATGAGGATGATGCTTTGTGCGTTAGGCATGACCACAATGAAGGAATTTGGATATCAAAGAGGGGGAAGTTGCTTTGCAAATTAAAGAAACAATTGTAATTAAAAAGAGCATTAAAATTACTTAGACTAGGAAAAGAAAAAGGAACTCTCGATTATATGTATATTCCCTTACCTTAGCTTTGATGTATTCATAATTATTGTATAGAGAGAATCCGATGAATTGGTTATTTTGTATATATATGTTTGGATATAGAATTGGATCTGTTTGGGTGTTTGGTATATATTTGTTGTTTTTGTAAGTTATTTTATAGAGGGTTGATTGAAAGTGAACGTCAAATATTTACATATAACTATCAATTAATCCCTTTCTTGTGGTGACAAATACTTTACTGTCCATCATTTAACTGTTAAGCATTGTGCAAAATATATAACGGTTTATACTTAAAAACTGTTAAATATATATTGCTATATTTAATAGTCATTCTCTTACAACTGTTAAATATATATAGTCCCCTATCTATAATGGTTGTATTTGAAAAATTGTCAAATATAGTGCGTGTTTGTTTAAGCTTTTTGCACAGTAAAAACGGACTTATTACGCAAGCCGAGAAAAAACTCCTCTCACATACTTACCTCGTATACCGTGAATCACGAATTATAAGCACGTTTTGGACAAAAATAAGCTTTTCCAAACACACACATAGTGCCCTCTATTTAACAGTTAACAACCGTTTTATATAAATATTGGTGCCCACATATTTAATGGTTGAAAACCGTTAAATATCCACAAAAAAATATTGCTGTATATAGATAAATAATCTGTAGTAGTGTGTTAGAGACACTGAGGTTAGAGGACACCAAACTCTTTCCCCAAGCTCTCTCTCTCTTTTCATGAGTTACAGTGTTATACTTTTGCTATTTTGTCACCTTGTTTTATTTTTTTTTTTTGGTAAGAATGATTCTTTTAATCATAGGGAGTGTCGTTTCATGATTTAAAGCAACAAATGTCTTATAAAAAGAATTAAAGGGAGTATCTCTTTAAGAACGGTATCCTAAGTCACGACTTTAATCAAATGTTTAATTTATTGCATTTTGCAAGTGTCACAATATGTTTAGTGGGTGGGACCTGGAATCTTCACTAAGAGAGAAAGGTTAATTAATTGTGTTCTCTCCCCTTAATTTCAAGGGGCTTTAGGATAATTGTTGATCATCCTTCAGTCAAGGATTTGTATACCCCAAAAAGGGTTCATTGTATCTCTTTTGACGATAAATTTATTATCTTTTCGTGCCTTTCTGAACAAGGTGGTAATCACGTTGGAATAATATAATATACCATAAAGTTGAAGACTATACTGTGACCATAAAAAATGAAAACAACCCCAACTTTTGCACAAACATCTGTGCGGTATTACGCAAAATCGCATTACGAATACATATCTATTCTATTCCTACCGTGCCTTTCTCTTCAATATATGCGTGAATTTGCGTGCCACAAAATGTGTTGGTATTCATAGATCACTAACTTCACTTATCTCTCTGGATCCTCTCTCTCTCTCTCTGCTGCGCCATCCATTAACATCAACCGATCGACGGAGCTAGCACTCTTAGCTTGCAACTGTATCTGTCTCAGGACCCTGTGTATCCTAAAACGACATGGACTTATTGCTGTACGTTGTCCTTTAATTTCTTATCTCATCATAACCATACTTTTCAGTTATTTTGCATAAGATATATTCATTTATTATTACCACCATAAAGCCTTCAAATTAATGCAGTTTTCATTAATGATCCATTTGGAGAGGGTGAAAGTACTATCTTGCTGAGTTTAATTTGGGCATTAATTTTTATTATTGTTACGTTGTTTATATATTATGCTTTTCTTGTTTTTTTTTTGGTTGAAAATTTTAACATGCTTTTTCCATAAGTCGTAATTGCATTTGTTTGCATCACTTATGATGATGATTGATTTGATGTTTAGGTTATCTGTGTGATGCATATATACACCACTAATGCTCAAGATCCAACTTGGTATTATATATTCATCGTTTAATGTCTTGCTCAAAATGGATGTTTTTCTTTCTCTATAAATTGAACTTATCCTTTTATTTCACATATATACAAATATGATTGTTATTCACTTATTCAGCATTCAGCAACAATGATACACCTTTGGCGTTAGTTGGTGGTAATCCTCCTGCAATCTCAGGTGAATTTGTGAAATTAATTTGAATTTTTCACCCATTTCTATGCATCTCTGGTCTCATTATGATGCTGTTGTTGTCAATGATATGGCTGTATGTTTAGATTATGGTTATTTCATTTTTTAGACAGATAATAAATATGACAGACCAGAGATATAAAAGGCCAATTAAGTTTGGATTAATTAAAGATATTAAAGATGGAATCAACTCTAAACTTTTCTTAATACATGTAGTTTAGTTAGGACTTAATAAGAGTTATATTCTATTCATAAGTCATGTCATTAAATTTTTTACATAAATGTATAATTTTACTATTTTGTTGCTGTTATTTGTAGACTTTTTCTCATAGGATATACTATAACACCTACCCTGCTAGCTACTTATTAATTACATATATTATTTCAAATATTCAATCATAGGGACCCTAAATCAAGTCAACCAAGCTAATGACCAAGGACATGTATGAGAAACATGTTAAGTCATTTGGCATACACATGGTATGAAGTAATAGATACTTCATTTTGGCTTTTAATCTATGTGTTAGTATAAAATGTCTAGTATGTCATACAGGTTGGCGAGATCGGCTTTTTGACTTGAGCGACCGCCTTTAATACCTAGGAGGAGTGTACAAAGATGAGATAATTGTGTTTACCAGCAAAGCAGCAAGAGTGCTGATATGATAGAGAAGAAATACAAACTACATGTCGCCTCGACTTAAAGTATAATAAGTCAAAATGAGATATATGATTGCAAATAAGATCGAATCATGAAAGTCCACATCCATGATATGTGTAGCCAGACAACAAATTTTTCAAAATTGATGTCAAGTAATGTGAGTGGAGTTGAAGAATTTGTGTTTAGATATTGGGAGTGTGTAGACTTAAATCTATACGGTGTTAATAATGAAATTAAAATAACATACGCTCCTAAAGTATAAGAGTAACACCATAGCATGTGATTCATACCACATATGTTAAAGAACTGCAAATAGGAAGCAAGTGAATAGATCCTTGCTTTATTGCTGTGTGAGTCCCATAAAGGTTAATCTTCTCAATAAAGTCCTTTGACTTTGACATTATCATGGAAATATGTTTCAACATCTGCTACTTTAGCATTTTGTCCTATGATCATGATTGATGTGATCTAAGGGTATTATGTTAGGAAAGCGGTTAATCCATATCAAAGTGATGTATGGGCAAAAGGAAGATTATTACCTGAATATACACACCTATGCTAGTGTTTGAGACTGATCCTTTATGATATCATTTTGTGATTTCATAAGTGTAGACACTAAGCATATGAGGAAGGCAATATGAGTTTTATACTAACTCAAGAGGAATTAGATTGACCGTGAGAAAAGTGTATATTGGTAAACCTAGGACATCTGAGCATTATATCAATATTGAGATGCACTACAGGGTTGTTTTGTGCTAATATCTGAAAAAGGGATTTCTAGTATAAAGCGCCCAAATGGAGACATCATGCCTACTTGGTCAAGGTAAAGCACCTAGTATAAAAGAAGTAAGAGAAAGAGACTTGGCCCATAACATCTAATCTATCAAGTGTGGCTAGGAGATGTTGGAATGTACTAGTCCACCCTTGGTGGATTAGGGCCCATGCCTAATTGAAGGGGGGTTATCATGGAGAGACATGAGTTTATAAAAAGAAATATCCCTTTACGGTTTAATAGTTATGTTTATTCTCATGTACTCGTATACTTAAGAGTTACATCTATTCCTATGTGACTATCCGTACACTATATATAGGACGTGGGATTGAGGGAGTAAAGTATATGAATAACACATACAGAATAATGCTCTTCTCCCTTTAAAAGCTTCTCCCATAAGGATGTTCTTTTCTCTTTCTCTCTTTAGTGTCTTTGCTGTGTAATGTGATCGGGGACTGCATCAGTACGCCTGAAATTCTTACATAAATAAATATTAAATTCTGATGATTAAACACAACATTAATTTATAACTCGAAACTACTACAATTTTATCCTATGACCACTCTAAGATTACTTTAAAGTTACTCTAGAATCTCAAAGCTAACTTCTAAAAACCAATTTGCAGTCTAAATGTCGAGTATAAATTTATATTATGCTTATATACCAGCTATTGCAGATTAAGATATTTTATATTAAAAATTGAAGGTTAACTGAATATATAAATGACCTTACATGTGCCCTCAAGATTTGAGAATGAGAGTCCCACTACGCATATGGTAAGAGAATGGAAAGTAGGAAGAGAAGGGAGGGGGTGCGAACAATTTGACATTCTTTGGTGAATATAATGTACTATGACAGAGAGGAGGGGACGTGGCTAATAATAAATGGATAAACACAAACCAATGACATGGGGTGCAGTGGTAGGGTGCTCCTCCTCCCTTAACCAGGTCGGGGGTTCGATCCTAACTGGGAATGGAAAAATGTCACTGGCCAGCTATCCCACCCCTCGAGGTGACCCCAATCTAGCGATCTGGATTAGTCTGGGGTCGTTGTAGTGCCTGAAAGATGGCCTGCCCTAGGATACTGAAGGAGAGATCCAAAAATAAATAAATAAATGGATAAACACATGAATTGGTGACTTCCATCTTTAATTATCTTTAATTTAATTAGAGGAAAAGAGGAAAGAAATCAAAGAGAGGAAGAAGAATGGAAAAGTTGAGGTCACCTTGTGTGTGTGTGTGTGTGTTTTTTTTTTTTTTGGTGGGGGGGGGGGGGATTGAGGTGCGGATGATAAAGACTAGGTTTTAGGTTTTTCATAGTTGAACTATTAAAATGACGAAGTTGAAATTTGGGAACCTCGTATTCATATGCCAAAGGCCATTGAAAAAAAACACACGAAAGAAATAACACTTTTAGTTTAGGTTAATTATAATTGTGTATAAAAAAATTGTCATTTAGCACACGGTGTGTGCGTATTCTTGACAAGAACTTGCATTTATTAATTTTTTTTTGGCCTGACTTGCATTTATTAATTGAATGAAGTTCATATACAGCGCATATTTTGATTAGTTAAGTTAGAAAATGGTTAAATTTAAAGGCAAAGCTAACCAAATTTAAGGTTCTTCTTGATTTTAATAAAACATGTTAAGAGTGACTTATGGATAGGATCAACGAGTACTCCCTCCAGTCCTTTTTATAGGTAATTAAGAACTACCAAAATCACATTGATATCAAAATGTTAGTTAAAAATAATAAATGTGTTAGGTGTGTGTATATATATATATATATATATATTTTTCTTTACAGTTATACTCTTGTTTGTAAAGAAAATACATGAGAGATGAGAGATAATGAATGAAAATTCATTATAGATAGATCAGTGTCATGATACTTAGGACCAACTTATGAGAGAGATTATTCCTTATATAAAAAGGATATGAAGGGGTACTTAATTATAATGAATTAAAGATAATTAAAGATGGAAGTAGGCGAAATGGGAGACAGCTTTGTGTGATCCTAAACCGACTATACAAGAAGTGTTGGATGATCAGATCTGAAGCCAGCAGCATCGAAAGACAAGCCTCATTTTGGATTCAAATCTCATCATAGATATGGCTTCTCCCTCCAATGATCCAACCAATATTCCTGTGCTGGAGAAGAAGCCCGATGCCTTTACACATGTCTCCTTAGTGTTGTAAAGCTCTGATCATGAATTGTCGAAGCAAATCTTTTCTCTTTTTCCTTAATTTTGAAGAAAAAGCTGCTATATATCAATCTTGATTCTTTCTGTTAGTTGGAGTAGATTCGTTTGCTGAATATTTGATCATGTTTTCTCATCGATCTGTACTGTCTTGTTTTAACCCCTTTATGTAGGGTTTATTCTCATCTTTTTAATCCAATCGATACTGAAGCTATTTTTTTTCAATTGCGAATTTATCATTCATTTATATCTCTAATTTTTTCTATTTTTCAGCCCCTCTGGAATCCAAGCGGCCACTTTTTTCGGAGGCCAAGTAGACAAGGTAATCGAACTCCTCCCTCTTAAAATTACAAACTAAAATTGCTACGTTGTTTTCTTTAATTTACTACTTATATTAGAGGTCCCAAACCCTTTTTTTTTGAACATGTAGATATTCAGAAAGCCTGAAGACGGCGTTAAAAAGCTGCTTGCTAGTGGTAATTGGAGGTGTGACTCGAGAGATAATGGAAATCAAGTTACCCTACGGTTAGTTAGCGAACACAATTGTTATGGATGACATGACGTTTTATTTTTAACCCTTCTTTTTATGATTATTATTGTTATTATTATTTATTATTTTTAATTAACTGCATGCAATGTACAGGCCGCGAAAAATATACCGCGATCAAGAAGGCAGGCATGGCCATATCTTGGTTCTGTGTGAGAATCTCTTAAAAAATGGAGAAGCCGCTGCGGCAATTTTGAACCATCCTGATGTAACTTCTGAAAATCCAAGGTATACATTAATTGTTTTTAGTATATACAATTCAAGAGAAAAGATTTTACCTTTTTCAAAAGCCGTAACTCTCTCAACATTTCTTTAGGTTTCGTATGCAACAAGATTTTGTATTCCTCGCGGGGGATAGCAGTAGCTGTTATGGTGCTGGGGTAATTTTCCTTGTTCCCCCACAAAATTTAGATTTGAAAACAGATACTATTACACTTGTAGTTTCTGATGGATGAGAACCAACTATATGTAGCATCTACTTTGAGAATTTAAGTATTGTATATATCAAGGAATAAAAAACCGGACTAGGCAATGAACCGGTTGGGGCATAGGTTTAAGGTTCAATAGTCAACTGGGGTCTAACCGGGGGTCAGACCGGCTATATTAAAATATTACAATTTAATTGACAATAACGAAATAATCATCATTCATAACTCATAAGTCATCACCAACATTAAGATAGTTAATTAAAATACCTAGTTAGTTCTTCAAACAAAACCCATAACTAACATCAGAATACATCAAAATATAGTTAAAACATAATAATGTCAACCATCATTCATCGAACATAGCCAAGAACTACCATCAAAATAGTCAAAAGATAGCAATTTTAATCATCACTCATCAGGCATCCCTAGCTAGTTCTTCCCACTAATAATAATTGACACCAAACTCTAAAACTCATCAAGGTGATCTATTAGAGATGAGTCATTAGGAGCTGAATTGGGGAAAGGGTAAGTGGTAGTAACATCATTATTCAAAGCCGGGGGATCAGGAACGTCCATATCTTCGTCACCTATACATATGCACGACAATAATTAATATCAATGGTTATGTATAACAAATAATTATATAGATAGATAATAAATTAGTAACAGGATATTAATAGGACATATAAACCTTCATTAATCCTATCCAGAGTTGATGAAAGTGCAATGCCTTCATTATTAAGAACACCTTCAAGATTTTCTGCATCTTCATCATTAAATTCTGGAATGGGATTTTCTTCAGTCACCCAAAAATCCACCTCATCAATAAACTCATAGTCAATGGGATCATAACTTGTCTTCTTTTTCTTCAATTCACTCCTTCAATTTTCAAATGACAAATAATTTTAGTTAAAATTTAAAAATAAATCCATATTATATTAAAGAAAAGCATTTTTCGTAATATCTAAAGTTACCTATGCTTTAATCACAAGTTATAGTTAGTGTAAACCAAACCATTCAACCTTTGATGCTCCAATCTATTTCTCCTTTTTGTATGGATGCACTCAAATAAGCTCTAGTTTCTCTCGCAACCATAAGAAGCAGATGTTTGGCTAAGAACACGTGACACGTTGCAATTCTGGAATTGAATAGCCGTAGTACATCCACTGTTCATCTATAAAATAAAACATGTACATAATATTAGTTGCAATCAATTAAGATGTTAATTAAACATTAAACAATAAAGATGAATACTTAGTTACTTACAAGGATCTAGTTTTTCGGCCCCCTTTTTACATGTCTCTTTGCTGAAAGATTGGTTGCCGTCAAGATACAATGTCACTTGCTTCATTATTTTGAAACAATCAACATTTTCATTTGAGTTAGCCTCCACCACGTCAATCAAAGCTTGCACTAACCCTCCCTTGTGAACAAAGTTTGGACCATATATGAATGCCGGGTTCAATAAATAGGAAGTTGCATGGAGATTGGTTTTCAAATGTTTATCCCATCTTGCTTTAATAATACTTGTGTAAGGCTTGTAGTGATCTTTATTCCTCTTGAATATCTCCTTAATTCCATTTTTTGTCCTTTGCATGCCTTCATAAACATATGGCAGTGAAGGCTTCTCATCCAAGTCAACAATTCTCAACAATTTTATCAGTGGAGTTACAATCTTCACAATTTGATAGCACTCATTCCAAAACCAGCTATATAATATGATTGCACTAAAATTTTTTTTCTGGAGTATAGTCCTATATAGCTTATGGTCCACAAAGTGTTTATCAACAACAAGGACTTGCAAGTCATGTTTGTGCATGTATATGTTATGCAATGTAATAAAGGTAGTGGTAAACCTTGTAGCACAAGATGCACAATTTCTTTCCAACCTAGCCTTTTCCTCAACCAAGACAAAAATATCATGTGATTGTAAGTAAATACTGTTATCCTTGATGCCTTTGCTGCAATGTCCAACACATGAGGCATGATTGAAATGTCTTTCAATACAAAATTTAAATAATAAGCAGCACAAGGAGACCAATAAATATTTTTATATTTCTCATTGATCAACCTTCCACATGCCACATAGTTGGCAGCATTGTCAGTCACCACACATAAACAATATTTTTGGAACCAACCCTCTCAATCACTTCATAAAACAGTATTCTTGGAGTTGTCCTGGGAGAAAAATATTTATCCATTGACCCAGGAGGTTTCCTCTTCTTAGCTCCACTATCAACCTCCTCTTCTTCAACTCCCTCTTCTCTTATATCTTTAATTAACTTTTTCTTTAAACTTTCTTTCAAAGACTCTGCAATCCTATAACACACATTAGAAGTAACCTTTTTTCAAGAAGCAATTTCACCAACCACACCAGCAAGATGTTGCTTCATCCTGTGTATGCCTCCTGCTCTATAGCTATTAGCATAAAAGAGACATGTGTATACATTCTGTGTCCCTCTTTTTTGTAGGCAACATATGCCCATGCTGGATTAGTTTTAGAATGAATTGAGGTATTGAGAGTAGGAGAAGGATTCGTGTTGGAATTGAAAGTGTGAGCTTCGGTATTAGGAGTGTCAGGTTCAGTATTAGGACTAGGAGTGACATTCTCATTTCCTGAACTCGATATATCCATCCTTGCAACAACAAAAAACTCAAGTTTAAATCAGGTTAAAACATAATTTTGGTTTTAATTGCTTTTATGAGTTTGAGTCAAACTCACTGTAAACTTTAGGAATCGAGAAAAAGGATCATCAGCAATCACTATTACTCCTAATGATCAGAGTTGTGTCTATGAAAAAAGTAGAAGAGTATTATAATAAAATATGTACATGGAAGAGATAATCAAAGCAAAGCAGAGAGAGTTGTGGTTATAAATATTTTGCTCTGGCGTCTTTTCTGTGTTTTTATGTGTTCCAGAGATAAATAGACAGAAACAAAACATGGAAGAGATAAAGGTGATTCACATTAATATTTGTGTAATGTGTGACTCTACAATCCAAAAACTATCATTAACAGTCCAAAAACTCGAAGATGATGGTTGTAAAGATCTAGATGATTTTAACTCTCCCTCCCTCTCTCTATGTATATATATCTATCTTTGTGATCGTCTTTCTATACCAAACAGTCCAGAGTTTTAGGTATAGAGATCAAACATGTGCCAATTTTTATTTCCCTGTAAATAAAGGAATTAGAGAGGGAGGAAGAACTAAAATTGAGGGGGTATGTTGGAACTAATCAGAAACTATCACTGCTATTAACCTATCACTGTGAAGTCTCGAATCAGAAACCATAGCCAGTGAATCAGAAAATCACAATTTCAAAATACCTTTAATGTTGGACGATTGCTGCTATCACCGTGACCACCACCGTCATCACTCGTCGTCGTCGTCGCCATTCATCAGTAGGGCACAGGGTCACCGCTGTTGTCGAACGCTGGGCTAGGGCACAGGGCCAGGGAGGGGGTTTCAGTGTTCCATAATCACCATCTAACTCTGCATTTGTGAGACTGAGAGTGAGTTTTTGATCTAAGTTTCATAATTTTTTTTAACAATTATGTCCCAAAATGACATTATTTTAGGATAATTGCAGGAAAAATTTTTTGACTTGGGCACACCGCCTGACTCGGTGGTTTTCTCGAGTCAACCAAACATCGGCGGGGTCGACTTGGTCAAGACTGATTTGGGAAGACAATTAGGGTGGGTACCTTTCTGAGGGCAATAAGGAGGTCATTAGATGGGTCAATGGCAGAATCAGGCACAACTGTATCAGGGGCAAGAATGGGAGCATCTAGGGTCACAATAACAGAATCCGATGGTGAAGCATCTACTGACAAAGGCGTAGAATTGGCTGGATCAGTCTCAGTAATGATATCAAGAACCGGAACAGCAGCCTGAACTGGTGGGACACGATAAACCAAGAAATCATCTGTCATATCAATCACTGAGGGAAACTCAAATAAGATGGAAGACCTGAAGAAAGAAGAGGACTCATGGAAGGTGACATCAGTGGACACAAGATAACGATGAAGATCAGGAGAGTAATATAGATAACCTTTCTAGATGTGAGAATAACCAAGGAAGACATACTTTAAAGACTTGGGATCGAGTTTAGTGACACTCGAACGAACATCCTGAGCAAAACAAAACAGAATAGGGAATGTCACCACTAAAAACAGTCGAAGGCATGCGATTGATAAGAAAACAGGCAGTGGATACGGCATTAGCCCAAAAGGGTATAGGAACACTGGAATGAAACATAAGAGCTTAATCAGTTTCTAAAAGATGGTGATTCTTTCTTTAGCAACACCATTTTGAGCAAGGGTATCGACATATGAGGATTGGTAAAGGATATCATGGCTATGCATGTAATCAGTAAAAGGTGCAAAAAAATATTCTTTCGCATTATCGCTTCGAAGGATTTTCACAAGAGTATTGAACTGAGTTTGAATTTCAGCACAGAAGTTTTGAAAATAAGTAAATAATTCAGAGCGCTATTTCATTAAATAAAGCCAATTTGTTCATGAAAAATCATCAACAAAAGTGACAAAATAACGATAACCAGCCTGAGAGAAAATTGAACAAGGACCCTAAACATCAGAATGTACTAACTCAAAGGGGGACGTATCCCATTTATTAACTCGAGGTGCTAAATGAATATGATGGTGTTTGGCAAACTGACACGACTCACAATCCAAAGCAGACATAGAAGAAAACTAAGGATATAACCTCTTTAGAGAAGAAAGTGACACATGATGAGACGACAATGAACTTTAAAGGGAGACGACCCACCAAAACATGCCACAGAATGCAACACCTGATAATCCAGAATGTAGTGTCTACCAGATTCATAGCCTCTACCAATAATACGCTTGGTCGATAGATCTTGGATCAAACAGTGGTCAAGAAATAATGAGATGAAACAGTTCAAATGATGAGTCAATTTACTGGGAGTAGAAGGTTAAAGATGAGATCGGGAATATCAAGAACAAAAGATAACAAAATGGCGGGGGTGGGGTTAATAGTGCCTAATCCAACTACACGAACGGGGGAACCATTGGCAACAAAGATGGAAGACAGGTTAGCATAAGCTGCATACGATAAAAATAAATGATGGTTGCCTGTCATGTGGTTGGTAGCACCAGAATCAATGACCCACTTTAAAGAAGTGGTAGCAAGACTAGAGGGCAGAGGACCTATAGATAAGGCTATGGCAAATGGCGAACTTGGGGCAGACGAATCAGAGGTCTAGGCAACATGAGCAGAGCCATGCTATTGATCACGCTGTTGTTTATTTTGCAAATTTCGACAGTTTTTCTTGATAGGACCAAGTTCCTTGCAATAATTACAGATAATACTGCCAGAAGTCATTTACGGGGCATTGAAACCCTGTTTGGAGCCATAATTCCTGTTGTCAAAGGGACCTCGACTAGACAAAGCACTCGCATTTGGATCTATAGATGGATAAGTCACACCATCAGCTTGAAGGACTCGTGCGAACACATCTTTAAGGAATGAGAGCTCTTGACTAGACAGAATCTGAGAGTAAATAGTCTCATAAGAGGGATCAAGGGCTTCGAGAAAATCAATGATGGCCTGTAGTTCTAGATTCTTAATGTGAGTCTCAAGATTTGCTTGTGGAGATATGAGGACCTTCATTTCCTTATACAACAGTTTATAATCCAAGAAGAAGTCCTTCAACGGATGACCCTACTGCTGAGAGCGATAAAAACCTTTACAAACTTCGTGAATCTAAGTAAGACTCCCTTTACCAGAGAACATAAATTTCAGGTAATTCATTATTTCCTTAACAGTAGTACATTGACTCACTGAAGAAAGGATCTAGGGTTCAATAGAATTTCTAATTTGAAACAAGATTCTAGTATCAACTCTTTGCCAAATGACTAGTTTTGCTTTGTCAGTAGGAGGGTCATCAGTTAAATGTTCTTCCTTTTCAATACCCATAATATATATCTTAATAGTGATGCTCCAATCACTATAATTAGTCCAGTTCAATTGTGAGAAAGTAATCTTAGCAGGCATGGGCAACATTTTAGAAATCTTAGAGTCAGCTATTTAATCCAAAAGCGAATAATAACAACAGATAAGTCTAACCGATGAGTAAATCTCCAAATTAGGTCACAAAACGGAACAGAGAAAAAAAGGGTGATGAACATTAATCAAAACAATACCCAAACAGTGCCGAAACAGTAACCCCCCGAACAATGCCGAAACAGTACCTCCAGAACAGTACCCGAATAGTACACAAATAGTACATGCCGAAAAACAAATTTCAGAGAGCCCAACGCCAAAAAAACAAATTTCAGAGATCAATTAGCTTTGATATCATGTAAGACAAGGATCTAAATGCTTAGAATTGTGTGTATTCTATTAACAGGGAGGTACAATATATGTACAAAGAGTGAGGAGCCTAGGTATTAATTATTCCTAAATGAGGGAATTGTAATAGTCAATCAATCATGTTAATTACGCTAATTAATCTAATACTAATGATACAATATTTCCTTAACACATGGCTATAATGCACTATCCTAGTTTTTAACATAAGAGCTAATTGAGATTTGGATTTGATCCTAAATATAAGACTCCAATATACTTTCTTAATATAAGAGCTCACCGAGGTAGTAATATTAATTTTTTTCTTGTCACCACCCCGCCCCCAATATTTCAACAAGTTGATTAAAAGGCCCTTGGCCCTTGTTTCTATATGTTGCAGCTTGTTGCTAAGAACTACGGGCTAGTTATGTTGGACCCTAATTTGATTTCGCTATTAAGAAAGCTCTTTCTTTTACATAATTTGTCTTTTCTTTTTAAGATATATATTCATTGGAATTGACGAAACCTACAGGGCTATTATGTGGACGCTGCGATCCACATGGAGTTTAGGTACTCCCTCTGATTCTTATTATAAGACACCAACTAACAATTCTCACAAACCAATAAAAATAGTTAAAGTAATTAAATTTGTCCGAAAATTTAAGTAATTTTCAATATTACCCCTACTAATTCCATTAAACTCTAATATCATATTAATTATCACTCTCACCCACTAGCCTTATTAATTATGAATATGCATGGAAAAAAATATTTAATGCTCTTTGGAAACGAACAAATGCCTTATAGAAATGACCAAATACACTTGTTAGGCGGTGCCTTATTATAATAAGGACTAGAGGGAGTATTATTGAAAGAGAACTATGTGAATTAATCTTCGATTTTCTTACATATAACTTCAAACATGACAAGTGTGTTCGGCGCAATGACGTACAGTACCCGGTCCATGAGAAATGCAAGAGCCTATGAGATAGCCATTGTTGCTGCTGATAAGCTGGAGATGAAGCACTCTCTTTTAGGTGAACACCATAACAAGTTTCAGGTAATTAGCTAGCAAGTTACGTACGATATATGGAAGCAATAATTATTATTGTTGAAGAATGAAAAAGTGGGGGGGAAAACAGTGACATGCATGATTAGTTATACATATGTAGTTATAATTCTAAGACTGATATATACACCTGACGTTTGAACAGATAATTCGAAGAACTGATGAAGCTGATGGTGGGAAAGCCAAAGCGAGTGAATATGCCGAGGCTGTCCTCATTCTGAAGAGATGATGGATCCCTACAAGATAACTTCTAGAATGGCCGAGGCTGTCCTCCTGTGGACACCTACGATTCTTGAGATTCTTATCGCTAAATCTTACACCATTCCCTTGCTATGTGCTGTGAGGTAATTAAACCAAAACTACAAGCCTTTTTATCATACTTATATATCCAAAGTAAAAAGATTCTCTCCAAATATGAAAACTATGTCTTATATTTAGGATCAAGATCAACTCCCCAAATATGCTCTATACGAAGAACTGGAAGGAGTATTAAATGTACGCTTGATTTCATTTCAAAGACAAACGACACACAAGAAGTAACTAAATGCATATGATGAGTTTTTGAATGCTTGTTTCGCTGGGTATTCATTACTTAGGGCCTGTTTTGTTAAAAGGGAGGGGATGGAATGAAAGGGAATGTGCCAAATGGGCATTTTCATTTTGTTTTACCACAATGCTTTTATTTTATAATAATAATAATAATAATAATAATAATAATAATAATAATAATAATAATAATAATAATATATGCACCCCCTTTAGATGTTTTTGGGGGGCAACTAATATAGCCTTCAACGAAACAAGAAAGAGGAGGACTCTTGGAGCTTTTTGGGGACTGTGGAAACCAAAAGAAATACTTATACATACTTCAAGAGTGTCATTTCATTTGTACTCTGATTAATTAAAATACAACAACTTATCTTATTTTAATTCTACATGATAGATGAGTCATCTGAAAAATTCAAATTTTATGATTTTATGATTTTTGGGATAATGGGAGGAAATTGCGCTTTTTGTTTTTCTAAATTAAAAAGTTTATATTTTTTAAAATCATAAAATTTGAATTTCTCCAAATGACTCATCAGCCATGTAGAATTAAAATAAGTTGAGTTGTTGTATTTTCATCAGTCATACTATAAATGAGGTGACTCTCCAGGAGTATATTAGTATTTCTCGGAAACGAATTGCCATCCCCCTTCTCTGTCGTCTGTCCAATTCTTTTCTCTCCACCATCGTCGCTGTCTATGTGTATGTAAGTGCCTTGCGCTTGTGCTCGATTCTCTTGCTTTTCGTTCTAATTCTAAGTGCTTGTTCCTCTGTATCAATTGATGTTGTCAAGTGTTTGGGTGTGTGAATATGGTTTGCCATCGGGTTCTTGCTCTTTCCTGTCAATGATCTTTGCTACCTACTACTCGTCAACCTTTTGCCCTATCACTCTTCTGCTTTATTTTCATTTTTTCTGTTTGCTGGTTTCTTCCTTTGTTGGTGCTATTTTTCTGTCAAAGTGGCACCGAAACAGGGAAGAATGTTGTGCTTGATGGTTGACCGAAACTTGACAAGTTTGAGGCACTATATATATTTGGTATTTGATGTAGTCTTCATTATTTTTAGCCCTGCTGAAAATTTACTGTTATGTCTTCTTTTCCTTCTTGTATATGATCCATGGTTTGGAAAATTGTTGCCTTTCTCCTAATTGGCGTTTGATGTGGTTGTCCCAAGTTTGGCGACTAAATAGAAGTCGATTTATAGTTGGAACATATGAATTTTGGGGCTGTGATAAGAAGGGATGAATACTCTTGGAGTTTGCCTAATATGAAATGCACATTAAGTGTTTGTTAAAATGTTTGAAGGATAAGTTTATTTGGATAAGTGTTCCTATATTATTTCCCTGCTGAAGAAAAATTTAAATATCGTTTGAAATTTTTTCCATTTGAATCTTGTTCAAATATAGAATTTGGAAGCCTTATAACTCCATCATGATGATGATGATGTATTATTAAGGAAAGAAGTTGATTGGAAATTTCAAGGATTAAATTTACTTGCTTTGTGCAAGCCTTTGGAATGCCCATGAAGTGTTCAATTAAAATGTTTGGGAAAGGAACTTTATGGAATTGAAAAGGAATGGATTTAATTTGTGACTTGTGGAAGGGACACTACAAAAAAAAAGACTTTCAGCGGCGACAAAAAGTCGCCGCCTATGTGACTGTCGCTTAAAGTTTTAGCGGCGACAATTTTTGTCGCCGCTAAAAGTATACTTTCAGCGGCGACTTTTGTCGCCGCTGAAGGTGACTTTCAGCGGCGACACTTGTGTCACGGCTGAAGGTATAGTTTCAGCAGCGACAAAAGTTGCCGCTAAAGGTGACTTTCATTGGCGACTTTTGTCGCCACTGAAAGTGTTAATTTTTTTATAAAAAAAAATTCAAAAAATTAAATTTTTTATTAAAAAAATTCGAATTTTTTTTTAAAAAAATTTTATTTACAATTGCCACGTGTCTCCTCCCCGTGCTACCACGTGTCGCTTCCCCGTGCTGCCACGTGTTCCCTCCTCGTGCTGCCACGTGTCACCTCGCTGTGCTGCCACGTGTCGCCTCCTCATAATTCCTCCATGTGACTCTCCTCTAGTTCGAACTCGCGACCTCAGAGAGCCGATGCCTTAGCGCGCGAGTCTCTACCAGTTGCGCCGGAATGAACCTATGTCATATTATTACATATTATTATATATATATATATATATATATAATATTATCATATATATAAACATACATACATATAATTAATTAATTATATACATATAATTAATTATTAATTAAATATAATATTATTAAAAGTAATAAAAAATTAAATAAAAACGAAAAAAATATTGATATATTTAAATTTAAAATTTTTTTAATTAAAATTACTTAATAAATAATAATTTAATATCATAAATATTATTTTTAATAAAAAATTATAAATCTAATATTAATAAATAACAATATAATTTTAATAATTAAGGTTAAATAGAATTATTTAAGAATTAATAGTTAAATTTTATAAATATTATTTTTAAAAAATATTAATAAAAAAAATATGAAAAAGACTCTCAGCGGCGACTTTTCATAGTCGCCGCTGAAAGTGTTAAAATTTTTTTTTTTTTTAAATTTTAGAAAAAAACTTTCAGTGGCGACACTAAAGTCGCCGCTAAAACTCACTTTCAGCGGCGACTTTTAATAGTCGCCGCTGAAAGTGTTTTAAAATTTTTTTTTTTTTAAATTTTTGAAAAACACTTTCAGCGGCGACTCTTTTGTCGCGGCTGAAAGTGTTTAAAATTTTTTTTTTTAAATTTTCGAAAAACACTTTCAGCGGCGACTCTTTTGTCGCCGCTGAAACTCACTTTCAGCGGCGACTTTTAATAGTCGCCGCTGAAAGTGTGTAAAAATTTTTTTTTTTAAATTTTTGAAAAAGATTTTCAGCGGCGACTTTTAATAGTCGCCGCTGAAAGTGTTTAATTTTCGAAAAACACTTTCAGCGGCGACACTAAAGTCGCCGCTGAAAGTGTTTTAAATTTTTTTTTTTTTAATTTTCGAAAAACATTTTCAGCGGCGACACTTTTGTCGCCGCTGAAACTCACTTTTAGCGGCGACAAAACAATGTCGCCGCTGAAAGTGACACCTTCAGCGGCGACATTAAAAGTCGCTGCCAAATGTCGCCGCTGAAAGTGATTTTTTTTGTAGTGGGAAAAGGGTAAAAAAATTGTTTTCTAATATCTTTTGTTGATGTAAGAGAGTATAAATGTTGAGAGAAGCATAGTGTAATTATATTCAGATGGTTTTCTTCCGAAAGAAATTCATAGGCTTGATATAAAAATAGTATATAGTGACACACTAATATGATTGTGTTGTCATGATAATGTCTTGGTTTATTGGAATATAACACTTTTGAAAGGAGGTTGGAAAATTGATTTTTAAATTTTTTTATAAAATTTATTTATATATTTGACCAGAGCAAACTTTCATGATTTGAAAGAAATGATTTCTGATTCTAAGATTATGAACATTTTTACTAGAGGAACAAACACAAAGTGTTGGATATTTGTGACTGTCGGGTTGCGCCTGATATTCGTTGTGTTGGTTACTCTAATGAAACAAGTTTTTAGGGGGAAAATGCTTTTATAATTATTTCATATTATTGAAAATAAACGGAATTCTTTTATCAAATTTTGTTTAAATCGAACCTATTGTCAATTTCTTCAGCTTCTACTATTTTTTTAGATGCAAGTACTATTACGACAAGGTCACGTATTCTAAAAACAATTGGTTGCTTTACACAGCAGAAAATGAAAAAAACAAATCTTTGGAAAGTCTAATCTTTGCAGATGTCTTTGTTAAATATTTATACAACTTCCATTAATGATTAGTATAATTACACTTGACATTATATCAATGAAGTAGATCTTACCGATATCAGAGCCTAGGTTATTATCACTTTTGTAGAAAGTGTTCGGTGGTCTCAATGATTCTAACAACTTGGGCATACTTTTTTTTTTTTTTTTTATTGAGGTATCATTGATGGGATTTTCTCTTCTTTTCTTTTTCTTTGTTCTCTCCTCATGTCTTCCTTCTTTCTTTTATAGATTGATATGGATAATTGTGGTTTCATTCTTCTTATTTATTAGATGGCTCAACCAAACATGAATAAGTTTGAGTTGATGTCAATCTTTGATAATGCTTTTAGTAAGAAACTCGATTTTAACTTTGAGTACGCTCATTTAAACGGAACCATTTTTCCTCTAAATAGTTACATGGTTGATTCGCAGTCTCTTGTATGTTATGTTGTTGACCCTTTTGGGTTCAATATAATTGGTTAAATGAATTTGATATCTTAATATAAAAGGTTTGATGAATGCTTCAACTCACTAGAGCTTGTTATCAATGTATGTTTTCAAAATTGTACATCTGCTTACACCTTCAAGGGTATGCATGCTTGGCTTTGCTAAATTTGAATTTATAAGGAAGAAATGCTTGGAATATTTAAATTATCTGAAAAGGACTGTTTAAGGAGGTTTGTCTTTTGTCATGAACTGGATGCTAATGAATTGTTGGAGTTGTATCAATCTAAACTGGATCTTGCGACGAAAGAGGACTGGATAGGTTGGTATGGATCTGGACTAAAGATGTAGCACTTGTATGATGTTATTAGCTTTCATGTTGTTTGCTTCAATTTAGCTTGGAAAGGACCTGCCAACAAAACTAATGTTATGTTGGGAGTGAAAATTTTTGTCACTTAAATTGATCTTGATAGTTATATAGTTTGTAAAAACAAATGGTGTGAATAGCTCAAAAGGAAATGTATGGGTTCATTATACTTTTGGTGAAGAATTAGGTTAGATGGCAACCACGCAACTTTCTCATGTCATATATAATAATAGCCCCCTCTCAATGGTTTCAGCTTACTGTTAGATCAGGCTTTGATGAGGAGTTCATGGCGGGTTCAATAGAATGTATTTGATTTACTACTAATAATGTATTAGTGCCACTGTTTCAATTTGAAATTGTTCAATGAAGTAGTATGGGCTATCCTGATTTAATTTAATTTTGGATAATCTGGTTTCCTAGTTTTTTATTTTATTTATTTTCAAATATATAGAATTTTTAAATGAAGTAACGAATAAAGTTAGAACAGTTTATACTTGGGAGGATCCAAGCTTCCTAGGTTACACTCGTAAATTTGAATTATTGAGGCTGATTTCTAGCTACTATACACTTTATATATAAGATGACCGTGATGAAGGTTAAGGAACTGGGGGTTTGGTCCTTTTAATTTTCAATTTGTTATGGCAGTTCGTGATTGCTTATTGTTTTGAAAATCCAAATGGGCAAATAAGGTTGGTATTTATAAGGGGTGTTGACCTAATAATGATATTCTTGCATCATTTGGAAAACTCCCCTTCCATATAATGCTGTGAGCATCTTGTTGACAAATTGGGTTGTCCACGACTATGGAATAACGAAGTGGTTTTGTCATTTGGTTTGAACATGAGCATTGTTCTAAGGGCATCCGGTTCTCAAGTCTTTTTTGTCAAAGGCCAGGTGAAAAAGGAAAGCCTGCCTTCAATATTTGAATAGATTTATTCCTGTTCATATAAATTTGATGGAGTTTTCATAAATCAAATTTTTTCTCTACTCCGCAAGTTCTTTCTCAGGTTCAACCCACACTTTGTGTTGAGGTTGCTGTTTGCAGTTGTGAAAGTTCCCAGTTGCTGAAGGGAATATTCTTGGATTCAATTTGTTTCACTGTTCAGGGTCAAATTATTGTCGGTGGTTATATGTTGTTTGCATTAGCCTTTGCATAATCTCTAATCTCTGAGCTTTTTTGCAATTACTACTTCCTTCAATCACTTGAACTTAATCTGCTATCAACTGAGTTTTGGTGGAATTGTTATTTGATGAAAATTGGGATTAATCAAGTACTGTTTGGAATTGGCGCCTATCTCCCTTTAACGAAGTAGATATGATGGTTTTTAATGTGAGCTTTTGTTAAGCAAGTACTGTTTGAAATTGGCGCCTGATTAGATGTCCTTGTATGTTTGTCAGATTAACCTACAACAAGTTCAGGCGTTCATCTTCTTGATGAGCTGATCTGCCTCAATCTAATGTTTCGCGTGCGGCTGTCAAATTGTTCGAGTACTTTATAATATAGTAATGTGTTAGCAGGGAACTTTATAAACAATACTGTGATTGCATGTTTTTTCCCGAGGAACTGTCATATGACTGGGGAGACGACTCAAAACTCAAGGCTCATTTGTTTTTTTTTCCAGATGGATCAGGAGTGTGGTTTCTAAACATATTAATTATCTGTATGTATGCTTATTTTGTTTTACCAGTGGAAAAATCAGTTTTAAGACTGGTTAAAAATGACATTTTAGACCGGTTTCAGATCCAGCCTTGATACAGTCAGTCTTAAAAGTCTGCTATTTTTTAGACCGATTATAGAACCGGTCTTAAAAAAAAAATTTAAGACCGATTATTTATGAAACCAGTCTTAAAACAATTATTTTTAAACCGGTTATCGAAGAAACCAGTCTAAAAAGTTGAACTTTTTAGATCGGTTTTAGAGATAACCGGTCTTAAAAGTTCTAATTGTAAGACCGGTTCTCTTCAAAACCGGTCTTTAAAAGTAACTATTCAAAACCGGTTATCTATAAAACCGGTCTAAAAAGTTCATAAAACAGGTCTTAAAAGTTACTTTTAAGACCGGTTTTGAATAGAACCGGTTTAAAAAGTTTTTTTTAAAAAAAATTGTTCCATTTAAAAGATTTATCCAGCAAGCCATTTCCCTTGTTTTACATTTCACTCAACAAGCAGCCATTTCAACGACATCTAAATAAATTCTTCTCTTACACATTTTAACAAACATCTTATACAAATCACATACATGACAATCCAAAACGCAAATAGACATAGATTCACTCATTTCTGTTAATATACATGTAGTAGCATAGATGGAAATTAAAAATTAGAACCACATGAATCAGATGAATTAGCATCAACAATAGGCCTTGGAAAAAAAGCATCAACAATAGGCAAGAGACCCTTTAACTCAGACTCAGACAAATTAAGCTTGCTTTTTGTATTTGAGTAGGCCCTCACGTGCCTTCATCCTATATGAATTTAAATATGCATTCAAAAAATAGTTATTCTTCTAGTTTCTAAATAATAAAACAGTACAAGTTTGTAACAACATTGATTCACAGCATATCAATTCACATTGCCTCTTATTTCTCTATTGTGACCTAATATGCGCATAGGTTGAGCTCGGTCCCAGCTAAGACACCTCATTTGCTTTATTTTCTTGTGACGATAACAAAAAAAAGTAGTTTTATATATACCAACAACAATATACATGATAATTATTTTAGCTAACTAATCTTCAAAGTAGTTTTATAAAGGGATATCCTCCCATATCCCTTCATGATGATCGTTTCTTGTGCCGTGTTCATTGTCTACTTTATCTTCTTCGTTCAATTCTGGTAGACCCCTAGAAAAAGAAGGAGTCTCAAGAAGATCATTCATTGAATGATATTCTTGATTAATGTCAACGACCTTTTTTCCTTGGAGAGCTACAGACCACATTTTATTTGCTTGATCGGTAACATAGAACACTTGTTTCGCTTGATATGCCATAATAAAAGGTTGATCTCCAAAACTTCTACTAAGCAGATCAACCAATGTAAATCCCAACTGATCAATCATCACACCATTGTTGACATCAACCCACTTGCATTTGAAAATGGGAAATTTAATTTTAACATAATCAACCACCCAAATCTCTTCAATAACCTAGGGTTCTTATCTTTCGAACTAGAGAAGTGCATAGATTTAGCCACTAACATAACCTCACTGTTTTGAACAGTGCTCCTATCATCAAGGGACTTCGTGTAAAACGTATAACCATTGATCACAAATGAAGTCCAAGTTATGACATTAACCTCAGGACCATGTGCTAACCATTTAATTGTATCAGAAACACATTCTTCTCCGTCAACCTTTTGTTTGAACCAATGTGTACAAGTTTTGTTATGCTCCCTAATTAACCTTTGTTCGGTCATTCGACTATTTTCTTTCTAGACAATTTCTTTATGAGCATTAATGTAATCTTGAACTTCATCAACATTATTCAAGATGTACAAGTGGACTTGTTGCAATGCATCAGAATCAACATTTTTACTGTAGCCCTGTGTCTACCCCCTTCTTCATCATGACGTTCAGAAAGCTCAATATGTCTTACATTTGACAGGTAATCTTGACAAAACTTCATGGCTTCTTCAGAAACATATTTTTGAACAATAGATGCTTTAGACCGATTTGCATTCTTCATATACCCTTTTAGGATTTCCATAGTTATTTCAATTAGGTACATCCATCGTAAATAGATAGGGTCACACAACTTTATCTCCCTTACTAGATAAACAATTAGATGTACCATGATGTCAAAAAAAGAAGGAAGAAAAAGCTTCTCAAGCTGGCACAAGATCAGATATCCTTCATTTTCCAGTTCATCCAATCTTTCTGTCTCAATGACTTTACTACAAATAGCATTGAAGAAGAAACAAAGTCTAGTCAAAATATGTTTAAGATCATATTCGGCAATGCTACGAATAGCTACTGGGAGTAGTTGTTGCATTAAGACATGACAATCATGAGACTTTAGCCCTACTAACTTCAAATCTTTTATCGACACAAGCTTCCTTAAATTTGAAGAATACCTTGAAGGAGCTTTCATGCCATGTAAACACTCACAAAAGCTTCTTTTCTCATCCTTAGACAAAGTATGAGCAGCTGGAGGACAAAAAGTTCTTTTACCATATGGCTTTGGATGCAAGTCTTCTCGTATCCCCATTTCTTGCAAATCTAATCTTGCCTTCGCGCCATCCTTAGAACTACCTTGTATGTTAAGCAGTGTCCCAACAATACTATCACATATGTTTTTCTCCACATGCATGAAATCAATACAGTGTCTAACATCAAGATTGGGCCGATATGGATGATTGAAGAAGATAGACTGCTTTTTCCATTTATTTTTTTCATTACTATTCTTTGTAGTCTTACCAAAGATAATATTGATATTTTTCACCTTTTCATAAACTTGCTCCCCAGTCAATGGCTTCGAAGCATCTTCAAACTCTTGTCCACCAAAAAAAGCTTTCTTTAATTTACGATATGGGTGGCCTCATCTAAGAAATCTCCTATGGCTAAGATAAACTGTCTTTCTTCCATGTTGAAGTTGATGGTAGCATGTTCCTTCTTCACAAATCGAACATGTTTTATGGCCTTTAACACTATATTTTGATAAGTTTCCATATGCAGGGAAGTCATTTATAGTACAAAAGATCATGGCTCGCATTTTAAAAACCTCCTTCTTGTTCGCATAAAAAACATGAACACCTTTGTCCCGTAACTCTTTCAAGTTTTCGATCAAGGGTTCTAGGTAAACATCTATATCATTTTCAGGTTGTTTTGGTCTTGAAGTCAACATAGACAACATGATGTACTTTCGTTTCATGTATAACAGAGGACATAAGTTGTAAATTACCAACAGAACAAGCCATGAACTATGATACTGCTCAGGCTATCAAAAGGATTCATGCCATCCGTGCTAAGCCCAAGCCTAAGGTTCCTAGGTTTTTCACCAAAGGTAGGAAATAATTGATATATTTTCTTCCATTGAGAAGAATTAGTCGGATGTCAAAGCTTTCCATCGGATATCCTCTCATCCACATGCCATCTCAAATTCTTTGCATCGTTTTCATTAGCAAACAAGCGCTTGAACCTTGGTATAATTGGAAGATACCATAACACTTTTGCGGGAGCATTATTTGATTTGTACCTCAAGGTTTCACATATCGGACACTGTTGTTCCTCTTCATACTCTTTTCTATACAATATACAATCATTAGGGCATGCATGGATCTTTTTATACTTCATCCCTAGTGGACACAATATTTTCTTGGCATCATGGTATCGAGAAGGCAACACAATATTATTTGGAATCATGTCCTTAAAAGCCTCAAGCATTTCTCGAAAACTCTTGTCGCTCCATCTATGCCGTGCTTTCAAGCTTACCAATTTCAATACTGCTTTCAACAATTGGTATTTTTGACACCCCGGGTACAGCGGTGTCTCAGCATCAATGCACATATTACCATATGTATGTGATTGCTCAAAAGCCTCTTCTCCTATATCACGAATAATATCCTCTATTCGATCATCCGTATCCGTGTCAGTATCATCTAAGCCCACTCCCCCTGTTCAAATGAACTTGACATTTCTAATTATTCACCATGCCATACCCATACTGTATAACTCTTACAAAATTCTTCACAAATTAAATGTGTATATATATCTGCAACACTTAGTTGCTTCTCATTCAAAGATACTACACAAAGGCAATAAAACTTTCCACTACCATCATCAACATTTCTTCTAGCGAAGTCTAAAAAACCCCTCACCCCATTATCATATTCAACACTTGTTCGTTTAGCTTTTATCCAACTATGATCCATATATATCCCAACACTTGTAGCACCCTATATCCAACATCAAAAGGATAGACAAAAAAACAACCGCTATAGAGTTTTAGAGATTTTAATGAATTTTAACATGCATCATTTGAAAGTAGTAAAAAAACAGAACTTAGAATCAAACAATCACACTAAACACTAACAATAACACTGACAATCAAACAATCACACTAAACCAATAACACTAACAATCAAACAATCACACTAAATTAAAACAAAATTAAACTTAGAATGGTATTACTCCAAGCCAATTATCACAAGTCAGAGGGCACCTTATTTACTTTTGGTCCAAAAGAAGAAAAACGTAAATAGTAATCAAGTCATCGATCACACAGTTTTCCCTTTAACCTTAATTACATTTTTCTGCAATTATTTCGTGCCTAACCACTATATCATGTCAGAGTTAATATTGTTGAGAATAGCAAATACAAGCTGAAAGTTAAGGGCTTTAATTAACAGAACACTAACTTGATTGAAGACTAATGAGTGAGCTTCTATCCAAAGTGATGGTGGTAAAGGGAAGTTACGGCAGAGGAGAATGGTCACTGCGATGAATAGAGGTGGCGGCGGAAGAGAGTGATGATGATCAAAGAACAACGACAAGGAACACATCAACGACAGTGATAACGACGGAGGAGAGTAGAGCAAAAGAGGAACGGGGAGCGATGGAGGAGTTCAGAACAAGCAGCAACAGAGCTCACAGAGAAATGGCGACAAGAGAAGAAAGGGTTCAGAGCGCGGGATCTGGGCGGGCGGAAGTGAAAATACGTCGAAATATCTCACCTTTTAGACCGGTTTTCCATTAAAACCGGTCTTAAAATGGTGAAAAAAACATAATTTTAAAAAATTTTCATATTTAAGACCGGTTTTCATAAAAATCTGTCTTAAATATAAGACCGGTTCTTCTAAAAACCGGTCTTAAATATATAAAACTGGTTTTCAGAAGAACCGGTCTTAAAAGTTAAAAATTTTTAAATATAAGACCGGTTTTCAGAGAAACCGATCTTAAAAGTTAAAAATTTTAAAATTTTAAAATATTTTCATATTTTAAGACCAGTTTATTTATAATCGGTCTAGATAATTTTTTATTTAAGACCGATTTTTTTAATAATCGGTCTTAAAAGTTAAAATTTTTTTACATTTTAAAATATTTTGATATTTTAAGACCGGTTTTTTTATAACCAGTCTAGATAAAGTTTTTAAGACTGGTTATTTTTAAAATCGGTCTTGAAAGTTCTATATATTTACAAAACTGCCATCGATCAAATTTTTAAGACCTTATCAGTTAGAACCGGTCTAAATGTGACAGTCTAAATAGGAAATTTTATACCAGTGTTTATTATATTTATCTGCGTCCATTTCCTTTACCATTTGATGAATAATGAACTTGCGATTTTTTAATATTTATATATATAGTTGAATTACACGTTGGAAAAAATCAATCATTTCTAAATTATTTATTTTTTACATTTCGAGTATTTTTTTGGGTGCCATACTTCACATAATGACAGAGGAACTTCAAAATCTCGAAGAATGAGGATGATATCGTAAATATTATCATTCTATATTTTCTGTGTGCACCAAATCAAGGGCTTGATGATATCTTTGTACTTTTTTTACACTTTTATCAGCACAATTTTGCTCAAGATTTTGAGGTAACATTTTCAAATTAACTAACACGTGTTTCCCTGTGCGGTAAACCCAGAGTCATTGCATCTTAATTGCAATTAATTAAGAAAACAATTTTAACCTTCCATGCCCAATCAATATCTTGCCATGCATGAAAGATAACTTTTTTGGGCCGAGAAATGGGGCCTTAGCCTAAAGCCGGTAATATAGCTCAACCCGCGGGCTTAACCTGCTTGTCTATGGGTTGGGGCAGGGTTAGGTCCTAACCCGTGAATATGGAGGCTGCACAGACCTGCACCGCATGACCCTCGAGTGGCGGGTTGGCCCGTTTTTTTTTTTTTTTTGCATATAATAATTTCACAAAACCTATAAATTGCTCACTCCCACACCTTGATACCTCCCAATTTAAAGAGAAAAAATTTTAGCCTCCTCCCTTCTTTAAACAAAATTATTATATCTTAGTTGCTTGAAGATGATTTTATATTTTTTGTTTATAAACTTTGACAAATTTGATAACCTTTTCTCTTAAATTGTGGATTATATTTTTAAATTTTTATAAGAGGAATGATTGACGTTAGGAAGGTAAATTTAATGACATATATATATATATATATGTCTTGTACTTTTGGCTGTCTTAAAAAATAAGAAATTGTTTTTTTAAAGAAAAATGCAGGCCTGCGAGCTAGCCTGCACCCCGCACACACTACAAAAAAACATGTTATTACCGACGGAATTACCCACGGAATTATTTCCGTCGCTAATTTCCTACGATTTACCGACGGATTTTCCGTCGGAAAAATTACGGACGGAATTACCGACGGAAAAAAATTCCGTGGGTAATTACCGACGGATTACCCACGGAATTTTTTCCGTGGGTAATTACCCACGCTTTACCCACGGAATTCCGTGGGTAATTTGAATGAGAAATTACCCACGGAATTCCGTGGGTAAAGCGTGGGTAATTACCCACGGAAAAATTTTCCGTCGGTAATTACCGACGGAAAATTTTCCGTGGGTAATTTCCGTCGGTATTTACCCACGGAAAAAATTCCGTGGGTAATCCGTCGGTAATTTCCGACGGAATCAAAATTCCGTCGGTAAATTTGAATTTTACCCACGGAATTTTTTCCGTGGGTAATTACCCACGCATTACCCACGGAATTCCGTGGGTAATTTGAATGAGAAATTACCCACGGAATTCCGTGGGTAATCCGTCGGTAAAACTAATAATTTTTTTATCATATTTTAATAATTTATATAAAATAATAAAAATAATATATAACAAATAAAAATTTAAATATTATAAAATTAATATTAAATATATTAAATATAAAAATTTTAAATGAAATAAAAAAATTAAATATTTTAAACTTTATATCATAAAAACAAAATATATAATTATATATAAATATATATTTAATATTATATATATTTATATTAATATTAAATATTTAAATGAAATAAGAAATTAATAAAATTTATATTTATATTATAAAAAACGAAAAATATAATTATATATAAATATATATATTTAATTATATATATTTATCTTAATATATATTTATCTTACGTGAATAAATAACACAAGGTTAAAGCAGCTCAACTGGCAAAGGCATCAGAACACATACCAAAAGGTCCAAGGTTCAAATCCTACCTTCGTCACAAAATGCAACAATTATCTCAGAGACACGTGGCGCAATGTTAGAGGGACACGTGGCCCTTACTCAGGGGCTGACGGGGCCAGATGTGGGGGCGGGCGGTGGGGGGCTTTCGGAGATGTCCACGTGGCCTTTTTTAAGATTGCCACGTGGAATTTTTTTTTTAAAAAAATAATATTAAATTACCGACGGATTACCCACGGAAAAAATTCCGTCGGTAATTACCCACGGAATTTTTCCGTGGGTAAATTCCGTGGGTAATCACCGACGGAATTTTTTCCGTGGGTAAATTCCGTGGGTAATCTCCGACGGAATTTTTTCCGTGGGTAAATTCCGTGGGTAATCTCCGACGGAAAATTTTCCGTGGGTAATTTCCGTCGGTAATTACCGACGGAATTTTTTCCGTGGGTAATTTCCGTCGGTAATTTCCGACGGAATAAAAATTCCGTCGGTAAATCAATTTGTCACGGATTTTTTAGGGACGGAAAAAATTCCGTCGGTGATCCGTCGGTAATTCCGTTTCCGTCCCTAATCCGTGGGTAATTTGATTTCAGAGACGGAATTCCGTGGGTAATTTCCGTGGGTAATTTGCTGTTTTTTTGTAGTGACACTACGAGTTATGGTTGGTATTTTCCCAACCTATAAAAGTGAGGTCCACACAAGCTAGTACCGCGTGGCCTGCGGGTTGGTGCAAGCCAGCCCGCAACCCACGAGTTGACCTGCATTCCCAGCTCTACCTTAGCCCAATATTATTTTTTTTTACCAAGTATAGGTATCTTCTTGTTAGATGCAATTCTATTCAAGACATTATTAAGCACTAAATATGTTAGCCCAATATTTTTGAATCATCACAGTTCGTAGGTAAGTTATCCCCACCCGGACATTATATGCAACAATTTCCTTAGGCTCAATGGTGGAGTCTCAAAAACTAAACTCTCTTTCAGTTTCAAAGAGCTTAAATTTGCAAGGGCATTAGCACAACAATTGACCTCTCTATATACATGCTGCACTCTTACCTGTTAAACCTTTCCTAAAAAATATAATTCTTGGAATATATCTAGTCCACATTTAGTGGATTAAATTGCCTAAACCCAATAACATTGGGATCAAAATATAAATAATAGAAAATCTTGAATGAATAACCATAATATTCCGTAGTAGTATTGTTGAACTAATAAAACTAGAGAACATTGCACTGAGGTTCCAAACAAGAGATTATACTACTTCAAGGTCCCTTGAAATCTCTATGTTGTAGGCATATCCTATGGGACATTAGTGCAATAAAAAAAAGGTGTTATTTTCAATTATTTATGATTTTTCAAAAAATTTAATACTATAAAATTGGGTAGCTTCTCAATTTTTTAAAACTATTAAATCTTTGAAAAATCATAAAATATTGAAAACAATACTATTTTTAACCTATAAGATATCAAAATGTCACCATTTTATGTAGAACCTATAATGATAACAAGTGATTTTATAAAAAAGCGAACATGTTCACCAATGACTAGAGGCAAGAAGAGCGAACTGGAAAATATGGAACCCCAAGACTGCAATACCTTCAGAAATGGGCAACCACATAAATTTATTGCTTTGATGTTTGGAACCCGAAAGTAGTAAACTTTTGTTTCAGGAATTGGTGACTCAGTTTCAGAGCGCAACTCAAGATGGTACCCTGTACTCTTATGCTGTTTTATTTTGTTTAAATTATATAGTCTTCTTGAATTCACTAAGATTGAATCCATAATATATTTTATTATCCCCATGAAAGCAACGCTCTAGTCTATCCTCCTAGATAATTTGGCATTGGGTAGGAAAGCAATACCCTATTGATGGTTTGAGAAGATTATTGTGAGTGAAACTATCGTCTTTACACCATAACTAAGAAATAGGAAATAATGCAGAATTATAGAAAACTTCTCCTAACCATTTGATGCGCTGGATATCCCTGAAAGCCACTCCATAATTTAATCCATTGACAATTGCTTTCAGAACCCAATGAAACTTTTTTTGTACTGCATAACAGAACCCAATGAGAAGCTTGTGGAATTTGGAATTAGAGGGATATGCAATGCTTGTTCAGGTAAGTGCAATTTCACTTTTTGTGATGTCAGCATCTATACCCGATAATTGGTATATTTATTTGATTAAAAAGATGTAATTATTTAGAATGAACAAATTTCAAAATATAAATTTAAAAATACTAAATTACTCTTAATCAAATTTTCTACATTCTCTCTTTTTATCTCTCTCACATTCTATATTAAAACTAATTTGAATTTAATCATCAATAACCTGTTCCTTTTTTAACTTTTATTTTCCATCAACATATCATATGATGAATATATTAATATTATATGAAATTTTTTATTTTTAAAATTCACATAAATTTATTTTTTAATAAAATTAAAATTTTTAAACTCATTAATTTTAATTAGGTTAAAAATATACTATGTCGATGTCAGCGAAAAATAGAAGTTAAAAAAATCTTGTTATGATGATTTTGACGACTTAAACTTTGGTAGAAAATAAAATTTAAATTAGTTTTAAAACTTGATCCTTCTAAATAATTATATTATTTAAAATCGTTTACAATAAATATTTTTTTTGTCCTCCTCTCTAATTTTTCAAAGAAGATATATTACTAAAATTATCTCTATGTGTATGTATGTATATATATATATCTACACATGAATATAATCCATTTCTGGACGAAAAAACAAAAAGCAAGGAAAAGTGGGGACAGGTGGGCGCCCCAAGTGTAGGTTCGGTCCCGCCGTTGCCGCCGTCGAAGTCTGGTAATTGCCGTCTTCTTCAAGCATCATCATCGTCTTCTCCATCTTGAAGGCCGCCCCTTTCTTCACTTTGTTGAACTCGTGCCTCGTCTCTGTTCCTATTCTCCTTCAGGTTTGTGCTCTGCTCCTGGCCTAATGCTCTGTCAAAATTATTCGGCGGCTCTGCTCCTGCCATTTATGTTCAGGCCCAGCTTCTTCCTCTTCCCTCTCCACACCTGCAGGCACGAACTCCAAGGACAACGAGTGCCGACTTCTCTTGATTTGCTTTTCATGATCTGTCATTCTCAGTTAAAAAAAAAATTATTTTCTTCAATACGAAGTTTGTGATTTTCCCCCTCGAACGTTAGAATGCCAGTTCCTTGCTTTTGTCTACAAGGTTTTTTCTACATTTTTTCCATAGTAAAATAGGATTCCATTGTTTTTTAGACTAGAAGAAAAGCGAACATGTTCACTAATGACCAGAGGCAAGAAGAGCGAACTGGAAAATATGGAACCCCAAGACTGCAATACCTTCAGGCACTTTTTCTTCTTTCTTTCCAGTTAATCTTAAAACATTTCTTTTCATCCAATACACCATGATTTGTGTGTGCGTGTGAGTGAAAATTGAATCATCGACTCCTTGATTTCTTAAACATACGCTCTATGTTCTATCTCCTTCAGGAATGGCCAATTATTTAAATTTAGTGCTCTGATGTTTGGAACCTGAAAGTAGTAAACGTTTGTTTCAGTAATTGGTGACTCAGTTTCAGACTGCAACTCAAGATGGTACGGATTACTCCATGCTGTTTTATTTTGTTCAAATTTATTGTCTTCTTGAATTCACTAAGATTGAATCCAAGATATATTTTGACCAGACAAATTTTTGCAGTTTTGAGCTTCTCATGCCCAGAATGTTTTGTCCTCATAAAAGCAACACTCCCAGTCTATCCTCCTAGATATTATGGCATTGGGTTGGAATGAAATACCCTCTTGATGGTTTGACATGACTGAGTGAAACTATTGTCTTTATACCAAGGGCAGCCCAGTACACAAGGCTCTCCCATCAGGTAGTGTCTGCTGAGGGATAGATGTATGCGATCTTACCCATACAACTAGAGAAGCTATTTCCAGAATTTGAATCCATGACCTTCAAGTCATATGGTACCAACTTTACGGCTGTGCCAAGGCTTACCCTGTATTGTCTTTACACTATAACAAAGAAATAGGAAATAATGCAGAAAGATAGAAAGCTTCTCCTAACCATTCGATGCACTAGATATCTCTGGAAGCTGCTCCATAATTAAATTCCTTGACAATTTCTCTCTCAAATCTTAGAGATATGTCCTCCAAAAATCTCTAACCAAGTCCCATTGGCCTCCCATGCTGTCCTCCATGTGTCCATGGCTCGGATTTTATGTTAGCTACACAACCATCCTTGACGTCTTTCGCTCTGACCTATGCCCAAGTCATCTAGAATATACAGGAGGTCTATCACGGTGGTTCACTGCGAACTTGATGAGAATGTGCTTTTGTCCTCTTCCCACTAATTTTTTTGTCTCTATCTTTTGTACAGTTCCTTGCATGCATTTGAAATGTTGTCACTATGTGATGAAAAGATTACGTTTAAATTGTTGGCAAAAAAAAAAAAAAGATTATGTTTAAATTGTTACTCTTACAAGTTTTGTTCTTGCTTTGAAATTGGAGTTGTACTGTTAACATGTCATGTCAAACTAAACAGCTTGCAAGAGTCCAACAAGGTCCAGTGTTTAATAATAAATCACTTGATTCTAATCCTAAAATTGATGGATGGAGCCACTAGTGAGCTATTGGGGAGAGAAATTCTCTCTTACTCTGTTATCTGAACGGATAAATGTTTTAATTGTTTGTAAATTGAAGGTTTCTGCTTAATGAGACTCATGACGCACTACTCCCAGCATATAAATGGTTCTTGTATTTGCAGAGACAAGAGAGAAAATAGTAGCAAATTTGGCGAACTTTGCGTATGATCTTTACAATTATAACTTCTTGCATCGGGTTTGGTAGAACCCCCTTTTCTTGCTAGAAATATCTATGTTATGAACTACAACGCCATTGCTCACCATTGTTGGCTTTGTAACGTTTTTTTAATGTGAAATATAACCAGCTCAATGTTCTGAAACTTTTTTTGTACTGCATAACAGAACCCAATGAGAAGCTTGTGGAATTTGGAATTAGAGGGATATGCAATGCTTGTGCAGGTAAGTGCAATTTCACTTTTTGTGATGTCAGCATCTATACCCGATAATTGGTATATTTATTTGATTAAAAATCGTGGTAATTTTTTTTGCAGATCCAACCAATTCGAATATTGTAACTCAGTGTGGTGGGATTCCTCTTGTCATTCAATGTTTATCAAGCCCAGTTAGGAACACTGTAAGGGTGGTAACTTAGTTGTTGGCTATATTTCAATATGTTGGCTCATGGTTATAACCTATTCACCCTGTTGAGAAGATGAAATAATAAACTAGGCTTGGTCAGGTTGCTTAATCGCTGTGTGATGAAATTTCCTCGTGTTTAAATTACATTCAAGCATTTACTTTGTCATAACTCAAAATGCTTTGTTTTATTAAAAAAATTAATCTATATGTAAAACAATATTTTTAATTTGTTTGATGTTAAGAAACAGATGACGAGGCTGTTTGTTTGCTGCTTTTATAAAACTCTAAAAGACATAAAACAAAAAAAAAATTCTGTTACATCTGTTTTCCATTTAGAGTTTTTAATAACTCGTTTATGCATTTTACCACAGAATATATAGAGTGTGTGAAGGAAGTGTATAGAAAGACGAAGAAAGAGATAGGAATAGAGAAGAATAGAGAGAGGGAAGAGGAAAGAAGAGAGAGACTGGAACTTTGATTTTTCATTCATCATGGAAACCATAGAGATACAATGAAGAGTTATATGCCTTATATTATAGACAACACCTCAAGAACATTAACCCTAACTAACTCCCAACTCCCAACGGCTATTAACAACTGACCCTCTTTTTATATTTATACATCAGAGAGCAACTTTATTATGTTAGAAGATGCAAAATTAAAACTCAAAATAAAAATAAATTAAAGGAGAACTGCAAAATTGGTCTAGTTGTCCATTTTATATTTCTTTATTATGTTAGAAGATGCTCGTTATGGAAACTCTGTCACCCAAGTCTCACTTCTTCATTATTAGTTTTTTTTTTTAAATTCTTAAACTTGCTTGTAGGAACTATACTAATAACTTCTTCAGTGGTGCTGAATAGTCACAAGTTAATTTATTTTTATACAAGTTCCAAATGTTACCCATGACGGTTAACCAAAAGTACTTATCACATGATTCTAGGTAAATTATGAACTTGGGGCTCTTTACTATCTACCTAACTCTGATACCATCCCAATAATCTAAATTGACTTTTATTAATCACATAAAGTCTGTTTATAATGGGTAATATGTTGCTTTATATAAATCTTCTAAGCCTAACACATAGCCAAAGGCCCAATATACAAAAGCTACTCCTAACCACAAATACTAATTACTAACACCACTGATACAATGTGTAAGTATGTCTATTATAAATAATTGGATCAATAATAAATTTCATTCTACCTTAAAGAAAGTATCGCTACTCAATCAGTTCATCCATTTTCTCTTTGTCTATCCTCTGTCCTCGATCTATACCTTTATTTCAGACTATTACAGCTTTGGACTTTAAGGCAAGTTCTGAAGGATGCCCCATTCTCCCTGTCAAAACTATCCCCTTTGGCTCTAATAACTCATCTTTTATTACTTAGGTTCATGTTGATTAGAAGGTAACTCCCACAGCTCATATCTTTATAGCCAACATACCTGATCTCATCAAATATGATGTCAAGCTGGAGATTGAGGATGGCAGAATACTTAATATCTACGGATAGAGGAACTACCAATTGAAGAAAGAGTTTGATACCTGACACATGAATTAGCACGTCAGCAGCTTCTTTAGGAGATTTAGGATTCCAGGAGATGTTCATGTTGGTCAGATCCATGCTACAGTGGATGATAACATCATCATTGTCATTGTGCATAACAACCATGTCACAACAGGTATAATCAAGATTGAACCAATATTCTGTTATTGTCACCATTGCCTACTATTAACTTGGCTTTGATACCATGTCAATGATATAAATTGACTTTCATCAATCACATAAAGTTTGTTTATAATGGGCAATTTTTTGCATTATATAAATCTAAAGCCCAATACATGGCCATAGGCCCAGTATACAAAACTACTTCTAATTACAAACCGTAATTACTAACTGATACAATATATAAGCACCTATGTTATAACTAGTGGAGTTGATACTAAACTTCATTATACTTCAAGGCAAGTAAGGCTACTTGATCAATTCGTCCATTTTCTTTTTGGCTCTCCTTTGTCCTCGATCTGTACCTCTACCTACACTTACCAATAATGTCAATCTCATTCATTTCAATCTATTATATCTCAGAAACATGTTCTGAAGGATGCCCCATACTACCTGTCGAGACCATCCCCTCCGGCTCTAAGAACTTGTCCTTTGCTACTTGTGTTCAGTGGATTGAAAAGAAACTCCCATAGGTCACATCTTCATGGCCAACATGCCCGGTCTAACCAAATAGGATGTAAAGCTGGAGATTTAAGATTGTAAGATACTGAATATATGCGGATAGAGGAATTGCCAACTAAAGAAAGAGTCTAATACCTGGCTCCTGACTTAGCGTGAAAGTAACTTCTCTAAGAGATCCAATATTCCCCCTCTCGACGTTTTTTAAAGCTATGAGGGGTGATGGGGACCCTCAAGTAGACAATATTGAGAGTGAGGTGCTGGAAAGTTACAAATGGTATCAGAGTCAGGCTTTGGTCGATGTGGGTTGACTTGCTAGTGAGAACACTGGGGCCAAAGGTTAGTGAAGTGTTACGTTTCATATTGGCTGGAGAGGGGAAAGATAGACACCTTATATGTGTTAATTCATTGTACATATTATACGTCTTTTAGGTTTTCCCCTTGTTAGTTTGTTTTTATTTGGTAGAGAAATAGTGCATTAGTTAGTATATCAAGTGAAGAAGGATCACCAATTCTCCGACTACATAAAAACTAAGACATGGTATGGGTTTTGTGCTGCAACAATTATATTATATAGCAGTTTCTATATATATATATATATAATGTGTTGAGTTGTTGAAATTTTTAATATATATGATCTCCTTCACTTACCAATCTAATTCACTCTTAGCTTTCGTATCCATATTTAAATAAAAAATTGTGCTTCTGTTTTGAATCATTCTTGAGTAATTTTTACATTCAAATTAAATAGCTACAAGCAATATACACACACACTTAATGGAGTGCGCTGATGAATGAAAATTATTCTTCAGAGAGCAAAATATTATTTTTACACACGTCATCTTTGAAGGATTCTTGAGTATTTCTCACACTCAAATTAAATAGCTATACGCACTATAAATATCTATACAGATAGACACACTTAGTGGAGTGGGCTGCTATGAATGAAAATTATTCTTCAGAGGATTAAAGCAAAATACTATTTTTACACACACATAAAGTCTAAACTCATCCTTTGCTCGGTCAACATCATATTTTGCAAATAATTCTATCTAAATTTATAAGTTACATTACATGACTTTAATTTTAAAAAAAGCCTAGATAGCAAAAAGGGACATTTGAATTCTAGAACAAATTATCAAACTATCTTGAACCCAGCCAATTTTTTTAAGGAAAAGTTGATTTTTTTTTTTTTTGGGTAGGCCTAGGGTATTTGAAGGGGTTTTAGTGCTGGTTATGAGATCCTCTCCATATACACCACTAGGAATCAAACCCCTGATTAGATACTTGAGAAATCTAGCTAAGTGCCAATTGTGTTAGACCTTATGGTTGGAAAGTTGAAATTTGTGAGTAATTTGATCCTAAAATTGTAAGATAGAGGCCAAAGAGGAACAAAGGGGAGTAAAATGAGAAGATGGGTCGTTTGTTATGGTGTCTTGAAGCTCCTGAAATATGATTACACGCTTGTATATTTGATAAAAATTCGCTGCTCAAGCCTACAATCGCACAAAGAAGAAAAGTGGGGATGAGAGCCCAAGCTTCAAGCATTGTCCCATGGTATAATGTTCGTTGCCCAGCCCACTTGGCCCATTCCACTTCATCAGGTTTCAGCTCTAACTAACTTGTAAACGTCATACAGAACGATCTATCAGACACTAGGCTGATTTTTGCAAAAAAAATATTTAGACCAAAAGATTTAATATAAGGATCATATTTTATAATTATGACCATTAGGCAAATGTATGAATTGAATTTGAACCTTTCAGCAAAAAAAAAAAAAGAATTGAATTTGAACCCTTTTTCATTGCTTGAGTGAGTACTAAACCAAACCAGCACTGTGACTGGAGACAGGATCTGAAGTCTATTATGTTTTCTTCAAAAAGAAATTGTGGAGAGGCTTTAATGGAGATAAGGAAGCTTTAATGATAAATAATAAAAGGGAAGAGTGTTTGAAATTGAGCGATAACAGAATTAAATTCCAATGGTTACTATTTTTTTCCTACGAAAATTTTGATGGTAGAATTACTCAAATAATTAAGCTAACTGAATTTAACAAATTATATATCAGGTTATATATCATAATTAGATATTTAAAATTTGGATCAAATTACCTACATACTCATCAATTATTAAAACAACAAAATTAAAAACAAAACCCTATTATTCATTCTATTAATTATGTCTTGTTCTATTATTTATTCTATTAATTATGTACCATTGATAGCATGAAATTGAGAAAATGGAGGTGGAATTGAAGTTGGAAGTGGACTTTCAACAAAAAGATCAAATATTGGAATTGCCACTTCTTCACGTACCCAATGAAACTGAGTTCCACTTTCCGTTCGTTGGGTTATTTCCTCCCCTACCCTTTTGCTCTTCCTCCCCTCTCTACTGGTGGCAATGGCCCTCCACTGCACAACAGCGACGGTCCTCCGTCAAAGACGGTGGCGACGGTTCTTCGCCAGCAATGGCAACAGTGAATCCCCCAGTGGGTTTTGTCGGCTGATGATCCTCCACTTAGTCGACTCCGTCTTGATCCACCGTTCACTCTGTTTGTTCGTACACGCCGGCCCCCATCTCCTTCATCTGCCGTCTCCTCCTTCCTCAGCCTGTGTTGTTGCCACACCAACACCCATTGCCGTTTTAATCGTCGACCGTCCCTCAGTCAGCATCCATTGTCCATAAAACAACCACATCGATTTTCAAAAGCAGAACCCATCAGCAATTTTAAAACTGAATCTGAACTTTGAATCACATAATTTTTCTTAATTCTTTTGCCAAACAATCTGAAACTCAGATCTGGAACACGAATACAGTGGTGCAAACGTGGATAACGACAAGTACAAATGATGGTGGAAGGAAGGAAGTGGGGGACAGAGGCGATGTAATCTTACATCTACACTTAAAATTTTAGTTTGGTCATTGAATTTTCGGTAATGTTTCTCCACCATAAACCCGTGCTTTTATCCATCCCATTCTGGTAGAATTGTTGATAGCAAAAAAAAAAAAAAAAATTTTAAACCTTATTCCATGCTCTAATTTAATTCCTGGATTGATGTTCTTATTCACGGTGGATGTTCAATTTCTGGCGGGAAGGAATTAAATGTTGGAGCAAATAATAGGATTATATTTTCAATTTTGTTGTTTTAATAATTAAGGGATGTGGAGGTAATTTAACTCAAATTTTAAATCCCTAATTATGACGCATAACCTGATATATAATTTATTAGGTTCAGTAGCCCAAATTAAAATTTTGATAATTTAATCATCATTACATTAGATTTTCCCTATATTTTTAGGCTGCAAATTATTTTAACACAATGGGGAAGGTGCTGCTTCAGTGTTGACAAATTCATCAAAATATATTTTACCAGCCAACATATCATTATATATGTGTGTGTGTGTGTGTTGATTAATTTAATGCCCTTAATTTGCTATACACACACACATATATTAAAAGCAAAACTTCCGTATTAACAATTCACGTTAGGATTTGGAATCATTTTTTATTTAAGTTTTTCATTTTTATTTCTTAAACCGGATATTTTCATCACTAAAATTTTCGTGCCGCTTTGCAATATAAAGGGATGAAAAAATTCGAGATAAATTTGAGATAAACTTAATTCCTTGGTCCTAATAATTTTACCTAATTTCTAATCATGTCCCTATATATTTTTTTCTTCTTTTTAACGAGTCATTACAATTCCCACAGTTATATATATTAGTTCTTACACTCATAATTTATCAAGTAAGATTCATATGGATGTTGAATAAGCTACACATAAGCCTAAACTGCAGAATACGGGTGGGCCAAAAGACAGAAGAAAGTATTAAACTCTTGTGGCCGGAGGGGTTTTTGAGAGATTGAAGTGTAATTAGTTAATTAGTTAAGATAGATATAAAAATGGAGAGAGGGATGCTAACTTGGATCTCTCAACTTAGAACTTCTTTGTTATGAGGGAAGCGGAGGGAAAGTGAGTGGGGAGAAAATTTTTTTGAGTTGAAATTAAATAAATAGAGATTGGATTAAAAGTTTTTAATTAGTTTTTCTTACTCTTTTATCTTACATATATATTCTCTTTATTAAAATTTTGTAATATCATTTCTTCAATTTTTTTAAATTCAACTTATGAAAATCTTCCCTCCCCTACAGATCCTTTGTACCAAATATGACTGTTGGTAGGAGAATTTGCTTACCTAAATGTATCGGTGAATGACAGTTTATTATCTTTTCACTCCAAAAAATTAGGGGGAATGATGATAAAACCCCAAGTAAGGGATTTAATTACACATAAGTCCTAATAACAAGAAATGTATTGTTATTTTTAATTCTGAAATTTGTTATTGCCTGCTCTTCAGTTATTATTGAGACTTCAATCTCTGTAATTAAAATCCATTCCTTGCCATCCCATTATATTGTAATTCCCAAAAATTATTAAACTTAGGTAATCCCGTTGGAATAATATATACTATAATATAAACATCCGTGCACTACCAGCACGCTTTGTATTTTGGCTAGATTCGCATTACGAATAAATATATATCCATAGATAGATATATATATATAATTATGCCTTTCTCTTCATTATATGCATGAAACTGCGTGCCACATCATCTTTTGGTATTCATTAGCTTTACTTATCTCTCCGGCGCCTCTCGATCTCTCAGCTGCGCCATCCACTAACGTCGTCGGCGACGGAGCACTCTCAGCTTGCCATTGTATCTGCCTCTCTAGACCTTTTGTGCTGAAACGACGTTGACTTATTGCTGTACGTTGTCCTTAATTTTTCTTTGTTTTTTTTGCCAACCCTTAGTTTTTTGTCTCGTAATAACCATACTTTTCATCAGTTATTTTGTTGCATAGATATATTCATTTATTATTACCATAAAACCCTCCCATTAATGCAACAGTCGGCTGCAAGCAGTTTTAATTGTTAATGATCCATTTGGAGATCAGAGGGTTTAATTTGGGTATTAATATGTATTATTGTTGTTTATCACGCTTTTCTTTTTCTCTTTTGGATAATTTTATCATGCTTTTTCTTGATAATTTTTGTTTTTTTTTGCCTTCATTAATTTTTGATTTGATCTTTAGGTTATTTGTGAATTGTGATGCATACATACACCACTCTCCTAATTAATTCTCAAGACCCAGCTTGCTATTATTCTATATACATATTGAATATTGTTAATGTCTTGTTCAAAAAGGATGTTAATTTTTCTTTCTTTATATAAATTAAACCCATCCTCCTGATGGTCATCCTCCTGCATCTCAGGTGAATATGTGGAATTAATTTGAATAATTTTCACCCATTTTTATATGCATCTCTGATCTCATTATATATGATGATGCCGGTGTCGTCAACGTTGTGATGTATTTTTAGATCATGTTTCCATTTCGTATGGACAAATAAATATGACAAGACAGATATAAAAAGGCCAATTAAGTTTGGATTAGTTAATTAAAGAAAGATGGAATAATCAATTTTTAACTTAATACTATATACCTGTAATCTAGTTAAGACTTAAGAGTTATATGCTTCTATTACAAGGCAGTGAGAGACTTTTTTTTGGCCCTATTTAAAAATCACGTCATTAAATATTTCACATGAATATATAATTTTACTCTTTATGTATTTTGTTTGTAGACTTTGTTTTCACGGTATATATATTAAATTTAATAGAGGTAGTGTCAGAAAAGTGTTAAATTTAAAGACAGAGTTAATAAGGTTTAATGTTTTTATTTAATATGGGTGAAACATGTTGGAAGTAACTTGTAAATTGTAATAGGAGCAAATGGATTAATACACTTTATTAAATTAAAAATGAAATATAAATATCTCACAGTGGTCTTGCCCAATAATATATATAGCTTTACTGTTAGATAGAGTTAGCAAAGGGTTTTACTATTCTTCCTCATCAAGCGTGAATCTAGGGCGTAATGAATTCACAGATGGTTCGCTTGGGCGATCAACGGAATCCTGGTGCCGCCGCCGGTGACTTGATCGATGTTACGTTAGTGTGGTAAAGGGTCTTATTACTGATCACTTGGTCCAAGCAAATAATATCTTTCCTCTTTTCTCTTTAATTCTGAAGAAAGCTGCTATAATTTTGATTGATTCTGTGTTTGATGAACTATATTTCGGATCATATGCTCCCATCTGTTTGTCTGTTTAATTTGTCTCAATTACCCCTTCAGGTGATCTCATCTTTGGATTGTATTTCAATAAAATTAATATTTTTTATTGATTGCTTATATCCCTACCTGATCTAACCAAAGAGATCACCGATCTGAAGCCTCTTTTTTTTTTTTTTAAATTGTCAATTTATATCATTCATGTTTTTTAATCTTTCAGTCCCTCAGTCACTGATATAGCGGCGAGTTCTGCATGGATGCGAGTTCGAACGGTAATATATATATATATATATATATAGAGTACTTTTCCCTCTTAAATTACCAAATAAAATTGCTATTTTTTGGTTAAATTTATTACTTATACAATACGGTATGGTTTTCTTTTTGTGGATTTAATGTTCTAATGCACCTCTCTCTTAAGTATTTTTTTCCTTTTGATTACATAAAATGAAATTATTTTATCATTCAAATGCCATTCATGTTTTGTGTACAATTTAACATGTAGGTAGTCAACAAACGGCGTGTGCCCATTGAAAGGTTGCATACTGGTCATCATTGAAAGAGGCAAGCTTCAACCAAGAAGGGGGGTGAATTGGGTGATATTATAAAATTTTTCACTTGATGTGGAGATATGAAAAATAGAGTAGATAGAGTAGAGTTGAGAAGATTAGAACACAGATAATTATACTGGTTCGGCCTAACAACCAGGCCTACGTCCAGTCCTCAGAGATCAAGACCTACTAAGAATTTCACTATACCTCCAAGATTCAATGGGCTCTCAGAACGCCACAAAACAACAATTGTCCTTGAAAGGACTACGAGCAGAAATATTCTCTTACTAAGAAATTTCTCTCCCCCTTACGACAAGTCTTACGTGCAGAAAAACAACCTATGACCTTTCTCACTTGCTTATGTATACAAGACTTATGAGTAGCAATGTTCTCTCCTGCTTACACCACTGTAAGTCTTACGAGCAGCAACGTTCTCTTCTGCTTGTATCTTATAAGTCTTATGAGTGGAAGGTTTAACAAGGAATTCTCTCAACTGCTTCTCTCGTAAGGAAATCTACCCTCTCAAGGTCCCAATACCTTGAGATCAAATGAAAATAGAATTTGAATTATATGAAGACTCTCTTACAGAGCAAATAAATGAACACTGAAGATCAATGTGTAGACAGAGAAAATTATGAAAAGCAGAGACTCGTGTATATGCTTGTGAATTCTTGTGCTTCGTTGTTTTTGACGATCTCTGTATTTATAAATGTTCAGCTTTTGCCCATTTGAATAATGATCGTTGAAGAGTGGGACTTGCAACTGTGGAATGACACGAGCATGTTTGAATATTCTGAATGCGGTAGGTACGTGCGTGCTTGTAATGATGTTGTCTGCCGTTGTTTGACTTTCTTCGTGTCAGTTTATTTCAAACGTTCATCCTCCTGTATCACACTTATAATACATTCAAAATGATGTTAAACAATGATAATAAGTAATGATGAGATGAATAAAAAACATTAAACCATATTCGGATTGAACGTTGTGAGACTTGGTGTATTTGGTGATCTGGCAGAGCATCACTCGAGCATGGATGGGCTTACTCGAGTGATATCAAAATTTTACTCCTTGATCTTTAGTTTTAAGTCTGTGCTCGCATAGGATTTCAGAGAGACAGAATTCTCACTCGCGAGTGATGTGGGGCCTCACTCGAGCACAACTCCTTCTGCTTGAGTGGCCTTGCATTTTCCACTGGGAGTTTCTTCTCTGGACAACACTCGCATATCATTTTAGCAAGAGTGAGATTTTGCACTCACAGGTGATGTGGGCCCTCACTCGAGCACACATACTCCTGCTCGAGTGAGAAGAATATTCTCAAGTAATATACCTTTAATATCAACACTCGCATCAGTATTTGAGAGGGATAGATTTTTCACTCGCAAGTGCTGATGTGTCACTCGAGCATATAAAGCTATGCTCGAGCATACTTGTGCTTTTATGATCTTCATGACTCTCGGCCAAGCACTCGCATACCTTCACTCGCTAGTGCTCGAGTACAGGACACTTATGCTCGAGCATTGATCTCTCTGCTCGAGTGCATCAATGGAGAATGACAATACTTGCTCTCGGCCAAGCACTCGCAGACCTTCACTCGCATGTGCTCGAATGAGAAAGGCTCCTCTGCTCGAGTGATGTCTCCAGTGCTCGGGTGAATCATTGAAAATGACAGTGGCATGCCTCTAGGGTAAACACTTTTTGGCTATCACTCGCACCTGCTCGAGCACAAAATGGTTCCATGCTCGAGTGCTAGACTCATGCTCGAGCACACCAGTTCATTTTGACAACAGACACCATAGAACATTGTTATATGCATTTGGTAACCTTGTAAACATTTCTTAAACTTATAAAAACATGATTTGTACACAATTGACTTTTGTTATCATCAAAACTTGGGGTCTAACATTCTCCCCCTTTTTGATGATGACAAAACCTTTGTGATGGAAGTTAAGAAAAATTGATTAAGATGGAAATTTTTTTGAAGTACTTCAATGTTTTCCAAATGCATATCAATTTTTAGGTTCAAGTTCATGTTTTCCTGCAGTACTTCCTCTGGATACTTAACAACCAAGATAAGCATAGTATAAATCAAATAACTTGATAACACACTTAACCAGAATAACTTGAATCATAGAAATAGTCATTAATATTAAACTTGATTAATAATCTTGATAACATAAAAACAGATAATCCCAAATACAATAATAACAGCAAAACCTACCCCATATAGAAAATCTACCCAAATATCCAATACATCCCATAATAGCTCAGCTCAGAAACCATCACACATCCTTCTCCCCTATTTTGTCAATATCAGAAGGGGGCTGAGGAAAAGTGATATCAGATGGGACAAAGGGCACCATGGCAGTGGAAGGGTTAATAGGTGGAGATGATGTCTGTGGTACAGAGGTTGAGGGAGGTAGTGAAGGCGACCGATCATAGGTGATATCAATATTAGAATCTGGATCGGTGAAGAGAACATGTGTCTGTGGATGAGGAGGTGAGGTATGAGTGGTCTCAGGAGGCACTTCTGAAGATGCAGATGGGAAATGAGAGCGCAAGAAGGTCTCCATATCAGTTATCCTCTGTGACATCTCATCCTGAGTCTTGAACTTCAAGTCAAAGTTGATATTGGCCTTATCTACCAACTTGATGACCTGTGACTCCATCTTTTCCACAAGCTTCTCATACTCAGTCAGTAATTCCTTCTTCAGACTGGATACTGCTTGATTGATTGCCTCAATCAAGTGGTTGGAAAGAGAAGCATTAAGGAAGGAAGGAGGAGGAATAGGACCTTGAGCAAATGATTGGGCCTCATCCCCTTTGGATGGAGTGGCTTCCCTCTAAGATGTGGCTTTGGTTCGACTCACCGGAAGATTGATACCCATATGAGTTAACTGAGTCTTACCAAACCTCAAAATAAGCACCCTTTCAGTTCCTTCCAAATACCATACCTTGTTTTTCATTAAGATGAAGGACACAAGCTGAGGGTATGGTATGGTTGCGGATTTTGATGAAGGAAATCGAAATCTTCTCATCTCATTAAAGATAGTCTCCCCAACATTCCTTTGTTGCCCGGCTAGGAAAGAGGCCAACATATAATAGTCCTTTTGAGCAAAATGGGTAAAGTTTTTAGACTTATTGACTATGCTCTGGGAATATATATAGTGAAGGATTCTGTGAGAGTTAGGCATATCAATAGGTTTAAAATTGAGAGGACCTATTGGGTCTTTTGGTCTCAAAATATGGAAGACTTCATTGGTAGAGAAAGAAGGTGGATCAGGGGGAGGTGCAACATATCCAAGTAGGTCATTTATGATCTTAGCAGATATCATAATAAATTTTACTCTAACAATAGTAGACACTGCTTCCTCAATCAATTCACCAGACCTAAACATAATGTTATGGGTCTTCATGTTGCAATAAAAGGTTTTTACGACAGTGGGTGAATATGGCATATGGATATTTAGCTAGGGAGCATAGTATTGAAGATAAGGATATAAATCCAAATGGCAATTCTTCTTCAAATAATCTAAATCCACATACACAACTGGACAAAAATGCCTATGAATATACTCATCATCAAATACCTTCTGAGATAATGCCTTTAGTTCTTCAACAATGAATCCCTCAGGAGGACTGGTAATGTGATCATCCACTGGTGCTTGTGAGGCAGAAGGTGCTCCTGAAGCAGTGGCACTGGATTGTCCAACATGATGTGAACTTGAAACATCGGCTTGAGAAGTAATCTTTCCAACTATCTTATCAAGTTTGGATTTCTCCATTGCTTCCTGAAGTTGTCTGTTGAATGAATCATCAGAGGAAGAAGATGATTGCTCAGTCTCCTTTTTCTTCCCTTTTCCTTGAACTTCTTTGGATTGAGATCGGGTAACTATAGGTTCCTTGAACACCACACCCTTTGGTTTCTTTTGAGGAGGTTAGACTTTCTTTGCAATTTGAGGCTTTGGGTGAGGTTTCTTAGCCGGAGTCCTCTTTTTGGTCTTGGGTTTAGGAGGAGGTGAAGGTGAGGAAGACATTTTAGGAGATGGAGGAGTTGGTTCTGGAGTAGCAGACGCACTGGCAGCAGAATGAGTAGGAGAGGGAGAGTGAGATCTTTGAGAAATGGAGGGCATTTTAGTTCTTGCCATTATGCAACAAGATGGAAAGAGGCAAGATACACAGAATTTTTGAGAATAAAGAAAAGCAAGTTAGGGCACCGAATGAGAAATGCAGAAGACAAAAATCACCTTTTATAGAAGATTGAAGAGTTGTAACGGTGATTTGAAGCAAAAGGACGCGATTGATTAAAGAGAAACGGTTGGAGGTGAAGAGTTGTGACCTTCGAGTGACGAGACACCTCGAGTGAGAGCAGGAAGTGCGACAGTCTGAGCTATCGCGTAACTGATATAAGTGGCAGTGCTCGAGCATAAACCCTAGTGCTCGAGTGATGTTCATACTGTGCTCAAGTGTGTTCTATCTGTGCTCAAGTGAAAAACTGGAATTTTTAATAAAGCATGTAAAAGCGTACCTGGATTATGAATTTCTTGCCATATTTTGTATCTTTGTACTCAAATCCTCCAAAATCATTTGAGTAACCATGATTTGGATAGCTTCTGGACAAAAACTCTTTCTTTCTACTCGAGCAAACACTCTTCACTTCAAGCATGTTCATATCATGCTCGAGTGATAGTCCTTCATGCTCGAGTGAACTCAATTTTTACTGTTGCTTTTGAGATAGACTCTTGGTATTCTTATTTCCTTTGTTAACCTCTGTTTTACATATCAAGAAGCAGAGTATTTTTAATAGTGTTGTGCTCGAGCAGAGCTAATCGTGCTCGAGTGAAGTAGCTTATCACTCGAGTGACACCCTCTGTGCTCGAGTGACAGTCCTGCAAAATGAATTTTAATGCTCCGATGCCAAAGTCAGTATGGTTATCATCAAAAAGAACATTTAATTAAGATATTTAACAAGAAAACTTACAACTCATTGGGATTAACCATTCCCAATTCTCTTCGAATATATAGGAATTGATCTTTTGCTATTGGTTTTGTGAAAATATCCGCAAGTTTAAGATGAGTTGGTATGAATTCTACTTTGACATCCTTCTTTTGAACATGATCTCGAATGAAGTGATGTCGAATGTCTATGTGTTTGGTCCTTGAATGTTGTACAGGATTCTTGGCTAAGCTTATAGTGCTAGTGTTGTCACAATAAATTGGAATCTCATTTAAATATATCCCCAAATCTTGAAGTTGTTATTTCAACCATAATACTTGAGAACAGCAACTTGCTACAGCTATATATTCAGCTTCAGTTGAGGATAATGAAACTGTGTTCTGCTTTTTGCTGAACCATGATACCAGAGAGCCTCCAAGAAATTGACATTGACCACTGGTACTCTTTCTGTCAGTTTTATATCCTCCGTGATCTGAATCTGAATAAGCCATTAAATATTCGTTCCCTCTTCTCAGATACCAAAGCCCTAGTTCTGAAGTATCTCCTAGATATTTGAAGATTCTTTTTACTGTCGCTGCATGTGATACCTTAGGAGCAGATTGATACCTTGTACACATTCCCACGCTGAACTGAATATCTGGCCTGCTTGCTGTAAGATAGAGTAATGAACCAATCATTCCTCTATACTTAGTAATGTTGAAGCTAGGACCTTTTACATAAGCATCCAACAATGTTGTATAACTCATTGGAGTATCAGCTCCATTAGCATTATCTAATCCATATTTCTTCAACAATTCCTTCAAATACTTCGTCTAAGATACAAATATACCATTCTTCTTTTGTTTGATTTGAAGTCCAAGAAAGAAGTTCAATTCTCCCATCATGGACATTTCAAACTCTCCCTGCATAATCTTAGAGAATTCTTGACACATAGATTTGTTAGTAGCACCGAAAATAATATCATCTACATAAATTTGAACGATTAGAATATCATTTTTGTTATGTTTGATGAAAAGAGTTGTATCTACTTTACCTCTGACAAAACTTTGATCAAGAAGAAATTTGCTTAGTTTTTCATACCAAGCTCTAGGTGCTTGTTTCAAACCATATAATGCTTTCTTAAGTTTGAAAACATGATCAGGCTTTGTTTCATCTTCAAAACCAGGAGGTTGTTGTACGTATACTTCTTCCATAATATAACCATTCAGAAAAACACTTTTCACATCCATTTGATAAAGTTTAAAACCTTTAATGCAAGCAAAAGCTAGGAGTACTCGTATTGCTTCCAATCTTGCCACTGGAGCATATGTTTCCTCATAATCAATACCTTCTTCTTGATTATAGCCTTTGGCTACCAATCTTGCTTTGTTTCTCACAATGATTGCTGATTCATCAAGTTTGTTTTTGAAGACCCATTTGGTCCCTATAACCGTATGATCTTTAGGTCGAGGAACCAAATCCCAAACTTGATTTCTTTGAAATTGATTTAGTTCTTCTTGCATAGCAATCACCCAATCATTGTCAGATAAAGCTTCTTCTATATTAGAAGGTTCAATTTCAAAAATAAAAGCAGAGAAAGTTACCTCATTGAAAATTCTATTTCTGGTTTTGACACCTTCATGAACATCTCCTATAACTTGATCAATTGGATGATCTTTCATATGTCTCCATGCTTTTGGTAGAGCATAATCATCAACATCTTTTAAATTTTGAAAATCATTTGTTTTAAGATCATCTTGTTTTGAAATATATTTGTTTTTCTTGATCAAATCTATTTCTTCTTCATCAAAATGTTTTGTCTGAGATTCAAGTTCATCAAACACAACATGAATAGATTCTTCAACAGTACAAGTTCTTTTATTGAAAACTCTATAAGCCTTACTTCTATTAGAATATCCTAGAAATAAACCTTCATCAGACTTTGAATCAAATTTACCTAAGTTTTCTTTACCGTTGTTGTGAATGAAACACTTACACCCGAAGATATGTAGATGAGCAAGATTTGGCTTTCTTCCCTTGTAAAGTTCATATGGTGTCTTCCCAAGTGATTTGCGAATATATGCTCGGTTTGAGATGTAGCATGCAGTACTCATTGCATCTGCCCAGAACACTTGTGACATTTCTTTTTCATTAAGTATTGCTCTCGCCATTTCTGTAAGAACTCTGTTCTTTCTTTCCACTACTACATTTTGTTGAGGTGTTCTAGGAGCGGAGAAGTTATGATCTATTCCTTCGTTGTTGCAGTAGTTTTCAAATAATTGATTATCAAATTCTCCTCCATGGTCTATCCTAATAGAAACAATAGAAATACCTTTCTCATTTTGAACCTTATTGGAAAACATAATAAATTCAGCAAAAGTTTCATCTTTTGAGGCAATAAATATAGTCCATGCAAATCTTGTAAAGTCATCTACAATTACTAACGTATACTTTTTACTCTTGCAGGTCCTACCAAATCCATATTAAGTAATTGTAAAGGTTTTGAAGTAGAAATCTCATACTTTGTTTTAAAAGAGGATTTAGTTTGTTTGCCTTTTTGACATGCTTCACAAATCATATTATCTTTGAATTTGAGTTTGGGAAGACCAACAACTAAATCTTTTCTAATCAATTTGTCAAGTTGATTCATATTGACATGAGCTAAACGCTTATGTCATAACCAACTTTCCTCTGATCGACTAAGAAAACAATTTTCAGAGGAATTTGAATTTAAATCAATAATATAACAATTACCGTCCCTTTGAGCTCGAATCTTGGCCTTGATAGATTCTTTGTTTAGTGGCAGATCTTTCTTGTTCACTATCAAGCATTCTTTTGAGTCAAAAATCACCCAGTTATCTTTGTCAGTGCTTTGACTTACGCTCAGAAGATTGTGGCATAATCCCTCAACATAATATACTATGTTGATTTGCACACCATCGGATTTTCCCACTTCACCAATTCCAGCAATACGTCCAGATTGATTACCTCCAAATGTTACCTTTCCTCCTTCTCTAGTTTCTAGCATGGTGAACTTATTTTTGTCACCAGTCATGTGTCTCGAACATCCACTATCAATATACCATTTGTTTGCTCGAGATGCTTTGAGACATACCTAGAATAAAATGATCAACTTTTAGGTACCCACACTTTCTTGGGTCCTTTGTGGTTAGTATGTGATGTATGTGTCCCTTTCGGAACCCATTTATATGTTCCAATAACTTGTCCCTTTTTGAAATAACATGATGAAGTATAATGTCCTTTCCTGTTACAATAACTACATGATGCAAAGGGATTTGATTTATGCACAGAATTCTTGAAATATTTAAGATACGTTCTACTATTCTTTTTATATCCTTTATTTTTATCATGAGCAGATTTATATCCAATTCCAGATTTATCAAATGAAACTTTCTGGGAATTTAAAATAACTTTAAGAGTTTCACTTCCCTTAGTAAATTTTTCAACAATATTTGTTAAATCACTTATTTTCTTATCTTTCTCTTTACACATTTCACATGACAATATGACAGTACTTTCTAATTTTTTTACTTTCTTCTTATAGCTAACCATATCTTTAGCTACTTTGATGAATTCTGTATGCAATGCATTATATTCATATAAAAATTCATCATAAGTAGGTTCAGAATCACTTACCTCAGAATCTGAATCTTCTTCCTTGGCTACCAAGCACAGATTTGCTACTTCGTCATTGTCACTTTCTTCGTCTCACGAACTATCACCCCATATAGATGATATATATGCTTTCTTTTTCTACTTCTTTTTGTCTTTGTTTATGAAGCATTCGGATTTGATGTGTCCAGGTTTCCCACATTCATAGCATACTATCTGTTGTTCTTTATTTTCTTTCTTGCTTGGTCTACCTTGATAATTTTTTGAAGTTCTTTTGACCTCTTCTGTAGAATTTCTTGAATTTTCTCACGATCATTCCCATTTCATCATCATTAGGGATATCTTCATTCTCGGAAGATTCTTCTTCTTCTTTGATAGCTTTAAGTGCAAATCCCTTTTTCTTTTTGTCATCAAACTCTTCAAATTCCTTTTTGAATCTCAACTTTCCTTCATACTCGGAAAAACTCCCAAAGAGAGCAGCTACAGATCTCATAGATTCTCCTTTAGCTTCTTCAATAGCTGTCACCTTAGCTTCCCATTCTTTCGTAAGAATATTAAGAATCTTTCTAACCTGGGAATTTTGATCAAACGATTTTCCAAGAGCAGATAATTGATTAACAAGATGAGTATACCTGAGTTCGAATTCTGATATACCTTCTCCAGGTTTCATACTGAATAGATCATATTATGTAATTAGAGTATTGACTCTATTTTCTTTGATTCCAGATGTACCTTCGTAAGCAATTTCAAGAGCATCCCACATATCTTTGGCAGTTGGTAGAGTACATATTCGAAAATATTCTTTTTGACTAAGAGCACTCTGTATCATTAGAATAGCTTTACTATTTAATGTTACTAACCTTTTATCATTCTCGTCAAACTCTTCTGGGCTCTTCTTAACGGCTCTATCTTCGATTTTCTTCATTGGAATATAGTCACCATCTTGTATTACATTCCACAAGCCGTACTTATTAGCCATCACCAACACTCTGAATTTAGCTTTCCAGAATGAAAAATGTTCTCCAGCAAAACCAGGAGGTCTAGTGATTGAAGCTCCGTCGGGAAGAATGTTTTCACCCATTGTTGCCATTTATCGGATCCTTCTCAAGCTGTTAGGCTCTTCGGAGAAGACCTCGCTCTGATACCAAATGAAAGAGGCAAGCTTCACCCAAGAGGGGGGTGAATTGGGTGATGTTATAAAATTTTTCGCTTGATGTGGAGATATGAAAAATAGAGTAGATAGAGTAGAGTTGAGAAGATTAGAACACAGATAATTATACTGGTTCGGCCTAACAACCAGGCCTACGTCCAGTCCTCAGAGATCAAGACCTACTAAGAATTTCACTATACCTCCAAGATTCAATGGGCTCTCAGAACGCCACAAAACAACAATTGTCCTTGAAAGGACTACGAGCAGAAATATTCTCTTACTAAGAAATTTCTCTCCCCCTTACGACAAGTCTTACGTGCAGAAAAACAACCTATGACCTTTGTCACTTGCTTATGTATACAAGACTTATGAGTAGCAATGTTCTCTCCTGCTTACACCACTATAAGTCTTACGAGCAGCAACGTTCTCTTCTGCTTGTATCTTATAAGTCTTATGAGTGGAAGGTTTAACAAGGAATTCTCTCAACTGCTTCTCTCGTAAGGAAATCTACCCTCTCAAGGTCCCAATACCTTGAGATCAAATGAAAATAGAATTTGAATTATATGAAGACTCTCTTACAGAGCAAATAAATGAACACTGAAGATCAATGTGTAGACAGAGAAAATTATGAAAAGCAGAGACTCGTGTATATGCTTGTGAATTCTTGTGCTTTGTTGTTTTTGACGATCTCTGGATCTCTGTATTTATAGATGTTCAGTTTTTGCCCATTTGAATAATGATCGTTGAAGAGCGGGACTTGCAACTGTGGAATGACACGAGCATATTTGAATATTCTGAATGCGGTAGGTACGTGCGTGCTTGTAATGATGTTGTCTGCCGTTGTTTGACTTTCTTCGTGTCAGTTTATTTCAAACGTTCATCTCCTGTATCACACTTATAATACATTCAAAATGATGTTAAACAATGATAATAAGTAATGATGAGATGAATAAAAAACATTAAACCATATTCGGATTGAACGTTGTGAGACTTGGTGTATTTGGTGATCTGGCAGAGCATCACTCTAGCATGGATGGGCTTACTCGAGTGATATCGAAATTTTACTCCTTGATCTTTAGTTTTAAGTCTGTGCTCGCATAGGATTTCAGAGAGACAGAATTCTCACTCGCGAGTGATGTGGGGCCTCACTCGAGCACAACTCCTTCTGCTTGAGTGGCCTTGCATTTTCCACTGGGAGTTTCTTCTCTGGACAACACTCGCATATCATTTTAGAAAGAGTGAGATTTTGCACTCACAGGTGATGTGGGCCCTCACTCGAGCACACATACTCCTGCTCGAGTGAGAAGAATATTCTCAAGTAATATACCTTTAATATCAACACTCGCATCAGTATTTGAGAGGGATAGATTTTTCACTCGCAAGTGCTGATGTGTCACTCGAGCATATGAAGCTATGCTCGAGCATACTTGTGCTTTTATGATCTTCATGACTCTCGGCCAAGCACTCGCATACCTTCACTCGCTAGTGCTCGAGTACAGGACACTCATGCTCGAGCATTGATCTCTCTGCTCGAGTGCATCAATGGACAATACTTGCTCTCGGCCAAGCACTCGCAGACCTTCACTCGCATGTGCTCGAATGAGAAAGGCTCCTCTGCTCGAGTGATGTCTCCAGTGCTCGGGTGAATCATTGAAAATGACAGTGGCATGCCTCTCGGGTAAACACTTTTTGGCTATCACTCGCACCTGCTCGAGCACAAAATGGTTCCATGCTCGAGTGCTAGACTCATGCTCGAGCACACCAGTTCATTTTGACAGCAGACACCATAGAACATTGTTATATGCATTTGGTAACCTTGTAAACATTTCTTAAACTTATAAAAACATGATTTGTACACAATTGACTTTTGTTATCATCAAAACTTGGGATCTAACAGTCATTGGTGTTATGTCACTCAGACAATGGAGAAAGAGTTACCTTTCAGTTAGTTAGTGAACAATGTGTGTGTGTGTGTGTGTCCCTGTATTAATTGCCATCGATGACATGACGTTTTATTTTTAAACCAGCTTTTATGATTATTATTGTTATTGTTATTTTTAACCCCTTGCAAAGTACTTTCAGGCTGCAAAAAACTTATGATGACCCAGAAGGACGAGAAGGGCACTTCCTAGTGAGATTTCTGCCACAAGAAAACAGTTAATTAGTGACAGAATTTAGCCATGGAATCGTCCCAATCTGTCGCTAATCTACTGTGTTTTTGTAGCATGCCCATCGTTAATGCATAACTTCAACAATGATTTAGCATTGTCACAATAAATATAATAATAATTAAGATTGTTTCTATTTATTTAATCAATTAATTTCCCCTTGAACTTAAGGTTATGTGTGATGGTCCCTGAAGAAATGAACCGCTATCACAAGCCGCAGAGGAAATTATGAATCATCCAGATGTTACTTCAGAAAATCCACGGTGTGTGTGTGTGTGTGTGTGTGTTGTGTATTCAGTATCCATAATTCAAGACAAAGGCTTTTACCTTTGTCAAAAGTCCTAACTCTGATCTACTTTTGTTTAGGTTTCAGATTCGGCAGGATTTTGTGTTCTTCAGGGCGGATGGCCACTGTTACGGCCGTAATTATTTTGTATTTGAGTAGTTGTGCGGTTAGGATTTTGTTAATTGTGTAGATAGGGTATTGTCAGATATTATTTTTTTAATCAGTTAGTTGCACAGTCGAGATACCATTCTAAGCACTTCTGCCTTTTTCTTTTTTGGACATAATAAGAAAGCTGTTCAGTTCATTTTACTATCTGACTAGCTAAAATAAGAAGAATAGATCAACACCGTGAGTGCTTTTTCTCTTTTTTTGAACAAAATACTGGATATCATTACTTTACCAACTACAAGAGTACATCAAGAAGACAATTACGTTCCTTCACAAAGTTCCCCATCTTATAGGAAAGGTGGTGATTGATCTAAGAAGCACCAATTACCATCTAACCTGTGAGCCCACTTAGCGATTTGGTCAGCCATCATAAGTCTCTTTCTACATGTGTGAGATAGAGCCACTTGCCAATCTCTACGTAATAATCTAATATTGTACAGAATATAAAACTCAAAACTCTCCACATGCATTTCATTTTTACATGCATTTTCATGCAAGAGATTTCCTATCATTCCATGCATGACAGGGACTACACACTTGGAATTTCCCGAATGCTCTTCCGGATAGGACTGTTGTTGAAGCAGCCAAACGAGAAATTTTCCAACGATGTTCTCTTGCAGGCATATCACTGGTATTGCTCTTTGTTCAATTCTTTTTCAGGTTTAATTCATTTCATGCAGCATGTACGTGAAAATTAATATATACATAATGTTTATTATATATGTATCTAAGACTATATATATCTATCACTAACCTTTTCCCTATTTTCTCCTAATTGAATTCAATCTTCAAAATCATATATATATATACACACACGCAGGGCGTTTCTGAATCTGCAAATCAGAGTGTGCACATTGCGCATTACAGTTTGCAGGTGCGTGCGTACCTTAGCTTAACCATATGACTTCTATATATATTGTTCTTTTCCTCGTCATTTGTTTCCGAGATAACTTGTTTCTGATGGGATATCACATGGAATAATGGTTGATATATTAGGATTTCCATATATTTATCATTATTATTAGGGAATATTTAGGTTTAATTTTGATTGATTGCTACTCTAGGTTTTATTATTAGTAGTTGGCATTTGCATTTAATTTTTCGTTTCTAAAAGGTCCTATAAAAATAGCAAATCAATTCATTTGCTTTGAATTATATTGAGCATTGAGTTTTCATCTCTCTTCTCCTTCCTCTCTCTCTCTATCTCTCTTAATACAAGGCTCGCGTACGGGAATACATGTTCTAAATATCAGGCTATAATTATTAATGTTTTTTCCCAATTTTTTAATTGAATCCAATTAATAATCTTCAATGTGTTATGTATAAATGCAGGGAGGGACATCTGTAGGTTGGGACTTGTCGTTTGTACGTTTCACGGGGAAGGTAGCGATATTGACACAATATTACCCTTTTTCTTGTCGTTTTCATTTTCCCCTCTAAACACTTCAACAAATTAAAGAACCTTGTTTCTTTATTTCAGGTTGTGGCAAGGGACAACGGACTGGTCGTCTTTGACCCCAGTTTGATTCCTGTATTAACAAAACTCTTTCTTTTATATAATTTGTCTTTTTTAAAAAAAAAAGGATTTTTTTTTTTTTGAGAATTGATCGGATGAATTGGCAAAACCCGCAGGGCTTTTATGAGGAAGGTGGGATGCGCATGATGTTCAGGTAAATAATGCTGATACTTATTATTTGGGAGACAATTATGTGTGAATTATTAATTTTCGACATTCTTACATATACATATAACTTCAAACTTGACAGCACCCAGTCTATGAGATCTCCTAGAGGTTTTGATGCAAGCAAAATCGGAGTGAATAAACTTGTTATGAAGAACGCTCTTTCAGGTGAAGACAATCATAACAAGTTTGAGGTATAATTATTGCCCCTCTAATCATTAACATAAGACCTAATTATCACTACAAAAAAAAGGACTTTCAGCGGCGACTTTTAGTGTTGCCGCTAAAAGTCTTGTTTGAAATTTTTCAATTTTTTTTTTAAAACACTTTCAGCAGCGACTATTAAAAGTCGCCGCTGAAACGCGACACTAAAGTCGCCTTTGAAATACACTTTCAGCGGTGACTTTAGTGTCGCCGCTGAAAGTCTTTTTTGAAATTTTTCAAAATTTTATTTTTTTTAAAACACTTTCAGCGGCGACTATCAAAAGTCGCTGCTGAAACTCACTTTCAGCGGCAACAACTAAAGTTGCCGCTGAAAGTCAATCTCGTATTTTTTTATTAATATTTTTCAAAAATAATATTTATAAAATTAAAATATTAATTATTAAATAATTCTATTTAACCTTAATTATTAAAATTATATTATTATTTATTAATATTATATTTATAATTTTATATTAAAAATAATATTTATGATATTAAATTATTATTTATTAAGTAATTTTAATTAAAAATTTTTTTAATTCAAATATATAAATATTTTTTCGTTTTTATTTAATTTTTCATTATTTTTAATAATATTATATTTGATTAATAATTAATTATATGTATGTATGTTTATATATATGATAATATTATATATATAATAATATGTAATTATATAACACAGGTTCATTTCGGTACAACTGGCAGAGACTCACGCGCTAAGGCATCGGCTCCCTGAGGTCGTGGGTTCGAACTTGAGGAATTATGAGGACGTGACACGTGGTAGCACGACGATGAGACACGTGGCAATTATAAATTAAATTTTTTTAAAAAAGATCGAATTTTTTTAAAAAATAATTTTTCGATTTTTTTAAAAAAAAATTAACACTTTCAGTTTCAGCGGCGACTTTTGTCGCCACTAAAACTTTCAGCGATAGTCGTATAGGCGGTGACTTTTTGTCGCTGCTGAAAGACTTTCAGCTACAACTTTTAGACTTTCAATGGTAACTTTTGTCGCCCCCGAGAGTCTTTTTTTTGTAGTGTATTAGGGGTTAATAAGATCTTGGTCATAATTGTGAGTGTGCATGGATTTAAAACTGAAAAACGTATATCACTTGATTACGTTTACAGGTTATCCCATATTATGATGCACCAATTATCGAAGCTGATGGTGGCAGAGCGAGACCGAGTGGATATGAAATTGATATGAAACTGGTTCCTTCCATTTTACTGCTGAACCCCTACTTTATTACAGCCCATATTGCCTCAACAGTTATCCACTGGCGACCTTCCATCCTAGAAAATCTTATAGCCGAATTTTACAGTAATCCCATACTCAAAGCTGCAAGGTACGCAAAACCAAAATTACAAGCCTCTTTCATGTATAAGTACTTTATATATCCAATGGCATGAAATTAATTAGTATCCTACAGTTAGTTAATACAGTTGATATATCCACCGTCATATGTTTGTTTCAGTTGATCATAGCAAGTGACGGTTGTTCAAGCAAATATAGTAGCTTGCTCTTTGGTTAGGTGTGATAAATGCTAACGTCTTGCTTGAAATGTTTATTTTCGTATATGTTGAGTAAGTATGGGGATGTGAGAGGATTATTATGAGGTCTCAATGAAACAATTTAATTATAAAAAAGTTCCAATGATAAGTGAGTAAGGATAATAAACTTCTTATTATTTTCTGCACTTGTTATTACATGTTCTAAAGTTGTTCTTCGACTTTCGGGTAATTAAATCATCTCTTTAGGACATTATAGTAATTCACCCTCTTTTTAGGAGCAATCTCATATATATATATATATATATATATATATATAATTATTTCTCCAATCCACAAGCCCTCTTTTATCCTTTTCAATATTCTATTCTTCATTATTGTTTCCATCAAAAAGATGGTGTGGAGGGTTTATATCCTTCGAATTTTAGTTTCCCATCGCTTCATTCACCTCTTTCCCCTCGTACACAACAAGCGCCTTCCATTCTACTAGGGCCAGTTTCATTATTCATGATCATTATCAGACTTTGGTTTACTCATGTGACTTTTGTAATGTCTTCAGCTTCCATTTCTCTTATCATCAGTCTCTCTCCCTTTCTTACCATCTCTGCCTTAGTTCGATATCGCGAAAACACATCTGCTTATTGCGTCTGTAACTTGACTCCTTCTTCAACCTCCGCTCCGCCCACGTACTCACTTGTTTCCTTGTACTCCAAACTCCATACCTTGGCACTTCAGGATCTGGTACTGACATTAGCCTAGGCTGTTTCCAGCTTCGGATCAGAAATGGTTTCCAACACAGCCACAACAATTAGGGGTGTTCAAAATGTCCCGGTCCTGGTTATCCCGGCCCGGTCCTGGACATTTTATCCTGGGAATTTACCGTCCAGGCCGGGACCGGGATCACAGGATTCCCGGTCCCGGTTTTTTTCCCCCTTAAAAAATAAGTTATTCTTTTATATTTATATTTTTTACCCCTTAAATTAAGTTATCATTTGATAAAATGTATATCACATATTTATTTAGAGTTAAATCGTATATATCGTGATATTTGTAACCCCCTCACCGTAATTACATCCGGATTACGAAATTTAAATGAAATAGAGACCAATAAGATGGTTTAACAATTTATAATCCCTCATCCAAGAGATGGGGCGTTCGAAAAATCATTTCAAAACTTATATATTCCTGGTCTCACATTCATGTACGGATATAACTACTTGAGAAATCAGAGTACATAATAAATATCAAAGTGCGGAAACTAAAATCCCGGCAACCCCGGGTTACTTACATAAATAATATGGGTTTTATATATTTCCCAACAACGGGGATTACACGATCAAAATAATCATTTACATCAATTTACACTTTGGCAATCCCAAATCCAAAGTAAGGATAACCAACTATCCCAAAAATCCCTAATGTCCCTAAGAGACCCTAACCACTACGGGTTGGACGCTTCTCCTTCGAGCCACTTGCCCTGCCTGAAAAGGTTAGTCATATGGAGGAATGAGATTCTTGAGAATCCCAGAGCAACAACTCACTCATACAATATATAAACACAAAGCATGTAATGTATCATGTTCACCAACATCATCCGCAACACAATGATCCATAGCTCGCGCCACAGACGACAGCACTCACGGCTGTATCACAATGCACTATGCCCGCTTACGCGGTGATCACAATGACAGCTTTCGCTGCAAACACTATGCCCGCTCGCGCGGTAATCACTATGCACAACGCCCGCTTTCGCGGTGAACACTATGTAGCAGCAACTCAAAGCACAATGTATCACTAAGCATCTCCAAACACAATGTATCACAAGGCACTATGCTCCACAGTACACAAAGCTCCACAACGTATCACAATGTATCTCAAGGCAGCAGCAGCACACAATGCATGATAGGCAAACATACAGTACATTTACACAAAGTATAAGAGAGAGGTCGCTACCTGAATCTTTCCTGATAATCTTTGGCACAGTGGGCTCACGCGTTCGACAGATGTCAAATCCTATTCAAATTAGGGACACTTGATCAATTTCTTTTCCATAATCATATTTCAACAATACTCTAAGTTGGTTATCGTTTAGGACTCTTTAGGTGACTAGAATAGGCCTAAACATATGCCTAAAGGGTTGGAAGAACCTACCCAAAAGACCCCTTACTCGAAGGCAAAACACAGATTTTTGGTCCTCTCACTCGAGCACAGATGCTCTCACTCGAGCACAAGTACGGACATCACTCGAGCACAAGTGCGAGTGAGACTGCGAGTGAGCTCCCGAGAGCATAAAGACACTTGCAGGAACTGGCTCACTCGAGCACGCTGACCCTCACTCGAGCACAAGGCCAAATACCTCACTCGAGCACACGCGAGAGAAAACCAGGAAGTGAGGACCCGAGAGCACCCAAAGCTCTCCAAGCATAGGATCACTCGAGCACAAAACCACACCCGCGAGCACACTCCCACCCGCGAGCACACTCCCACCAGAAGCACACCTCACACCCGCGAGCACACACCTCTCACTCGCGAGCACCTCACTCGCAAGTGAGAGCCCGAAAGCACAACTCCCTCCTAAAGCACAACCTCACTCGAGCATGACCCCCCAGTGCTCGAGTGAGAAGGCTATGCTCGCGAGTGTCAGAGCACACTCGTGGCATCCACCAGCAAGTGAAGACCCGAAAGAAACCCTTCACTCTGAACTCCCACCTTCACTCGAGCAGACCATGCCTGCTTGAGCATGTTCTTCGCTCACTCGAGCACAAAGCGCTGTGCTCGAGCATCACCCAAAGAAACCCAGACGCACTCGAAGCAGGACAGGGAAAACTCTTCCATCACTCGAGCACGTTCTTCCTCTGCTCGAGTGATGCTCATCCGAAACCCAGAATTGCAGAAAACCAGAAAAACACCAGATGGTCAAATTCATGCCCAAAGGTTCCCAAACTCCCCACAATGCTCATACACTCTAAGCACTAACTAGGGAACACAATGGCAACTCCACAAACACCCCAAAAACCACTTTGACCACAATCAACCACTAAGGTCTCTATGACACACATTTCCCAGATTTCCCTTAACACATTTCTACCATTTCAGATCATTTCCCATAATCAAATAACTTAACATTAACCCATTTTTACTATCAAACACCATAAAATCCACATCTTCAACATTTGGCATACTTAGGGCAAAATTCCAGATTTGACTAAACTTAGCCAAAAATCATAGACAATACACCAAAATGCTCTAAATGCCTACCTCTTCTCTTTGCTCAATTCAGAATCTTGATTCCTCAACTTTCAATTTCGAGCAAATCATTAAGCACCACCTCTCAAGATTCTACAACCACCACAATGTAGCTCTTACTGAGATGAACATTATTAGAGAAGAGATTCTTAACAAAGGAGGAGCATTTCTTACCAAGATTAGAGCTTTTCCTTTCTCTCTCCAAGCTTGATTCAGCAAAAATGGAGGAATGGAAGAGAGAGAAGATGAGAGATGGTAGGATGATGATGAAGTCAACCCTTCTCCCACACACACACACTCAACCGAATAGGAGAGAGAAAATGAGAGAAAAGTGAGGTTTTGTCCTCTAGTGCCATATCCAATGGTCCAACTTAAGCCACATGTCATCATCTTAAGCACTCCTCCATGAACACACACAATCTCAAAGCGTAGGATCCCGACCCATTATCAATGAATCACAACCCTTGATCTTAAATACCATACACATAAATTCTCAAAATCACTTTGCATTAATCCCAAAAGTGCTTAATTACACAAAGCTCAATGATTATCAGGATTATCAGCCCTAATCACAAATCAGGATATTACAATATTAATCCTAACTATATAATATATAAAGATAATAACAAAAATGATGAATGTAATAATAATAATAATAATAATATATTATTCTTCAGTTCTAGCTCAATTTGTATGATTTTTATGACCTTATTAGGTGTTAAATAATCACTTTAAACACTAGATTATAAAAAATTTAACTAATATAATTATATTATTGAAACCGGGAATTCTCAGTCCCGGTTATACCGGGAATTCCTCGGGACCAGGAATGACTTCCCAGTCCCGTCCCAGGATTTGAACACCTCTAACAACAATGACAAAAATCCTAAAGTTTCTTATATCTAACCACTGATCACGTCTTTTCTTTATCGGACAGGGGTGCTTGATGTGCGCTCCCCTGATGCGTGCTTGTTGTGCGGTCCATTTGAGGCCCTTCCTAAATGTATTTTTCACTGTTCTTTATATAATTAGATTCTACATGAAATGGGTGATATTTTAATATTTTATGGGTAAAAAATGGAGTTGTTTTTAATTTTTTATGATTTTTCAAAGATTTAGTACATTTTTTTAAAAAAATGGTGCAGTTTTTTTTCCACTTTGAGCACTGAATTTTTGACAAATCATAAAAAATTGAAAACATCTCCTTTTTTGTCCATAAAATATTAAAATATCACACATTTCATATAGAATCTAATTATCTAAAGAACTATAAAAAATGCATTTGGGAAGGACCCCAAATGAGCCTCACAGCACGGGCGCATCAGGCACCCCTGATCCTCTCTTAATCAGGTTTAGGTTTAGGTTTAGGAATCTTGAAACCTTCTACCAACGGCTTCCTAAGATTTAATTTTAAGCACTCGATTTCGCAGATAACTTCGTATCATGGGATGTTTATTAAATTTTGTGGGTGGAAAAATACTGATGCCTCTTTGTGAAGTTACAACATACATAAGCAAATTTTCAACATGTAAAAGAATTAACAACTCTCTTTCTTCATATTCCTATATAACCTGATTTACAATTACAACAAGCAAATTTACAACAAGACACATATTTCCTTACGTGTTGTTGTAAATTTGCATATATATATTTGTTATAAATTCACATAAAGGTATCAATGTCTTTTCACCCATAAAATTTAATTTCATTTTGATTTAGAAAGGTACATTGAAATTTCAAAATCTTTTGGGACAAATTAATTATGGCGGGGATGCAGTGGAATTTTTCCCAGGCTCAAAGCACACTCTTCAATACTTCCTCCACTCTAGCAGATTTAGCAAGAAGTCATTATGTTCCTCCTCATCCAAAAATTTGAACAAGGCATTCTTTGCCACCGGTACAATATCCAAGCCATTTTGTAAATTTTAATCCTTGCGTGTCATCACCATCTCCAACATAGCCCTACTTACTTCCTTCTTCGATAAGAATTTACCAATCAACACTTTTAATGAAACATCCTCCTCATTCCACACCAGAGGTTCAACTTTTGTGTGCTCATCCGTACAACATAACTGACCGATGTCATGGCCGCCGCTTCAAATTCCGACTGATTTCAACCTCTCCTCCGATCACCACCTCTCCCGCCAAGAAACCGTTACTGCCAAACTCTCACTCTCACGTGTCTGCACGAAAAATGGAGTTGCATTGTGGCAAGTTGAAAGGGGGGTGCATGTGTTTGCACCCTAATGCTTATGTGAATTATGATTGGATTATGATGTTTTGTTTTCCCTTAATGGGAGCTTATTTTTCTCTTCTATGTATTTTCTCCACCAATTACCCTTTGGAACTGGCGCTTAATTCCGATGTCTTTATATTTTTCCCGGGTTAATTTGGATCAAGTTCATGGGTTGATTTCGGGACTTCCTCGTCATCTTCCTGGTGCACCAGCTCAGCCTCGTTATTTGCGTGGTTGCTTTCAATTGTTCGAGTACTTGATAATCATACTCCTCCTGTCTTAGAGGTGGGACACCCAATTTGTGGTCCATATATTGCACTTTAAACTAGACCCTATATTTAAGATCGAAGGTGGTATAATAATGTAAGCAAGAAGTTTGATAAATAATACTCCATCAGTTTCTTTTTATAAGATACTATTGTTTAAATGGATATGTATATTTTATAAGATACACTTTAGAGACGTGTAAACAAGATTTAATGTATTATTTTCTCATTTTTACTCTCAATTAATTTTATATTTTATTAAATGTAAAGAAATATTTCATTAAATGCATCACTTTTAATAATATGCTGCTTCCCCTGCAATGCAAAAAAAGATTTTTCAATTGACTTTAGCCATCATTGCTGTCATCAGCTTGCACTTGAAATTTCATCGTCATCGGGATTTTTTCTTCCTTCTATTTTATGTTAGCCCTCGATGCAGGTCCTTCATTTGAGAAGAAAATTCACGGGCTCACATCAGATCCGTGCGTCCTTCGTTCATATGAGTGACAAGCTGAAGCTTCCTTCTCAATGCCAAAAATTTCCACCTGAGTTCACTACTTCTCCCTTCTCGATGCAAAGAATGACACTTCAATCTTCCCTTCTCCCATCTTGCTTCTCCCTTCTCAGCTTCTCTGCGTTTAGGAACTCTAGACTTAAAGTGAACCGATGATATAACCCGAAAATCCCGAACTACTTGGCTAAATTTGTTTTAAGATATACATTTTTTTTTTCAAATGTGGCGCTCGTGATGCCTAGTCATATACACCTCGGCAACATCTACCCAGTTGTATGTCATGTAATCAATGCCTAATAGATTTTTTAACATCGTCAGTCCATATTTAACAAATTTATGCATACATGACTATAACTGATCTAACGGAAGAAACATAAAGGATCTAATAAAAAAGAAAAAAATATATAGGGATCTAATTTAAAACTAGGGTAAACTAAGAGGTAGGAAATGGAACAAAAATAATAGTGGGAGGCTCACCCAATGAAAATTCTGACGGTCACGAGGTTTGTTTCATGATAAAGGGTTGATTGCCGCAGAATCAATTTGTCATGGACAACCACTTTGGCCTCGCAATGCAGAGCGTCCTCAAGCAACATATTAAGATTAGTGCCTCCCTTGACAAAGCTGAAATACAAATGTGACAGTCACCATTGTTGCAAGGACTGGAGTTGATGAATCTGTAACAGAGTCATCATGGGAAAGCTGAGTGGAACTTAAGACAAAGGGAATAGATGTAACCACAGAGACTGCAATATTTGAACCATCAAACTTGCTTGTTGCTCCATCTTCTTCGTCTTCTCAATTTGGGGCAAGTTCAGACTTGTCGTTTTCCAGTTCAGTTTTATCTGCATCGTTTGAGTCGTCTGTAGTCGGTGTGATAACCACCTTGGTAATCACAGGCGGTGAACCAACAAAAGTTAATGATGATTCATAATTTTGTATAGCACTTTGAAGTTCCACCCGTATCTTACCAAATTCAGAGTCAGGGTTTGGAGCACTTAGGTTTGGATTGTTCCATTCGTCCTACCAAAGAATCGATGGCGTACGTGAGCTAAAGAGGAGGGGCCTCAACTCAATCAATGGGTGAAAGGAGATCGTGTGCCATCAGAGGGGAACTCTCAACGAAATAAAGCACCAATTATAACAATCACCCTTTATAACGAAAGCTCAACACAAATAATTGTAAGGTAAAACGAAAAGTATAACCAGCTGTACTTATATATATATATATATATATATATAATTTTCCCGACTTGAATAGGAGAGAAAACGAGAGAGTTAAAAAAAGTGGAATAGAAAAAGGGGAGGGAACAAGTTTTCCTCCACCTAGATAGAAAAGAAAAAATGAAAGAAAAGGAAAGTGGGGAGGAAAATGGGGTGGGTCCCATACCCCTTTAGGCCCACCCCATTTTCCTTTCAAAACTTCTCTCCACAAGTAGAGAGATTTTAGGGAAAAATTTGTTATCCCAAACTGCCCGTCACATAGTTACACTCTAGCCCACCACCTCACACTTAGTACACCATGCATATTTTTTTAAAAAAAGAAAATAAATAATATTTAAAAACGCTGTTTCATGCCAAACGAACTCTTGAATTGTGATCAGAATACTCTTGGCTGCTTCATGGAGTTGGAATCGGCCATGATGATGAATCAGGGAAAAAACAGGTTGAATTATTAATTTCTGCATATTTATTTTTTTTCTTGAAAATGTGGTGTTTAATTTTTTATATTGCACTTTACCCCTTTCATTGTTTATTAGAATTTTATTAGTGTTTTTAATAATTTTGGATAATGTATAATTTAATATTTCCTTTTATATTTCAGCAAAACAAAATAAACTTTTTTTAAAAAATTAATTGGTTTTATTTAAGTTATTTGAAGATGATAATTTTAAAATGATTTTGTCATTGTAATATTTAATTGAATTTTATTTAATTGAATTTTAAAGTATGATTATTTTAATATAAGGCAAGGGTATTTTAGTCATAACATATTTGCTCATTTTCTTTCCTCCCACTTCTCTCTCACTCATCCAAGCATGCGGAGTGAAAATATTTTTTCTAATTTTCTCTTCTCCTCATTTTCTCTCCTCCCATTTTCTTATCTTCTAACTTTTCTTCCCATCCAAGCAGAGTGTAAAGGTATAAGGGCCCGTTTGGTTTGTGGAAAATGGAGGGAATGGAAAGGAAAATAGGAATTTGCTAGTGGTGGCAGCTGTTTGGTTCAAAACTTCCATCGGAAAACTTTTTCCCACCTACCTGAATTTTCATCCGCATAAATGAAATCTGATTGCCACAAAAAATGGTGGGAAGCCATTTTGCAATGGCGGGGAATTTGAACAAAAGTCCCATCTGGCCCTAATGTGACGTTGAGGTAGTACAAATAGTCGGAGGAGCAAAGTGAAATGGACACTGTGGGAGCTAGAAAAATAGAGGGTGGTGACGATCGGAGAGGTCGAGTGGCATTTTGCGGGCAATGGCAGTGCATCCCAAACAATAGGTGGATTGGTTCTTCTCTGTATCTTCCGTTTTGTTGTATATATGCTTGAGCTTCACTTCTTGTGTTGAGTTTAAGCAACCACGGCATTGGCTGCATGACATCAGTCCGACAAGGCTGCTGTTGGGGTAAGTGTTTGGCCGGGAGACAACTTCGTCGGTAGGACAAAAAATTCTATGTGAAAGCTTTTCATACTGACAAACTATCCAACGTAGATAGACCCAAATATTCAAATTTCTCTGCCTTCATGTTATTCTTCCTTGTAGGTAGACCCAAATATATAATATGGACAGAGGAAAAAATATGAATAAATCTCTCTATTATCATTCTATGTGAAAGCTTTTCATACTAACAAACTATCCAACGTAGTGAAGAACAAAAACATGCATCCATATAGCACACCACTAGTTCTCTTTATTCCCAATTCCCAGTAGGACTTGCTGGTATCTAATTCAATATTGGTTATTGACCGAGCTAGGCAGCCGTGAATATAGTAATTTGATACATGATTTATTATTCATAGAAGAAAAATGAAGCTTACTGATACTTGTAAAGAAAAGAAGTAGAAAAGTTTGAATAATGCCGGGAGAAATATGGATTGATTACAGCCTAACCATGAAATACCCAAATGGTGAACATGGTTAAATCTGTCATATTCCATATAAGGGAAGTGGTCTTGACCAGATGCGGTTGATGTGTGCGCAATGGTTAAGAGTGAAGTGGGATCACCATTAGCCACCCATCACATACATATAGTTAAATTTATTCATTCATTCATGTATAATCACAAGCGACTGGTAGGTATCTCATCGTTGTTGGTCTGTTATTTTATTAAGAAATAGGGGCAAATAGAGTATTAATTTTTTTTATCAGCTCCACTTATTAAATCTCCAAACAGGGTATCCCATGCTTATTTAATACACAGCGCACCGCACGATGAAGGATGGACGCATGACAACGATGGATCGTTGCTTCAGACCAATGGATATATAGCTTGCTCATCGACAAAAGTCCAAAACATTAAAACTTGACGCGAAAATATTGTGCACGTTCTGTCATCGTCATTCTCCAGAATATCACTATTGCATATTATGTGTGTGTGTGTGGAGTACTTATAATTAACCACAGATGGAGTACACACATATATAGTACGTAGAGCTCAGAGGTCTCACTGGTTCGCATTCAATTTTGCAAACCTAATATGCCCATTCCTCACGGATCACGTTTTCACATTTTCCAGCTCCTAGCCCCTCACAAAATTTAAAAACAGAAGATACACCCAAAATAATGCAAGTCTAAGACACAACATAAGCCTGGTAGTATACAAAGCGTGATATTATTTTGACACATATATACTTCCTATCTGAATGTTTATTATTATATGGGAAGTTGATATATATATAACTTGCCTCATCTGTGGTTATTTTTTCTGTGTACCTACCGTTGTATTCCTTTCTTTTATGCATACCTACTGGTGTATGCTTGTTCTAGTAGTTAATATATAATCTATCATTGCAAGCTCCGCTTTAATTTATCAGATTTGAATAAAGTACGGGCCAAGAGGATCCATTAATAATCTTTGTGTGCAGTAGTATTAACATTATAGGTAATGTGTACGTATGGGAAAAGTGTGGGCGTGTGTGTCCCTTGGAGTGTATATTAATTACCAAGTGAATTGTTGTTGTAGATCCCCGTATCCAATCACAATCATATATTCGTTGAAAGTTATATTTTATTTAGTACATATCTTCGTTTTCCTCACATAGATTATGGCTTTGTTACTAATGTCCCTTTGCTGTCTCGTCCTCTCCGTACACGAGTACATAGTTAGGAACACTGTACGGGTGGTAACTTAGTTGTTGACTATATTTCAATATGTTGGCTCATGGTTATAACCTATTCACCCTGTAGAGAAGATGAAACAATAAACTAGGCTTGGTCAGGTTGCTTAATTGCTGTGTGATGAAATTTCCTCGTGTTTAAATTATATTCAAGCATGTTGTATATAATTTACTTTGTCATAACTCAAAATGCTTTGTTTTATTAAAAAAATTAATCTATATGTAAAACAATATTTTTAATTTGTTTGATGTTAAGAAACAGATGACGAGGCTGTTTGTTTGCTGCTTCTATAAAACTCTAAAAGACATAAAACAAAAAAAAATTCTGTTACATCTGTTTTCCATTTAGAGTTTTTAATAACTCGTTTATGCATTTTACCGCAGAATATATAGAGTGTGTGAAGGAAGTGTATAGAAAGACGAAGAAAGAGATAGGAATAGAGAAGAATAGAGAGGGGGAAGAGGAAAGAGGAAAGAAGAGAGAGACTGGAACTTTTTCATTCATCATGGAAACCATAGAGATACAATGAAGAGTTATATGCCTTATATTATAGACAACACCTCAAGAACATTAACCCTAACTAACTCCCAACGGCTATTAACAACTGACCCTCTTTTTATATTTATACATCAGAGAGCAACTTTATTATGTTAGAAGATACAAAATTAAAACTCAAAATAAAAATAAATTAAATGAGCACTACAAAATTGGTCTAGTTGTCCATTTTATGTTTCTTTATTATGTTAGAAGATGCTCGTTATGGAAACTCAGTCACCCAAGTCTCACTTCTTCATTATTAGTTTTTTTTAATTCTTTAACTTGCTTGTAGGAACTACTAGTAACTTCTTCAGTGGTGCTGAAAAGTCACAAGTTAATTTATTTTTATACAAATTCCATATATTACCTGTGATGGTTAACCAAAAGTACTTATCACATGATTCTAGGTAAATTATGAACTTGGGGCTCTTTACTATCTATGTAACGAATCCAACAAGGAAGAGGTTTTAAAGCTAGAAGTTGTGGATGTTATCTAGAGTTATGCAGATGCTGAAACAGTTAGTGTGAGCTTTAGTAATCTTGCTAGAGATTTTTTGGACAAACATCTATCTATGCACCACTACAAAAAAAACACCTGATTTCCAATGGAATTTGCCACGGAATCAGCTTTTCTGACAGAATCCGTTCCATCGCTTATAGGTGCGTTTCAAATAAATTTGAGACACAATTTCAATTTCGTCGGAAATTCCGATGGAAAGCAATTCCGACATAATTCGTTTCCGTCGCAAATTATTTTTTTAAAAAAATTCGAATTTAAAAAAAATTAATTTACAAATGCCACGTGTCCCTCTCCTTTGGCTGCCACGTGTCACCTCCTCGTGCTACCACATGTCAGCACCTCATAATTCCTCCAAGTGCCTCTCCTCCCGTTTGAACCTGTGACCTTAGGCTACCAACGCCTTCGCGCGCGAGTCTTTGGCAGTTGCGCCGAAATGAACCTATGTCATATTATTATATTATCATATATATATATAAACATACATACATATAATTAATTAATTATTAATTAAATATCATATTATTAAAAATAATGAAAAATTTAATAAAAACGTAAAAATATATTTATATATTTAAATTAAAATTTTTTTAATTAAAATTACTTAATAAATAATAATTTAATATTATAAATATTATTTTTAATATAAAATTATAAATATAATATTAATAACATATATATTATTTTAAAATAAAAAAAAGAACTAATATAATAATAATATCATAAATATTTATTTATTAGAAAATTTTAAATATAATATTAATAAATAATAATATAATTTTAATAATTAGGGTTAAATAGAATTATTTAAAAATTAATATTTTAATTTTATAAATATTTTTTAAAAAAAATTAATAAATTTTAATTTTTCGACGGAAATTTCCGTCAGAAAACTTTCTGATAGAATTTCTGTCGGAAAACGTTTCGACAGAAATTCCGTTAGAATTTGCTATGGAAAAAATTCCGTCTAAAATTCCGTGGGTAAATTTGCCACGGAAAATTCTGTTAGAAATTCCGTCGGAATTTGTCACGGAAAAAGTTCCGTCAGAAATCGGGTGTTTTTTTATAGTGAATTTGCATTAGCTTGATGGTTATAATATGCATCTAATTTGGAAAAATGAGCTATTTTATTTACAGCATGAAGATGTTATACTTTATTTTATATTTTATATTCATATTGTTAAGATGGGTCTTTGGTCATATAGGAAAGATGATAGGAAAAATAGGATTTATAATGATTGTATATGATGAAAAGTTGGTGTTGTATATATTGAAGAGGAAATAGTTGAAAATTAGTTAAATTGATGAGAAGGTTGATGGAGGCACTAATGAACTCGTCCTTTGCTACTTGCGTTCGTGCGGATTAGAAGGAAACTCCCACAGCTCACGTCTTCATAGCCAACATACCTGATCTAACCAAATAAGATGTCAAGCTGGAGATTGAACATGACATGAAACTGAAGATATGCAAACAGAGGAACCTCCAACTGAAGGAAGAGTCTGATACCTAGTACCTAAATTAGCGTGACAACAGCTTCTCTAAGAGATTCAATATTACAGGGTTAGTTTAAGTTGATAAGATCTAGGCTGTGGTGGACGATGTCATCATCATCTCATTGTGCCCAAAAATGCGGCACGACTACTATAGTCAAGCTTGTAGTCATATCTTGCTATTGTAACCATTTCCCCTATCAACCTGGCTCTGATACCATGTCAATAATTTGAGTGGACTTTCATTAATCACATAAAGTTTGTTTATAATGGGAAATCTATTGCCTTATATAAACCTAGCAAGACCAACATATAGCCAAATACCTAATATACAAGACTATTCCTAATCACAAACACTAATTACTAACACCACTGATACAATATGTGAGCACTACGTCTATTATAAATAGGGGGATTGATAATAAAGTTCATTCTACTTGAAAGAAAGTACCACTCAATCAGATCATCCATTTTCTCTTTATCTCTCCTTTGTCTTTGATCTATACCTCTAATTATACTTGTCAACCATATCATTCTCATTCATTTCAAATTATTACAGTTGTAAAACAAGTTTTGAAGGAGGCCCATTTTCCTTGTCAAGACTATCCTCTCCGGCTCAAAGAACTCATCCCTTGCTACTTGGGTTCGTGTAGATTAGAAGGAAACTTCCATAGCTTACATCTTCAGAGCCAACATATCTGGTCTCACCAAATAGGATGTCAAGTTGGAGATTGAAAATGGCAAAATATTGAATATTTGCAGATAGAGGAACCGCCAATTATAGGAAGAGTTTGATATATGGCACCTGAATTAGTGCTGCAGCAGCTTCTCCAAGAGATTTAGGATTCCAGGAGAAGTACAAGTTGATCAAATCCAGGCTGCGGTGGATGATAACATCTTCTCTCATTCTACATAAAAAACATGTCATGACAGCTATAATCAAGATTGTACCCATATCCTACTATTGTCCCCATTGCCTACTATCAACTTGGATTTGATACCATGTCAATAATCTGAATTGACATTCACTGATCACAAAAGTCTATTTATAATGGACAATTTGTTGCCTTATATAAACTTAAAAGCCCAAAATATGGCCAAAGGCCCAATATTTAAAACTACTCCTAATTACAAACCATAATTACTAACTGATATATTATAAAAGTACATCTATTATAAATAGTAGAGTCGATACTAAACTTCGTTCTACTTCAAGGAAAGTAAGGCTACTTGATCAATTTGTCCATTTTCTTTTCGGCTCTCCTTTGGTCTCAATCTGTACCTCTACCTACACTTACCAATAATGTCATTCCCATTCATTTCAATCTATTATATCTTTGAAACATGTTATGAAGGATGCCCCATACCCTCAGTCGAGACCATCCCCTTCGACTCTAAGAACTCGTCCTTTGCTACTTGTGTTTGTGTGAATTGGAAGGAAACTTCTATAGCTCACGTCTTTATAGCCAACATGCCTAGTCTAACCAAATAGGATGTCGAGTTGGAGATTGAAGATGACATGAAACTGAATATATGCAAATAAAGGAACCGCCAACTGAAGGAAGAGTTTGATACCTGGCATCTGAATTAGCGTGACAACAGCTTTTCGAAGAGATTCAATATTCCAAGAGAAGTTCAAGTTGATCAGATCTAGGTTGTGGTGGACAATACCATCATATCTCATTGTGCCTAAAAAACACATAATGACATCTATAATCAAACTTGTAGCCATATCTTGCTATTGTCACCATTGCCGACTATCGACCTAACTCTGATACCATGCCAATAATCTGAATTGACTTTTATTAATCACACGAAGTCTGTTTATAATGGGTAATCTATTGCTTTATATAAACCTTTTAAGACTAACACATAGCCAAAGGCCCAATATACAAAAACTACTCCTAACCGCAAATACTAATTACTAACACCATTGATTCAATGTGTAAGTACGTCTATTATAAATAATAGGATCGATAATAAATTTCATTCTACCTTAAAGAAAGTACCACTACTCAATCAATTCATCCATTTTCTCTTAGTCTATCCTCTGTCCTCAATCTGTACCTTCATTTCAGACTATTACAGCTTTGGGCTTTAAGACAAGTTCTGAAGGATGCCCCATTCTCCCCGTCGAAACTATCCCCTTTGGCTTTAATAACTCATCTTTTATTATTTAGGTTCATGTCGATTGGAAGGTAACTCCCACAGCTCATATCTTCATAGCCAACGTATCTGGTCTCATAAAATAGGATGTCAAGCTGGAGATTGAAAATGGCAAAATACTGAATATTTACGGACAGAGGAACCGCCAATTATAGGATGAGTTTGACACATGGCACCTGAAATAGTGCTGCAGCAGCTTCTCTAAGAGATTTATGTGTTTGGATTAGCTTTTTTTAATAGCTTTTACGATTTACGAGGTAAGTGTGTGAGAGGATTTTTATCTCGAGTTGCGCAAACCATGGTTTGAAACCATGATTTGGGATGTTCCCAAACACACACTAACAAATCCAGGCTGCGGTGGATGATAACATCTTCATTGTTATTGTATATAAAAACTATATCACGATAGGTATAATCAAGATTGAACTCATATCCTATTATTGTCACCATTGCCTACTATTAACCTGGCTCTGATACCATGTCAATAATATAAATTGACTTTCATTAATCACATAAAGTCTGTTTATAATGGGCAATTTGTTGCATTATATAAACCTAAAGCCCAATACATGGCCAAAGGCCCAGTATATACAAAACTACTCCTATTTACAAACCGTAATTACTAACTAATACAATATATAAGCACCTATGTTATAACTAGTGGAGTCGATACTAAACTTCGTTCTATTTCAAGGCAAGTAAGGCTACTTGATCAATTCGTCCATTTTATTTTTGGTCTAGTTGTCCATTTTATGTTTCTTTATTATGTTAGAAGATGCTCGTTATGGAAACTCTGTCACCCAAGTCTCACTTCTTCATTATTAATTTTTTTTAATTCTTAAACTTGCTTGTAGGAACTACTAGTAACTTCTTCAGTGGTGCTGAAAAGTCACAAGTTAATTTATTTTTATACAAGTTCCAAATATTACCTGTGAAGGTTAACCAAAAGTACTTATCACATGATTCTAGGTAAATTATGAACTTGGGGCTCTTTACTATCTATGTAACGAATCCAACAAGGAAGAGGTTTTAAAGCTAGAAGTTGTGGATGTTATCTAGAGTTATGCAGATGCTGAAACAGTTAGTGTGAGCTTTAGTAATCTTGCTACAGCTTTTTCGGACAAACATCTATCTATGAACCACTAAAAAAAAACACCTGATTTCTGACAAAATTTACCACAGAATCAGCTGTTCCGACAGAATTCGTTCCGTCGCTTATAGGTGCATTTCAAATAAATTTGCGACACAATTTCAATTTCAGCGGAAATTCCGATGGAAAGCAATTCCGACGGAATTCGTTTCCGTCACAAATTTTTTTAAAAAAATTTCAAAAATTATGATTAAAATAAATTTGAATTTAAAAAAAAACTAATTTACAAATGCCACGTGTTTGCTCCTCAAAGCGCCACGTGTTCCTCTCCCCTGACTGCCATATGTCAACACCTCATAATTCCTCCAAGTGCCTCTCTCACATTCGAACCTGCGACCTAAGGCTACCAACACCTTCGTGCACGAGTTTTTGTCAGTTGCGCCGAAATGAACCTATGTTATATTATTATAGATATAATATTATCATATATATATATATAAACATACATACATATAATTAATTATTAATTAAATATAATATTATTAAAAATAATGAAAAATTTAATAAAAACGTAAAAAAATATTTATATATTTAAATTAAAAAAATTTTAATTAAAATTACTTAATAAATAATAATTTAATATTATAAATATTATTTTTAATATAAAATTATAAATATAATATTAATGACATATATATTATTTTAAAATAAAATAAAATAATAACTAATATAATAATAATATCATAAATATTAATTTATTAGAAAATTTTAAATATAATATTAATAAATAATAATATAATTTTAATAATTAAGGTTAAATAGAATTATTTAAAACTTAATATTTTAATTTTATAAATATTATTTTTTAAAAAAATTAATAAATTTTAATTTTTCCGACGGAAATTTCCTTCAGAAAACCTTCTGATGGAATTTCCGTCAGAAAACATTTCGACAGAATTTCGATCGGAAATTCCGTCGGAATTTGCTATGGAAAAAATTCCGTCTAAAATTCCGTGGCTAAAGTTGCCACGGAAAATTCTGTCTGAAATTCTGTCGGAATTTGCCACAGAAAAGGTTCCGTCGGAAATCGGGTGTTTTTTTGTAGTGAACTTGCACTTGCTTGATGGTTATAATATGCATCTAATTTGGAAAAATGAGCCATTTTATTTACAGCATGTAGAAGTTATACTTTATTTTATATTTTATATTCATATTGTTAAGATGAGTGTGTGGTTATATAGGAAAAACAATAGGAAATATAGGATTGTATATGATGAAAAGTTGGTGTTGTATATATTGAAGAGGAAATAGTTGAAAATTAGTTAAATTGATGAGAAGGTTGATGGAGGCACTAATGAACTCGTCCTTTGCTACTTGTGTTCGTGTGGATTGGAAGGAAACTCCCACACCTCACGTATTTATAGCCAACATGCCTGGTCTAACCAAATATAAGATGTCAAGCTGGAGATTGAACATGACATGAAACTGAAGATATGCAAATAGAGGAACCTCCAATTGAAGGAAGAGTCTGATACCTAGTACCTAAATTAGCGTGACAACAGCTTCTCTAAGAGATTCAATATTCCATGATCAATTCAAGTTGATAAGATCTAGGCTGTGGTGGACGATGCCATCATCATCTCATTGTGCCCAAAAATGCGGCACGACTGCTATAGTCATGCTTGTAGCCATATCTTGCTATTGTAACCATTTCCCCTATCAACCTGGCTCTGATACCATGTCAATAATTTGAATGGACTTTCATTAATAACATAAAGTCTGTTTATAATGGGAAATCCGTTGCCTTATATAAACCTATCAAGCCTAACACATAGCCAAATGCCCAATATACAAAACTACTCCTAATCACAAACACTAATTACTAACACCACTGATACAATGTGTGAGTACGTCTATTATAAATAGGGGGATTGATAATAAACTTCATTCTACTTCAAAGAAAGTACCACTCAATCAGTTCATCCATTTTCTCTTTATCTCTCCTTTGTCTTTGATCTATACCTCTAATTATACTTGCTAACCATATCATTCTCATTAATTTCAAATTATTACAGTTGTAAAACAAGTTCTAAAGGAGGCCCATTCTCCCTATGGAGACTATCCTCTCCAGCTTAAAGAACTCATCCCTTGCTACTTGGGTTCATGTGGATTGGAAGGAACTTCCACAGCTCACATTTTCAGAGCCAACGTATCTGGTCTCACCAACTAGGATGTCAAGTTGGAAATTAAAAATGGCAAAATACTGAATATCTGCGGACAGAGGAACTGCCAATTATAGGAAGAGTTTGATACATGGCACCTGAATTAGCACTGCGGCAGCTTCTCCAAGAGATTTAGGATTCCACGAGAAGCACAAGTTGATCAAATACATGCTACGGTGGATGATAACGTCTCTCTCATTCTACATAAAATACATGTCATGATAGCTATAATCAAGATTTACCCATATCCTACTATTATCACCATTACCTACTATCAACTTGGATTTGATACCATGTCGATAATTTGAATTGACATTCACTAATCACAAAAGTTTATTTATAATGGACAATATGTTGCATTATATAAATTTAAAGCCCAACATATGGCCAAGGGCCCAATATTTAAAACTACTCCTAATTACAAACCGTAATTACTAACTGATATATTATATAAGTACATCTATTATAAATAGTAGAGTTGATACTAAACTTCGTTCTACTTCAAGCCAAGTAAAGCTACTTGATCAATTCGTCCATTTTCTTTACGGTTCTCCTTGTCCTCGATCTGTACCTCTACCTACACTTACCAATAATGTCATTCTCATTCATTTCAATCTATTATATCTTTAAAACATGTTCTAAAGGATGTCTCATACTCCTAGTCGAGACCATCCCCTCTGGCTCTAAGAACTCGTCCTTTGCTATTTAATTAAATATAATATTATTAAAAATAATGAAAAATTTCATAAAAACATAAAAAAAATATTTATATATTTAAATTAAAAATTTTTTAATTAAAATTAATTAATAAATAATAATTTAATATTATAAATATTATTTTTAATATAAAATTATAAATATAATATTAATAACATATATATTATTTTAAAATAAAATAAAATAATAAATAAAATAATAATAATATCATAAATATTAATTTATTAGAAAATTTTAAATATAATATTAATAAATAATAATATAATTTTAATAATTAAGGTTAAATATAATTATTTAAAACTTAATATTTTAATTTTATAAATATTATTTTTTAAAAAAATTAATAAATTTTAATTGAAGAAAGAGTTTGATACCTGATACATGGATCAGTGCAACAATAGCTTCTCTAGGAGATTTAGGATTCTAAGAGATATTCATGTAGATTAGATCTAGGCTGCGGTGGATGATAACATCTTCATTGTCATTGTGCATAAAAACCATGTCACGATAGGTATAATCAAGATTGAACCCATATCCTCTTATTGTCACATTGCCTACTATTAACCTGACTCTGATACCATGTCAATAATATAAATTGACTTTCATTAATCACATAAAGTCTGTTTATAATGAGCAATTTGTTGCATTATATAAGCCTAAAGCCCAATACATAGCCAAAGGCCCAGTATACAAAACTTCGTTCTACTTCAAGGCAAGTAAGGCTACTTGATCAATTCGTCCATTTTATTTTTGGCTCTCCTTTGTCCTTGATCTATACCTCTACCTACACTTACCAATAATGTCATTCTCATTCATTTCAATCTATTATATCTCTGAAACATGTTCTGAAGGAAGCCCCATACTCCCTATCGAGATCATCCCCTCTGGCTCTAAGAACTTTTCCTTTACTACTTGTGTTCAGTGGATTGAAAAGAAACTCCCATAAGTCACATCTTCATGGCCAACATGCCTGGTCTAACAAAATAGGATGTCAAGCTGAAGATTCAAGATTGCAAGATACTAAATATATGCGGATAGAGAATCGCCAACTAAAGAAAGAGTCTGATACCTGGCTCCTGAATTAGCGTGAGAGTAACTTCTTTAAGAGATTCAGTATTCCAAAAGAAGTTCAAGTTAATCAGATCCAGGCTGCAGTGGATGACGCCATATTCACTCTCATTGTGACAAAAAAATGCGTCACGACAACTATAATCAAGCTTTTAGCCATATCTTGCTATTGTCACCATTATCTATTATCAACTTGGCTCTGATACCATGTCAAGAATCTAAATTGTCTTTCATAAATCACATAAACTCTGTTTATAATGGGCAATATGTTGCATTATATAAACCTAAGAAGCCCAACATATAGGCAAAGGCCTAATATACAATACTACTCATAATTACAAGCACTAATTACTAATTAATATAATGTATAAGTACGTCTATTATAAATAGTGGGATCAAAAATAAACTTCATTTTACTTCAAGGTAAGTAGCGCTGCTCAATCAATTCATCCATTTTCTCTTTGTCTCCCTTCTATCATTGATCTGTACCTTTATCTACATTTGTTATCTATGTCATTCTCATTCATTTCAGACTAGTACAGCTGTGAAACAAGTTTTAAAGGATGCCCCATTCTCTCCTTTAAAACCATCCTCTCCAACTCTGGGAACTCATCCTTTACTACTTTTGTTCGTGTGGATTGGAAGGAAACTCCTACAACTCATGTCTTCATAGCCAATATGCCTGGTCTTACCAAATAGGACGTCAAGCTGGAGATTAAAGATGGTAAGATACTGAATATCTGTGGTAAAGGAACCGCCAACTGAAGGAAGAGTTTGATACCTGGCACTTGAATCAACGCAGCAGTAGCTTCTCAAGAAGATTTAGAATTCCAAGAGAAGTTTAAGTTGATTAGATCTATGCTGTAGTGGATGATGACATCTTCACTCTCACGCAGCTATAATCAAGCTTGTAGCCATACCTTGCTATTGTCACCATTGCTATTATCAACCTGCCTCTGATACCATATCAATAATCTGAATGGACTTTCATTAATCACATAAAGTCTATTTATAATAGGCAATTTGTTGTCTTATATAAACTTGACAAGCCCAACACTTGGCCAAAGGCCTAATATGCAAAACTACTCTTAATTACAAACACTAATTACTAATACCACTGAGACAATTTGTAAGTATGTTTATTATAAATAGTGAGATCGATAATAAACTTTGTTTTACTTCAAGGCAAGTATCGCTACTCAGTCAGTTCATCCATTTTCTCTTCATCTCTCCTCTGTCTTTAATCTGTACCTATACTTACACTTGCCAATCATTTCATTCTCATTCATTTTAAACTATTATAGTTGTAAAACAAGTTCTAAAGTATGCCCCATTCTCCTCGTTAGGACTAGCCCCTCCAACTCTAAGAACTCATCCTTTGCTACTTGTGTTCGTGTGAATTGGAAGGAAACTCATACAGCTCACATCTTTATAACCAACGTGCCTGGTCTCACTAAAGATGACAAGATACTGAATATATGCGGACAGAGGAACCGCCAATTGAAGGAAGAGTCTGATACCTGAAACTTGAATCAGCATGACAACGATAGCTTCTCATGGAGATTCAGGATTCTAGGAGAAGTTCAAGTCGATCAGATCCAGGTTATGGTAGATGACGACATCCTCACTCTCATTGTGCCCTAGGAACATGTCACTCACTCACTCTTACCATTCAAAGTTCTATAGAAGGCGTTACTCTCCCCGTCGATGTTTTTACCTTTGATTTACCCTTCGATGCTATTATCTTTAATTTAAGCATTCGTGTGGATTGAAAGTAGACTTTGATGACTAAAGAATTTAGAGTCAACGTACCTAGTCTGACTAAAGCACCATGTGAAGCTGTTCATTAAAAATGACAATATGCTTTATATAAGTAGATACAAGAACCACCAACAGAACCTACAAACTGACTTTTGGCGCCTGATTGAGCATGGCAATGGCAGCTTCTCCTGGGGATTCATGCTTCTAGGGGAAGTTCAAGTTGATGAGATCCGGGCTACGCTTGAAAATTGTGTCTCACCTTCACTATGCCTAAGGGATCATAAAAGAAGAAGCCAGTCTTTCATGGCATTGGAATTTTTGGTTGACATCAATCGATCTCAAGTTTTGTTTCTATATGTACGTGTACAAGCTAAGCTGGCAATGGTTATGCAATTTTGACGATCTCCGACTCTATGTTTTCATGATCAGTCACTATGCTTGAAATGAATTGCCAACTCTGCTATATGCAATTTTGACTTTGTGTTTTAATCAAGAGTCATCTTCGAATGTCACTTAAATACACTACCCAAGGATCTGAGTATTGAGTGAACTAGTAGTTGATCGAGAATACCTCTCTGTAAGCTTAACCAACATTATGTTCTGAAAATGTAATCTATCTTTCTTTCATTTTTGCGTCATTTAAAATGAAATAGGAACACTGCTTTGTTATAAATTGTGTCAATACATTGTAAATATAGTCTTTCTTGTACAAGGTGGCTTCGACTTGATTGAAGCCCCACAATACTGACGAATATATAATTGGTTTAGGCCATGTTGGGTGGAATAAATCGTGCGTATTGTTAAATATTTCATATGCCGGAAACAATCATGAACTAAACTGGAGATTCAAATAAATATGTTATTTTTTTTTTTGCTAAAAAAATAAATATGTTATTTAAAGATAAAGGTATATAGTTACAAGTTTTTTCCCAAGTGGATTGATGATTGTTAGTTTATTTTATTTGGTTGTGATGTATAGATCTGTTATGAGTTGCTAATATTTTAAATATAATCTCCTTCCTTTACTAATCTAATCACTTTTAGCTTTTGTCTCCATATTAATTTATATTTCTAACACTCAAATGGAATAGCTACAAGCAAAGTAGTATTATTTTCACTTGGTAGAGTGGGCTAATGAGCGAAAAGTATTCTTTAGCGGATTAAAGCAAAATGCTATTTTTTTTAATAACAGGGGAATATATTAATCAATTAAAAGCTATACATCAGAGTTCTGCATCAAAATACATCAAAAGGGTAGTGTCCTATTATTATCTCCTTGTATCAATTAAGGAGAGGGCATTGCTAGCTCTAATTGTATGCTCAGTAAGTACACTGATCTTAAAAGCAATATCTTCAATAGTGAGACTTTGGTCCTGAAAGAACCTTTTGTTTCGATTCTCCCATAGCTTCCAACATAAGATCGAGGCCAAATGTTGTCCTCTAAACTTGGCCATTGTTTATTGGATTGAGGTTTTGGAATATCCAGTCAACAAAAGAAGTATGGAGGCAATGAGACTTAGTTCTATTAGGATCAATGAAATTCAAACATTCAACTGCATGGGGGCAGTATTGCAAAACATGATTAATATCTTCTATCTGCTCCTTGCATGCTATGCAGGTAGCATCGGATGCCATGTACCTTAAAAGACGCTCTGCATTGGTTAGAAGTTTCCCTTTAACACTACAAAAAAACATCGATTTTCCGACGGAATTTGCGACGGAATCAAATTCCGTCGCAAATTCCGTCGGAAAACCGTCGGAAATTCCGTCGGAAAATTTTCCGACGGAATTTCCGACGGAATTTTTTCCGTCGCAAAATTTGCCACGGAATTTGCCACGGAAAATATTCCGTCGGAAATTCTGACCTTTGCCACGGAATTTCCGACGGAAAATTCTGTCGGAAATTTCCGACGGAATTTCAGACGGAATTTCCGACGGAATTTTGCGACGGAATTTGATTCCGTCGGAAATTGAGAGGGAATTTCCGACGGAATTAAATTCCGTCGGAAATTCCCTCGCAATTTCCGACGGAATTTCAGACGGAATTCAATTCCGTCTCAATTTCCGACGGAATTGAATTCCGTCGGAAATTCCCTCTCAATTACCGAAATATTTATTATTTTTAATTAATATTTTAAAAATTTAAAAATATTAATTAAAATTCCGTGGAAAAATTTAAAAATTATTTTTTAATTATTTAATATTTTAAAATTTATTTAATTTAATTTAAAAAAATTATTTTTATAAAATTTATTATATTTAATTTAATTTTTATTATTATTTTCTAATTTCTAAAATATTTTTAATTTTCAATCGTAGGTTTTGGTCCTTATAGGGGCAAAATAGTCATATAAAAAATAAAATTTATTAGTTATTAATTAATATTAGTAAATAAAATATTAGGTAATAATTATTTATTAGTTATTAATTAATGTTAATAAAAATTTAATTTTGGAAATTAAAAAAAATATGCACATAAGATTATATATATAATTGTGTGTAATAATAGAACACCAAAGCAGTCGAGCTCATCCGGTAAGGCATCGCGCGCGTACGGACGAGGTCGTGGGTTCGAACCAAAGGATGGGCAAGTTGAGTTGCATTTCCAGGAAATATGAGGTTGCGACACGTGGCGGAGGGAGGTTGCGACACGTGGCAGACCGAGGTTGCGACACGTGGCGGATCTGGGGGTCGACGACAAGGTGGATGCCGCCGGAGATGCCACGCGCTGTCGCCGGCGATGAGGGGGCGGTGGCCGGAGTTGCCAAGTGGATTTTTAAAATTTAAAAAAAAAAAAATTTTGCGACGGAATTTCCGACGGAAATGAATTCCGTCGGAATTTGCGACGGAATATTCCGTCGGAAATTGAGAGGGAATTTGAGACGGAATATTCCGTCGGAAATTGAGAGGGAATTTGCGACGGAATAAATTCCGTCTCAAATTTCCGTCTCAAATTCCGTCGCAAATTCCGTCGGAAATTGCGACGGAAATAAATTCCGTCGGAAATTTCCGACGGAATCTGATTTCCGTCGGAAAATTTTTTGTGACGCTGTTATTACCTACGGAATCAATTCCGTCGCAAATTCCGTCGGAAATCAATTCCGTCGCAAATTCCTTCTCAAATTCCGTCGCAAACTCAAATTCCGTCGCAAATTCCGTCTCAAATTCCGTCGCAAATTCAGTGTTTTTTTGTAGTGTAAGTGCTAGCCATAAGAACGTTCTGACTCTTTGCCCACTAGGCCATTTCCATACCCAGTTCATCCTAGTATCAGTTGGATTCCAGTTAAGCTCTTAAGCTACTGTATATGCAGAGGAGACTGAAAAATTACCACTAGGCGTTAGATTCCAGTAACATGATTCGTTCCCGTCCTCAGGAGATGAGGGTTGTAAGGATTGTATTTTTGGAACCATATTAAACGAGAGAAGCTCATCAAATAGGGAGTAATTCCACTAGCCATTAGCCCGTACAAAATCCTTGATCAACCATTTTACTTCTTCTTCCGCTATGTCAGTGAATGTCAGACGCTAAAGTGGCCCAATGTCTTCTATCTAGTTGTCAGTAGAGAAGCGCACATGGTTGCCTCCAAACAATATGCATGTTAGCCTCTTGCCACACCATTGCTATGCTCCTCCAAATATGCAAGGAGGTTTTGGTCTTAAATGAATAACATGTGGTTCTCCCACAACCATATTTTTCTCGCAACACTCATACCCAAAGTTTCTCTGGTTCGGCCACCAAATTATAGGCAAGTTTAGATAGGAAAGCTTTAGTTTGCTCTTCCATATTTCTAATCCTACATCTTCCATTCATGGTGGGCTGGCACATATCTTCCCATTTTAACGGGCTAGTCTTTTTATGATTTTTATTGCTGCCCAAACAAAGTCACAGACAATTTTATCTATTTTGTGCCAACAAGAACTGGGAAGCTTGGTTGTTTGCTTAGCATAGTAAGGAACAATACATAAAGCACTTTTTACATGGGTAATGTGACCTGCCAGGGATAGTGTCTTGGTTTTCCAACCAGAGAGCTTCTTACTCAAATGATCGATAATATAGCTGTAGGTATCATTGGATACTCGGTCATGCAACAGTGGGGAACCTAAGTATTTTCCCAAGTATGTTGTTCACTGATATCCCAATTAAGAGCATATGTTGTTGCTTCTCTATATGATACATTCCTGGAGAAATAAACTCTTGTTTTTTCTTCACTAATTTTGTGGCGGATGATGCACAAAAATCAGCTAGCACCTTTTGTATGATCTGTACTTACTTGGGTGAAGTGGACCTAAAGAGAATGAGGTCATCAGCAAAAAACAGATGTGATAGAGGGGGTCTTCGCCTACCCATTTTGATTGTTTGCTAGTTGCTAGTATTGACTTCATGTGCAATGGTCTGTGATAACCTTTCCATACATAGTACAAAGATATAAGGACTAAGGGGATCTCCTTGTCTTACCCCTCGAGAAGGATGAAATTGTTCAGTAGCCTTGCCATTCCATAAGACGCTCATAGAAGGGAATGAAATGCATGTCATGATTAGTTGAAGTATCCTTGTTGGAAAACCAACATCTACTAAGGTATCTTCAATGAATTCCCATCTCAACTGTCAAAATCTTTTTCTAAATACCAACTTTTATTACAAGCCAACCTTATTTACCTGTCTTCTTTTTCATTGAATGAATGACTTCTTGCCTAATTATGATGTTATCAATGATGTTTCTGCCTACAATAAAGCTTGTCTGACAAGCCATTATCAAGTGTGGCATCTCCAGCTTGAGATAGTTAGCAATAATTTTTGTCACAATTTTGTATGCAACAGTATAGAGACTTATAGGCCGAAAATCCTTAAGGCACTTACGATCTTCCACTTTGGGAATCAGAGAAATCAATGTGTTGTTAATGAATAAGTCGAATGCTTGACCATTAAAAATACCTTGAACATAGGAAAAGACTGTGGTTAGAACTAGGAATCAGGGTCGGGCCGGCCCTACAAGGCCGGCCCTGAAGGACCAGGTCCTAAAAGGGCCGGCCCTTTTAGGCCCGGGTAAAAAAAAATTGCTGTTTTTTAAAGCCTGGCTCGAAAGCATGCTGCTACAGCCAGCCCGCAAGGCCTAAAGTTCTTTCACAAGATTTTACAATTTTTACTTCTTTTTTAGTTTTTAAAAAAAAATTATAACAATGAAATTCTTAATTTAACACATAAATGTTAAAATTTGAGTGTAAACGATATGTATCATGTAACAAACAAACACAGTCATTAAGTCATAATCAAAGGTAAACTGTTGTCTACATACCACAATTTCAAATAATTAATGAGAAGACTTAACAAAATTAAAAATACTTCTTATAAATGTATCTTAGTCAACAAAATAAACAACACAAGATAAATAAAACAATCATCAGAAAATAAGTCAAAAAATACAAAATTGGTAAGAATACTTATAAAATAAGAAATATCTTTTACAAGTTTTAAATTTTTAAGATTATTAATACAAGATATTCTTATGAAACTTAATTCTAAAAAAGATAACAACAACTAAATATTTACAATAATATTATTATCATATAAGTAATTTTAAAATATAAAAAATATATATACGGCACTAAAAGGGCTGGCCCTTTTAGACCCTTGGCTCTACAAAACTGACCTTTTTAGGCACACTTTCACTTTTAAGGCAAAAATCTTAGACCCAACCCTTATAAATTGAGGATCTAAAAGGACCAAGCGCGTCGTTTTCCTTACTCTAAGTGTGGTGCCTGTAGTGTCCCACTGACTCTAGTAAAATAAAGCATGGAGGCCATCTGAACCCGAACCCGGAGCTTTAAGAGGGCTAAAATCAAGAACAGCAGGCCGCGTTTCTTCTATTGTGACCTCACGATTAAGGGCGGCATCATCAATTCTGGGAAAATGGCTATGGGTACAATAAGCAGATATTTCATCAGAATCAGCAGTTTATAATTGTTTGAAATAAGATGCTGCCATCAACTCTAGCTTATTAAGGTCCATCTGCCACTCGCCTTGATCATCTTGGAGCATCAAAATTCTATTTCATTGCCGAAGAGTAATTGATTTAGTATGAAAGAAGGTTGTATTTCGGTCACCAAGTTTGATCCAATCATTTCGAGACTTCTGCATCCAGATCATTTCTTCATGTAGGCAAGTATCTTCATATTCAAGATTAAGTGTTTGTTCTAGCTCAAGCAAATGTAATGTAGGCCGCTCCTCTAATGCTTTTTGTATTCTTGTAATTCTGGCATGAAGGCGACGCTTTCTTTTCCCCACATGGCCGAAGACCTGTTGGTTCCAAGATACTGCACAGTTTTGGAAGGATTTAATATTTTCAGCCAAGTTATGACATACTGACCAGGATTCCTTTTTGAGACAGATTTATTTGGTTGGAGGTTAGGTTAGATTGGGGTGGGGTTGGTTTTATTTGGTTGAAAGTTAAGTTATGTTGGGATGGGTTGGGGATAAAAAAGTGATATTTGGTTGTTAGTGCTTTGGGCTAGGAGTACCCACACTGGCATCTTCAATCTCTAGATTTTGGCCTTGAACAACATTTTCCTCAGCAGCTTGACAGTTCTTATCGGTTTCCATTCCTGTAGCTACAAAAGCATTCTTGTCTTTTAGTTTGGATTTCTTGGCGGACCTTTTGTCTTCTAGCGGCGGAGCTTCTTCCTTCTCCTTCAGTTCGATGTCCAGTGATTTTTCCTCCATGTGCAGAATCCTCTTCCTCTCTTTTCACGTAGTCCTCACAGTCCACACCGCCACCGTGAGCGGTGGTGTGGAAGTTCTCTCCTCCTCACAACGGACACTCTTTTTCCCTTTTTTCCTCTTTTCCACCGTGAGTGATGACTCACTTTTTAGCAAAATACTATTTTTTTTTCACACATCTAAACTCATCTCTTGATCAGTCAACATTATATTTTACAAATAATTCTATCTAAATTTAAAATTTACAAAAATAATAGATACTTGCATGTGCAGTAACAGATCTAGAATCAAAATTTCATTTGTCACTATTTTTTACGCCTGCGAATTATTTTAGCACAACGGATAAGGTGGTGCTTCAGTGTTGACAAATTCATCAATATATATTTTACTGACCATTATTATATGTTTGTATTGATTAATTCAGCGGGCTATATATACTTTTTTTTTTTTGCCAAAGGCTATATATACGTATATACTAAAAGCAAAGCTTCCGTCTTAACATTAGGATTTGGGATCATTTATTTATTTATTTTTCATTTTCATTTTTATTTTTTAAACCCGATATTTTCATCACTAAAATTTTTAGACCGCCTGGCAATATAAAGGGTGGGTTAATGTCCATTTTTGTTTTAGAAGTTTTTACAAAAAAATAATTTTGTTCTGAAAGTTTTTTAGAAGTAATGTGTCTTAAGAAGTGTCAAAAATGGTTTAATGTAGTCCCAATTTAACAGCACTATTCGGTCAACCATTACTTGACCTAATTATACTGATATGGCTCTATCATACAGGATATTATGCCATGTATTTTGCCACATCATCATTTTGTTAAAATAAAAAAATCCAAACTCCCCTTGTCCCTTTCTATTTCCTTCACTTTCCTTTCCGTTGTCTTTCCTCATCGTTGCCTCTCCCTCACCACCACCATCGCCACTGCAGTTTCATGGATCCTTCATTACCCTTTTTGTTCTGTTACAGGGTAAGGAGTACGTATTTGTTGCCAATTCAGATAACTTGGGTGCTATAGTCGCTTGAGTATCCTCATTTTTGGTTTATATTGATTCCTTGTTTTTCTATTATCTGCGGCTTTACTTGTTATTAACACGTTTCTGTCATTTTTATCAGTACCCTTGACTGGGTAATTTAGAAATCTTGAATCATTTGGTCCAGAAAAAGAGCGAATACTGTGTGGAGGTAAGAAAAATGGTTGTTGTCAAGTGGTTACTTGCCTTAAATAATAAATATACCGCCTCGTCATTTCTATATGGTTTTTGGAGCTTGTTATTGTACAGGTGACTCCCAAAACATTGGCTGATGTGAAGGGTAGCACTTTAATCTCTTACGAAGGAAGGGTTCAGGCATGAATCTGTTGTTTATATTTCATTTCTCTACATTTTTTATCTGTTGTTGTAGTTCACAGTTCTGGACTTGTCAAAATATGCCTTAACCTTCCTATGACCATTTACTTTGATGTAATGTATGCCTTCTACAATTATCACCAGCATATACATGTCATGTACAATTTAACAATTGGTTTGCCCCTCCTCTATTTGATTTCTGTACCTCGGGACAAATTACAAGAAAACTGGGATCAATTAAAATCCAGAGAAAGATTGTTGGCATTGACAGTTATGTTTGAATTTGTTTAATCCAGCTCCTGGAAATTGCACAAGTCCCAAACGAACATGTAAGCTTCTCAATCTCTCTTCTTCTTCATTAGATCTTTTCTAAGGCAACCTACCCCTTTACCAGTGTAGTCAGTAGTTCTAATTGCTCTATAATGAAGTTATGAAGATCATGATTAGCTTTAAATGATTATATTCTTTGGCGCAGCCATTGCCTCTATCTTGAATTGTTGCTATGGGTTATCAGTACTTGAGCGGAGGGCATCTTATCCTCCTCCATTGTATATATTTCATTCTTTTTCAATAACACTTTTCCATTACTCAAATGCAGGTGTGAGAGGAAAGATAACATTTGGTTAAACTTTAATGATTCAAAATAAGGGAAGAAAATATTATTAAGCATGATTTCTGATCATTTTCATTGAAATCAGTGAACAATTTTGACAATTGAAAGTATTTCATATCATAAAGAGGAATTTATGGGCATTGATTTTTTGTTGGCTTGCATTTTTGTAACTAATGTTCGTTCTACCAGGAAAGCCCTTTATATTAAAATCGATGCAAAAGAATTATCCTCTGCAAACATAGGCCCAATCACTAGGCATATTTCCCTACAAAAGCAGTTGATGAACATTGGTGATATGAACTGTTAATTCCTTTAATCATGCTAGAATAGGATAATAGAAGATATTATAGACTGTATTGTATGCTATATATAGTGTGTGCTAGAAGCAAAAGAAGCTTCTTCCGTGATTGGTTTTATACGCTAGGCTATGTTGATAGGCTTTCAATAAGCCATAATTACCTAGGCTCATCCTTTGTGTTTATACACCCTCTTCTCAGATGAAATAAACATGCATTTGAACCATATTTCTCTCAAAATCAAAATGTGTCTAGTGTTCTCATTGATGTTATAGAGGTTATCCTTTACTGTGAGATTATGACTTCTACAATGGGAATGAGAGCGGAAAATCTCGAAGGGGAATAGTTCTTTAATAGAAAAAGATTTTCTACTGCAAGATTATGACTTCTTGATGATGAAACTTAGCTTCTTGTCTCTTACTTTCATCTTGTATGTCAGTTCTTTGACAACGTTATAGGAACCAATGTGCCTCGATCCCGGTTCCTTCCGGTGAAGGCAACTTCTGATTTGCTTCGAGTCCAGGTTATAAACTTTTCTGACAGAAGGTATGAATTTTGGATATGGATTTGATGTATTGTCAGACATAACCGGTTCTCTAGTTTTGCAGTCGGACCTTTACACTTTGCAAGATGGCTCCGTCATCCGTAACCCAGCAAGGGCAAATCCTGCAAACCCTGCTGTTGAATTGGGACCAGAATTTAAGAAGGTCAAGATTTACATTACTGATTATCCTGCACTAGATGGCCGGTGAGAGTAACACTGATTTTCCAACACTCCTGAACAGGTTAGCGACTTCTTGAATCGTTTCAAGTCAATTCCCAGCATTGTTGAGCTTGACAGTCTTAAAGTGGCCGGTGATGTATGGTTTGGAGCTGGTGTTACCCTCAAGGTATATGATTTAATCTAATTATATTTGAATCTCTTATTTTCGAAAATAATTCTAAAGATTACAGTGTAGGATTCTTTTCATTAAAAGGGTAAAAAGAACTACTCTACCAAACAAAAAGATAACAACTAGAATTGTGCAAAGGTAAAAAATTTAATGGCATGCTTATATTGCTTGAGTTTGTCATCCATCTCTCTGGCACTATTTGCATTCAATTGAAAAAAGGTCGTTTCGACTTCGGTTTTGTTGGCTGCTCAAGATAACCCGATTGTTATTGGAGGGGTGGGTATATGAATGGTAATGTGCTGAATGCTAAGGTCTGACAAATACTATTATATTAACTAACCGGGACTGAGGTAAATAAAAATGATCTTAAGTATCTATCATCATCCACCCAAGTACCTTGATTTGTTATTTAGGTGGGAAAGTTGTCCTTTCTTTTTAAGTAGCCCATGAAATTAATTATATCCATTTGCATAGTACTTTATCCAAGTTGGCCCAAACTGCATCAAGACCCCATAAGACACCAGGACTGAGATATATGAATCTGCATATACATATTCATCATCTATCCTAATTCAGGCCTATTATATCACATATTAACTGCTTTTCTTTTCATGAAATATCCTTAAAACAATCGTTGTTATTATAAGCAACAATGCTTAGTAAGTGTTTGGATTAGCTTTTGGAGAATAACTTTTACGTTTTACTGGTTATTTCGCAATCAAAGCGGAAAGACACATCAATAACAAAACTAAGAATTCTCAGTTTCAGAACTCAGCATGTTTGAAATTATTTTCTTAAATGGCAATTCTTGATATGATTAATATGATTTCGGTTAGTTTTTGTTGTGAGAAAGAAAAATAATGTTGAACCTTCTCCTTATAACTTGCATTCATTATGAAATTTTAGTTATCTCTTTATGCTTATGGGTACACAGGAAAAAAAAAACTCATGGCTACAAACAAGTTCATTCTGAACCTCACCAAGCAAGCGAATTGATTTGGGTGATCATACCAATCATTATTCTGATTACTGAGAAGTTATTATCTCATATTTACATAAGATTTTGTATGTTCCTTTCTTAGTTTATTTTTGAATTTCTTTTCTATTTGCTTTTTGACGCTTCTTGTTCTGTTGGTGCTTAAAGGGCAAAGTCAGTATTGTTGCAAGAGCTGGTGTGAAGCTGGAAATACCTGATGGAGACCAAGTTGAAAACAAGGTATTCCGGTACTAATATGGAGCTTGCTTGTTAGATCTTTGCATGAGCTTGTCATTTTAAGTACCTCTAATAATGTTGGCTTAAAAAATGTACCTCTAAAATATGAATTATTATGTGCAGGAAATCAATGGTCCCAAAGACCTCTGACCTATCCTTGGTCTCAAAGACGAAAGGACCATACCGGATAACTCTATGGCCTCTTAATGATGTATTTTTTGTCTTGAGTTTAATTAATAGAAAAAGAAAACAAGAGAGAAACTTTTTGTCGATGATGTTTAAACACATAGCTTTGTTCATCATTTTTGTTGCCTATATTGTAAGCCTCGAGCTTGCACTAGTCTGAGATGTGTTGGGTTGTGATTTGTAATTTTATGAACAGTGGACTTAAATTTCATTATACTATACATATATTGGTATGATGAGTTTTGATATTAGCAAAAACTTGCATTCACTTTTACTTTTATCACATAACAAGTAAAACAATCTTTGTCAATTAAAATTAACAATTTCAGGTAATGTCCGTCTAATTTTTTTCCATCAATTTTTTTTTTACTAATTCGAACTTTCAAATAATATGGTTGTTAGTGTAAATAACACTCGTGTGGCCCCACTTTTTTTTAATCTGAATTGATTGAGATTTAAAGTTGCAAGTATGCAATTTTTTACCGATAAGTGATTATTATTTTAAAAACCTGAAAAGTATATTTGTGCTCCTATAACTTTATATAAAATTTTAGTTTGATTCCTTAATTTTATAAATTATTTTTCAATTATCTAATCTTAATATGGTTAGTTTCAAATGATATTTTTTTATGTCAATTATTATTTTTGAAAATCAAACTTAATATGTTAATAAAGTTGAAGCTGATAAAAAAGACAATTAATAAAGTTAAAGAATCAAAAGGCAACCTTATACTATAAAGTTAAATGATTATAGTTGAATTTTGGGAAAATCTTAAAAAAAGACTTCCAAAATTTCAAAATCTCAAATCAGATTTGGTTTCTATAAATGATAAGGGATGTACTGCATTTAATAAAAAATTCGCAACTTATTTTAATAAGAAATTACTGATTAGATATTTTGAAATTTTGGAAGTCTTTTTTGAGATTTTTCCATGTATTTTTGCCTAAATTTCTAGGTTAATAATTCCTTCAAAACGTGCTTTTTCAATTTATATATTTAATGATACTAAAAGTTTAAAACATAAAGTAATTTAATAAAATTAGTTTTTTTTCTTAATCGATAATACATATATGATATCTTACTAAAATTTTCTGTGTGTAATTGTGTGTGCGCGCGCGCGCGCGTGTTTTTATGTACCCATGAATTTGGTCTTGATTATTTTGCTATTTGCTTGCTTTCATGAGAGCTTCCACTCATAAGACAGCTTTCATGCTAGTGGGTCACACAACCTTTTGCAAAACTATTTCAAATACTATGGGAATCATAATATAAAGTGGATCTTCTATTAAAGATGAGAGATAAGTTTTTTTTTTTTTTTGAGCCAAAGAGAGGTAATACTAGCTAAAGTATCACATTTGTGTACAATGATTGAGTTATATTAGTAATAGTCTGTGAATAATGTAGTTTGATACAAATTTTATTTTATATAGGGTAAAGGAGCAAAAATATTTATTATCTTTTTTCAAAAGAGCTACTGACACTATAAATAAATTTTGGGTGCAAAAATACCTATAATGATTCCAAAATGACCCTTAAATGTCAGTTTTGTTAAATTCCTCTATGTTAACCGTTCGATTCAAATTTTAGACCAAATAAAGTTAGGGTAGAGGAGCAAAAATACCCTCTATCTTTTTCAAAAAGAATTACGGGCACCATAAACACATTTTGGGTGCAAAACTACCTATAATGATTTTTAAAAGGGCCCTAAAATGCTATTTCCGTTTAATTCGCTAGACAATTGTTTTATTTTGACTTGTGGACCACAATATTTGTCCAGTTATACTCCACCCTGGAGGTTGACATTGCCATCGTTCCACTGGGGCATGATGAATGTTGTAATTCCTGTCAGGTGGGAGTTTGGATCTTGCCGGTAGTGGCATTAAAGGCATAGGGTGATGTGAAAATTGGTTGAAGATGAAGGTTGGTGGAAGACGTTGCCACTAGATGGGGTGTAGATCTTGCCATTATAGATCTCGCCAATGTGATTCTCATGAGGTAGGATCTCTTGCGTGCAGTGGCAAAGGTAAAGGCAAAAGAAGGTGTGTGAAAATTAAAAGGCAGTTAAGTTAAAAATGGGAAAGGTCCATGTCATACAATCAAAATAACCAGGGTGGAGTACAACTAGACAATATAGTGGGGCCCACAAGTCAAAATAACGATTATTTGATGAATTTAACAACAATGGCATTTTAAGGCCCTTTTAAAATCATCATAGATATTGTTACACCCAAAACTTATTTGTGGTGTCAGTAACTATTTTTGATAAAGATAGAGGATATTGTTTGCTCATTTACCCTCGCTTTTTTGATTAAAAGTTTGAACCAAACGATCAACATAAATGAATTTATTAAAGTGAAATTTTAGGGTCATTTTATAATGATCATAAGTATTTTTGCTATCAAAATTTATTTATAGTACCGATAGCTCTTTTTAAAAAAAAATAAAAGGTATTTTGCTCCTTTAGCTTTTTTTTATATATTAATATATTTTTAAATAGGAATATATATTTTTAGTTAACAATTATTTGGATGGAGAGAAAATGAGAGATTAAGGAAACTAGGGAAAAACGGAGAGAAAACTTACTTTGGGAAAATTTGGATGGGGAGAAAATTTGGGGGGGGGGGGGGGGGGGTGGGGTTGGGCCAGCCCTATTTTCTCTCGTGAGCGATTGGGAGTGGAAAATCCTTGTTCCAAGCTGCCCTCCCGCGCGCAAAAGTTCTCCTCCGCCTAGTTCCGTGTTCGCGTGGCTGTCCTGTCACCGTCGCCGTCCGTCAAGCCGTTGCAGCCGTCGCCTCTGGTAATTGCCGTCTTCTTCAAGCATCGTCATCATCTTCTCCTTCTTGAGGGCTGCCCCTTTCTTCACTTTGTTGAATTCGTGCTGCGTCTTTGCTCCCATTCTCCTTCAGGTTTGTGCTCTGCTCCTGTCCGAACGCAGTGTTAAAATTATTCTGCGGCTCTGCTCCTGCCATTTTTGTTCTGGTTTGTTAGCTTCAATAAAGTCTGTTCGATAGCTTTGGCGCCGTTTTTATTCTGCTTTGTAATAGAGACCAGTAGATTGCATAGTCTACCCGATAGCGTTCCGAGGCTAATGAAAAAAAAGGAGTAAAATGATAAGAGGGGTCACTGCAGAAGCATAGCCATTCATCATAGTCCATAAAGGATATTTGCCAACTTATGTATCTTTATTGAGTTTGGATACATTTGCATGTGGTGTGGTTCAAGTAAAGGAACTTGAATAATCCACTACTCAAGCATTTCAGCACATCATAAATTCCTCATGGTAACAGGTCGGTCTAAGTATTTCCTTATTTTTCTCTCTTGATTTTCTTTTCATGATCTCTCATTCTTATGGTTAAAATAAAACAATATTTTCATCAATACGAAGTAGAAGAGTGTGATTTTCCCCCTCGAACGATAGAATGCCAGTTCCTTGCTTTTGTGTATAAGGTTTTTTCTACATTTTTTCCAAAGTAAAATAAGATTCCATTGTTTTTTAGACTAGAAGAAAAGCGAACATGTTCACCAATGACCAGAGGCAAGAAGAGCGAACTGGAAAATATGGAACCCCAAGAATGCAATACCTTCAGGCACTTGTTCTTCTTTCTTTCCAGTTAATCATAAAAACATTTCTTTTCATCCATTATTCCGTGATTTTCATTTTTTTTTCGTGTGTGTGTGAAACTTGAATCATCGACTCCTTGATCTCTTAAATATATGCTCTATGTTATATATCCTTCAGGAATGGGCAACTAGTTAAATTTATTGCTTTGATGTTTGGAACCTAAAAGTAGTAAACTTTTGTTTCAGGAATTGGTGACTCAGTTTCAGAGCGCAACTCAAGATGGTACGGAGTGCTTTATGCTGTTTTATTTTGTTTCTTGAATTCACTAAGATTGAGCCCATAATATATTTTATTATCCCCATGAAAGCAACACTCTAATCTATCGTCCTAGATAACTTGGCATTGGGTAGGAATGAAATACCCTATTGATGGTTTGAAACGATTGTGAGTGAAACTATTGTCTTTACACCATAACAAAGAAATAGGAAATAATGCAGAATGATAGAAAACTTCTCCTAACCATTTGATGCGCTGGATATCTCTGAAAGGCACTTCATAATTTAATTCCTTGACAATTGCTTTCTCAAATCTTCGTATATATACCCAAAAATCTCTAACTAAGTCCCATTAGCCTCCCCTTCTGCCTCCATGTGTCCATGGCTCGCTTTCCATAATATCTACACAACCATCCTCGATGTCTTTCCCTCTGATATATGCCTAAGTCACAGTGGTTCACTGTGAACTTGATGAGAGTGTGTTCTTGTCCTCTTCCCAGGAATTTCTTTTGTCTTGATCTTTTGTACAGTTCCTTATATGCATTTGAAATATTGTCACTATGTGATGAAAATATTATGTTTAAAATGTTTTTCTTACAAATTTTGTTCTTCTTTTAAGAGTTGTACTGTTAACGTCTCATGTTAAACTAAGCAGCTTGCAAGAGGCGAACAAGGCCTAGTGTGTAATAACGAGTCATTTGATTCTAATCCTAAAGTTGATGTATAGAGCTACTAGGGAGCTATTGGGGGAGAGAAATTCTCTCTTCCTCTGTTATCTGAATGGATAAATGCCTCAAGTGTTTGTAAATTGTAGAGTTCTGCTTAATGAGATTCATGATCCACTACTCCCACCATATCAATGTTTCTTGTTTTTGCAGAGACAAGAGAGAAAATAGTGGCAAATTTGGCGAACTTTGCCTATGATCCTTACAATTATAACTTCTTGCGTCAGGTTTCATACAACTCTCTTTCTTGCTAGAAATATTCTTGTTATGAACTACAACTCCATTGCTCACTACTGTTGGCATTGTAACATTATTTTTAATGTGATATATAAGCAGCTCAATGTTTTGGAACTTTTTCTGGACTGCATAACCGAGCCCAATGAGAAGCTTGTGGAGTTTGGAATTGGAGGAATATGCAATGCTTGTGCAGGTAAGTGCAGTTTCACCTTTTGTGATGTCAACGTCTATACCTGATGTTTGGTATATTTACTTGACAAAAGTAGAAGCAACTTTTTGCAGATCCGACCAATTCTAATATTGTAACTCTGTGTGGGGGGATTCCTCTCGTCATTCAATGTTTATCAAGCCCAGTTAGAAACACTGTAAGGGTGATAGCTTAGTTGTTGAGTATGTTTCAATTTCCTCTTATGTTTAAATTTTATGCAAGCATGTTGTATATATTTCACTATGTCATAACTCATAACTCAAAATGCATTTTCTTTGAAAAAAAATAATCTATATGCTGAATATTATTTTAATGTGTTTGACATTAAGAAACAGATGATGGGGCTGTTTGTTTTCCGTTTTTGAAAAAACCCTTAAAGAAATAAAACAAAAGAATTTTTTGTTACCTGTTATCCATCTAGAGTTTTTAATCACTGTTTTCTGCATTTTACAGCAGAATATACAGAGCAGCTTGGAGTTCTTTCCACTGTTTTGTTTTCTTTCAGAAACACGGGAAAAGTCAAAAGAGTTTTTTAAGAATATTATTGTCCTTCCTTCTTTTCTTTTGAAAACATCTTTGAAACTGTTTCATAAAATTGAAACTCAAAATAAAAATAAATTAAAAGGATACTACAAAATTGGTCCAGTTGTCCATGTTATGTTTTTTTTATTACGTTAGGAGATGCTCGATATGGAAATTCATAGCCACCAAAGTCTCACCTATTTATTAATAGTTTTTTCATTCTTAAACTTCCTTGTGGGAACTACTAGTAATTTCTTTAGTGGTGCTGAAATGTCACAAGTTAATTTACTTTTATATGAGTTCTAGATATTGCCTGTGATGGTTAACCAAAATTACTTACCGCATGATATTAGGTGAATTTTGCACTTGGGGCTCTTTACTATCTATGCAACGAATCCAACAAGGAAGAAGTTTTAAAGCCAGAAGTAGTGGATGTGATCAAGAGATATGCAGATGCTGAAACAGTTAGTGTGAGCTTCAGTAATCTTGCTAAAGCTTTTCTGGACAACATCTATCTGTGAACTTGCACTAGTTTGGTGCTTACAATACTCATCTAATTTGGGAAAATGAGCCACTTTAGTTACAGCAGTATACTTCATTTTATATTTTATATTTTATATTCATATTGATAAGGTGTGTGTGTGGGGTCATATAGGAAAAAAAATTGGACAGATAGGATTTCTATATGATGAAAAGTTGGTGTGGCATTTGTTATTGAAGAAAAAAGGAAAATTGGACAGATAGGATTTCTATATGATGAAAAGTTGGTGTGGTATATGTTATTGAAGAAAAAAGATAAAGGTGTAAAAATACATATTATTCTTTTCAAAAAGTGTTAATGACCTCATAATCAAATTTTAGGTGTAAAAATACACATAAATTTTTTAAAATGTAGTAAAAATGTTATCTTTGTTGACGCTGTTGAATGTTAGTTACTTTTCAAAACATTTTTGTAAAGGTGTAAAAATACCTATAATTTTTTTCAGAAATTGTTGCCTGCATTATATTCAAACATCAAGTGCAAAAGTACTTATATAATATTAATCCTAAATGTTATCTTCTCTATCTCTTCTCTATAAAGGTGCAAAAATATCCCTTATCTTTTTCTCGTTTTATTTTGTTTTTGAATTAATTACAAACTCAATTAAAATGAGAGAATACGTCTCCTCTTTAATTAATAAGAACATAATGGAAAAGCTATAACATTGAATAAAATTTAAATAATTTTTTAATTATAAATGTTATTTATTTATTTTTATATAAAAATTTTAAAAAAAACCAGTGAGAGTGAGCTATGGGTCGAGTTGAAATGGGCGGGTTGGCTTCTCTCAGAATCTTTTACCTCATTTTCTTCTTAGAATCTCATATCCACCCTCATTAAAAAAAAATAGATAGTTCAAATTTCATATTTTATAAAACTATTATCTTAAACCTAAATAAATACATTTAAACTGTTAAAATATTATTTATACCATTTATAACTGTAACACAAACAAAATTTAAAAAAAATTAAATTATAAAATACAATAATACTACCTCCGGTCCTAAATATAGAATATAATTTGTAGTATAATTTGCACTACAAACTATGTCCTATATTTAGGACCGGAGGACTAATAGTTTTAGAAAATATTAAATACGAACAATTCATTTTTTTCATTTGATGGTGGAGATGAAATTTTGAAAAGAATGGGAGAAAAAGGATTATGAGAGTATCATGTTCCTTGAAATGCACGATGTAACATCCTAACGATCTAAATCTTTATAAGGTATTCCTATATCGACCAGAGCCAGGCTTTGATACCATACCCTTATGAGGGGTCCCCATATCAACTCGTGTAATGACCCAAAAATGGGATTAAGGGCTAATGACTTTAAAAGTAATGTAATTATTTTGATTTAAAGAATCAATTTCAGCTTTTATTGCTTCTTTCCAAAAAGATTCATCCGGAGAAGAAATAACTTCATAAAAATTTTTAGGTTCATCTTGTACCAAATACATATAAAAATCATCTCCAAAAGATGTTTGTTTTCTTTATCTTTTACTTCTCCTTAAATATTCAAACAAAACTTCATGTGAATTTTGTTCAGAAGAAGCAGAGGAATTTTCAACTCTTTTAGGAATATACTCAACCTTCAAAGGAAATATGTTTTCAAAAAACTCTGCATCTTTTGTTTCAACAATTGTATTGTGGCCTAAAACATCACTTTTTAAAACCAGAAAACGATAAGCAGCACTTTGTTGAGCATATCCAATAAACATGCAATTAAAAGTTTTAGAACCAAGTTTTCTCTTTTTAACATATGGTAGTAAAACTTTAGCAAGACATCCCCACACTTTCAAATATTGAAGGTTAGGCACAAAACCTTTCCATAACTCATAAGGCGTCTTTTTAGTTTTCCTGTTGGGTATTCTGTTTTGTAAAAAACAAGCAAATAACGAGGCTTCACCCCACAGGTTATTAGGTGCTGCAGAACTTACAAGTAAAGCATTCATCATTTCTTTTAAAGTTATAATTTTCCTTTCTGTAACACCATTAGATTCAATTGAATAAGGAGGAGTTACTTCATGAATTATCCCTTCTTTTTCAAAAAAATTATTTAATAATAAATATTTTCCTCTTCTATCCGACCTAACCCGTTTAATCTTTTTATTTAATTGATTTTCTACTTCTGCCTTGTACAAAAGATATTTTCCAAAATCCTCTCGTCTTTATTTCTCATCAAATATACTTTGGTATATTTTGAAAAATCATCAATAAAAGTAATATAATACCTTTTACCACCTCTGGTCTCAGTTTGTTTTAAATCTCCCAAATCAGTATGAATTAACGCTAACAACTCAGTTTCTCTTTGAGTAGAAAAATGAGGTTTTTTAGCTTGCTTAGTTTCTAAACAAACTTCACACTTTTGAAAATCATTTTTAGTTTCAGAAATAAGCCCAAGTTTTTGCAATCTTTTAATATAAGATCTATGAACATGTCCTAATTTAGCATGCCATATATCATAAGAATCAATTAAGTAAGTAGAAGAAGATGCATTCTCATTCATTTCCCGAAACACTAAGAACAAATAGTCCCTTATTACAATAACCCTTCCCAATAAGAACATTGTTCTTTGTCATGACAATCTTGTCAGACTCAAAACACACTCTACCCCCAGATTTTCCAAGTAGTGCCATAGAGACTAAGTTAGCTCTGACTTCAGGAACATACAACACGTCGTTCAGTGCCAAGGTCTTTCCAGATGTGAGCTTCAATACCACTTTGTCTTTTCCCTGAACCTTAGCAGTTCGAGAGTCAGCCAGATAAACGTGGTCTTCCCCTTCTTCAAAGGAGGTAAACATCTCTTTGTTTGCACAGATGTGACTGGTAGCTCCTGAGTCTACCACCCATTTCTTCACATCAGAGACAAGAAGGGCTTGTGACACCACAACAACAATGATTTCTTCGTCACTGCTATCATCTCCTTCAACCAAATTCACATTTGGCTTAGGAGGATTTTCACCCCTTTGAGAGTTATCTCCCTTAGCCCTTTTCCTGCATTGCACTACATAATGACCTAGTTTTCTACAGACAAAACAATTTCCTGTCTTTTTCTTGGGGTTAGTGTCTTTGGGCTTGTAGTAAGGTTTCTTCACTACTAGAAAAAAGGGTTTTAACGTCCCTTTTTTTGGCCTTTCAACGTCTGAAAACAGAGGGACGTCTATGTGAGAGTCGTAGAAAATAACGTCATTAACGTCTGTAAAACAGGGGACGTAGAAGGAAGACTTTAGACATCCCCAGTCCACTGGGGACGTCTAACGTGGGACCTTAGACGTCCCCAGAAGACCTGGGGACGTCTAAGGTCCACCTTAGACGTCCCCAGGACTGGGGACGTCTAAAGTGGACCTTAGACGTCCCCAGGTCTTCTGGGGACGTCTAAGGTGTCGCCAGCAGTACTATCCACGTCCCTTTCTTATTAAGGACGTTGAAAGGTTTTTTTTTTAAATGGACCTTTTATACATATTGCACTGTCTGGAAAACATGTAAACTGCAGAAATAGAATTCCAACAACAGAGTAAAACAACAGCAGTTCAGCAGAATGAAAACAACAACAAACACAGTGATCAACCCAAGGCTACTACATGCCACACAAACTTTCAAACCACACAACAATCTATATCCAAGTCTACTACATGCCTAACAAACTTTCAAACCAAACAAACTACACAGCAATCTATATCCAAGTCCCCAGTTTGTACAATAACCAAAACTAAAATCCAATCCATATCCAACAACAATAACGCTAATTATATGTACTACCACAAAAGTATGTCCTACACAAACTACTAAAGACTTTACTCTTCTGGTACACGTTGAAGAAGAAGTCCAGCCATAAAGTCTCTGATCATATTTAAGTCTTCATATGAGTAGGCATCTTCATTGTCAAAAATCTGTAAATTAGAAAATGAGCTTAGATGAAATAATGAATGAAGTGAATGAATTCCCATTGAATCACAACACCAAGAATATTATCCTCAGAGAATGAAGAAGCAATTACTTGTTCAAAATCTGTCGTAATGCCACTCTGAATGATGTTAAACATATAAAGCAAGACATAATATCCACATTCCCAGCCGCCAGGTTGTCGAGGGCACTATATAAATCAAAAGCAAATGGTTAAAATCAATAAAGGCATATCTAAAACGACCGTCAATCAAAATAACTTGATTTGAAACTACGTACCTTTGGAAACAACCATCTTAGATCTTTGCCACCTCTATGTTCGCGTGGCCCGCCAAGCGCTCGATACGTCGTGCATGCGCTATCATGAAAATGAAAATCAACATAAATTAGAATAATTCATTAAGTCAAGAATCAAGAAGCAATGAAATACAAACAAATAACTTACTGGTTGAAGACGCTTTTAGTTTCTTTGTCTGGTCTTCTATTTAAGGAATCAAACCAGTAAACAACGTGCGACCGAGGACAGACAACACACAAACTCTAGTGATAACTATCACAACATATACAGATTAAAATGAAGTTAGATGGCAAGGCAATTATTTACTAAAAATCTCAAATACATAAAATTAAAATGAGTACCCTTGAACAATCGGTGCTAGATAACAACTATACTCGTCCTCTGACAATGTAAAGCCCACATAGTTCGTCCTTCGTTTCAATGTATTCTCAACCCTTGTCGTATGTGCAGGAGACAAGAATCCATATAAATCAACTTTCTGAGAGTCAACGCATATACGACGGAAGGAGCTATAATAGAATTAAAATGATGAATGTATTAGCTAGTTAAAATCAACTTAACTAAATGAATCAAAAAATGGGAAATAAAAAACTTACAGGATTGCAAATTTGCCCCATCCAATATCTAGCTCCTCGAACTTCATGAACTGTTTAAGATCTTTTTGATCAATTGTGAAGTAATACTCTGTATTCTGGCCCACAATCCCTGGAGGCATATGCAAATCAATCTGGCGAATGCCTTTATAGATATGCTGCAATCGTGTTAAGAAGGGCCATTTCTCTGCTTCCTGCTCGTTCTTTTAGAACATAAAAACACATACTGTTAGTAGGATGTCAACACATCTCAAGTAAAAGTGAGGTAGTTCCATACCATTGGAGGTGTTTGTGGTAACAAGCCAATAAGATGTACAGGCCAAAGGATGAAAGATCCTCTCGCCTGAGCTATCGTGGCAACCTCGTCATCAGGAATAGGGATGGCTGTACCTTCTTCCCCCTCTCGAACACATGTCACAGTCACCCTACGCAAATGCTGTGGAATTTGCTGATGGTGGTGGGTGGTAGCTTGTGTGTGAACGAGAGCATCTGCAACTACACGCAGCACTGGGGCATCCAAAGAGAGGATGGCAGGTTCTCCCTGCGTTGGAGGGGGAGAAGGGTCACCAAGTGGTTCCTCCGCCGGGTAGTAACTTCCTTTGGTGCTGTGGAAGGCCGGGGATGAATGGGTTCTACGCTCGGTAGTTGCCATCTGCGACTCAAACATCTTCTGCATTTCAGCTCGTAGCTCAGGCATCAGCTCAAGACGTAGCTCTGGCAATAGCTCTTGTCGGAGCTTGTCGCAAAGGTTAGCCTCGAGCTCTTGTGAGACTTCCTGATGAATCTTGGCCACAAGCTCCCTACTGGGTTCAGCTTGTGACGAATAAGGATGTGAGGCTGGGCCAAAATACTTCGTGACACGAACTCCCACTGCCTCCCCTCGAACATGACCAGGGTGATCTGGCTTCCCAATCGCCGTTGACAAGATGTCCATCCGTCCACTTGAAGTGAACGAACCTTGGCTACTATGATCTTCCAGTTCATCCTGCAGCATAAAAGTTATCGTAAGCACTCACAATATGCAAAAATAAGTTTGTAATTATGCTCTAACTACTTACAATTCTTGCGGCAACCTCAGCAACAGTCGGATTTACGTACTTCCCACCCTTAAGCCTCCCTGCTTTCCATTTTTTGTGACGTGGCGGAGGTGGCGGGGGCTGGACCACAACGGTAGGATCTAATGTGGCTGCTTCCTTCAATTTCTCCAACTCTTCTGCCATCATCTGTCGCTGAAGCTTCCGATAACCACCACGAGACATGTAATGTTGATAGTTATTAGCTGCTTGCCTCTCTGCATTTGCTGCACTTAATGCCTTTTAAAGGAAAATAACGAACACCGAATCAATAATGTCAACTATATTCAAATAAAACACTATGATTACAGAAATCTTACCAAAAAGTTTGGATCTTCTCGTGATGCCATAAACAACCTCCAGTCCTCTGGAGACAAAAATGGATACTCATGACATGGATCCTTACCCCTCAAGTCCCCTCGAATGTAATCTCGTGTGAGCCTGTTCTTGAAATCTTTCCATCGTAGACGAACCTCCGTCATCCACTCCTTGTACATCTCCTCGGTGTCAGGGACATCATAGGTTTGCTGCAAGGTAAAAACATATGTTAATTATATTTGAAGCGATAGGAATAAAGATATAATGCAGATGTATTGAAACTTATATATACCAAAAGTTGTTGCCAAATCAAATCTTTGGTTTTTGGTGGAACCAACTTCCAATTAGCATAGGTAATGCGAACTTTGCTTCGAGCCAAAAAACCTACGTAGCTAATGAAATGGTCTTCCTCCGGACCAATTGGTTTCATGTCTTGATCAAAGTCAATATGCAACCTCTCCTGTTGATGGTTATGACGTGCTACCAATGCAGGCATTTTTGTACTGCCTCTAACCCTTCGTCTCGCAACCGGTTCACGTGTCGCATCACGTTCAGTCCTATTCATTTCATTGTCCCTATCACTTGAAGAGTCACCAGAGTTGTCCATATTCCTGTAAGCACAAAAATCATTGTCAAATAGGTAAATAAATTGTAAGTAAATGAATAAACTGAGACGTAATAAAACAAACAGCACACATTACTATTTTCTAAGTTAAGCTCTTACTCTAGATTGTTTCCCATATTCCTTCACCATGATCATTTCTCACAGCATATTCTTCATCATATACCAATTCTCTTTCTTCAATTGTTGTAGGTGGATTAATTGTGAAAGGTGGTGTGTCGTCAAGGTTGAAGGTCGGATCACCATGCTTCTGTTTTTTACTCTGAAGTACAATGGACATTTTCTTATTTGCGGGATCTGTGACATAGAACACTTGTTTCGCCTGGCTTGCTAGAATGAAGGGCTCATCCCTATAACCTACTCTTTCAAGATCAACTGAGACAAATCCAAATTGTTGATCTATTAAAAACCACAGCATTATTGCTAACCCACTTACACTTGAATAAAGCAACTTTGAACTTGTTGTAAGTGATTTCCCATATTTCTTCTATCACTCCATAATAGGCCATGGATGCTAATATGGGGTTTTTGTCTTTCGAACTTGAAAAGTGCATGGCTTCAGCTTCTACCATCACCCCACTATTTTGCATGGTACTCCTGTCATCTTGGTCTTTTGTGTAGAAAGAATACCCGTTTATATCATAACCGCTCCAAGTAATGATCTGAAAGGAAGGCCCCCAGGCTAGCCACTCTACTGTTCCAGACACACCGGTCTCATGCAAAACCTTTTCCTCAAACCACTGAATGAATGTCTTGTTTTGCTCAATAGTAATCTGCATGTCATTCTTCCTCGGATTCTCTTTCTTCAATCTCTTTCTGTGTTCTTCTATGTACGGTTGCACTTCTGCCATGTTATTCAGGATATAAAGGTGTGCTTGCAACACCTCTTCACGAGGCATAGTCTTCACTTTCAGTCCTCGTGTTCCCTTGCTCCTCCCCTCTTCATGCTGAGATTGTTCCTTCTTCCCTGATAGATAATCGCTGCAGAAGTCCATAGCCTCTTCAACAACATACCTTTCAACTATTGAGGCTTCTGGTCGATAGGGATTTTTAGAGTACCCTTTTAAGATCTTCATGTATCGCTCGAAAGGGTACATCCACCTCAGGTAAACTGGACCGCAGAGCCTTACCTCCCTTACCAAATGAACTATCAAATGGACCATTATATCAAAAAAAGAAGGAGGAAAGTGCATCTCTAATTGGGACAATATGATATAACCCTCAGCTTCCAGTTCATCCAGCTTTTCAGTGTCAATGACTTTGTTACAGATAGCATTAAAGAAAACACACAATCTTGTCACAGTGTTTCGAACTTCATCTTTCATAATCCCTCTAATAGCTACTGGTAACAATTGTTGCATCAACACATGATAATCATGGGACTTCATTCCTACTAACTTCAAATCGTCCATTGACACACACCTTCTCACATTCGAAGAATATCCTTGTGGTACCTTAATTTCATGCAAACACCCACACAAACTTCTTTTCTCCACTTTTGATAATGTATGCGCTGTTGGCTCCATGTATGCCCTCCTACCATCATCTCTTAGCTGTGGATGTAACCGTTCTCTTATTCCCATATCAACAAGGTCTAGTCTCGCATTAATCCCATCCTTGGTCTTCCCTGGAATGTGCAAAAGTGTACTGACAAGGCTATCACAAACGTTTTTCTCCACGTGCATTACATCAATACTGTGCCTTACGTCAAGACTACGCCAATATGGAAGATCAAAGAAAATTGATCTCTTCTTCCATATGTTCTTCTCACCCGAAGTCTTATGATTCTTACCGAGTAAGACATTGATACATTCAACCCGACTGTAAACTTCCTCTCCGGTTAATGCCTTTGGAGCCATTCCATGCTCCGGCAAGCCGTTAAAACGCTTTCTTAACCTACGATACGGGTGGAATCTAGGAAGGAACCTCCTGTGACCTAGGTAGACTGTTTTTCTTCCATGTTTCAATTGGTGGAAGTGAGTGTCTGCTTCACAGATCGGACATGCTTTATGCCCCTTCACACTGTACCCTGAGAGGTTTCCGTAGGCAGGGAAGTCATTTATGGTGGTGAACAGCATTGCACGTAGCTTGAATGACTCATTCTTATACGCATCAAACACATCTACGCCTTCCTCCCACAACTTCTTCAAGTCCTCAATCAAAGGCGCCAGGTAGACATCGATATCGTTTCCTGGCTGTTTTGGTCCAGAAATCATCATAGAAAGCATCACATACTTGCGTTTCATACAAAGCCAGGGAGGCAAGTTGTATATTACAAGGAGTACTGGCCACGCACTGTGTGTGCTATTAAGAGTTCCATACGGATTGATGCCATCTGTACAGAGCCCAAGCCGAAGGTTTCTCGGCTCGCTGCCAAATTCAGGGAACATTTCATCTACTTTCTTCCACTGTGGAGAGTCAGCCGGGTGCCGAAGATATTTTCCGTCGGATATTCTGTCATCCGAATGCCATCTCAACTTCTTCGCCTTTTTTGTAGTGCCAAATAAACGCTTAAAGCGCGGTATTATTGGAAGATACCACAAAACTTTTACAGGTTGCCTTTTAGTCTTCCCATCGCCACAACCACCATCTTTCTTCACTTTGTATCGTGCGGTTTGACACTTAGGGCACTCACTCAGGCCTTCATACTCCTTTCTGTATAGTACACAGTCATTAGGGCAAGCGTGTATCTTTTTATACTCCATACCCATTGTCGATAGGATTTTCTTGGCCTCATACATACGATTTGGAAGTACATTATCGTCTGGAAACATATCACACAACAGTTCAAGCAGCAATGTGAAACTACTATCGGTCCACCCACAAGTTGCTTTTAAGTTAACCAAATGTAATGTTCCTGTGAGCCGTGTGTACTTACTCCCAGGGTACAACGGTGTCTCTGCATCACTCCACAGGCTGTCATATTCATGCGACTGCGCAAACGATTCTACCTCAACATCGTGAATCATTCTCTCCATTCTATCTTCATCTATGACATCCGCAGCTTCCTTCTTGTGTGACGGACAATCAGTTACTTCCTCACCATGCCATATCCACCTTGTGTATCGAAGATTTATTCCATCACAAAGTAGGTGATCCCTTATAACTTCAACATCCCGTGTTCTCTCATTTAAACAATTGACACAGGGACAAAAATACTTCCCATTTTTGGTTGGAACGTTCCTTCTAGCAAATTCAATAAACTCTTCAACCCCATTCTCATATTCTTCATTTGTTCTCAAAGCATTCATCCAACTATGATCCATTCTATTACCACCTATGCCATTCACACTCAAGTTTAGAGTCATTGTCAACACTGGGAATTGCCTTTTACTATTTTGTTTTCCAAAATTTTGGCAGCATTTCCCCTTAAAAGTGACACATCCCAAAATTAAAATAACAAACCATCTCAGCTTAATTTAAACTAAACTAAACTAATTAAGAAGAGTAAAATAAAAATTCATAACAGTAAAATAAGAGTAAAAAGCAGGAAGCTAATATTAATTCTTCTAACCCAAACAAAAGGACGAATACTTTAATTAGTGCCAATAAATATACCCTTTCTTAAAAGAAATAAAAATTTAGCCTCAATTCCTCACTAGTCTTTGGCTTCCTAAAATTAATTATCAAAGCCAAATTCTATGCCTACCTACTAACACTCTAAGAAGATAGAACCAAATCCTAATCAAACTCAATTCTTTCAATATCAAATCAAACAACTTTTAGAATATTCATAAATCAAAATCCAAACTTCCTAAACGCAATTTTTTTGTTCAAAAGTTTGCAAAAAAATTTCTCTATATGTATAAAAGCAAAAAAGAGAAGTTATGCAAACTTAATATATAGTATTAGTTATAAATTTTTAAAACTTAAAAAAAAAACACAATTTAACAATTTTGTAAGGGTTCACTTACGTTAGATCACAAGTGATTCTTAAAAGTCTAAACAAATATGATAAATCACCCCAACATACATAACGTTTGACATATTAATCTAACATTAATTCAATTCTAACATTATTAATTAACAACATCTGTTCCCCAAAATAATTATTTACATTAACAATATTCTACAAACGCAGAATAATCATTTACATTAACAATATTAACAATAATTATTAACATCTATTCCCCAAAAAAATTATTTACATTAACAATAATTATTTACATTGTTAACCCACGCACCTGATTTTCTCAAAATCCAAGTGCAGAATCCAAGTGCATGCAGCAACAATATAACCCAGAACGCAGAATCAAGTGTACACACCAACAATCCAGAAACGCAGAATCCAATTGCAGCAACAATATTCTACAAACGCATAATGTAAATTCTTAATTGCTTCACATAATAATCCAACTCACGCCTCATATGCACATGATTTTAAGAAACCCAGAAACGCACCTGAATAATTCTGAGAATGCAGCAGCAGCAGCAAATGGGAAGACCCACACGGGCACGGGAATGGGAGAAGAGGGAAGACAAATGCAGGGGAAGGGAGGTGCGCCTTTGCTCAGTGAATGAGTTCTGAAGATCAGCTCATGGGTTTGGGAGAAGAGAGAAAACGAATGCAGCAAGGGAAGTGCAAATCTGGAGACGCTCACGCTCACGGGTATGGCTTTGGAACTTGTTCAGTGAAGCAGAAATGAAATGCAGCTCACGGGTTTGGGAGAAGAGAGAAAACAAATGCAGCAGGGGACATTAATGTGTATGGCTTTGGCTCAGAAGGTAAAGCTGCCATGTACAGTGAATGAGGTGATGTTTCTGTGGTGTTTCTACGTCACTAGTTTCTCTGGGGACGTCTAAAGTGGACTTTAGACGTCCCCAGAAAAATTGGGGACGTCTAAAGTTGGGTTTACACGTCCCCAGTTTCTTTGGGGACGTCTAAACCCCACTTTAGACGTCCCCAGAGAAACTGGGGACGTCTAAAGTGTTGGAATTTTTTATTTTTGGTCAAATTCATCCAGCGCCATATGCTCCCGCCAAATATTGAACTTTGGACGTCCCTAACTTAAAAAAGGGACGTCCTTTAGGGACATAGAAGGTCTACTTTGTAGTAGTGACTTATTTTTATTCTTTTTGTTTTTAGGATCATACCTCTTGTTGTGTGGCTTTTCCTCAACTAGGTCTGCTTTAACAGCCATTTCTTTGCCCTTTGCAGCTTGTATCGCCTTTCGGTTGGTATCTTCAATGATGATATGAGTGATCAGGTCATTTAGAGACAATTGTTTCTGTTTGTGTTTCAGTTGTTGCTTGTAGTCATTACATGGATCTAGCAGCTTCTCGATCAATACACCAGCCACAAACTCATCTGGTAGATTGATCTTCTCAGCTCAAAGTTCCTCATTCAGCTTGTGGTACTCATTGATCTGGAGTTTGATGTCTTTGTCAGCTGTCATCTCCCACTTGTAAAAGTTTCCTATCACGAACTTCTGTTTTCCGGCATCCTCAGCAGTGTACTTGTGGATAAGTGATCCCCATATCTCATTTGCTGCTTTATAGACATGGTACACATCGAATAGATCGTTAGATAAAGTAGTAATGAGAGTGTGTCTGCAGACTTTGTTAGCATAAGCCCAAGCATCCTTCTGGGCTTGGTTAGCATCTGGGGAAGGTGCAGGCTGTGTAAGTGCATCAACAACTCCATGCATGTCGAGAATAGTGTAGATATGTTCTTGCCAGCGTCTAAAGTTCTTCCCTTCAAATTGCTCTATCTTGGAGACGTCAGGAAATTGTCTTGGCATAGGCACCACCATTGGGTTAGAACCAGCACCAGTGTTGTTTGCTTCGGAAGTAGTAGCATTGTTAGCTCCGGCACTAGCAGGAGGAACATAAGCCATAATAGCTCTTAAGATTGTTAGCTTAGTTCCTGAAAATACAATGTGTAATCCGAGTCACGTCCAAGGACGTTGTCCTTAAGAGTTATTCCGCAACCACCAGCTAAGAGGAAGCGGTACTCCCCAGGATAAAACGGATCCTTCCTGAAAAACAAGGTGAGCAGAACATCAAAATATTATAGAACTCAGCAGGAAAAAACTAGAGGAGGAGAAAAGTGCTCGAAGGCTCAAGAGCTAGATGTGTTAAACCTCAAACTGAAGCACCCTTTATATAGGCAACAAACCATTTCAAAAGTCACAAAATAATCACGTTAATGTGATTAAATCTACGGTTTCACGCTGTTTCAAATGTTGCAGATATTAACTTACACGTTTCCAAACGTTGGACTTTAAATACCATAATGCTACACGTTAAAAGCAATAAAGACCCATTAAATAATTCAAAGCCATTGATATGAGACTTTAAAGCAATAAAAACGTTCACAAAAGCAACAAAAAAAGCTGATTGATGCTTCTAGAGTTCCAACGTGTAGGTCCCACAAATAAATGTGAATGATCATGAGTTTAAATATTTGCAACGTCCAAATTTCACAATTAAAGTAAAAGTGATTGTGACATTTAAATGGTAAGTATTTGTTCCAAAATATTTTTCCTTTTGTAAATCTACAAAAATGCCTTTACTAAATAAAAGGTGTCCAGTCTATTTTCCGTGTGGCTTATTGTTGTTCGAGTTCATTCCTCCTCTTGACTCATTTACTTATCCAAGTTCATACACTTGGTCACTTACACTCCCAAGCAATGTGAGACCTGTTCCATTTGACACACCCACATTTTTTATATAATAATTCCAACAGAGGCAAGTTCAGAATTGTCATTTTCCAGTTCAGTTTTATCTGCATAGTCCGAGTCATCTGCCACCTTGGTAATCACAGGCGGTGAACCAACAAAAGTTTATGATGATTCCTACTTCTATATAGCACTTTGAAGTTCCACCCATTTCTTACCAAATTTAGAGTCAGGGTTTGGCGCGCTTAGGTTTGGATTGTTCCATTTGTCCTACCAAGGAATCGATGGCGTACGTGAGCTAAAGAGGAGGGGCCTCAACTCAATCAATGGGTGAAAGGAGATCGTCAGCCATCAGAGGAGAACTCTCAACGAAATAAAGCACCAATTGTAACAATCACCTTTTATAATGAAAGCTCAACACAAATACTTGCAAGGTAAAATGAAAAGTATAACCAACTGTACTTATACATATATATATATATATACATATATATATATATATACATATATATATATACATATATAATTTTCCCTACTTGCATAGGAGAGAAAATGAGAGAGTAAAAAAAAAGTGGGATGGAAAAAGGGGAGGGAAGGAGTTTTCCTCCACTTGGATAGAAAAGAAAAAATGAAAGAAAAGGAAAGCGAGGAGGAAAATGGGGTGGGTCTGTTTTCCTTTAAAAACTTCTCTCCACAAGTGGAGAGATTTTAGGGAAAACTTTGTTATCCCAAACTGCTCGTCACATAATTGCACTCCAGCCCACCACCTCACATATAGTACACCATGCATATTTTTTTAAAAAAAAGAAAATAAATAATATTTAAAAACGCTGTTTCATGGAAACGAACTCTTGACTTGTGATCAGAATACCCTTAGCTGCTTCATTGAGTTCGAATCGGCCATGATGATGAATCAGGGAAAAAACAAGTTGTATTATTAATTTCTGCATATTTAATTTTATTTCTTGAAAATGTGGTGTTTAATTTTTTATATTTCACTTTACCCCTTTCATTGTTTTATTATACTTTTATTAGTTTTTTTAATAATTTTGGATAATGTATAATTTAATATTTCCTTTTATATTTCACAAAAAAAAAAAAAAAATTTTTTAAATTAATTGGTTTTATTTAAGTTATTTGATGACGATAATTTTAAAATGATTTTGTCATTGTAATATTTAATTGAACTTTAAAGTATGATTATTTTAATATAAGGCAAGGGTATTTTAGTCATAACATATTTGCTCATTTTCTTTCCTCCCACTTCTCTCTCACTCATCCAAGCATGCGGAGTGAAAATATTTTTTCTAATTTTCTCTTCTCCTCATTTTCTCTCCTCCCGTTTTCTTACCTTCTAACTTTTCTTCCCATCCAATCAGAGTGTAAAGGTATAAGGGCCCATTTGGTTCGTGGAAAATGGAGGGAATGGAAAGGAAAATGGGAATTTGCTAGTGACGGTAGCTGTTTGGTTCAAAACTTCCATCGGAAAACTTTTCCCGCCTACCCGAATTTTCATCCGCATAAATGAAATATGATTACCACAAAAAATGGTGGGAAGCCATTTTGCAGCGGTGGGGAATTTGAACAAAAGTCCCATTTGCCCCTAATGTGACGTTGAGGTAGTACAAATAGTCGGACGAGTAGAGTGAAATGGACACGACAGGAGCTAGAAAAACAAAGGGTGGTGACGATCAGAGAGGCCGAGTGGCATTTTGTGGGTGATGGCGGTGCATCCCAAACAATAGGTAGGTTGGTCCTTCTTTGTATCTTCCGTTTTGTTGTATGCTTGAGCTTCACTTCTTGTGTTGAGTTTAAGCAACCACAGTAATGGCTGCATGACATCAGTCCATCAAGGCCGTTATTGGGGTAAGTGCTTAGCCAGGAGACAACTTCGTCGGTAGGACAAAAAATTCTATGTTAAAGCTTTTCATACTGACAAACTATCCAATGTAGGTAGACCCAAATATTCAAATTTCTCTGCCTTCATGTTATTCTTCCTTGTAGGTAGACCCAAATATATAATATAGACAGAGGAAAAATATGAATAAATCTCTTTATTATCATTCTATGTGAAAGCTTTTCATACTGACAAACTATCCAACGTAGTGAAGAACAAAAACATGCATCCATATAGCACACCACTAGTTCTCTTTATTCCCAATTCCCAGTAGGACTTGCTGGTATCTAATTCAATATTGGTTATTGACCGAGCTAGGCAGCCGTGAATATAGTAATTTGATACATGAATTATTATTCATAGAAGAAAATGAAGCTTACGGATACTTGTAAAGAAAAGAAGTTGAAAAGGTTGAATAATGCCAGGAGAAATATGGATTGATTACAACCTAACCATGAAATACCCAAATGGTGAACATGGTTAAATCTGTCATATTCTATATAAAGGAAGTGGTCTTGACCAGATGCGGTTGATGGGTGCACAATGGTTAATAGTGAAGTTAGATCACCATGAGCCACTTATCACATACATATAGTTAAATTTGTTCATTCATTCATGTATAACCACAAACGACTGGTAGATATCTCATGGTTGTTGGTCTGTTACTTTATTAAGAAACAGGGGCAAATAGAGTATTAATTTTTTTTATCAGCTCCACTTATTAAATCTCCAAACAGGGTATCTCATGCTTATTTAATACACAGCGCACCGCACGATGAAGGATGGACGCAAGACAACTATGGATTGTTGCTTCAGACCAATAGATATATAGCTTGCTCATCGACAAAAGTTCAAAACATTAAAACTTGACGCGAAAATATTGTGCACGTTCTGTCATCGTCATTCTCCAGAATATCACTATTACATATTATGTGTGTGTGTGTGTGTGTGTGTGTGTGTGTGGAGTACTTATAATTAACCACAGATTAAGTACACACATATATAGTACGTAGAGCTCAGAGGTCTCACTGGTTCGCATTCAATTTTGCAAACCTAATTTGCCCATTCCTCACGGATCACGTTTTCACATTTTCCAGCTCCTAGCCCCTCACAATTTAAAAACAAAAGATACATCCAAAATAATGCAAGTCTAAGACACAACATAAGCATGGTAGTATACAAAGCGTGATATTATTTTGACACATATATACTTCCTATATGAATATTTATTATTATATGGGAAGTTGATATATATATTATAACTTGCCTCATATGTGGTTATTTTTTCTGTGTACCTACTGGTGTTTTCCTTTCTTTTATACATACCTACTGGTGTGTTCTTGTTCTAGTAGTTAATATATAATCTATCATTGCAAGCTCCACTTTAATTTATTAAATTTGAATAACGTAAGGGCCAAGAGGATCCATTAATAATCTTTGTGTGCAGTAGTATTAACATTATAGGTAATGCGTACGTATGGGAAAAGTGTGGGCGTGTGTGTCCCTTGGAGTGTAAATTAATGACCAAGTGAATTGTTGTTGTAGATCCCCGTATCCACTCACAATCATATATTCGTTGAAAGTTATATTTTAGTTAGTACATATCTTCGTTTTCCTCACATAGATTATGGCTTTGTTACTAATGTCCTTTTGCTGTCTCGTCCTCTCCGTACACGAGTACATAGCTAGCTACTCCTGGAACCCTCTTTTTTGAATGATGCTGCCATCTCCAATGTGGTACTTATTGTAAGTCTATTTTAAATCATTCTCACATGCTAAGTTTATACCCTCTTTAAAAAATTATATCCTTATTTATAGCTTTCCGACAAGAATTATATTAGTTACATATCTTACACGTTTAGAATAAGAGGGATTACATTATATTGATCACCTATTCTTCCATTTTACAAATCCCACAATATTTTCTTAGCAATGTAACTAGTTATCAACTACACGTGTGTGTCTCTCTCTATTCATTAGTTGGTTGATGGTATTATTGAAAAATCATAACTCATGTCACAAACACAAGGGCACATAATGGCTAGATGTACATGAATTAAATAGGTTGTAATTCATTCACCCAAATGGTTACCCCGTAGTTATGATCGACTCCTATTAGTAAAAGTCATTCACTTTGATAACGACGTTGTTTAGATACTTCTCGGTGACCGTTTTCATTTTAAATTATAATAACCATGGGTTGCATATGGGTATCAATTGGTTGGATAGAATGAATTTAACTTCAAAAAATAAGACAACGACGAGTATGCACTATGTGCACGCTGTGGCCATATAGTGGATACAAAGGACTGATACATCCCATAACCTTAACGTTCACAGTAGTAAAATTAGACTTCACAAAGTGGGTGTGAGTGTGTGACCACATGTAGGTGATGTGTATATAATAGTTAGTAGTAAAGTTGTTATGGTCGCGCGTCACCATAAGCCACCTATCACACGCATATGGTTAAAGTTGTTTTCATTCATTCACATATAACTACAAGTGACTGGTAGGTATCTCATAGTTGTTGCTCTATTACATTATTAAAAAACAGGGGCAAACAGAGTTCATAATGTTACACATTCATATATACTTTGTGGACTCTTCTACTTATATATTTCTTCTTTATATATTGACTTATATATTTCTTATTCAACCATAATGGTTAGCAACTCCTTGATCGATTCTTACTGTAAAACCCGTAGTCTTAGTTTAGCTTGTCACTTGTTCAACTGTATGCCTGATAAAGACTCTCAAAAGATGGATTGAATCAAGAAGCAATAAGTCTCTTTTTTGACATGCAGAAATTGGGTTTTAGGCCTACAGATTTTACTTTTGCCTCTATTTTATGCACCGGTGTGGCATTGGATCACATAGTATTTGGGTAGCAAGTTCATGGCTTTGTAGTGAAGACAAGTTTTGTCTGGAATGTGTTTGTGGCTAAAGCATTACTTGATTTCTATTCGAAGCATGACTGCGTTGCTGAAGGAAAGAGATAAAGAAATCAAGAAGAAAAAACCTACATCTCCCCCCGCTATCTCCACGCCGGCATTCACTGTCCGATGGCAATCGACCGTCTTCCCTCCCACCAGTGGCACTTGTTTCAAACATTAGTGAATGAGTAACAATGTTGAGGTGTGTGACTTTTCTTTTTGCTTTGAAAAAAATGTTTTTCAAATAGGGGTAAAATGGTCTTTGGTTCATTTTTCTATCTCATTTTTTTCCAACCAAACAAAAATTTTCCTATCAACCCATTTTCTTTTCCAGTACGAACCAAATGCATTGGTGGCAAAATATTGTCCTTCCTTTCCATTCTTTTTCTTTATTTTCTAGATCTCTTCCGTTCCTACCTCTTCTTTGAACCAAACAGGCCCTAATAGTCTAAAAAGTCGGAGTTCCATGAAAGTTATCCAATTCTCTATGGGATAAGATAGAACTCACTTCAACCATTTTGATGAAATCGGGGATTCCATGGAACTGACTTCTAGGCTACCAAACAAACAAATATCCCATCCCCAATTGCACTCCCACTTCTCTCCTACCAATTCCAAGTTACCAAACATAGCATTATTTTCCCCGGTTTGGTTGAAAAAGTGGGGAGCAATTTGGAGAGGAAAATCACACTACCACACGGCCCTTCGAGCACGAAAGCTCTCCTAAGCCTAGTTTCGTGTTCATGTGGTTGTCCTTTCACTGTCGCCGGCCATCCAGCTGTTGCCGCCGTCGACATCTAGTAATTGTCGTCTTCTTCAAGCAGCATCATCATCTTCTCCTTCTTGAAGGCCGCCCCTTTCTTCACTTTGTTCAACTCGTGCCGCGTCTTTGTTACTATTCTCCTTCATATTTGTGCTCTGCTCCTGCCCTAATGCTTTGTTAAAATTATTCGGCCGCTCTGCTCCTGCCATTTATGTTCATACTCAACTTCTTCCTCTTCCCTCTCTACACCTACAGGCACGAGCTCCAAGGACAATGGTGCCCACTTCTCTCTTGATTTGCTTTTCATGATCTGTCATTCTCTGTTAAAATAAAACAATATTATCATCAAAACGAAGTAGAAGTGCGTGATTTTCTCCCCTCAAACGATAGAATGCCAGTTCCTTTCTTTTGTCTACAAGGTTTTTTCTACATTGTTTTCATAGTAAAATAAGATTCCATTGTTTTTTAGTAGAGCCAGAAAAACGGGCCAAGCCCGTCGGGCTGGCCCGTTTAGGCCTTGAATTTACAAGGGCCGGGCCTCAGATTTTTGCCTCAAAAATGAAAGCGGGCATAAAAGGGCTAGCCCTATATGGCCGAGGGCCTAAAAGGGCCGGCCCTATAGGCCATGGGCCGACCCTTTAGGCCCTTTATGTTTTGTTTTATTTTTTAAAATTATTTATATGATAATATTATTATTGATTTTTTATATTTTTTTAATGATGTTACAAATATTTAGTTGATATTAGCTTTTTTAGAATTAAGTTTCATAAGAATATCTTGTATTAATAACCCTAAAAATTAAAAACTTATAAAAATTATTTCTTGTTTCATAAGTATTCTTACCGATTTTGTATTTTTTGACTTATTTTCTTGTTATTGTTTTATTTATATCTTGTGTTGTTTATTTTATTGACTACTTACACTTTTCAAGACATATTTAGAAGAAGTATTTTTAATTTTGTTAAGTCTTCTCATTAATTATTTGTAATTGTGGTATGTAGACAATAGTTTACTTTTGATTATGACTTAATGACCATGTTTGTTTATTGCATGATGCATACTGTTTACAGTCTAATTTTGATAATATTTATGTGTTAAATTAGGAATTCTATTGTTGTAATTTTTTTAAAAAAACTGAAAAAAAAAATAAAATTTGTTCAATCTTGTAAAAATGGCTTCAGGCCCTGCGGGCTGGCCTTGGCCCTGGCCCTTATGCTTTCGAGCCGGGCTTTGAAAAATAACAATTTTTTTATCCCGGGCCTAAAAGGGCCGGCCCTTTTAGGCCCTAGCCCATCAAGGGTCGGCCCTGATTCCCAGCTCTATTTTTTAGACTAGAAGAAAAGCGAACATGTTCACTAATGACCAGAGGCAAGAAGAGCTAACTGGAAAATATGGAACCCTAAGGTGTGTTTGGTTTGAGGGGAAGGGAAGGGGGTAAAATTACCTTTTTGGATGGGAGAAACTCAAAATTTACCCTCTCATTCTTTTTAAATTTAGGGTTCTTGCTCAAAATTTACCCTCTCATGCCTTTTAAATTTTGGGTTCCTGTCCAAAATTTAAATTCCTACCAATCAGAAAGGTAATTTTACCCCCTTTCCTCCCCTCCCCTCCCTCCCCTCCTCTCCCCTCAAACCAAACACACCTATACACCATGATTGTGTGTGCGTGTGAGTGAAAATTGAATCATTGACTCCTTGATTTCTTAAACATATGCTCTTTGTTTTATCTCTTTCAGGAATGGCCAATTATTTAAATTTAGTGCTCTGATGTTTGGAACCTGAAAGTAGTAAACTTTTGTTTCAGGAAAGTTTCAGAGTGCAACTCAAGATGGTACGGATTACTCTATGGTGTTTTTTTTTTTAATTTACAGTCTTCTTGAATTCACTAAGATTGAATCCAAGATATATTTTGACCGGACATATTTTTGCAAATTGGAGCTTCTCAAGCCAAGAATGTTTTGTCCCCATGAAAGCAGTACTCCCAGTCTATCCTCCTAGATATTATGCCGTTGGGCAAGAATGAAATACCCTCTTGATGGTTTGACATGACTATGAGTGAAACTATTTTCTTTACACTAAAGGGTGGCCCAATGCATAAGGCTCTTCCACTAGATAGGGATTGCGGAGGGATAAACGTATGCAGCCTTACCCCCACAACTGGAGAGGCTATTTACAATATTACAAAGAAATAGGAAATAATGTAGAAAGATAGAAAGCTTCTCCCAACCATTCAATGCACTAGATATCTCTGGAAGCTACTCCATAATTAAATTCCTTGACAATTTCTCTTTTCAAATCTTAGAGATATATACCCCAAAAATCTCTAATCAAGTCCCATTAGCCTCCCATGCTGTCCTCCATGTGTCCATGGCTCGGTTTTTATGTTAGCTACAAAACCATCCTTGACAAAACCATCCTTGACGTTTTTCCCTCTGACCTATGCCTAAGTCATCTAGAATATACAGGAGGGCTATCATGGTGGTTCACTGCAAACTTGATGAGAATGTGCTCTTGTACTCTTCCCACTAATTTTTGTCTCCATCTTTTGTACAGTTCCTTGCATGCATTTGAAATGTTGTCACTATGTAATGAAAAGATTATGTTTAAAATGTTACCCTTACAAGTTTTGTTCTTGCTTTGAAATTGTATTGTACAGTTAACATGTCATGTCAAACTAAGCAGCTTGTAAGAGTCCAACAAGGTCCAGTTTTTAATAATAAATCACTTGATTCTAATACTAAAATTGATGGATGGAGCCACTAGTGAGCTAATGGGGGGAGAAATTCTCCCTTCTTCTGTCATCTAAATTGTAGGTTTTTGCTTAATAAGACTCATGACGCACTACTCCCATCATATAAATGTTTCGTGTATTTGCAGAGACGAGAGAGAAAATAGTAGCAAATTTGGTGAACTTTGCGTATGATCCTTACATTTATAACTTCTCGCGTCAGGGTTTGGTATAACCCCCTTTTCTTGCTAGAATTATCTATGTTATGAACTACAACACCATTGCTCACCATTGTTGGCTTTGTAACATTTTTTTAATGTGAAATATAAGCAGCTCAATGTTCTGGAACTTTTTTTTAGACTGCATAATAGAACCCAATGAGAAGCTTGTGGAATTTGGATTTGGAGGGATATGCAATGCTTGTGTAGGTAAGTGCAGTTTCACTTTTTGTGACGTCGGCATCTATACCTGATAATTGGTATATTGATCTGATTAAAATTAGTGGTAATTTTTTTGCAGATCCAACCAATTCGAATATTGTAACTCAGTGTGGTGGGATTCCTCTTGTCATTCAATGTTTATCAAGCCCAGTTAGGAACACTGTACGGGTGGTAAATTAGTTGTTGACTATGTTTCAATATGTTGTCTCATGGTTATAACCTATTCACCCTGTAGAGAAGATGAAACAATAAACTAGGCTTGGTCAGGTTGCTTAATTGCTGTGTGATGAAATTTCCTCGTGTTTAAATTATATTCAAGCATGTTGTATATAATTTACTTTGTCATAACTCAAAATGCTTTGTTTTATTAAAAAAATTAATCTATATGTAAAACAATATTTTTAATTTGTTTGATGTTAAGAAACAGATGACGAGGCTGTTTGTTTGCTGCTTCTATAAAACTCTAAAAGACATAAAACAAAAAAAAATTCTGTTACATTTGTTTTCCATTTAGAGTTTTTAATAATTCGTTTATGCATTTTACCGCAGAATATATAGAGTGTGTGAAGGAAGTGTAGAGAAAGACGAAGAAAGAGATAGGAATAGAGAAGAATAGAGAAAGGGAAGAGTAAAGAAGAGAGAAACTGGAACTTCTTTGATTTTTCATTCATCATGGAAACCATAGAGATACAATGAAGAGTTATATGCCTTATATTATAGACAATACCTCAAGAACATTAACCCTAACTAACTCCCAATGGCTATTAACAACTGACCCTCTTTTTATATTTATACATCAGAGAGCAACTTTATTATGTTAGAAGATGCAAAATTAAAACTCAAAATAAAAATAAATTAAAGGAGCACTGCAAAATTGGTCTAGTTGTCCATTTTATGTTTCTTTATTATGTTAGAAGATGCTTGTTATGGAAACTCAGTCACCTAAGTCTCACTTCTTCATTATTAGTTTTTTTTTAAATTCTTAAACTTGCTTGTAGGAACTATCTAGTAACTTCTTCAGTGGTGCTGAATAGTCACAAGTTAATTTATTTTTATCCAAGTTCCAAATGTTATCCGTGACGGTTAACCAAAAGTACTTATCACATGATTCTAGGTAAATTATGAACTTGGGGCTCTTTACTATCTATGTAACAAATCCAACAAGGAAGAGGTTTTAAAGCTAGAAGTTGTGGATGTTATCTAGAGTTATGCAGATGCTGAAACAGTTAGTGTGAGCTTTAGTAATCTTGCTAGAGATTTTTTGGACAAACATCTATCTATGCACCACTACAAAAAAACACTTGATTTCCAACAGAATTTGCCACGGAATCAGCTTTTCTGACAGAATCTATTCCGTCGCTTATAGGTGCGTTTCAAACAAATTTGTGACACAATTTCAATTTCGTCGGAAATTCAGATGGAAAGCAATTCCGACGGAATTCGTTTCCGTCGCAAATTTTTTTTAAAAAAATTCGAATTTAAAAAAAAATTAATTTACAAATGCCACGTGTTTGCTTCTCAAAGCACCACGTGTCTCTCTCCTTTGGCTGCCACGTGTCTCCTCCTCGTGCTACCACATGTCAGCACCTCATAATTCCTCCAAGTGCCTCTCCTCCCGTTCGAACTTGCGACCTAAGGCTACCAACACCTTCACGATCGAGTCTTTGGCAGTTGCGCCGAAATGAACCTATGTCATATTATTATATTATCATATATATATAAACATATATACATATAATTAATTAATTATATACATATAATTAATTATTAATTAAATATAATATTATTAAAAATAATGAAAAATTTAATAAAAACGTAAAAAAATATTTATATATTAAAATTAAAATTTTTTAATTAAAATTACTTAATAAATAATAATTTAATATTATAAATATTATTTTTAATATAAAATTATAAATATAATATTAATAACATATATATTATTTTAAAATAAAATAAAAAAATAAATAATATAATAATAATATCATAAATATTAATTTATTAGAAAATTTTAAATATAATATTAATAAATAATAATATAATTTTAATAATTAGGGTTAAATAGAATTATTTAAAACTTAATATTTTAATTTTATAAATATTTTTTTAAAAAAATTAATAAATTTTAATTTTCCAACAGAAATTTCCGTCATAAAACTTTCTGATAGAATTTGCTATGGAAAAAATTCCGTGGGTAAATTTGCCACGGAAAATTCTGTTAGAAATTCCGTCGGAATTTGTCATGAAAAAGGTTCCATCAGAAATCGGGTGTTTTTTTTGTAGTGAATTTGCATTAGCTTGATGGTTATAATATGCATCTAATTTGGAAAAATGAGCCATTTTATTTACAGCATGGAGATGTTATACTTTATTTTATATTTTATATTCATATTGTTAAGATGGGTCTGTGGTCATATAGGAAAGATGATAGGAAAAATAGGATTTCTAATGATTGTATATGATAAAAAGTTGGTGTTGTATATATTGAAGAGGAAATAGTTGAAAATTAGTTAAATTGATGAGAAGGTTGATGGAGGCACTAATGAACTCGTCCTTTGCTACTTGTGTTCGTGCGGATTGGAAGGAAACTCCCACAGCTCACGTCTTCATAGCCAACATGCCTGGTCTAACCAAATAAGATGTCAAGCTGGAGATTGAACATGACATGACTGAAGATATGCAAATAGAGGAACCTCCAACTGAAGGAAGAGTCTGATACCTAGTACTTAAATTAGCGTGACAACAGCTTCTCTAAGAGATTCAATATTACAGGGTTAGTTCAAGTTGATAAGATCTAGGCTGTGGTGGATGATGTCATCATCATCTCATTGTGCCCAAAAATGCGGCACGACTGCTATAGTCAAGCTTGTAGTCATATCTTGCTATTATAACCATTTCCCCTATCAACCTGGCTCTGATACCATGTCAATAATTTGAATGGACTTTCATTAATCACATAAAGTCTGTTTATAATGGGAAATCTATTGCCTTATATGACTATCCCCTTTGGCTTTAATAACTCATCTTTTATTATTTAGGTTCATGTCGATTGGAAGGTAACTCCCACAGCTCATATCTTCATAGCCAACGTATCTGGTCTCATCAAATAGGATGTCAAGCTGGAGATTGAAAATGGAAAAATACTAAATATTTACGGACAGAGGAACTGCCAATTATAGGAAGAGTTTGACACATAGCACCTGAAATAGTGCTGCAGCAGCTTCTCTAAGAGATTTAGGATTCCACGAGAAGTACAAGTTGAACAAATCCAGGATGAGGTGGATGATAACATCTTCATTGTCATTATACATAAAAACTATGTCATGATAGGTATAATCAAGATTGAACTCATATCCTATTATTGTCACCATTGCCTACTATTAACCTGGCTCTGATACCATATTAATAATATAAATTGACTTTCATTAATCACATAAAGTCTGTTTATAATGGGCAATTTGTTGCATTATATAAACCTAAAGCCCAATACATGGCCAAAGGCCCAGTATACAAAACTACTCCTATTTACAAACCGTAATTACTAACTAATACAATATATAAGCACCTATGTTATAACTAGTGGAGTCGATACTAAACTTTGTTCTACTTCAAGGCAAGTAAGGCTACTTGATCAATTCGTCCATTTTATTTTTGGCTCTCCTTTGTCCTTGATTTGCACCTCTACCTACGCTTACCAATAATGTCATTCTCATTCATTTCAATCTATTATATCTTTAAAACATGTTCTGAAGGAAGCCCCATACTCCCTGTCGAGACCATCCCCTCCGGCTCTAAGAACTTGTCCTTTACTACTTGTGTTCGGTGGATTGAAAAGAAACTCCCATAGGTCACGTCTTCATGGCCAACATGCTTGGTCTAACCAAATAGGATGTCAAGCTGGAGATTTAAGATTGCAAGATACTAAATATATACGGATAGAGAATCGCTAACTAAAGAAAGAGTCTGATACCTGGCTCCTGAATTAGCGTGACAATAACTTCTTTAAGAGATTTAGTATTCCGGAGAAGTTCAAGTTAATCAGATCCAAGCTGCGGTGGATGACACCATCTTCACTCTCATTGTGCCAAAAAAATGCGTCACGACAGCTATAATCAAGCTTTTAGCCATATCTTGCTATTGACACCATTACCTATTATCAACTTGGCTCTGATACCATGTCAAAAATTTAAATTGCCTTTCATAAATCACATAAACTCTGTTTATAATGGGCAATTTGTTGCGTTATATAAACCTAAGAAGCCCAACATATAGCCAACGGCCTAATATACAATACTACTCATAATTACAAGCACTAATTACTAACTGATATAATGTATAAGTACGTCTATTATAAATAGTGGGATAAAAAATAAACTTCATTTTACTTCAAGGTAAGTAGCGCTACTCAATCAATTCATCCATTTTCTCTTTGTCTCCCCTCTATCATCGATCTATACCTTTATCTACATTTGTTATCTATGTCATTCTCATTCATTTCAAACTAGTACATCTGTGAAACAAGTTTTAAAGGATGCCCCATTCTCTCCTTTAAAACCATCCTCTCCAACTCTGGGAACTCATCCTTTAGTACTTGTGTTCGCGTGGATTGGAAGGAAACTCCTACAACTCATGTCTTCATAGCCAATATGTCTGGTCTTACCAAATAGGATGTCAAGCTGGAGATTGAAGATAGTAAGATACTGAATATCTGTGGTAGAGGAACCACCAACTGAAGGAAGAGTTTGATACCTGGCACCTGAATTAACGCAGCAGTAGCTTCTCTAGTAGATTTAGAATTCCAAGAGAAGTTTAAGTTGATTAGATCTATGCTGTAGTGGACGATAACATCTTCACTCTCATTATGCCTAAAAAATATGCATCACATAGCTATAATCAAGCTTGTAGCCATACCTTGCTATTGTGACCATTGCTATTATCAACATGGCTCTGATACCATATCAATAATCTGAATGGACTTTCGTTAATCATATAAAGTCTATTTATAATAGGCAATTTGTTGCCTTATATAAACTTGGCAAGCCCAACACTTGGCCAAAGGCCTAATATGCAAAACTACTCTTAATTACAAACACTAATTACTAATAACATTGATACAATGTGTAAGTATGTTTATTATAAATAGGGAGATCGATAATAAACTTTGTTTTACTTCAAGGCAAGTATCACTACTCAATCAGTTCATCCATTTTCTCTTCATTTCTCCTCTGTCTTTAATCTATACCTCTACTTACACTAGTCAACCATTTCATTCTCATTCATTTTAGACTATTATAGTTGTGAAACAAGTTCTAAAGGATGCCCCATTCTCCTCGTTGAGACTATCCCCTCCAACTCTAAGAACTTATCCTTTTCTACTTGTGTTCCTGTGAATTAGAAGGAAACTCACACAGCTCACATCTTTATAGCCAACATGCCTGGTCTCACTAAAGATGACAAGATACTGAATATATGCGGACAGAGGAACCGCCAACTGAAGGAAGAGTCTGATACCTGGAACTTGAATCAGCATGACAACGATAGCTTCTCATGGAGATTCAGGATTCAAGGAGAAGTTCAAGTTGATCAGATCCAGGTTGTGGTAGATGATGACATCCTCACTCTCATTGTGCCCTAGGAACATATCACTCACTCACTCTTACCATTCAAAGTTCTATAGAAGGCATTACTCTCCCCCTCGATGTTTTTAGCTTTGATTTACACTTCGATGCTATTATCTTTAATTTAAGCATTCGCGTGGATTGAAAGTAGACTTTAATGACTAACGAATTTAAAGTCAACGTACCTAGTATGACTAAAACACCATGTGAAGCTATTCATTAAAAATGACAACATGCTTCATATAACCAGATACAAGAACCACCAACAGAACCTACAAACTGACTCTTGGAGCCTGATTAAGCATGGCAATAGCAGCTTCTCCTAGAGATTCATGCTTCTAGGGGAAGTTCAAGTTGATGAGATCTGGGCTATGCTTGAAAACTGTGTCTCACCTTCACTGTGCCTAAGGGATCATAAAAGAAGAAGCTGGTCTTTCATGGCACTGGAATTTTTGGTTAACATCAATCGATCTTAGGTTTTGTTTCTATATGTACGTGTACAAGCTAAACTGGCAATGGTTATGCAATTCTGACGATCTCTAACTCTGGGTTTTCATGATCGATCACTATGCTTTTGCTAGTAAGAAATGAATTGCCAACTCTGCTATATGCAATTTAAACTTTGTGTTTTAATCAAGAGTCATCTTCGAATGTCACTTAAATACACTACCCAAGGATTTGAGTATTGAGTGAACTAGTAGTTGATTGAGGACACCTCTCTGTGAGCTTAACCAACGTTATGTTTTGAAAATGTAATCTATCTTTCTTTCATTTTGGCGCCATTCAAAATGAAAAAGGAATACTGCTTTGTTATAAATTGTGTCAATACATTGTAAATATTGTCTTTCTAGTACAAGGTGGCTTTGACTTGATTGAAACCCCACAATATTGACGAATATATAATTGGTTTAGGCCATGTTGGGTGGAATAAATCGTGCATATTGTTAAATATTTCGTACGCCAGAAACAATCATGAACTATATTGGAGATTCAAATAAATATGTTTTTTTGCTAAAAAAATAAATATGTTATTTAAAGATAAAGATATATAGTTACAAGTTTTTTCCCAAGTAGATTGATGATTGTTAGTTTATTTTATTTGTTTGTGATGTATAGATCTGTTATGAGTTGCTAATATTTTTAATATAATCTCCTTCCTTTACTAATCTAATTCACTTTTAGCTTTTGTCTCCATATTAATTTATATTTCTAAAGCTCAAATGGAATAGCTACAAGCAAAATAGTATTATTTTCACTTGGTAGAGTAGGCTAATGAGAGAAAAGTATTATTTAGCGGATTAAAGAAAAATGCTATTTTTTTAATAAAAGGGGAATAAATTAATCAATTAAAAGCTATACATCAGAGTTCTGCATCAAAATACATCAAAAGGGTAGTGTCCTATTATTATCTCCTTGTATCAATAAAGGAGAGGGCATTGCTAGCTCTAATTGTATGCTCAGTAAGTACACTGATCTTAAAAGCAATATCTTCAATAGTGAGACTTTTGTCCTAAAAGATCCTTTTGTTTTGATTCTCCCATAGCTTCTAACATAAGAGGCCAAATTTTGTCCTCTAGACTTGGCCATTGTTTATTGGATTGAGGTTTTAGGACATCCAGTCAACAAAAGAAGTATGGAGGCGATGAGACTTTGTTCTATCAAGATCAATGAAATTCAAACATTCAACTGCAAGGGGGCAGTATCGCAAAACATGATTAATATCTTCTATCTGCTCCTCGCATGCTATGCAGCTAGCATCGGATGCCATGTACCTTCGAAGACGCTCTACATTGGTTAGAAGTTTCCCTTTAAGTCCTAGCCATAAGAACGTTCTGACTCTTTGCCCACGAGGCCATTTCCATACCTAGTTCATCCTAGTATCAGCTGGATTCCAATTAAGCTCTTGAGTTGCTGTATATGCAGAGGAGACTGAAAATTTACCATTAGGCGTTAGATTCCAGTAACATGATTCGTTCCCGTCCTTAGGAGATGAGGGTTGTAAGGATTGTATTTTTAGAACCATATTAAACGAGAGAAGCTCATCAAATAGGGAGTAATTCCACTGGCCATTAGCGCTTGCAAAATCCTTGATTGGCCATTTTGCTTCTTCTTCCGCTATGTCAGTGAATGTTAGATGCTTAAGTGGCCCAATGTCTTCTATCTAGTTGTCAGTACAGAAGCGCACATGGTTGCCTGCAAACAATATGCATGTTAGCCTCTTGCCACACCATTGCTATGCTCCTCCAAATATGCGAGCAGGTTTTGGTCTTAAATGAATAACATATGGTTCTCCCCCAACCATATTTTTCTAGCAACACTCGTACCCAAAGTTTCTCTGGTTCGGCCACCAAATTATAGGCAAGTTTAGATAGGAAAGCTTTATTTTGCTCTTCCATATTTCTAATCCCACATCCTCCATTCATGGTAGGCTAGCACATATCTTCCCATGTTAACAGGCTAGTCTTTTTATGATTTTCATCGCTGCCCTAAACAAAGTCACATACAATTTTATCTATTTTGTGCCAACAATAATTGGGAAGCTTGGTTGTTTGCATAGCATAGTAAGGAACAATGCATAAAGCACTTTTTACGTGGGTAATGTGACCTGCCAGGGATAGTGTCTTGGTTTTCCAACCAGAGAGCTTCTTACTCAAACGATCGATAATATAGCCGTAGGTATCATTGGATACTTGGTCATGCAATAGTGGGGAACCTAAGTATTTTCCCAAGTATGTTGTTCACTGATATCCCAATTAAGAGCATATGTTGTTGCTTCTCTATGTGATACATTCCTGGAGAAATAAACTCTTGTTTTTTCTTTACTAATTTTGTGGCGGATGATGCACAAAAATCAGCTAGCACCTTTTGTATGATCTACACTTGCTTGGGTAAAGTTGACCCAAAGAGAATGAGGTCATCAGCAAAAATAGATGTGATAGAGGGGGTCCTTGCCTGCCCATTTTGATTGTTTACTAGTTGCCAGTATTGACTTCATGTGCAATGGTCTGTGATAACCTTTCCATACATAGTATAAAGATATAAGGACTAAGGGGATCTCCTTGTCTTATCCCTCGAGAAGGATGAAATTGTTCAGTAGCCTTGCCATTCCATAAGACGCTCATAGAAGGGGATGAAATGCATGTCATGATTAGTTGAAGTATCCTTGTTGGAAAACCAGCATCTACTAAGGTATCTTCAATGAATTCCCATCTCAAATGTCAAGATCTTTTTCTAAATATCAACTTTCATTACAAGCCAACCTTGTTTACCTGTCTTCTTTTTCATTGAATGAATGACTTCTTGCCTAATTATGATGTTATCAATGATGTTTCTGCCTGCAATTAAGCTTGTCTGACAAGCCATTATCAAGTGTGGCATCACAGCTTGAGACGGTTAGCAATAATTTTTGTCACAATTTTGTATGCAACAGTACAGACACTTATAGGCCGAAAATCCTTAAGGCACTTACGATGTTCCACTTTGGGAATCAGAGAATCAATGTGTTGTTAATGAATAAGTCGAAAGCTTGACCATTAAAAACACCTTGAACATAGGAAAAGACTGTGGTTAGAATTGGGAATCAAGGCCGTAGGCCGGCCCCGAAGGGCCAAAGCCTAAAAGGGCCTGCCCTTTTAGGCCCGAGTCAAAAAAATTGTTGTTTTTCAAAACCCGGCTCGAAAGCATGCTGCCAGGGCCAGCCCGCAAGGCCTAAAGTTCTTTCACAAGATTTTAGAATTTTTACTTTTTTTTAGTTTTTTTAAAAAAATTATAACAATGAAATTCCTAATTTAACACATAAATGTTGTTAAAATTAGAGTGTAAATGATATGCATTATGTAACAAACAAACACAATCATTAAGTCATAATCAAACGTAAACCGTTGTCTACATACTACAATTACAAATAATTAATGAGAAGACTTAATAAAATTAAAATATTTCTGATAAATATATCTTAGTCAACAAAATAAACAACACAAGATATAAATAAAACAATCATCAGAAAATAAGTCAAAAAATACAAAATTGGTAAGAATACTTATGAAATAAGAAATATCTTTTATAAGTTTTAAAATTTTCAGATTATTAATACAAGATATTCTTATGAAACTTAATTCTAAAAAAGATAACAACAACTAAATATTTATAGAGTAAAATACTCTGACCACCCTCCTGTTTTGCCTTAATTACACAGACCTCCCCTCTATTTTAAAAATATACATTTAAGTCCAAACAGTTAACTCCGTTAAGAATATTCTAAAAAGATTCCAAAAATATATTTTTTTAATTAAATTTATTTTTTCTTGCACATTTTGACTAAAGTTGTTTTAAAGAATATAAGAGTTTTTTTATCTATTCCTTAATTTCTATTTTTATCTTTACAAATAGTTATCTGTTTGATAATTTTAGCATTGGTTAATGTAAATATTACAAATGTTGAATATTCAAGCAAGATTTTAAATAAAAATATGCTTGATCAAATGTGTTTATAAACATTTGTGGGAAAAAAATATTAAATTATAAATTTAAATGACACATACAATCTCATACTTATATAGTTCATTATATTTGATAAAAATATGTGTTTAATATATATTTTAAGTCAAAATTAATTTATAATATCAAAATTAATAAATTTTTAAAAAAATTAGAAAGTTAGAGAATCTAATAGAATAAATTTATGGTTGTATAAATTTTTATTAGCCCCTATATATATAATTCTAATATTGAAGAAGGGCATTTTGATTAAAAAGAGTTTAAAAGTCAAACTTAACGGTCAATTAACGGTTTGGGTGGATGGAAATAGAATCTCAAACTATAAGGGAGGTTTGTGTAACATATATTTTAGTTTTAAGGGAGGTTTATATGAGTTTCCAAAACAGATGGGAGGTCTGTGTAATTAAGGCAAAACAGAAGGGAGGTTAGAGTATTTTACTCATATTTATAATATCATTAACAAAATATAAAAAATTAATAATATTATTATCATATAAATAATTTTAAAATATAAAAAATATATAAACAAGCCTAAAAGGGCCGGCCCTTTTAGGCCTTGGCCCTACAAGGCAAGCCTTTTTAGGTTCACTTTCACTTTTGAATTAAAAATCTTAGACCCAACCCTTATAAATTCAGGGCCTAAAAGAGCCAAACCCGTCGTTTTCCTTACTCTAAGTGTGGTGCCTATAGTGTCCCACTGACTCTTGTAAAATAAAGCATGGAGGCCATCTGAACCCAAACCCGGAGCTTTAAGAGGGCTAAAATCAAGAACAGCAGACCGCATTTCTTCTATTGTGACCTCACGATTAAGGGAGGCATCATCAATTCTGGGAAAATGGCTATGGGTACAATAAGCAGATATTTCATCAGAATCAGCAGTTTATAATTGTTTGAAATAAGATGCTGCCATCAACTCTAGCTTATTAAGGTCCATCTGCCACTCGCCTTGATCATCTTGGAGCATCAAAATTCTATTTCATTGCCGAAGAGTAATTGATTTAGTATGAAAGAAGGTTGTATTTCGGTCACCAAGTTTGATTCAATCATTTCGAGACTTCTGCATCCAGATCATTTCTTCATGTAGGCAAGTATCTTCATATTCAAGATTAAGTGTTTGTTCTAGCTCAAGCAAATGTAATGTAGGCCGCTCCTCTAATGCTTTTTGTATTCTTGTAATTCTGGCATGAAGGCCACGCTTTCTTTTCCCCACATGACCGAAGACCTGTTGGTTCCAAGATACTGCACAGTTTTGGAAGGATTTAATATTTTCAGCCAAGTTATGAGATACTGACCAGGATTCCTTTATGAGACACTTAAAGTCTGAATGAGTGACCCAAGCAGAGAGAAATCTGAAAGGTTTAGGCCCTGTATGCAATTGTTGAAATCCTATGTCTACCAGGATAGGACAATGGTCGCTTTGAATCTTAGGTAAGTGGCGTACATAAGCGTTGGGAAATTTGTAACCTATCCTTCATTCGCTAGTGCTCGATCAAGGCGAGCAAAGAGAGTTCCTCGTCTGCATGTAAATCTTGGACTCGATAAACCGAGATCAATGAGATGGTTGGTGTTGACAAAATTAATGAAGGACTTACTACCCAGTGATTGAAGACGTCTTCCCCCCTTTTCTTTCATCTAGGGAGGGTGTTACATTGAAGGTCCCGGCAAGAAACCAAGACTCCATACAATTACTTATAACAGCAGATAGATCATTCCAAAGACGCTCTCTAATGGAGTGTGTTGGACTCCCATAGACAACGGAGAAGAGGGTATGCTTACCAGAGTCAAGCCAACTCAAGCGCATATGAATGAACTGATGATGGATGAGAAGAATCTCAACTTCAATATTTCTTGACCAGAGTACCCAGATGCCACCAGAAAATCCTTGAGCTTCTACTCGATGGGACCTCGGATAGCCAGTCTTCTTTATCACTTTATCAGCTTGAATACCAGATATTCTAGGTTCAGTTAATATCACAACATGAGGCTTATACCCCAGCAAAAATGATTTCAAAACAGAATGAGATTTAGGAGCCGCTGCTTCCAAACAAAAACAGACCTAAAAATAGAGAGAAGTGGGTTAGTATTCGGGGCTAGACCCTTCCCCATGGACTCCATCTCGATCTCTTGTCACATATGTGTCTGGGTCTCCATACTGGGCTTGGTCCATCTCCATGGCTAGGGCCTGAATCAACTCATGTTAAGGACTAGCTTGACGTTCTTTCAGCCTCTGGTTGATCCCCTTAATCTTAACATTTGGAGGCAAATGGATTCCCGATGTTCTTTTATCCTTGTCTGGGCCTTTTGGATGAAGAGATTCCTTACCAGCTTGTGATGATCCTTTTTTGGGAATTATGCGGGGGCATTGGGAGGGCCACTTTGTTCCTTTAAAGTATCACTCAAATTTTGAACTAGGATAACATTATCATTGGTGGTGGCTAGTGCAGTTTTCCCTTAGGAAGTCTTGTAAGATGTCGAATTAAAAATCGAGTCAGAAGCCTGTGTTATTTTTCTCCTTTCTGTAGCCTTGCCTCTAGCTTGCAGCTTGAGTTGCGTTTTTCCAACGTCCTTTTCTTGTTTCGATTTCCTTATTTTGTCAGAAGTAGCTGTGGCGTTCTCATTGCTGGTGGTGACGTCAGTATGTTTGAAGTCTGATGCATTATCCACTGGATCGCCCATTGTGTTTGCTAGTAGACTAAGGGTGTGTTTGTTTTGGTAATTGAATAATTAATTTATTTTTATTTAAATTTATGGAATCTTAAGATTGGAAAAAAGTTAGATTGGGTAAAATGATGAGTGTTTGGATTAGCGATTGGATAAGTAACTTAAAGTAACTTATGTAAAAGTGAATGATGTTTGGTTTAACTTTTGCATAAGTGGATTTTGTATTAATTAAGAGAAAAAAATTGAAAAAATTATGAAAAATGAAAAAATGAAGGACTAATTGTGGAAAAAGAATTCATTGGCAACTTAATTGACAAATGGGACCTGGGAAGATATCTACACATGGAGGGATTTTTTTACAATTTTCTAAAAAATTAACTTTGAAAATTTGGTAATGGTACAATTTTAATAAAATTATATCAAACTCTAATTTAAATTGGTACACTCCAAAAGTCTTTTCTACTGTGCACCTCAAGTTTAAATCTTATAAATTATATCAAACTCTAATTTAAATATTAAATCCTAACTCATATTTTCTACACATGGGACCTGGGAAGATATCTACACATGGAGGGATTTTTTTACAATTTTCTAAAAAATTAACTTTGAAAATTTGGTAATGGTACAATTTTAATAAAATTATATCAAACTCTAATTTAAATTGGTACACTCCAAAAGTCTTTTCTACTGTGCACCTCAAGTTTAAATCTTATAAATTATATCAAACTCTAATTTAAATATTAAATCCTAACTCATATTTTCACATAGCTTAAAGTCTAACAAAATAAACCGATTAAAATGTTAATAATACCTCCAATAATCCAAATAAATTATTTAAACTAAATTTAATATGTAAAAACACTATATATAAACTAATTTATGATATGTTATAAAAAAAATTGATTATAAAATCATAAAACAACTAAATAATAAATCTAAAGTGATTAAAGTTAATTATTAATTATTCTCTACATTTCTACAGTCATATATTAATAAAAATCAAAACTTGCCTAAACTCTTATCTCAAAGTATTCTCTAATTAGCAGAAGATTACTATCTAAAGAAAGATAACATTATTTAGAATATTTTTCATAAAAGAAGTTTTGTGATTAGAAGTGATTTTGAATAACTCATTGATTCCAAAAATATGAAAATAGTCCTATCAATATGTTTTTATACACACACAGGCACATAAGCTCCAATAAATTTTATTTTAAGGTTTATGATTTTTTCCAACTTATGACTTTTTTCACCTTAAATCCAATCACTAAAACAAACACTCATAAATATATTTTTTATTATTTAAGTCCGTTTCAGCACTATTGAAATCCGAATGATGAGATGAATCAGCGAAACAAACACGCTCTTAATCTATAACTACTAGCTCCTCGGGAGCTTTGCAGGTGATTCGTCCCAAGGAGTTGTCTAGTCGTCTTGTCAAAACATCTGCCACGTGATGGAGCATGCATCCACGCTCCGTAAGTGTCTCTGTCACGTGCATCCACTTGTGGCTGCTTTTCCGGGCCTTCGCTTACCTCCATCTCCGGCGGCTCAGTACTGCGCTTCTTCGGGCAAACTTCTTCAAGATGGCCGTAGAGGCCACAGTGAAAGCAGATGGTGGGCAGACCTTCGTATTCAATGAAGATCATTTTATTATCAGCATTTACTTTCGAGATTAGAGGCTTGGATAAATCTATAACAATGGCAATCCTAGCAAAGCGCCCTCTTTCACCTGTCTCTGTATTATAATCAATTCTTATGGCCTTCCCCAGCATCTGACCAATATAGCTCTAACGACTTGCTTGTGGTAATACCTGATATGAAGCATGGGTAAGCGAACCCATCCAATGACTTGGTTGATCGAGTGGTCCAGAGGAGAGAAATCGCTTATCCAAGGCTGGACTGAGAGATAGTGGCCGAACACAACCCATGGCCCATTGAGAAGAGCCATTTGGTAATCTTGCAAATTACTAAATTTAACCATGAAACAATCACCAGAGCAGTCAATAAAACGATGAAGACCTATGGTAGACCATAACTATGGCAGCTCGTCTCTGAGAGTATCGTATCGTATTCTTCAACCAAGTAATTTCACCACCACAGCATATTTCATACTTAAATCCAGCAGCTCCCTAACTCGTGCAGAGAAGGAGATGGAGGGGATCCCTTCATTTAGGTAGTACGCCAGATCATCTTCGTTAAGAACTATTTCTTCTTCTTTTTCTGGTGCGAAGTTGCCGTTGTTGAATAGCATATCCTTAAAGGAGGGAACTTGTTGATGCTTTGGGCTAGGAGTACCCATGCTGACATCTTCAATCTCTAGATTTTGGCCTTAAACAACATTTTCCTCAGCAGCTTGACAGTTCTCATCGGTTTCCATTCCTGTAGCTACAAAAGCATTCTTGTCTTTTAGTTTGGATTTCTTGAGGGACCTTTTGTCTTCTAGCGGCGGAGCTTCTTCCTTCTCCTTCAGTACAATGTCCGGTGATTTTTCCTCCATGTGCAGAATCCTCTTCCTCTCTTTTCACGCAGTCCTCACAGTCCATACCGCCACCGTGAGCGGTGGTGTGGAAGTTCTCTCCTCCTCACAACGGACACTCTTTTTCCCCTTTTTCCTCTTTTCCACCGTGAGTGATGGCTCACTTTTTAGCAAAATACTATTTTTTACACACATCTAAACTGATCTAGTCAACATTATATTTTACAAATAATTCTATCTAAATTTAAAATTTACAAAAATAATATATTCTTGCATGTGCAGTAACAGATCTAGAATCAAAATTTCATTTGTCACTAGTTTTTACTCCTGCGAATTATTTTAGCACAACGGATAAGGTGGTGCTTCAGTGTTGACAAATTCAACAATATATATTTTACCGACCATTATTATATGTGTGTATTGATTAATTCAGTGGGCTATATATACGTATATACTAAAAGCAAAGCTTCCGTCTTAACAGTTCACGTTAGGAATTGGAATCATTTATTTATTTTTCATTTTTATTTTTTAAACCCGATATTTTCATCACTAAAATTTTTAGACCGCCTTGCTATATAAGGGGAGGGTAAATATCTATTTTTGTTTCAGAAATTTTCATAAATAAGTAATTTTATTTTGGAAGTTGTTTTAGAAGCAATATTACCTAGAAAGTGTCAAGAGTAGTTTAATGTAGTCCCAATTTAACAGCACTATTCGGTCAACCATTACTTGACCTAATTACCCTGATGTGGCTCTACCATACAGGATATTATGCCATGTATTTTGCCACATCATTATTCTGTTAAAAGAAAAAAATCCAAGCTCCCCTCATCCCTTTCCATTTCCTTCACTTTCCTTTCCTTTCCTTTGTCTTTCCTCATCGTTGCCTCTCCCTCACCACCGCCCTCATCATTGATTCCTTGTATTTCTATTATCTGTGGCTATACTTGTTATTAACACATTTCTGTCATTTTTATCAGTACCCTTGACTGGGTAATTTAGAAATCTTGAATCATTTGGTCCAGAAAAAGAACGAATACTGTGTGGAGGTAAGAAAAATGGTTGTTGTCAAGTGGTTACTTGCCTTAAATAATAAATATACCGCCTCGTCATTTCTATATGGTTTTTGGAGCTTGTTATTGTACAGGTGACTCCCAAAACATTGGCTGATGTGAAGGGTGGCACTTTAATCTGTTACGAAGGAAGGGTTCAGGCATGAATCTGTTGTTTATATTTCATTTCTCTACATTTTTTATCTGTTGTTGTAGTTCACAGTTCTGGACATGTCAAAATGGGCCTTAACCTTCCTATGACCATTTACTTTGATGTAATGTATGCCTTCTACAATTATCACCCGGATATACATGTCATGTACACTTTAACAATTGGTTTGCCCCTCCTCTATTTGATTTCTGTACTCGGGAGAAATTACAAGAAAACTAGGATCAATTAAAATCCAGAGAAAGATTGTTGACATTAAGTGACAGTTATGTTTGAATGTGTTTAATGCAGCTCCTGGAAATTGCACAAGTCCCAAATGAACATGTAAGCTTCTCAATCTCTCTTCTTCATTAGATCTTTTCTAAGGCAACCTACCCCTTTACTAGTGTAGTCAGTAGTTCTAATTGCTCTATAATGAAGTTATGAAGATCATGATTAGCTTTAAATAATTATATTCTTTGGCGCGGCCATTGCCTCTATCTTGAATTGTTGCTATGCGTTATCAGCAGTACTTGAGTGGAGGGCATCTTATCCTCCTCCATTGTATATATTTCATTCTTTTTCAATAACACTTTTTCATTACTCAAATGCATGCGTGAGAGGAAAGATAACATTTGGTTAAACTTTAATGATTCAAAATAAGGGACGGAAGAAAATGTTATTAAGCATGATTTCTGATCATTTTCATTGAAATCAGTGAACAATTTTGACAATTGAAAATATTACATATCCATAGGAGGAATTTATGGGCATTGATTTTTTGTTAGCTTGCACCTTTGTAACTAATGTTCGTTCTACCAGGAAAGCCCTTTATATTAAAATAGATGCAAAAGAATTATCCTCTGCAAACATAGGCCCAATCACTCGGCATATTTCCCTACAAAAGCAGTTGATGAACATTAGTGATATGAATTGTTAAATTCCTTTAATCATGCTAGAAAAGGATAATAGAAGATATTATAGACTGTATTGTATGCTATATATAGTGTGTGCTAGAAGCAAATGAAGCTTCTTCTGTGATAGGTTGTATAGGCTAGGCTATGTTGATAGGCTTTCAATAAGCCATGATTACCTAGGCTCATCCTTTGTGTTTATACACTCTCTTCTCAGATGAAATAAACATGCATTTGAACCATGTTTCTCTAAAAATCAAAATGTGTCTAGTGTTCTCATTGATGATATAGAGGTTATCCTTTACTGCGAGATAATGACTTCTACAATGGGAATGAGAGCGGAAAATCTGGAAGGGGAATAGTTCTTTAATAGAAAAAGATCTTCTACTGCGAGATTATGACTTCTTGATGATGAAACTTAGCTTCTTGTCTCTTACTTTCATCTTGTATGCCAGTTCTTTGACAACGCTATAGGAACCAATTTGCCTCGATCCCGTTCCTTCCGGTGAAGGCAACTTCTGATTTGCTTCTAGTCCAAATTATAAACTTTTCTGACAGAAGGTATGAATTTTGGATATGGATTTGATGTATTGTCAGACATAACCAGTTCTCTAGTTTTGCAGTCGGACCTTTACACTTTGCAATATGGCTTTGTCATCCGTAACCCAGCAAGGGCAAATCCTGCAAACCCTGCTATTGAATTGGGACCAGAATTTAAGGTCAAGATTTACATTACTGATTATCCTGCATTATATGGTGAGAGTAATACTGATTTTCCGACCCTCCTGAACAGGTTAGCGACTTCTTCAATCGTTTCAAGTCAATTCCCAGCATTGTTGAGCTTGACAGTCTTAAAGTGGCCGGTGATGTATGGTTTGGAGCTGGAGTTACCCTCAAGGTATATGATTTAATCCCATTATATTTGAATCTCTTATTTTCGACAATAATTCTAAAGATTACAGTGTTGGATTCTTTTCTTTAAAAGGGTAAAAAAATTACTCTACCAAACAAAAGGATATCAAATACAACTGTACAAAGGTAGAAAATTTAATGGCATGCTTATATTGCTTGAGTTTGTCATCCACCTCTCTGGCACTATTTGCATTCAATTGAAAAAGGTAGTTTCGACTTCAGTTTTGATGGCTGCTCAAGATAACCCGATTGTTATTGGAGGGGTGGGTACATGAATGGTAGTGTGCTGAATGCTAAGGTCTGACAAATGCTATTATATTCACTAACCGGGACTGAGGTAAATAAAAATGATCTTCAGTATCTATCATCATCCTCCCAAGTACCTTGATTTGTTTTTTTAGGGGGAAAGTTGTCCTTGCCTTTTTAAGTAGCCCATGAAATTAATTATATCCATTTGCATAGTGCTTTATCCAAGTTGGCCCAAACTGCATCAAGACCCCGTTAGACACTAGGATTGAGATATATGATCTACATATACATATTCATCATCTATCCTAATTCAGGCTTATTATATCAGATATTAACTGCTTTTCATTTCGTGAAATATCCTTAAAAAGATCGTTGTTATTATAAGCAACAATGCTTAGACCCCGATCCGTGGTTATTTCGCAATCAAAGCGGAAAGACAAATTAATCAATCACAAAACTAAGAATTCTTAGTTTCAGAACTCAACATGTTTCAAATTATTTTCTTAGGGCGAAGGTTCAGTTTTACCCATAAATATTTCTCAAAAGAGCTACCAGTACAGCAAACATTTTTCGGGTGCAAAAATACTCATGAATATTAAAAAGTAAACCAATAATATCAATTCCGTTAAATTGGGCTAACGGCCATTAGTTTTCTGTTAAAAAATAGGTGAGGCCCATATGAACAAAAAAGTAACGCCGTTTGCACAATGGAATTTGCATTATTGGTCTACTTTTTAATGTTCATGGGTATTTTTGCACCCGAAAAATGTTTACTATGTTGGTAGCTCTTTTGAGAAATATTTATGGGTAAAACTGAACCTTCGCCCATTTTCTTAAATTGCAACTCTTAATATGATTAATATGATTTTGGTTTGTTTTTGTTGTGAGAAAGAAAAATAATGTTGAACCTTCTCCTTATAATTTGCATTCATTACGAAATTTTAGTTATCTCTTTATACTTATGGCTACAAACAAGTTCATTGTGAATCTCACCAAGCAAGCGAATTGATTAGGGTGATCATACCAATCATTATTCTGATTATACTGAGAAGTTATTATCGCATATTTACTTAAGATTTTGTATGTTTCTTTCTTTCTTCGTTTATTTTTGAATTTCTTTTCTATTTGCTTTTTGACATTTCTTGTTTTCTGTTGGTGCTTAAGGGCTTGTTTGGTATGAGGGGAGGGGAGGGAAAGTGGGCGGAGCGAAAATTTTTTTGAAATGAATTTGGAAAACTGAAAGACATGGGGTATGAGGTTTTTAATTAAGTATTCTTACTCTTTAATTTTACATATTATCTATGTTAAAATTTTGTAACCCAACTTCTCCAATTTTCTTAAATCCAACTCATAAAAATTTTTCCTCCCCTCCCTTCCTCTCCAAATCCCTCGTACCAAAACCCTAAAGGGCAAAGTCAGTATTGTTGCAAAAGCTGGTGTGATCAAGCTGGAAATACCTGATGGAGCCCAAATTGAAAACAAGGTATTCCACTACATATATGGAGCTTTCTTGTTAGATTTTTGCATGACCTTGTCATTTTAAGGACCTCTAATAATGTTGGCTTAAAAAAAGTACCTATAAAATATGAATTATTATGTGCAGGAAATAAATGGTCCCAAAGACCTCTGAACTATCCTTGGTCTCAAAGACGAAAGGATCATACCGGATAATGCTATGCCCTCTTAATGATGTATTTTTTGTCTTGCGTTTAAAAGAAAAAGAAAATGAGAGAGAAACTTTTTGTCGATGATGTCTAAATACATAGCGTTGTTCATCATTTTTGTTGCCTATATTGTAAGCCTCGAACTTGCACTGGTCTGAGATGTGTTGGGTTGTGATTTGTAATTTTATGAACAGTGGACTTAAATTTCATTATACTATACATATATTGGTATGATGGTTTTTGATATTAGCAAAAACTTGCATTCACTTTTACTTTTATCACATAACAAATAAAAAAATATTTGTCAGTTAAAATTAACAATTTCAAGTAATGTCCGTCTAATTTTTTTCCATCAATTTATTTGCTACTAATTCGAACTTTCAAATAATATAGTTGTAAGTGTAAATAACAATCGTATGGCCTCACTTATCTTAATATGAATTGACTGAGATTTATGATTGTTTATAAAAATAATTTTTATAAATTATTTTTCAATTATATAATCTTAATATGGTTAGTTTCAAATGATAATTTTTTATGTCAATCATTATTATTTTTGAAAATCAAACTTAATATGTTAATAAAGTTGAAGCTAAAGGATAAAAAGACAATTTATAAAGTTAAAGAATCAAAATGCAACCTTATACTATAAAGTTAAATGCACTATTTAGAGAATCGGATCTGACCGGGCGGTCGGACCGATTGGACCGTCGGTCGATCATTGAAGCGGGCTAGATTTATTCATTGAGCCGTTTTTCTTAAAGAGTCGTTTTAGACCGTCGTTTAGCCGGTTTTGAGCCGTCAACCGTTATTGAGCTTGAAATCGGACTAGTTTTTAAAAAACCATCCGATCCAATAAAAAGGCAGGAAATTTTTTTTTTTTTTTGCAATTTTTTTTAATGTTTGATGCTGAAAAAAAATTTAAAACATGGCATATAAATTTTGGGCATGTTATTTTATTTTATTAATATTATATGTTACTATTTTTTTGCCAAGTATATTATATGTTACTAATTTTAATAATTTGGTTTGTTGCAAACTATTTTATAAAAATGCTTTTGAAGAAAAAGGCAGTGAGGTTTATCCTCAAGCTAAGGATGAAATTAGAAGCAATGAGATTGAATTGAAAGTCTTAATTTTAGGTCATTTCTTCAAGATGTTGATGACATTTACCACTCTAGTCGTATTTATAAGTTCATTTTAACTAAATTTCACATATCAAAGAGAGGTAGTTAACTCAATTATTATTGGGTAAATTTATGACAATGCCCTCATTTATGACTGGGTACTTTTCAACTCTTTCTTCTCTATCTATCTTTAAATTATTTCTTCATTTGTACAATAAATAGGGGTAAAATTATCACAATCTCATTTATTACACTGAAACTAGACTGATAAATAGGACCAATTTTTTTTGTAAAAAAAAACTTATAAATAGGACTAAAGTGGTATGGTCTAATATCTTTCAAGAAACTCATGCTTGAATAAATTAAGAGCCACCAATATTTGACAAGTCATGAAATCATTATGTTAATACATTTTGTTAGGTTGATGGTTGATTTAATGGTCTTTCTTAAATGGTATTTTATTACTTTATTAACTTCATATGAAATTGGACTGAAGATTAATTGTAATATATAATATATATTATTTTTAAATTTTACTATTACGTCTTCGGTCCGACCGAATGGCTCGACCGTTCCAACCGGTTGAACCATGACCCGTTGACCATTCCGGCTCGACTTCCAGTCCGGCTTTTAAAACATTGATTAAATGATTATAGATATAGTTTGGGAAAATCTCAAAAAAAAGATTTCCAAAATTTCAAAATCTTAAATAGGTTTGGTTCCTATAAATGGTAAGGAATTTACTATATTTAATAAGAAATTCACAACTTATTTTAATAGGAAGTTACTGATTTGATACTTTGAAATTTTGAAAGTCTTTTTTTGAGATTTTCCCTTGTATTTTTGCCTAAATATCTAGGTTCATAATTCCTTCAAAACGTGTTTTTTCAATCTATATATTTAATGATACTAAAAGTTTAAAACATAAAGTAATTTAATAAAATTAATTTTTTTTTATTAATCGATAATACATAGATGATATCTTACTAAAATTATCTCTGTAATTGTGCATGTGTGCGTGTTTTTATTTACTCATGAATTTTGTTCTTGCCTTGATTATTTTGCTAATTGCTTGCTTACATGAGAGCTTCCGCTCATATAAGACAGCTTTCATGCTAGTGGGTCACACAACCTTTGCAAAACCATTTCAAATACCATGGGAATCATAATATAAAGTGGATTTTATATTAAAGATGTGAGATAATACTATTTTTTTTTGGGGCCAAAGAGAGGTAATACTAACTAAAGTATCACATTTGTGTACAAAGATTGAGTTATCTTAGTAATAGTTTGTGAATAATGTAGTTTGATACAAATTTTATTTTACATAGGGTAAAGGAGCAAAAATATTTATTATCTTTTTTCAAAAGAGCTACTGGCACTAAAAATAAATTTTGGGTGCAAAAATACTTATGATGATTCCAAAATGGCCTTTATATGTCATTTTCATTAAATTCCTCTATGTTGACCGTTCAATTCAAATTTTGGACCAAATAAAGTGAGAGTAGAGGAGAAAAAATGCCCTCTATCTTTTTCAAAAAGAGCTACAAGCACTATAAACAAATTTTGATTGCAAAAAAAAAATACCTATGATGATTTTTAAAAGGGCCCTAAAATGCTATTGTCGTTAAACTCATTAGACAACTGTTTTATTTTGACCTGTGGACCACATTATTTGTCTAGTTGTACTCCACCCTGGAGGTTGACGTTACCGTTGTTCCACTGGGGCACGCTCAATTCTGTAATTCCTATTAGGTGGGAGTTTGGATCTTGCCGATAGTGGAATTAGCATAGGCGATGTGAAAATTGGTTGAAGATGAAGATTAGTGGAAGATGTTGCCGCTAGATAGGGTTTCGATCTTGCCATTGTAGATCACGCATGTGTGATTCTCATGAGGTAGGATCTCTTGCATGGCAGTGGCAAAGGCAAAGGCAAAAAAGGGTGTGTGAAAATTGAAAGGGCAATTAAGTTAAAAATGGGAAAGGTCCATGTCATACAATCAAAATAACCAGGGTGGATTACAACTAGATAAATAGTGGAGCCCACAAGTCAAAATAAACTGTTGTTTGATGAATTTAACAGCAATGACATTTTTGGGCCCTTTTAAAATAGACATAGATATTGTTACACCCAAAATTTATTTGTGATGTCAGTAGCTCTTTCTTAAAAAGATAGAGGGTATTTTTATTTATTTGCCCTCACTTATTTGGTTAAAAGTTTGAACTAAACGGTCAACATAAATGAATTTATCAAAAATGATATTTTAGGGTCATTTTATAATGATCATAAGTATTTTTACTATCAAAATTTATTTATGGTGTCAGTAGCTCTTTTTGAAAAAGATAAAAGATAGTTTTGCTCCTTAAACCTTTTTATATATATTAATATGTTTTTACGTAGGAATATATATTTTTAGTTTATAATTATTTGGATGGAGAGCAAATGAGAGATGAAAGGAAACTAGGAAAAATTGGAGAAAACTTGTTTTGGGAAAATTTGGAGGGGAAGAAAATGAGAGAGGAGAGGAAGTAGTGGACCCCCGCTATTTTCTCTTGGGAGCAATTGGGTGTGTGGAAAATCCAATGTTCCCAGACCCGGACCGGAAACCGCCGAACCGGTCACTAGACCGGTCCGGTTCACGGTCCGGTCCGGGTCCCAAATTAAAAAAAAAAAAAAAAATTTTAAACTTTTTCTTTTAGAATTTCATACTATAAGCCTAAAATTTTCAATTACTCACCAGTTTGGTCCCGGTTTGACCCACTGACCCTTAACCCAATATCCCGACCGGTTCAATACCCGGTCCGGTCTTTAATACCTTGGGAAAATCACTCCCCCCGGGGTGCAAAAGTTCTCCACCGCCTAGTTCCGAGTTCGCGTGGCTGTCCTCTCACTGTCGCCGTCCGTCAAGCCGTTGCCGCCGTCGCAGTTTGGTAATTGCTGCCTTCTTCAAGCATCGTCATCATCTTCTCCTTCTTGAGGGCTGCCGCTTTCTTCACTTTGTTGAATTCGTGCTGCGTTCTCCTTCAGGCTTATGCTCTGCTCCTGCCCTAACGCTGTATTAAAATTATTCGGCGGCTCTGCTCCTGCCATTTTTGTTCTGGTTTGTTAGCTTCAATAAAGTCTGTTCGATAGCTTTGGCGCCGATTTTGTTCTGCTTTGTAATAGAGACCAGTATATTGCATAGTCTACCCGATAGCTTTCCAAGGCTAATGAATAAAAAAAAGGAGTAAACTGATAAGAGGGGTCAATGCGGAAGCATAGCCAATCATCATCGTCCATAAAGGATATTTGCCAACTTATGTATCTTTATTGAGTTTGGATACCTTTGCATGTGGTGTGGTTCAAGTGAAGGAACATGAATAATCCACTACTCAAGCATTTCAGCACATCATAAATTCCTCTGGGTAACAGGTCGGTCTAAGTATTTCCTTCTTCCTCTCTCTTGATTTGCTTTTCATGATCTCTTATTCTCATAGTTAAAATAAAACAATATTTTCATCAATACGAAGTAGAAGAGTGTGATTTTTCCCCTCGAACGATAGAATGCCAGTTCCTTGCTTTTGTGTATAAGGTTTTCTCTACATTTTTTCCAAAGTAAAATAAGATTCCATTGGTTTTTAGACCAGAAGAGAGGCGAACATGTTCACCAATGACCAGAGGCAAGAAGAGCGAACTGGAAAATATGGAACCCCAAGACTGCAATACCTTCAGGCACTTGTTCTTCTTTCTTTCCAGTTAATCATACAAACATTTCTTTTCATCCGATACTCCGTGATTTTCATTTTGTGTGTGTGTGTCTGAATTGAATCATCGACTCCTTGATCTCTTTAACATATGCTCTATGTTATTTATCCTTCAGGAATGGGCAACTATTTAAATTTATTGCTTTGATGTTTGGAACCTAAAAGTAGTAAACTTTTGTTTCAGGAATTGGTGACTCAGTTTCAGCGCGTAACTCAAGATGGTACGGAGTACTTTATGCTGTTTTATTTTGTTTCTTGAATTCACTAAGATTGAGTCCATAATATATTTTATTATCCCCATGAAAGCAACACTCTAATCTATCCTCCTAGATAATTTGGCATTGCGTAGGAATGAAATACCCTATTGATGGTTTGACTCGTTGTGAGTGAAACTATTGTCTTTACACCATAACAAAGAAATAGGAAATAATGCAGAATGATAGAAAACTTCTCCTAACCATTTGATGCGCTGGATATCTCTGAAAGCCACTTCATAATTTAATTCCTTGACAATTGCTTTCTCAAATCTTCGTATACATACCCAAAAATCTCTAACCAAGTCCCATTAGCCTCCCCTTCTGCCCCCATGTGTCCATGGCTCGCTTTCCATGATATCTACACAACCATCCTCGATGTCTTTCCCTCTGATATATGCCCAAGTCACAGTGGTTCACTGTGAACTTGATGAGAGTGTGTTCTTGTCCTCTTCCCAGGAATTTCTTTTGTCTTGATCTTTTGTACAGTTCCTTACATGCATTTGAAATATTGTCACTATGTGATGAAAATATTATGTTTGAAATGTTATTCTTACAATTTTGTTCTTCTTTTAAGTAAAAGTTGTACTGTTAACGTCTCATGTTAAACTAAGCGGCTTGCAAGAGGCGAACAAGGCCTAGTGTGTAATAACAAGTCATTTGATTCTAATCCTAAAATTGATGTATAGAGCTACTAGGGAGCTACTGGGGGAGAGAACCTCTCTCATCCTCTCTCATCTGAATGGATAAATGCCTCAAGTGTTTGTAAATTGTAGTGTTCTGCTTCATGAGATTCATGATACACTACTCCCACCATATCAATGTTTCTTGTTTTTGCAGAGACAAGAGAGAAAATAGTGGCAAATTTGGCGAACTTTGCCTATGATCCTTACAATTATAACTTCTCGCTTCAGGTTTCATACAACTCTCTTTCTTGCTAGAAATATCCATGTTATGAACTACAACTCCATTGGTCTCTACTGTTGGCTTTGTAACATTTTTTTTAATGTGATATATAAGCAGCTCAATGTTTAGAACTTTTTCTGGACTGCATAACTGAACCCAATGAGAAGCTTGCGGAGTTTGGAATTGGAGGAATATGCAATGCTTGCGCAGGTAAGCGCAGTTTCACCTTTTGTGATGTCGCCACCTATACCTGATAATTTTTATATTTACTTGACAAAAGTAGTGAAACAGAACAATGAGAATGAAACAGAGCAGCCAACGTTGACATGAAAATAATGCATATGACGTATGCAATGATGTTGTGAACAGGGAATGACGACAGAGGGGTTGGTGTGTAGCTGCCGGTTCTGACTTTTGCATTATTTTAAAGAATTTATAAGGTTGTGGTTTTAGTATAAATAGGTGTGTGTTTTTCATTGTAATGCATCTGAGTTTTGAATAAACACATTTGAGTTTGGTTTCTATACCATTTTGGTACCAGAGCTGAGTTCCAGAGTGCTAGAGAGAGAAAGAGTGAGGAGTGGGTGAGAAACAAAAAACGTGAGAAAAAGGGGTGTCGGATTTTCACTCTCGGAGTGTTTTTTGAAGAAACCGACCTCACCATCGTGTTTAGAAGGCCGAAAAACCTAGGAATAGCCTCTGTCACTGCCGTAAAACACCTCCACGCGCCTCCACGGACGTCGCCGGAGTTCAGAGGTTGAAGATGATGACGTCATCATCCACGTTATCCTGATCTGCTGCGTCAGCGACAGGTCAGCCACTCGTTGACTGCCACGTGTCATAACCGCCACGTCACCAATCCCTGTCATCCTAACTTTCAGAAATTGCAATTTGACCCCCTAAATTTGGTATAAATTACAATTTCTTCCCCAAAACTTTCTGAAATTATATTTTGGCCCTAAATTTCTGCCAAAATTACATTTCTGACCCCAAAACTTTCTGAAATTACATTTTGACCACAGATTTTAGCTAAAATTACATTTTATACCCCTGAACTTTCTGAAATTGAATTTTGACCCCCAGATTCTGCCAAAATTACATTTCAGAGCCCCCAAACTTTCTGAAATTGCATTTTGACCCCAGTTTCTACCAAAATTACATTTCAAACCCCTGAACTTTCTGAAATTATATTTTGACCCCCAGATTTTGCCCAAAATTACATTCTTACCCCTAATTACCCAAATTTCCTATTTTACCCCTGACTTTTCCATAGACACAAATCCTTCCCCTACCCTTCTACCTTGTACCTAATAACTGCGTACTCAAGTTATAACCTATCAGACAAATTGCAAAATGCCTCCAAGACGCAGGAATAGACATGAGATTGAGATGGAGGAGATGAGACACCGGATTCAAGAACTAGAGGCCACTATAACAAAACAGCAAGCCTTGCTCGAAACTCGTAGAGACCACTCAGAAGATGATTTGAATAGCCACAGTTCGTCATCCCCTGACTACCGTCAGCGTCCTCGACAACAACCATTCCGCCTTAATGACATTAAGGTAGACATTCCTGAATTCGAGGGAAGACTCCAACCGGACGAATTCATTGACTGGCTACAAACTGTTGAACGAGTCTTTGAGTATAAAGAGATTCCAGATGAGCAGAAAGTTAAAATTGTCGCTATCAAACTAAAGAAACATGCCTCCATATGGTGGGAGAATCTCAAAAGAAGGCGTGAAAGAGAAGGAAAGAGCAAGATAAGAATGTGGGACAAGATGCGACGCGAGCTCTCACATAAGTTTCTTCCCGACAATTATTATCAAGATAACTTCCTTCAATTGCATAATCTCCGCCAAAAGGTTATGTCTGTAGAGGAATATACCAGGGAATTTGAGAAACTTATGATGAAATGTGATATACAAGAAAGGGAGGAGCAAACAATAGCTCGTTATCTCGGAGAGTTAAATACGAACATCGCTCATCCAGTACAACTCCAGCAATACTGAATTCTGGACGACGTCATTCATTTAGCCATCCGTATCGAGAAGCAGCAGCCAAGAAGGCCTCCGTACCAACCGTCCTCCTCAACCAGAATTCCTTTTGATGGGCATAAGCCACAAATGCATCAACCAAGCTCTTCAAGCACGCCTCCACCTAAGGCTAATAGGGAATTCAACTCCAAAGCACCTAAATGTTTCAAATGTCAAGGGTTCGGTCATATCGCTTCTAACTGCCCTAACCGTAGAGTTGTCACCATTATTGAAGGAGAAGCTTCTACAGTATTTGAAAAAGAAAGGGAGCCTATGCATGAAACAGAACCAATATTTGATGAGGAGCCAGTATTTGATGAGGAAGTTACTCCTGCTGATCACGGTGAATCACTTGTGATTAGGAGAAGTCTGCATATAACAACTGTGAAGGAAGAGCCTTGACTACATCACAACATTTTTCATACTCGTTGCACTACACAAGGTAAAGTCTGTGACGTCATCATTGACAACGGAAGCTGTGAAAATGTAGTTTCCAACTATATGGTAGAAAAGTTGCATCTACAGACTCACAACCATCCGTGCCCTTACAAGCTCCAATGGCTTAATCAAGATAGCGAGGTAAGAGTTTCAAAACGATGCCTTATTACTTTTTCTATCGGTAAAAGGTATCATGATGAAATTTGGTGTAATGTTGTTCCCATGGATGTCTGTCATCTTCTTCTGGGGAGACCTTGGCAATATGATCGACATGTTTTGTATGACGGTCACGCAAACACATATTCCTTCCAGAAGGATGGTGTGAAGATCCAGCTCGCTCCTTTGCCACCTGATAAACACAATAAAGGCAAAAATGAATCCAAACCATTAGTGTCTTTAGTCAAGAAGGTGTCCAAAACAGAAAGCCAAGTAATGGGTTTTCTTCTATTGCTCGAGATAAATAACGGAACTGTCATTCCACTTGAAGTACAGCCATTGTTAGAAGAGTTTCCTGATGTGATTCCAGATGAAATTCCGTCGGGATTACCGCCCATGCGAGACATTCAACATGATATGGATTTTATTCTTGGAGCAGTAATTCCTAACAGGCCAGCTTACAGAATGAGTCCTCAAGAACATGCTGAAGTTCAAAGCCAAATTGAAGAATTGCTGAAAAAGGGGTTGATCCGTGAAAGTGTCAGCCCTTATGCCGTACCTGTACTCCTAGTTCCCAAGAAAGATGGAAGTTGGAGAATGTGCATAGATTGCCGTGCAGTCAACAAGATCACAATTAAGTATCGGTTTTTCGATACCCAGGCTTGATGACATGCTCGACCAGTTATATGGCTCTACCATCTTCTCTAAGATTGACCTTCGTAGTGGATATCATCAAATCCGAATTTGTCTCGGTGATGAATGGAAGACTGCTTTCAAAACCAGAGATGGGTTGTGCGAATGGAATGTGATGTCATTTGGGTTGACAAATGCTCCTAGCACATTTATGCGCCTGATGAACCAGGTCCTTCGCCCTTTCATTAGCAAGTTTGTTGTTGTCTACTTTGACGACATTCTTATCTACAGTAAGATCATAGCAGATCACTTATAGCACTTACGTCAAGTATTGCAAGCTCTTCGTGAACAGAAACTTTATGCCAATTTGAAGAAATGCACTTTCTTGACAAATGAAGTCATTTTTCTGGGTTATATTATCACTGCAGAAGGTGTACGAGTTGACCCAAGCAAAATTGAAGCCATTAATAGTTGGCCAACTCCGCAATCTATCCAAGAAGTTCAGAGCTTCCATGGATTAGCTTCCTTCTATAAGAGATTCATTCAAAATTTTAGTTCCGTTGCTGCACCCCTCACGGATTGCATTAAGGGAGACAAGTTCCAATGGACAGAAAAGGCTCAAATAAGTTTTGAAGAACTGAAGAAACGCTTGACAGAAACTCCTGTGCTAGCTCTTCCTAATTTTGACCAAGTGTTTGAGGTCAGTTGTGATGCCTCTAACACTGGGATTGGTGCTGTTCTGAGTCAAGAAGGCTACCCAATTGCTTTCTTCAGCGAGAAACTTAATGATGCTAAGCTCAAATATTCTACCTATGATAAAGAATTCTATGCTGTTGTTTGAGCTTTGCAACATTGGAGCCACTACCTGTTACATAAAGAGTTTATTCTCTATTCTGACCACGAATCATGCAAGCATTTGAATTCTCAACAGAAGATCAATCGAAGGCATGCCGCTTGGAGTGAAATGTTGCAGACCTATCCATTTTTACTCAAACATAAGGCTGGAATCCTAAATTCAGTAGTTGATGCGCTTAGTCGTCGCCATGCTCTACTAACGACTATGTAAACCAAAGTAGTGGGTTTTGAAACTATAAAAGAGTTGTATCAAGAAGATCCTGATTTCCAATGTGCCTGGAGTGCCACTGAGTCTCAGCCATTTCAACAATATTATAGGGAAGAAGGATTTTTATTCAAAGGAAAAACCCTTTGCATTCCTCATTGTTCACTACGCGAAGCTATAATTTGGGAAGCCCATGATGGAGGATTAGCTGGTCATTTCGGTAGAGATAAAACTGTGGCCTTAGTAAAGGAGAACTTCTATTGGCCAAGACTTGAACGGGATATAAACAAACATATCCAAAGGTGCAGAACATGCCATCTAGCTAAATCCAAAAGCCAAAATACCAGGTTGTACATGCCGTTGCCAATACCCGAAGCACCTTGGGAGGATGTGAGTATGGATTTTGTTCTCGGGTTACCTCGAACCCAGAGACAAAAGGACTCTATAATGGTGGTTGTTGACCGTTTTTCAAAGATGGCTCACTTCATTCCTTGCCAAAAGACTAATGATGCAGTTCAAGTTGCAGATTTGTACTTCAAGGAGATTGTTCGTCTCCATGGAATTCCAAAAATTGTCACCTCTGATAGAGACATCAAGTTTGTAAGCCATTTTTGGAGGACTTTATGGAAGAAGATGGGAACCAAGCTTCAGTTTAGCAGTGCTAGCCATCCACAAACTGATGGACAAACAGAAGCTATCAATAGAGTTCTTGGAAATCTTTTACAAAGCTTTGTTGGAAAGAACTTGAAGCAGTGGGATCTTATTCTTGCTCAAGTTGAATTTGCTTACAACAATTCCATCAATCAGGCAACCGGAAAGTGTCCATTTGAAGTTGTTTATGGCACTCGTCCTCTTAGCCCACTTGATTTAATGCCATCATCTGATAAGCAACAATATAGTGCCAATGCGGACCAGCGGGCCAAGGAAATTAAGAAATTACATGAGCAGGTCTGTAATAGGATTTAGAAGTAGAGTTTGAAACTCAAAGCACAACGAGACAAGCATCGAAAACATCAAGTCTTTAATGTGGGGGATTTGGTCTGGATACATTTGAGGAAGGAACGTTTTCCTAAACAACCAAACGCCAAGTTATCTCCGCGAGTTGATGGACCATTCAAGATCGTACAGAAAATTAATAATAATGCTTACAAAGTGGAATTGCCTGGTGCCTACGGTGTTTCCGCCACTTTCAATGTTGCGGATCTATCTCCGTATATTGATGATGTTGATTCTGACTCGAGGACGAGTCCTGTCCAACCCCGGGAGAATGAAACAGAACAATGATAATGAAACAGAGCAGCCAACGTTGACATGAAAATAATGCATATGACGTATGCAATGACGTTGTGAATAGGGAACAACGACAGAGGGGTTGGTGTGTGGCTGCCGGTTCTGACTTTTGCATTATTTTAAAGAATTTATAAGGTTGTGGTTTTAGTATAAATAGGTGTGTGTTTTTCATTGTAATGCATCTGAGTTTTGAATAAACACATTTGAGTTTGGTTTCTATACCAAGTAGAAGCAACTTTTTGCAGATCCGACCAATTCTAATATTGTAACTCAGTGTGGTGGGATTCCTCTTGTCATTTAATGTTTATCAAGCCCAGTTAGTAATACTGTAAGAGTGATAACTTAGTTGTTGAGTATGTTTCAATTTCCTCTTATGTTTAAATTTTATGCAAGCATGTTGTATATAATTCACTATGTCATAACTCAAAATGCATTTTCTTTGAAAAAATTAATCTGTATGCTGAATATTATTTTAATGTGTTTGATATTAAGAAACAGATGATGAGGCTGTTTGTTTACCGTTTTTAAAAAAACTCTTAAAGAAATAAAACAAAAGAATTTTTTGTTACCTGTTATCCATTTAGAGTTTGTAATCACTGTTTTCTGCGTTTTACAGCAGAATATACAGAGAGCAACTTGGAGTTCTTTCCTGTGTTTTGTTTTCTTTCAGAAACACGGGAAAAGTCGAAAGATTTTTTTAAGAATATTATTGTCCTTCCTTCTTTTGAAAACATCTTTGAAACTGTTTCATAAAATTGAAACTCAAAATAAAAATAAATTAAAAGGATACTACAAAATTGGTCCAATTGTCCATTTTATGTTTTTTTTTTAATATGTTAGGAGATGCTCGATATGGAAATTCATAGCCACCAAAGTCTCATCTATTTATTAATAGTTTTTTCATTCTTAAACTTGCTTGTGGGAACTACTAGTAATTTCTTCAGTGGTGCTGAAAAATCACAAGTTAATTTACTTTTATATAAGTTCCAGATATTGCCTGTGATGGTTAACCAAAAGTTCTTACCACATGATATTAGGTGAATTTTGCACCTGTGACTCTTTACTATCTATGCAACGAATCCAACAAGGAAGAAGTTTTAAAGCCAGAAGTAGTGTATGTGATCAAGAGATATGTAGATGTTGAAACAGTTAGTGTGAGTTTCAGTAATCTTGCTAAAGCTTTTCTGGACAAACATCTATCTGTGAACTTGCACTAGTTTGGTGCTTACAATACTCATCTAATTTGGGAAAATGAGCCACTTTAGTTACTGCATGGGAATAGTATACTTCATTTTATATTTTATATTATATTGATAGGATTTCTATATGAAGAAAAGTTAGTGTGGTATATGTTATTGAAGAAAAAAGGATAAAGGTGTAAACGTATACATTATCTTTTTCAAAGTGTTGCTGGCCTCATAATCAAACTTTAAGTGTAAAAATATACATGAACTTTTTAAAATGGAGTAAAAATATCATTTTTATTGACTTCGTTAAATGTTTGTTACTTTTTGAAACATATTTTTTGTAAAGGTGTAAAAATACGTATCTTTTTTATCAGAAAGTATTGCCCGTACTATATGCAAACATCAAGTGCAAAAGTACTTATATAATATTAATCCTAAATGTTATCTTCTCTCTCTTTCTCTGTAGAGGTGCAAAAATACCCCGCATCTTTTTCTCATTTTATTTTATTTTTGAATTAATTACAAACTCAATTAAAATGAGAGAATATTTCTCCTCTTTCATTAAAAAGAACGTAATTGAAAAGCTATAACTTTGAATAAAATTTAAATAATTTTTTAATTAGAAATGTTATTTATTTATTTATTTTTGTATAATAAAAATTAAAAAGAAACCAGTGAGAGTGAGCTAATAGGTTAAGGTGAAATGGGCGGGTTGGGTTCTCTCATAATCTTTTATTTCCTTTTCTTTTTAGAATCTCATCTCTACTCTTAGATTAAAAAAAAATAGATAGTTCAGATTTCATATTTTATAAAAATATTATTTTAAAGTTAAATAAATAAATTTAAACTGTTAAAATATGATCTACACCATTCATAACTGTAACACAAACAAAATTTAAAAAAAATTAAATTATAAAATACAATAATAATAGTTTTAGAAAATATTAAATCTGAACTATTTATTTTTTTTATTTGAGGGTGGAGATGTGATTCTGAGAAGAAAAAAAGATAAAGGAGGGTGATAACCTAGATGTTGACTATATTTCAATATGTCAGCTCATGGTGATAACCTATTCACCCTGTAGAGAAGATGAAATAATAAACTAGGCTTGGTCAGGTTGCTTAATTGCTGTGTGATGCAATTTCCTCGTGTTTAAATTATATTCAAGCATGTTGTATATAATTTACTTTGTCATAACTCAAAATGCATTTTTTAAATAAAACTTAATCTACATGCAGAACAATATTTTTAATTTTTGTGATATTGAGAAACAGATCACGAGGTTGTTTGTTTACTGCTTTTAAAAAACTCTAAAAGACATAAAACAAAAGAATTTTTTGTTACATCTGTTTTCCACATTTAGAGTTTTTAATAACTCTTTTATGCATTTTACCTCAAAATATACAGAGAGTGTGAAGTAAGTGTAGGGAAAGAAGAAGAAAGAGATAGGAATAGAGAAGAATAGTGAGAGGGAAGCGGAAAGAAGAGAGAGACTGGAACTTCTCTGATTATTCATTCATCATGTAAACCATAGAGATACAATGAAGAGTTATATGCCTTATATAGGCAACACCTCAAGAACATTAACCCTAACTAACTGCCAACGGCTATTAACAACTAACCTTACATTTACATATCGGAGAGCAACTTTATTATGTTAGAAGATGTAAAATTGAAACTCAATAAAAATAAGTTAAAGGAGCACTGCAAAATTGGTCTAGTTGTCCATTTTATGTTTCTTTATTATGTTAGAAGATGCTCGTTATGGAAACTCAGCCACCAAAGTCTCACCTCTATATTATTAGTTTTTTTTCATTCTTAAACTTGCTTGTGGGAACTACTAGTAATTCTTCAGTGGTGCTGAAAAGTCACAAGTTAATTTATGTTTATACAAGTTCTAGATATTACCTGTGATAATTAACCAAAAGTACATATCACATGATTCAAGGTAAATTATGCACTTGGGGCTCTTTATATGTAACGAATCCAACAAGGAAGAGGTTTTAAAGCCAGAAGTTGTGGATGTTACCAAGAGATATGCAGATGTTGAAATGGTTAGTGTCAGCTTTAGTAATCTTTCTAAAGCTTATCTAGACAAACACCTATCTATGAACTTGCGTTAGCTTGATCCTTGTAATATGCATCTAATTTGGAAAAATGAGCCACTTTATTTACAGCATGGAGGTAGTATACTTTATCTTATATTTTATATTTTATATTTTATATTCATATTGTTAAGATGGGTGTGTTGTCCTGTAGGAAAAAATAGGAAAGATAGGATTTCTAATGATTGTATATGATGAAATGTTGGTGTGGTATTTATTGAAGAGAAAATAGTTGAAAATTAGTTAAATTGATGAGAAGGTTGATGGAGGCACTAATGAATTTATGGTTTGTAGCTTCAAAAAAAGAGGAAGATGAGAGCCAAGAAGAACACTAATGATAGATTGATAGTTACTATATGGGATCTATTAGTGGATGATATGATTTAATTGTTGACAGAGCACAATAGCATTATGGGATCCATGTAACTAATTAATCTCATTTAGTCAGATAAGGTGGTGTTGTTGTTGTATTAGTGGATAATACATTTAAAAATTTGGTTGTTGAGAGCATTATATCATGATGCCATCCATATAACTTATTCTATTTATTGGGATACAACTTTCTATGGTAGCATTAATTAGTATTGCTCCATATAACAGAAAATACAATTGATCCTTAATATATTGGCCTTGTATCTTAATCAATATATCAAAGTAATTGAAGAATGAAATAATTTTTGTAAAACAAAAATATACTTGGAGAATGAAATAGATAGTGTAATGTATATCTTATTGTTCCTATAGAGGTCTTTGATCGCACATGCATATATACATATTATATTGCTGGAAACATACTCAACAGTCGATCCAAAGTTTTGGTGGAGTCATTGGTAGCACTATAATTTTGTTAATAATTTTCACCATCATAATCTTTTTATTTCTTTTGTATAGATAACCATGTAAAAATAATCTTCAATTTAAAAAGAAATTTCCAACATACATTCAATATAATCTTTAGGTTGGAGAATCTCGCAAGATCGATCCTACCAATCTTTCTCCATCTCTTGGATACCCAAGCCACGATGCTTATTCCTTTCGTCCTTACTAGCTTCGTAACTATCCAACTTGGAGCTGTACCATGAGTGTTGCACTTCTTGGCCGGAATAAGTCTGGATGGGTGGATGGTACTTGTAAAAGAGACAATCAACAAGAATATATGAAAGCCACTTGGGTCCATTGCAATGCGGTTGTTCTCTTGTGGCTGATTAATTCCATGGATAAATCACTCTGTGGCAACATTAGCTTCTTCGAAAGTGCATGTTCCGTTTGGGAGGATCTCAAACAACGTTTTGATCAGGCTAATGACTGTAAGGTGTATGGCCTCCATCATGTGTTTAATACTCTAACACAGGGCTCTCTATATGTTGTTACATACTATTCTCGACTCGAGTTTATGGGAAGACTTTGATAGCTTAGTCACTCATCTTTCATGCCAGTATCAATCCTCACAAGAATATAGCATGATTGTCCAAGAACAACGGCTTTTCCAATTCTTGATGGGGCTAAATGATGGCTATAATCAAGCTCGTAGTTATGTTGTTGTCACCACTGCCTACTATCAATTTGGCTCTAATACCATGACTGGCAAGCCCAATGAAACGACCATTTCTCCAAATAACAATTATCTGTAATAATTTTACAAAATATGGTTAACTAGTGATAATCGAAAATAATTTCTCATTTAAAACATATCAGAGTTCTAGGCACAAAATCTACCCAAAAACCCACTACAAAGATATTCATTACTCAGGGCACACATAACAACAGGAGAATTCACAGCCTAGAAGGCTTACGACATTGAATCCCACAATTAAAATTTCATACAAAATAATTTCCATCACAGATATGGTTGTGGGTTCAACAAAATCTTAAAATACGAAAATAAGGCCTTATGCCTAACAAAAGTTAAACAATTATTTTAAAACAGTTATCCAAACAGTAAATATGATATCTCCGAAAACATGAGATCACCTATAATGGCAATATAGAAAATAATACAACATCAATACCACAAGAGGCCTACAGGATTCTCAACGTCTATGCCTCTAGCTACTTCCCTTGGCCTCTAGTCAAATTAGAGGTCTCACCTGAAAAATATTTACAACGACCGGGTGAGACATAAAGTCTCAGTAATCAAAAATTAATTTACAAAATATGCAGGAAAAGATTGTAAGTCAGAGAAGCAGGTTAACTAACATGATATTAATAATATTCTCAATAATTAAAATTTGCATAATATGATCAACAATTAGAACCATCCCCATTCATCCATCCTGCTCCTCCTTATACCTTCTGGACGTGGTACAGCCTATCAGTGCTAGTATACCCGGCCAAAGATTAGCTAGTCACTTTAATAATACTGCCCCCTCCCATGCCATGACCAATATACTGTAACAGGGAGGTGTCAGCCCAAAACACTCAACTCAAAATCCGGGCCAGGAATTAGAGAGGCGATGGGTACAGTTTCACCATATCTTTTCCATGCAACCCAATATATCCCATGACAGTAAAAGAATATATTAATATAGTTCTCGAAACATTTACAAATTATCATACCTTATATAACATTTCATTTCAAACATCATAACTATCACAACAGTAACAATTTTAATCATATCTATGCTCATATATATACAAGTTGGAAAATACACTGCTTGACTAAACTAGGTTCATATTCAAACATACACATAATTTTTCAAAACACATACAAGTAATATAGATGAAAGTAAGGTTTAGAAAACACCTTACAGTCTAAAACAAGCATATAAAATAAATTAACCTCAGTTATATCAATTCCAAGCTTAACCTTATAACTTGAGTAGCAAAACACGAACAATCACCGATCACAAGAAAATTCTACATTATCAATGTAGATACCAATTAACCACAAGCAATACTAAAATAAATAATTTATGCAAATTCAACTCCCGAAAACCCAATTTTCTCTATAACCATTATCATCAAGTATTTCAATTTTCTTAACAATCCTTAGCTATAGATTATTCCTCATGAGCCCAATCACTTATTAAAATCTTTAAATAATCTCTACATCATATTGTTACATCAATCACTCAATTTTATAAATTAAAGTATCACCTTCAATATACCTATAATCATAAAATCATCAATATCAACCTTCTAGAATAATTAAATTTCTTTTTCTAATTTATATGAGTATAGTCTAATTATTAAACAATATTTGAAATCTCCACATAATTAAAATCTATTTTCTAATATCAAATTATAATTTCATATAACACAAAATCTACAAAACTAAACCGATTAAAATTAACTATTAATTATTCTCTACATTTCTATTGTCATATATTGACAAAACTCAAACCTTACCTAAAATCTTATCCCAAAATATTCTCTAACTAGAGAAAAACTTCTATCATAAGAAAGAGAAAATTATTTAGAACATTTTTCATAAAAGAAATATTATGATTAGAAGAAAATCTGCGTACCTTAGTGATCTCAGAAACTATAAAAATCTGCGGCGCACGGAAGAGTTCATACAGCGCAGCTCCGCACTATGAGGGGTATATCTAACATTGCCTCTTGCCCGTTTCAATGTGCGTAGGAGGACTTGATGCACCTCCTTAGAGATTGTGCTAACGCTCATGAAAGGTGGATCTCAATCGTCAAACCAGGGATGTGGGATAATTTTACCAATTTGCAGGGAGCTCAATGGATTGAATGGAACCTGAAGCATGCCGCAGGACGAGATTTCACAAAGAAAGTCAGCTGGCCAACCCTATTTGGGTATGTTTGCTGGGACATATGGATAGACAGATGCCGGAAACTGTTTGGAGAAGAGGGCAACTTCGATTATCACAATGCCAATTCGAGTTTCTTTCGAGCAAGCTAGGATATGGACTTAAGTACTCAATGCAACTTTTATAATCAAGCGGTGAATGGGACTGGAGATCAACTAGCAAGGGAGCAGGGAGTCCACACACTTGAAGCGGATGGCTCGGTTCTCGACTCGGGTAGAGTGGAAGTGCAGGAGCCATCAGAGACGAGGATGGAGGTTGGGTGTGCGGGTACATGTGCAGACTTACCCAGGTGCCACCAGTAATTGCTGAAGTCATCGCAATCATCCAAGGAGTCCAGTTATGTTGGAGTAGGAATATCAAGAAGCTTGTTCTCTATATTGATTGTATTGAAGCAGTTAATTTAAGTACCAGGGGATGTGAGCATACATATCCCTTTAGAGAGGTCATAGACGAAGCTAGGTTTTAGTTGTCGAGAGATTGGCATGTTCGCATTAGGCATATTCTTAGGGAGTAAAATCGTCAGGCTGATTACTTAGCTAAGTTATCCCATAGCTGCCTTGACAATTTTGTCGTCTTAGATCGCCCACCGCCCACTCTTCTGATAGACGGTGGTTGATGGAATAGTCTTTGGACCTGGGCCTTTGGTCGACGGGTGTTTTTGTACTAATCTCTATGAGATTATTGTAATCCAGTTTGTTAGTCAAAAAAAAAAGAAACTATAAAAACCAAAACTTTACGAACTCCACGCCTCCAAAATTAACACTTCGTCTGAATGACAAAGTAAAGTGAGAGAGGGGGTTTACTTCAGTCACACCACCGAAAGGTGGTGTGATTTTAAATTTATTTATTTATTTTTATATCACACCACCAAAAGGTGGTGAGATTGAAATGTTGGTTGGAGTCGACTTTTTTATATATATATATTTATATAATTTAATTTTATTATTATTTTCCTTCTAAGAATCACTACTAAATTCACAATTATCCCCAAAATTATAATTATATCCTATAAATAAAAATAAGGATGTTACACCCAACACATGGCCAAAGGCCTAATATATAAATTGACTCCTAATTTCAAACACTAATTACTAACACCACTAATACAATATGTAAGTACGTTTATTTTAAATAGTGGGATCGATAATCAACTTCGTTCTACTTCAAGGAAGGTATTGCTACTCGATCAGTTCGTCCATTTTCTCTTTGTCTCTCCTCTATCCTCGATATGTACATTTACCTACACTTTCTAACCATGTCATTCTCATTCATTCCAGACTATTACAATTGTGAAACAAGCTCTAAAGGATGCCCCATTCTCCCTGTTGAGACCATCCCTCCAACTCCAAGAACTCGTCTTTTGCTACTTACATTCGTGTGGATTGGAAGGAGACTCCCATAACTCACGTCTTCACAGCCAATATGACTGGTCTCACCAAAGAGGATGTGCAAGATAATGAATATCAGTAGACAGAGGAACTACCAACTGATGGAAGAGTCTAATACCTGACACCCAAATCAGCACAGTAGCGGTAGCTTCTCTAGGGGATTTAGGGTTTCAAGAGAAGTTCAAGTCAATCAAATCTCAGCTATGGTAGACGATGGTATCCTTATTCTCATTGTGCCCAAGGAACACATCACTTTTACCATTCAAAATTCTATAAAAGGTGTTACTCTTACCCTCAATTTTCTTACCTTTGATTTACCCTTCAATGCTATTACCTTTGATGCAATCATTTGTGAGGATTGAAAGGAGACTCCAATGACTCATAAGTTTAGAGTCGACGAACCTGGTTTGACTAATCACCATATGCAACTATGCATTAAAAATGACAACATACTTCATATAAGCGGATACAAGAATTGCCAACAGAACTTGCAAGCTGATGCCTAGCGCCTGATTGAGTGCAGTAGTGGCAACTTCTCCAGGAAATTCACACTTCCAAGGGAAGTTTAAGTTGATGAAATTTGGGTTGTTTTGGAGAACGATGTCTCACCCTCACTGTGCCTAAGGGATCATGAAAGAAGAAGCCGGCCTTTCATGACATTCGAATTTATGGTTAAACAACATCGATCGATCTCAGGATTTGTTTCGGTATGTACATACGTATGTGTACAAGCTAAGCTGGTAATGGTTATGGTTAAGGTCTTATACGACAAATAAATTGTTTGTGATGAGTTGTTGTGTCTCTCTCTTTTTTGGTGTGAGACTCTAGTGTCTGGGATCACTATTCTTCTGCAAGTATTGCTGCTCGACCCATTCATCCATTTCCTTTATGTACTCAATCTATACCTCTACCTACACTTGCCAACCATGTCATTCGTATTTATTCCAGATAATTTCAGCTATGAAATAAGTTTCTAAGGATGCCCCTTTCTCCTCCTCGAGACCATCTCCCCCGACTCTGAGAACCCATCCTTTGCTACTTGGATTAGAAGGAGACTTCTACTGCTCACATGTTCAAAGCCAATGTGCCTGGTCTCACCAAGGATGACATGAAGCTAGAGATTGAAGATAGCAAGATACGTAATATAAGCCGACACAGGAACAACCAAAGGAGGAATATGATACCTAACACCTAAATTAGCATGGCAGCTATAGTTTCTCTAGGTGATTCAAGCTTATAGGGGAAGCTCAAGTTGATCAGATGCATGTTGCGAGTGGACAACGGTGTACTCACTCTCACCATGCCTAAGGAAGGAATTAAGAAGCCGGACATTCTTACTATTCAAAGTTTCGTAGGATGTGCCGCTCTCCCCTTTGATGTTATTATCTTTGATTTAAACATTCACATGGATTAGGAGGAGACTCCGATGACTCATGAATTCAAGGTCGATGTGCCTAGTTCAATTACACCATGCCCAAGGAAGGAATTAAGAAGCCGGACGTTCTTACCATTCAAAGTTTCATAGGATGCGCTGCTCTCCCCTTGATGTTATTATCTTTGATTTAAACATTCGTATGGATTAGGAGGAGACTCCAATGACTCACGAATTCAAGGTTGATGTGCCTAGTTCGATTAAGCATGATGTGCAAAAGTAACAAGATACTTCATATAAGCAGATATCACTCTCACCTTTAAGCCAATATCCAAGCTAGCATATCAACCTGAACCTAGCTCTAATACTGATTGTAATATCAACTTTAGGGCCCATCACCCCTCACTATTTTAAAACGTATCGACACTTATAAGACCTATATTGTTCCCCTCTTGAGCTGATGTGGGATATAGCATTCCAACCACCTTTGGACCTAATGTCCTCACTAGCACTTCGACCCGAATTTGAGTCTGATACCAATTATAATATCCCAGCGTCTCATTCTCAATATTGTTGGCTTTAGAGCCTGTCACCCTCACGGTTTTGAAACGCGTCGAGGGGAGGTATCCAGAGCCTTAAAAGACGTCTTTTGTTGCCTTCTCGAGCTGATGTGAAACATAACACTTCAACCACCTTTAGGCCCATCGTCCTCACAAGCATATCGACTTGAGCCGGCTCTGATACCAATTATAACATTCTAGCACCTTGTTCTCAATATTGTCTACTTTAGAGCTATTGTCACCCCTCACGGTTTTAAAACGCGCCGAGAGAATAAGGTGTCTAAATCCTTATATTATTGTTTCTGTAAATCTAGTTGTGATGTATGTATGAATCTGTTATGAGTTGTTGAAATTTTCAATATAATCTCCTTCCTTTACTTATTTAATTCACTTTTAGCTTTCGTCTCCATATTTAAATATAAAATTGTGCATCATCTTTGAAGGATTCTTATATATTAGATTTTTGTTGCTCAATGAAATAGCTAGAAGCAAAATATTAGTTTTGCTTGGTGGGGTGGGTTGATGAGTGAAAAATATTCTTCGTAGATTAAAGCAAAATACTATTTTTGCACACATCTAAACTCATCATTTGATCAGTCAACATCATATTTTGCAAATAATTCTATCTAAATTTAAAATTTACATTGTATGACTTTAATTTAAAAATATTTATTCGATTTAAAAAAATTAATTAAAAAACCTGAGACTGCAGTAAGGGACATTTAAACTTCAAACTATCTCGAATTTAGCCAATTTTTTAAGAAGTTGAAATTTGTAAGTAGTTTGATGAAAGATTAACATCTATGATCCTAAACTTTTAAGAAGTAGCCCAAACAAAAAAAAAGAGTAAAATATAATGCAGAAGATGGGTCGTTTGTTTATTACTATTTAATATTTAATATAATAATATTTCTAATATAATATAATATCTCAATCATTAAAAACCAATATAATGTTAAATAAATTAAGTGAGGAGAAAGTGAAGAGAGGGCTTAGTGGAAGCAATTGAGGCACCATTCCAAATTACATTTCTTATTCTGATTGATTGATGCATTTAAATATTTAGACCAAAAGATTTAATATCAGGATCATATTTTATAATTATGACCATTTTGCAAATATATGAATTGAATTTGAACCTTTTTCGTTGCCTGGGTGAGCAGAGAACCAAACCAGCAGTATGATTGGAGACAAGATCTAAAGTCTAATATGTTTTGTGGGGAGAGGCTTCTGGTTAGGGGTGAATGTTCGGTTTTCGGTTCGATTTTTGTTAAAAACCGAAAAAACCAAACTACCGAAATGAAGGAAATTCTGAAACTGAACCAAAACTAAATAATCAAAATAACCGAACCGAAATAACCGAAATTTGTCGGTTCGATTTCGGTTTTGTGAGAAAAAACCGAAATTTTTTTAGCCTTCATTTTTTACTTCAAATATCTGAATTTTCAACAAGAAAAAATTAATACAAATTATAAAATTGAACAACCTCATCAAGATCCAAAGAAAGATGATATAAAACAAAGTATAAATAACATACTCCCTCCGGTTCTAATTATAGGATGACATTTGGGAGTTGATCTTGGTCCTAATTATAGGACAAAGTTTTAATTTTTGTCAATTTCTTCCCAAAATACCCCCATTGATACTTTCTCAATAATAATGAAACACAATAATAATTTTATAATACACCTATGTATTCTATAAAGTAAGTAATACTTGCAATTCATTAATGTCACATACACTTCAATTCTAACTACTTCAATTCTACTATTTCTTTTATTTTATAAGAATAAAGGGTAAGAAAATCAATTTAACACTATCAACGTCATTATCTCTATTTTTAAAAATTATAACTTTCCTTTTTTTTTTTAATTCCACTCGAACCAAACCGGCATAATTCCATTTTAAAGACATGCAAGATCACTTGCTTTACATCAAGGCAAGTGATTAACATGAACAAAACATGATTTCTTGTATGTATTAAATAAGGGCATTTTAGGAAAATAAATAAGATTAACTAATTTAATTACCATTCTTAATTTCTCCAAAATTAGGTAAATATGTCCTATAATTAGGATCGAAGGGAGTATTACATATATGATCAATGTAGTTTGGAGTACCCAATATTCCAATAATGGAATAAAAAATAGGAAGGTTTTTTAGAGATGCAGAATAATTGTATTCAACATTACTTAATCCAAAGAAAGCATAACAAAATTTTAAAAAGATGAATATCCAATGATATATCATTCTTTGTCTTGCATCCAGTTTTTCGGTGGTGGTATGCTCTTTTACTATTTTCGGTTTTATGGTTTAAACCAAATTTTTTTTTAAAAAAACCGAAATGAATCAAAAAACCGAAGAAAACCGGACAAAAAAACCGAAAATGCACCGAAAACTGAAAAAACCAAACCGAAAAGACCGAAATTGATTCGATTCGATTCAGTCTTCGGTTTCGGTTTAATTTTGCTCACCCCTACTTCTAGTGCACCTCTCCATATGATTATTTGTTCCATACCCTACCTTCAAATTTGAAAAGAAAAAACAATAGTACTATCTAATTTACAAAAACAATAGAAGATACTTGCAATAGAAAAGGATGAAAAAAATTTGAGATAAAGTTAATTCCTCAATCCTAATAATTTTACCTAATATTTAATCATGTCCCTATAATTTTTTTTAATGAGTCCTTACAATTTCCTCAGTTATATCCATTAGTTTTTACGCTCATAATTTATCAGTTAGGATTTATATGGATGTTGAATAAGCGACAAATAAGCCGCCACACAATACAAAATGAAGGGAAGGTTTTTAAAAATTCCCTCGATGAAATGAAATTTATTTATTACTGACATAAAATAAAAAGTTATTTTGCTTATAACCGCCTTCTTGCATCTATATATAATATGAACGCCTTAATTCTTGCAATTCCCACTGCTTTATTTTTATAATAACAAGTTGGCTAAATTACACGCAATTTTCCTGAATTTAGAACCATGCTCAAATTTTAAAAATTAACAATAAACGCCTAACAAACATTTAAATCTATGTATATAAGTATATAAATATAAACTTTATCAATTTTATACACTCTTAAACTTTATTTTTACTTACATATAATCTCTGCAAACTTTGAGTTATATGCCAATAAACCTCCAAAACTTTAAGTAATTTCTAAATGAGAAATTAATGAAACTAAGAGTATATATGAAAGCTACTATATAAATGAAGGAGTTAAAAGAGATTTATTGTAAAGTTTCAAAGACTGAAAATTGTTTACATCTAACACAAAGTCAGGAGATTCTGCATCATTAACCTAAAATATTTGGGAAAAATGGATTGTGAAAAGTGGAAACTTATATAGGTAGTAATAAAGTACTTACAAATTATCCATCAATAAAATTAGTATATTAACAATTTAATTCTAACCAATGCTCTTAGAGGAATTAATTAATTCATCATATGATTGCCAATTCGAGTAAGCTTCAATGAGTTGCAATTTAGATTTCTAATCCTCCTTTCTACAACTCATTTTTAGTTAAGCTTGGTTTTCAAATGTGATTAAACCTCTAAATAATCTAGAAATTATTTCATATCCCAACCACAACAACTTCTTGATTTGATATTTGCCAGGTTCATGCAATGCAAAAAACTACCTGCTATTTAAAACCCAAAAAAATGATTATATAAATATATGGGGTACATATGTGTGTGTACATAATCACATATATTATATATATGGTATTTTCTTCGCTTGCTACAAATTGGGTAATTATAGTAATTTTTAAGCGGTGTAGTTTGAAAAATAAAGGGTATAAACTATTAAAGTGAATGGACTGGGTTCGTGGATTCGGATGGACCCATAAGAAACTTGATTGATGGCTACAGATATGGGCCAAAGGCCCACAGTAACCATGATAAAGTTGGTGTGAGGCCACCCCCTTCCTAACCTTCATATCATCATCAAAATTCCAACAATTGAACCTTTTTTTTACGGCTCTAATAGTAATCTTCTTCGATAATACTCCCTCTGTTAATTAATACAAGAGTCAGTTGTATTTCTTTTAAAGAAATTAAGAAAACTAAATAAGTTACATTCAATTATTTATATTTATCATTTTTCTCCGTATTAATTTGTTTGACTTATAAACTGATATATAATATAATAATATACAATATATGTAATGATTAAATAATTTATTTAGTTTAATTAATATCTAAAAAATGCAATTGATTCTTATATTAAGGATGGAGGTAGTAATAATATATTGGTTGTATCATTGATTCAATAATTTGTTCCAGGGAAGGAGTTAATTACACGAAATTTATTGTTTGTGCAGTTTAGCTCCTCTAAATTTGGTTATTGTGATTTTTGTAATTTTTTAAAAATTTTATATGAAATTATTCTTTATGTCATATTTTTCTTCAAATTAAAAAAAAATCATTATAAAAACTATAAAAAAATATAGTTTGGATGCTTAATTTTAAACCTTTGAGAAACAGAAAATTGTGTGGCACATAACGTGAAAGTAAGAGGGATTATTGTATTACGGAACATCAGGTCCTTAATGAAAAATGTATTAGAGGCGTTAACGTTGTAATAAAGATGTTCTTTTTTTTAAATAAATGGATGTCCCATAGTGCCCACGACACAACATGATCACAACTTCGTGCGTGACCATCCATAAACGTTACTTTCAATTATTTTTGGTCCACACTTAGTTTATTTTTTAAGAAAAAAAAATATTAATTTCGTTAAAGAGGCTCTTCAACCATTACATATGGCCATGGCCATGCATGCCAAAGCCCACTTATTAAATTGCTTCAAAATGATGACCCCCACAAACACATCCTGGTTAGAATAATGGAATTGGGCACATGGAAATGGAATTGGAACCCAATTCTATGTTTTGAGCATGTTTGTTAGCATGAAATTTAAAACAATTCCATTTCCATATCAATTAAAACATATGGATTTAACTTTCACCTAAAGATTTTCAATTCCATGTCCTTATTCCCATTTTTAACATCTGCCTCTTCCCTTTCAACTTTCATAGTTTCCCAGACCATCTCCCTCTCCCCCGGCCTTCCACTACAGGTGAGGTCTACCGGCGACTTGTGCTTGCAAATTCGATGGTGGCGGCAACTACAGTGATCTTCTCTGACGATGAGGGCCAAAGATTGTCTTCAAACTTGCAACCTACAAAATCTAATTTCTAATATTAAATTATAATTCTATAATTTCATATAACAAAAAATCTACAAAACTAAACTGATTAAAATTAACTATTAAGTATTAATTATTCTCTACATTGCTACAGTCATATATTGACAAAACTCAAAACTTGCTTAAAATCTTATCCCAAAATATTCTCTAACTAGTGGAAAATTTCTATCATACGAAAGAGAAAATTATATAGAACATTTTCCATAAAAGAAATATTATGATTGGAAGAAAATCTGAGTATCTTATTGATTTCAAAAACCGGAAAAACTGAAACTTTACGAACTTCACCGTTCCAAAATTAACACTTCGTCTGAATGACGAAGTGAAGTGAGAGAGGAGGTTCATATAATCCCCTCCTTCAATCACACCACCGAAAGCTGGTGTGATTTTAAATTAATTTAATTTTTTTTAATATCACATGGTGTGATTGAAATGCAACGTTTCTTTTTTATTATTATTATTTCTTCTTCTAAGAATCACTAATAAATTCATGATTATCTCCAAAATTATAATTATATCCTATAAATAAAAGTAAGGAGGTTACACCAAACACATGGCCAAATGCCTAATATACAAATTTACACCTAATTTCAAACGCTAATTACTAACACCACTAATACAATGTGTAAGTATGTCCATTATAAATAATGGGATCGATAATCAACTTCGTTCTACTTCAAAGCAAGTACTGCTACTCGATCAATTCGTCCACTTTCGCTTCATCTATCCTCTGTCCTCGATCTGCACTTTTACCTACACTTTCCAACCATGTCATTCTCATCTATTCCAGATTATTACAGTTATGAAACAAGCTCTGAAGGATGCCCCATTCTCCCTGTCGAGACCATCCCTCCGGCTTCAAGAACTCATCTTTTGCTACTTGCATTAGTGTGGATTGGAAGGAGACTCCCACAACTCAGGTCTTCATAGCCAACATGACTAGTCTCACCAAAGAGGACGTCAAGCAAGCAATTGAAGATGGTAAGATACTGAATATCAGTAGACAGAGGAACCGCCAACTGATGGAAGAGTCTAATACCTGACACCCAAATTAGCGTGGTAGTGGCAGTTTCTCCAAGAGATTTAGAGTTCTAGGAGAAGTTCAAGTCTGATACCTGAGAACCCATCCTTTGCTACTTGGATTGGAAGGAGACTCTTACGGCTCACATGTTCAAAGCCAATGTGCCTGGTCTCACCAAGGATGACATGAAGCTGGAGATTAAAGATGGCAAGATACTTAATATAAACGGACACAGGAACAACCAACTGAAGGAGGAATCTGATACCTAACACCTAAATTAGTGTGGTAGCTATAGTTTCCCCAGGAGATTCAGGCTTCCAAGGGAAGCTCAAGTTGATCAGATGCATGTCTCGAGTGGACAATGGTGTGTACTCACTCTCACCATATCCAAGGAAGGAATTAAGAAGCCGGACGTTCTTACCATTCAAAGCTTCATAGGATGTGCCGCTTTCCCCTCTGATGTTATTATCTTTGATTTAAATATTCGCAGGGATTAGGAGAAGACTCCAATGACTCATGAATTCAAGGTCGATGTGCCTAGTCCGATTACACCATGCCCAAGGAAGGAATTAAGAAGCTGGATGTTCTTACCATTCAAAGTTTCATAGGATGCACCACTCTCCCCTTTGATGTATCTTTGATTTAAACATTCGCATGGATTAGGAGGAAACTCCAATGACTCACGAATTCAATGTCAATGTACCTAGTCCGATTAAGCACGATGTGAAAAAATAACAAGATACTTCATATAAGCAGATATCACTCTCACTTTTAGGCTAATATCTTTGCTAGCATATTAACCCGAACCTAGCTCTGATACTGATTATAATATCACCTTGGGGGCTCATCACCCCTCACTATTTTAAAACGTATTGACCCTTATAAGACGTATATTGTTCCCCTCTTGAGCTGATATGGGATATAGCATTCCAACCACCTTTGGACCTAATGTCCTCACTAGCACATCGACCCGAACATGGGTCTAATGCTAATTGTAACATCCCACCGTCTCATTCTCGATATTGTCCGCTTTGGAGCCCGTCACCCCTCACGGTTCTAAAAAGCGTCAAGGGGTGGTATCCACACCCTTATAAGATGCCTTTTATTGCCTTCTCGAGTTGATGTGAAACATAGCACTGCAACCACCTTTAGGCCCATCGTCCTCGCTAGCACATCGACCCGAGTCGGCTATGATACAAATTGTAACATCTTAGCACCTTGTTGTCTACTGTAGAGCTTTTTTCACCCCTCACGATTTTAAAACGCATCGAGAGGGGAAGGTATCTAAACCCTTATATTATTGTTTCTATAAATCTAGTTGTGATGTACGTATGAATCTATTATGAGTTGCTGAAATTTTCAATATAATCTCCTTCCTTTACTTATTTAATTCACTTTTAGCTTTTGTCTCCATATTTAAATATAAAATTGTGCATTGTCTTTGAAGTTTTCTTATATATTAGATTTTGGGAAAATCCCTTAAAAATACCACCGAAATAGCGAAATCCAAAATTAGTGCAGCAAAATTCTGAAATCCCGATTCAATGCTGTGTCAGTACGGATGAACAGTGTGGGTATGCGAAAAGATGATTTTGCTCTTCAGTGGTCCCTCTCATCAATTCAGAATAACAACACGAGACTCTTAATTAACAACTCATGATTCTTGATTAACAACTCCGCTTTATTCTTTTACATATTCATATCTGAAAAATATAGTATTGTTAATGTAAAATACGGTGTTGTTAATAAAGAAATAGGTGTTGTTATTGGCCCTGAAACTTAAATTACGAAGTTGTGAAACAAGAAATGGGAGTTGTTAATGTAGAATATGATGCTGTTAATAACAAGACCGGTGTTGTTATTGTGAAAGTAAAAAGAAACAACTGAAGTTGTTAATCAAGAATTAGGAGTTGTTAATTAAGAGTCTTATGTTGTTATTCTGAAGTGGCGAGAGGGAGGGCTAAAGGGCAAAATCGTCTTTTCACATACCCGCACTGTTCATCCGTAATGACACAGCACTAAACTGGGATTTCACAAATTCACTGCACTGATTTAGGATTTCACTATTTCGGTGGTATTTTTAAGGGATTTTCCCTTAGATTTTTGTCACTCAAATGAAATAGCTAAAAGCAAAATATTATTTTTGCTTGGTGGGGTCGGTTGATAAGTGAAAAGTATTCTTCATAGGATTAAAGCAAAATACTATTTTTGCAAACATCTAAACTCATCCTTTGATCAGTCAACATCATATTTTGCAAATAATTCTATCTAAATTTAAAATTTCCACTAGTACAAAATTTCCTTTTTAGACCGTCATATTTAAATCGGTTATAGCATATAAGATCTAAAAAATTTGACCGGTGGTAGTTCTTTAATTATATAAAACATCTAAGACCAGTTCTCAAAAAAACCGATCTTAAAAAAATTATTTTGACCAATAAAAATGGTCTTAAAATATCAAAATATTTAAAAAACTAAAAATTTTAAACTTTTAAAACCGGTTATTCATAATAACCAGTCTTAAATATCAAACATTTAAGACCGGTTTTAATAAAAACCGGTCTTAAATATGAAAATTTTAAAATTATTTTTTTCACCTTTTTAAGACCGGTTTTATTTATAACTGGCCTAAAATATCAACCCTAAATTTTTGAATCTCCTCTTTGTCGGGCCCAATTTTCGCTCTCTGAATCTGAAACCTCTCTTCTTGGTGCGATTACTCTGTGAGCTCAGTCATCTTCGCTCGATCTCATTCTCATGTTTGTTGCTGCGGTGCTCTCACCCACGCATTGAATGAGTTTGTCGCCGCCACAACCTTGCTTGCTCTGATCTCCTTCATCGCGACTTTTCACTGTAGTTGCTTTTCTATCTCTAATATGGGTCTTGCTTTGCTTGGTCACATAGACTTATACCATGAATGTGATTTGCAGACTCAGCATTTTAAAAAAGTTGAAGAAGAGAACATCAACCTTGTGTTGTCATGAAGGAAGCATCTTTTCGTCTTTTTAGTTTTAGTATACTGTAAGTGATGATAAGAAGGAGGAGGTTCCTGAAGTTAGTATTCTTCTTTCCCTCTTTAATTGTTTATGATTTTACAACGTTGTTCTGCTTTGTGTTTCGTTTGATTAGCTATGCAAGGATTTTTTTTTGTTATGGTCTATAAGTTTTTATATTTCATGTTTCTACTCTCTGGCAACCCCATTCATCTGTTACCACAATTACCTGATACTTCAGTTCATTCAAAAAATACTCCCTTATGAGGCCTTATTTGTTGAGTGACAGATTGCCCCATTTGATCCTACTAAGAAGAAGAAGAAGAAGAAGAAAGTTGCAATTATAGATCCTGCTGATGATTCAGTTGACAACTTGGCTGAGAAGACAGAAAACTTGTCTGGTATCTAATTGAAACCAAAAGATATTTTTATTATTGTTGCCAATGTTATCATTTAAGGTATCTCTAACTGTGCATATGCATGGTTCATTCTCATTTTTGCAGTTTCGGATGGGGCTAAGACTCCATTTGTTGGTTTGAAGAAGAAGCCAGTAAGTCATTCAGTATTTATATAGAATATTTTTGCACACAATCTCTGCCGAAGCCAATGGAATATATAATTATATGGGGGCAATTTGATGCTTGTTTTTTGATTGAAGGTTGAAACCAGTAACTTTACTGATGAGGGTGAAGATGCTGCTGAAGATTTAGATGGTAAGCAGTTGTATTATTTATTGATGTGCGATAAACTGAACTCAATGACTGGATGTGTGTTATATTATTGATGTCAAGTGAAGTTAGCTTAGTAAGTGATGAGTATCTAATAAATTTTGAACTCATTACATTGAATAAATATAAGATAAGTTGCTCTTATCTCAGAGATATGGATTGGTAGAAAAGTTGGGTGAATAGGATAAAAAGATGATTCTTTCTTTCTTTTTTCTTTGTTTTGTTATATTTCTCATTACCCTTTGTTCAGAGTCCAGAGTGAAAAGGATGATACAGGTAGAGCACTACAAAAAAAAAGGCCATATTTATTTTTTTTAAAAAAATATCACTTTTAAGACCGGTTATTCTAATAACGGGTCTTAAAAGTTTTAAGAAAAAAGTTTTTAGACCGGTTTTTAAACAACCGGTCTAAAAAGTCTGGATTTTTAAACAATCGGTCTAAAAAGTTTGGACTTTTTAGACCTAGACTTCGAGCAACCGGTCTAAAAAAGTGATTATTAAGAGCAGCTGCTTAACCGGTCTAAAAAGTAACAAACTTTTTAGATCGGCTATATCAAGACTTCATCCAAAACCGGTCTAAAAAGTCATTTTTCCCCATGTTACATTGTATGACTTTAATTTAAAAATATTCATTCGATTTAAAAAAATTAATTAAAAAAGATGAGACAGCAGAAAGGGACATTTGAAACTATCTCGAATTTAGCCTATTTTTTAAGAAGTTGAAATTTGTAAGTAGTTTGATGAAAGATTAACATCTGTGATCCTAAACTTGTAAGATAGAGCCCAAACAAAAAAAAAGAGTAAAATATAATGCAGAAGATGACTCGTTTGTTTATTATCATTTAATATTTAATATAATAATAATATTTTTAATATAATATAATATCTCAATCATTAAAAACCAATATAATGTTAAATAAATTAAGTGGGGAGGAAGTGAAGAGAGGGTTTAATGGAGACAATTGAGGCACCATTCCAAATTACATTTCTTATACTGACTGATTGATACAATATATTATATATGGTATGATTAAATAATTTATTTAATTTTCTTATATTAAGGACAGAGGTAGTAATAATATATTGGCTGTATCACTTATTCAATAATTTGTTTTACAAGAAATTTATTGTTTGGGCAGTTTGGCTCCTCTAAATTTGGTAATTGTGATTTTTGTAATTTTTTAAAACTTTTTATATGAAATTATTCTTTATGTCATATTTTTCTTCAAATTAAAAAATTTTCATGATTAAAACTATAAAAAATTATAGTTTGGATGGTTAATTTTAAACCTTTGAGAAACAGAAAATTGTGTGGCACATAACGTGAAAGTAAGAGGGATTATTGTATTACGTAACATCAGGTCCTTAATGAAAAATGTATTAGAGGTGGATTAACGTTGCAATAAAGATGTTCTTTTTTTTAAAATAAATGGATATCCAATAGTGCCCACGACACAACATGATCACAACTTCGTGCGTGACCATCCATAAACGTTACTTTCAATTATTTTTGGTCCACACTTAGTTTATTTTTTTAGAAAAAAAATATTAATTTCGTTAAAGAGGCTCTTCAACCATTACATATGGCCATGGCCATGCATGCCAAAGCCTTTTATTAAATTGCTTCAAAATGATGACCCCCAAAACCCATCCCATTTAGTATAATAGAATTGGGCACATGTAAATGGAATTGGAACCTAATTCTATGTCTTAAGCATGTTTGATAGCATGAAATTTAAAACAATTCCATTTCCATATGAATTAAAACTTATGGATTTGACTTTCACCTAAAGATTTTCAATTCCATGTCCTTATTCCCATTTTCAACATCTGCCTCTTCCCTTTCAACTTTCACAGTTTCCCAGACCATCTTCCTCTCCCCCGGCCTTCCACTACAGGCGCGAGGTCCACCGGCGACTTGTGCTTGCTAATTCGGCGGCGGCTATGGCAATCTTCTCTAACGGTGAAGGCCAGAGATTGTCTTCAAGCTTGCAACCTTCCTTCAAGCACAAATCAACCTTGCAACCAGCAACCACAATGGCAAGCCAGAGATCGTCTTTGATGGCGGCGAACGTCTTGGAGGGCCAGAGATCGTCTTCAGGCGCACAACCTTCCTTCATGCACAAATCGACCTTGCAACCAGCAACCACAATGGCAAGCCGGAGATCGTCTTTGATGGTGGCGATCTTCTTGGAGGGCCAGAGATCGTCAGTGCACAACCTTCAATTCCTCCAAGCTTCGATAGCTCCACATCCTAGTCTCTTCTTTTGCTCCAATCCGACCTTCTAAACCATTTTAGATTTACAATAGAAAGAGTTTTGTTGCTGTTCATTTTAATAGTTGGATGGACATGATGTATATATATATTTTTTTTTTTTGGTTGCTATTAAGATTGAAACAAAACCGTTTTTGGGGGGCTTAGTTCGATTTTTGACGGTGGCTACATTATAGCAATTTGGGGAGATGAGTTTGATTGTCCATAGAGCTTTTTTTTTTTAGTTTTTAATATAAGCGTATTTTGGCTTTTTTACATAAAAATTACTCCCTCCGGTCCTAAATATAAGATAAAGTTGACTCTTTTGAAGAAATTAAGGAAGCTAATTAAATTACTTTAGAATACTTTTATTTTTATTTTTTTTCTCAAAACTAATTATTTTGACTAATAAACTAATATATAATCTAAAGATACATAACATATGATATAATTAAGTACCTTATTATTTAGCTTCCTTAATATCTCCAAAAAAAGTCAACTCTGTCTTTTATTTAGAACCAGAGGGACTGGGTCTCATTTCCAAGACATACCAAACATACTTTTCAAATTTCATATCCATTTCCATATTCATCTTTATTAAAACCAATTCTGCGTGCCCAACGGCTTATACTCTTTTTCAATTCTGTTCATAACACTTTAGTATAACTTGTTACATAATTTTTTGGATTCAACGGTGACATGAATGAATGAATAATGTGTTGATTTTAACTAAACAAAAGAAACGAATCAAGAAGGCTAGACAACAAAAGCACCAAACAAGGTCAAAATGAAACAGTATATGACAGTTCTTTCACTGTTAGCCAATAAGAATGTTCTTAGGCTCTGTTTGGGTTGGCATTGGGGAAGGGAAAACAAAAGGTGGGAGGAGAAAAACACGGTGGGAGCAAAAGATACTGTTTGAACTAAAATTTTGGGAATCTGGCTTATTGGCTTTAATGCACGTTTAGAGAGAACCCATTTTTTCTTGCTTCTACTGTGGGTTAATTGGTGCACGGTGGGTTTTAACTTTTTCAGCTATGCATCATTTGTCCCTCCTCCTCACACATTATCTTCCTTTGTGGCCGACAAAAAAAAAAAAACAAGCTCAGCTCTCCCTTGTTGTTGTTGATAAATATCTCTTTTCTGGGTGATATGTGTATGCAGTTGCTTGGGTTGAAGTCTTCCTACTTGTTCTCAATAAGGCTCACAAGCAACAGTGAACGAAGGAAATTAAAGGATGGGATATAGTGAAGGAGAAAACACAACACCCACAAAGCAACGACATACTCATATGCTAATGTCTGGAATCGAAGGTTGGGGAGAGTGATTGAGATATTGAGAAACACTGGTGAGAGGCTGGAATGAGTCTAAACTCATTTTGTTGCCGTCATTCCACAAGGATGAATCGTCGGAAGAGAGGAGAAGGGCGGTGGAATGAATGATTGGGGATTTTGGGTTACAAATCCGTTGTAGATAAAAATTGGAAGAAAAAAAAAAAAGCACCTACCATTTTTTACTTTAATTTATTTTTTGATACAATTCATTCATTTATTTATTTTCTGTTAATATTTTTTTATTTTATTATTTAAAATTCTAGATTCAAATAAGTTAGATCAGGTCTCTCTAATCGTTAGGGATTGTTATATTTTATTGTATTTATTTGATAGGGATGATCACACGACTCTTTGATATTTATTTATTTAATTAATTATAAAATGTAATAATATTCTTATCATTTTTAATTTATATACATTTTTTTCCATTAAATATATTTAATTAAGTATTTTAGTGTTTTCAAGTTTTTTTAAATAATAAATTAACTATTTTTATTTTATATAATTTTAATTTTTCTCTTAAATTATTACAATATATACTTATAATATATATGAATTATTTAATAAGATTCATGTTCCTTTTCAATTATTTTCCATTTGAACTTGCATTTTAAATCATCATCCAAATAAGTTTAAGTTTTTAAACAAGTTAATTTTTGTCATCATCAATCCAAATTATAAATCACATTACACTATATAAATTCTACTCTAGCTTACCATTTTGGTCCTTATTATAATCCCCTTTAGAAGAAACTTTTTATCCTAGATATAAGTCCACTTATATGTTATTAATGAATGATTCTCAATTCTACCCTTATTTAATTCTTGATGGAAAGAGAGAGAGGATAGAGATGTAAGAATGTTTTGTAAATGGAGAGCGAGAAAAAGAAAAAATTTTTAATAAACTTTTAATAAGGATTAAAGTGGAAACTTTCCAAAAGTAGGTTAAGTAGTAATTTATAATGCTAAAAATCACTGAAGTTATGTTTTAATAATATCTAAATGCACTTTTTAAATGTTATGAAATCAAAAGGCGTAGTATTAATTCTATCACTTGGTAAATATGTTATATACCCTTGAAATTTTGCAAATTTTCGAAAAAGAAAAGATAAATAGGAAGATGAATGTTGAAATTTTTAAGTGCGTCGAAGTTAAAAGTTACATATTGCTTAAGATTGGAGACGCCTAGGTGTAACATAAAATATGAGTTTAAGCTAGTAAAAAAGGCTAAAAATTGGAGTCTTAGAGCTTAGCATTGGAGCTAACTGATAGAACTTTATTGTATGTTAATTAACTAATTTTAATTGCATTTAGTGCAAAATTTTGAAACGGCTCTTCAATTTTTATTAAACCATCTTTAATCATTATTACGTTGCTCAATTGTTTTGCCCGCATCCTTTGCCTATAAAAGGCAATGCAAGGTTTTTGTTCAGTTAGAGACACTGAGAATAGAGGACATCAAGATCTATCCCCCAGCTCCCTCTCTGTCTCCAACGTTACAGTATTGTTATAGTACTTTTGCTGTTCTGTCACACTGCTTTTTTGTAGGAAGGGTTTTGTTTGATTCTCGGAAGTGCCACTTAGCTTCTTGATTTACTTACGAGGGGTTGTGAAATATCTCTTAACTACAATGTTCTCAAGCATGACTTGAAGCATATGTTTATCGTCTCTTGCAGGTGTCACCAACAAAGTATTTAGTGCGAGGAATGTGGAATCCTCGCTTCAAAAAAGGGAGGTTATGCTTTAAAGAAAGATTTGTATAGCCAAAGGGGGTTCAGTAATGTATCACTTTTGACGATGAATGACATGTTATAAACTTTGGTGGTAATCACGTTGGAATAATACAATATAATACAAAATAAAAGTTGAAGACTACAGTGACCCCAAGATCTGTGCAAACATCTTTCCAGTATCATCAAGCCTTGTATTTTCCAAGATTCGCATTACGAATATATTCAGTGTTTAATGTCTTGTACAAAAAGGATAGAACTTTTTCCCCCTTTAATTCTAAATTAAACTTGATGGACATCGTCATCGTTCTCCAGGTAGGTAGGTGAACTGTGAAATCTATTTGAATTTTTCACTTTTAACTTAGATCAAATTAACTTTTTTACTTTCTTAACACAATGGAGCCTAGTGTGGAACAACCTAATTATTTTCATTAAGGGTATTATTGTAGTTTGACACTGTATTTTCTTTTGTTGTGTATATTTGTTATTAGGGCCCGTTTTGTTCGAAGAATTGGTGGGAATGGAAAGGAAGGGAGAATATTTTGCCTCCGACGCGTTTAGTTCGCACTGAAAAAGAAAATGGATTGATGGAAAAAATTTTGTTTTGTTGTAGGAAAATGAGGCAAATGACCACTTTGCCCCTATATTAAATCATTAAAATAATTATGGTTATAATGAAGTTAGACAAAATAAGAAGAGCATAAATAGGTTGATTATACTCAAGGGGTAACCATTGGGTGAAGGTCATCGTTCACATTGCGTGTTGACCATGTTATGCACATAGGCAACCTATGTTTTACACATTTCAAATTTAATTTCGAACTGGAATTGAGAAGAGCATGAACGACATTGTTTAGACGAGTGAGTGCATATGTCGTTGTTGGAGTAGCTTATGCTCACATGGTAACCACTAGGTGAATGACTACATACACATGACATGTTGACCACGTTATGCCCTTAGGCAAAGTACGGTTAAGACATTTGAAATTTATATGCCAACAGTCACGCAGACGTGCCTTAACGACGTCACTTAGATGACTCAATGCATAAATGGTTGTGGAAGTACCTTATGTTCACGAGGTAAACATTGGGTGAAGGACTTCATAGACATGTATTCTTGAGTAACTATGTTAGTGCAACAAGAGTGTTCTAGCACCCCAGGGAGAGGGACATTAGGGACTTGCGACTTTTGTCATTTCATAGGGCGGGGGGTTGACTTGTTGTGTAATATGTCATTCACTTTCAGAAGATTATGGGGAATAGACTATAAACATGTACATGTTTATGTGTAATGCCTGCTTAGTGACTATGATGTACCCATTACATGGATTTCTATATGTTGTTATGTTTTTTGAAGCCATCACAATGACTATGACTTAACCATTTACCGTAGCATGAACTGTATATGACTGTCGAGGTGTTCATCTACCCAGAGGTGACATTAACTATTAAAGTTTTTACACAACTGAACTTACCCATGATGTGCCCATGTGCGTCAGCAATTGTTGAATATGGGAAAAGTGCTATGTTTGCCCCTATTTTGTATGGTCAGAACAAAGCAATTTTCTAAACACTCCTCCACAACACAAACAAGCTTCAACTCTCAAAGGGGACTTAACTTACATAAAACATTTTTACTTCAATACATCAAACTACCTTACATACATTACATATTCAAAATATGGTTCAAGTCAATGCAATCAAACTTTGGAATTGCCTTTGCAGAGCATGTGTCGAGGAACAACAATAACCAAAATAAGTGTGGACAAACTTTCCAAAACAACGTGGGGATTCAAACTTTATGCCATGTTCATCTGCTATGAATTAGCTTCCCCAGGCAACGGCCTACTCACTTAGCTCCACGGGAAACCAGGAACCTTATGTGCATCAAATAAAATAGGAAAAAAAAACACATAGGCGACTCCAAAGGAGAAAAAGGAACCCACTTGTTCATTGTCAAGAAATGTTTGAAAGCTGAGTTGTCACAGGGAAATTGTTGCTCGTAACCGGAGTAGTACTCTCCTTGCCTTTGTTCTTCAGCTCTCTCACTTTTCTGAAGCTCCCACACTCCTCACTCACCTCCAAAAGCCCTCACCTTTGTACATTTTCATCGTCACATCAGGGGCATAACAGACTTTAGCCAAATTTACTGGGATCCAGAGGTGGAAACCCTTTTTCATTTAAATGAGTGAAAATGGGGTGGGCGGAAAGATGATTTCTGGCAGGTTCTTTAAACCAAACACCCTCCTCCAAAAGAAAAATGGCCATTTTCCTTTCCCCTCCCTCCGTTTGAGTCGAACCAAACAGGCCCTTAAGTAGTTTGTATGATACTTTTTATCCATATTAGATTTATAAATATAGGTCTATTCATGAGAAACTATGTGGTGTGTATTTTTTTTCTTTAGAAATAATAAAGAATTTTGTTCTCGCACGTGTTCTGGCCTTTCTTAAAGAAACTTGACACTTGGTTAACGTTTCTTAATAAAGAAGTGTACTTTAGGTCTTCGACAAACCCTACACCTCGTTTTTATTTTGACATCGTAGAAATATGGTCTTCCCTATGATGCTTAGATCAATCCTGTGCCGGAGAACATATCTCTGAGAGTATCATATCGTGTTCTTCAACCAAGTAATTTCACCACCACAGCATATTTCATACTTAAATCCAGCAGCTCCCTAACTCGTGCAGAGAAGGAGATGGAGGGGATCCCTTCATTTAGGTAGTACGCCACATCATCTTCGTTAAGAACTATTTCTTCTTTTTCTGGTGCGAAGTTGCCGTTGTTGAATAGCATATCCCTAAAGGAGGGAACTTGTTGATGCTTTGGGCTAGGAGTACCCATGCTGACATCTTCAATCTCTAGATTTTGGCCTTACACAACATTTTCCTCAGCAGCTTGACAGTTCTCATCGGTTTCCATTCCTGTAGCTACAAAAGCATTCTTGTCTTTTAGTTTGGATTTCTTGGTGGACCTTTTGTCTTCTAGCGGCGGAGCTTCTTCCTTCTCCTTCAGTACAATGTCCAGTGATTTTTCCTCCATGTACAGAATCCTCTTCCTCTCTTTTCACGCAGTCCTCACAGTCCACACCGCCACCGTGAGCGGTGGTGTGGAAGTTCTCTCCTCCTCACAACGGACACTCTTTTTCCCCTTTTTCCTCTTTTCCACCGTGAGTGATGGCTCACTTTTTAGCAAAATACTATTTTCTTACACACATCTAAACTGATCTAGTCAACATTATATTTTACTAATAATTCTATCTAAATTTAAAATTTACAAAAATAATAGATTCTTGCATGTGCAGTAACAGATCTAGAATCAAAATTTCTTTTGTCACTAGTTTTTACTCCTGCGAATTATTTTAGCACAACGGATAAGGTGGTGCTTCAGTGTTGACAAATTCATCAATATATATTTTACCGACCATTATTATATGTGTGTATTGATTAATTCAGTGGGCTATATATACGTATATACTAAAAGCAAAGCTTCCGTCTTAACAGTTCACGTTAGGAATTGGAATCATTTATTTATTTTTCATTTTTATTTTTTAAACCCGATATTTTCATCACTAAAATTTTTAGACCGCCTTGCTATATAAGGGGAGGGTAAATATCAATTTTTGTTTCAGAAATTTTCATAAATAAGTAATTTTATTTTGGAAGTTGTTTTAGAAGCATTATTACCTAGAAAGTGTCAAGAGTAGTTTAATGTAGTCCCAATTTAACAGCACTGTTCGGTCAACCATTACTTGACCTAATTACCCTGATGTGGCTCTACCACACAGGATATTATGCCATGTATTTTGCCACATCATTATTCTGTTAAAAGAAAAAAATCCAAGCTCCCCTCATCCCTTTCCATTTCCTTCACTTTCCTTTCCTTTCCTTTGTCTTTCCTCATCGTTGCCTCTCCCTCACCACCGCCCTCATCATTGATTCCTTGTATTTCTATTATCTGTGGCTATACTTGTTATTAACACATTTCTGTCATTTTTATCAGTACCCTTGACTGGGTAATTTAGAAATCTTGAATCATTTGGTCCAGAAAAAGAACGAATACTGTGTGGAGGTAAGAAAAATGGTTGTTGTCAAGTGGTTACTTGCCTTAAATAATAAATATACCGCCTCGTCATTTCTATATGGTTTTTGGAGCTTGTTATTGTACAGGTGACTCCCAAAACATTGGCTGATGTGAAGGGTGGCACTTTAATCTGTTACGAAGGAAGGGTTCAGGCATGAATCTGTTGTTTATATTTCATTTCTCTACATTTTTTATCTGTTGTTGTAGTTCACAGTTCTGGACTTGTCAAAATGGGCCTTAACCTTCCTATGACCATTTACTTTGATGTAATGTATGCCTTCTACAATTATCACCCGCATATACATGTCATGTACACTTTAACAATTGGTTTGCCCCTCCTCTATTTGATTTCTGTACTCGGGAGAAATTACAAGAAAACTAGGATCAATTAAAATCCAGAGAAAGATTGTTGGCATTAAGTGACAGTTATGTTTGAATGTGTTTAATGCAGCTCCTGGAAATTGCACAAGTCCCAAATGAACATGTAAGCTTCTCAATCTCTCTTCTTCTTCATTAGATATTTTCTAAGGCAACCTACCCCTTTACCAGTGTAGTCAGTAGTTCTAATTGCTCTATAATGAAGTTATGAAGATCATGATTAGCTTTAAATAATTATATTCTTTGCCGCGGCCATTGCCTCTATCTTGAATTGTTGCTATGCGTTATCAGCAGTACTTGAGTGGAGGGCATCTTATCCTCCTCCATTGTATATATTTCATTCTTTTTCAATAACACTTTTTCATTACTCAAATGCATGCGTGAGAGGAAAGATAACATTTGGTTAAACTTTAATGATTCAAAATAAGGGAAGAAAATATTATTAAGCATGATTTCTGATCATTTTCATTGAAATCATTGAACAATTTTGACAATTGAAAATATTACATATCATAGGAGGAATTTATGGGCATTGATTTTTTGTTAGCTTGCACCTTTTTAACTAATGTTCGTTCTACCAGGAAAGCCCTTTATATTAAAATAGATGCAAAAGAATTATCCTCTGCAAACATAGGCCCAATCTCTCGGCATATTTCCCTACAAAAGCAGTAGATGAACATCAGTGATATGAACTGTTAAATTCCTTTAATCATGCTAGACTAGGATAATAGAAGGTATTATAGACTGTATTGTAGGCTATATATAGTGTGTGCTAGAAGCAAATGAAGCTTCTTCTGTGATAGGTTGTATAGGCTAGGCTAGGTTGATAGGCTTTCAATAAGCCATGATTACCTAGGCTCATCCTTTGTGTTTATACACCCTCTTCTCAGATGAAATAAACATGCATTTGAACCATGTTTCTCAAAAAAAACAAAATGTGTCTAGTGTTCTCATTGATGATATAGAGGTTATCCTTTACTGCGAGATAATGACTTCTACAATGGGAATGAGAGCGGAAAATCTGGAAGGGGAATAGTTCTTTAATAGAAAAAGATCTTCTACTGCGAGATTATGACTTCTTGATGATGAAACTTAGCTTCTTGTCTCTTACTTTCATCTTGTATGCCAGTTCTTTGAGAACGCTATAGGAACCAATGTGCCTCGATCCCGGTTCCTTCCGGTGAAGGCAACTTCTGATTTGCTTCTAGTCCAAATTATAAACTTTTCTGACAGAAGGTATGAATTTTGGATATGGATTTGATGTATGTCAGACATAACCAGTTCTCTAGTTTTGCAGTCGGATCTTTACACTTTGCAAGATGGCTCTGTCATCCGTAACCCAGCAAGGGCAAATCCTGAAAACCCTGCTATTGAATTGGGACCAGAATTTAAGGTCAAGATTTACATCACTGATTATCCTGCATTATATGGTGAGAGTAATACTGATTTTCCGACCCTCCTGAACAGGTTAGCGACTTCTTCAATCGTTTCAAGTCAATTCCCAGCATTGTTGAGCTTGACAGTCTTAAAGTGGCCGGTGATGTATGGTTTGGAGCTGGAGTTACCGTCAAGGTATATGATTTAATCCAATTATATTTGAATCTCTTATTGTCGACAATAATTCTAAAGATTACAGTGTTGGATCCTTTCTTTAAAAGGGTAAAAAAATTACTCTACCAAACAAAAGGATATCAAATACAACTGTACAAAGGTAAAAAAATTAATGGCATGCTTATATTGCTTGAGTTTGTCATCCACCTCTCTGGCACTATTTGCATTCAATTGAAAAAGGTAGTTTCGACTTCAGTTTTGATGGCTGCTCAAGATAATCCGATTGTTATTGGAGGGGTGGGTACATGAATGGTAGTGTGCTGAATGCTAAGGTCTGACAAATGCTATTATATTCGCTAACCGGGACTGAGGTAAATAAAAATGATCTTAAGTATCTATCATCATCCTCCCAAGTACCTTGATTTGTTTTTTAGGGGGAAAGTTGTCCTTGCCTTTTTATTTTTTTTTATTTTTTATTTTTGATACTGTCCTTGCCTTTTTAAGTAGCCCATGAAATTAATTATATCCATTTGCATAGTACTTTATCCAAGTTGGCCCAAACTGCATCAAGACCCCATAAGACATACACTAGGATTGAGATATATGAATCTGCATATACATATTCATCATCTATCCTAATTCAGGCTTATTATGTTTGGAATAGCTTATTTTTAGGCGATAAGTGCTTATAAATCGTGATTCATAATATACGAGGTAAGTATGTTAGAGGAGTTTTATCCCGGCTTACGTAATAAGACTTATTATCCAAAAATAAGTGATACCAAACACATACTTAGTCAAAACCCAATCCAAATAAGCACAAGTAAACACTCAAGATTTTGACATCACTTTTATTTCGGGCTTTTTGAGAAAAACGGGCTTATTTGGGCAAAATAAGCCCATCCAAACATTCGCTATATCACATATTAACTGCTTTTTCATTTCGTGAAATATCCTTAAAAAGATCGTTCTTATTATAAGCAACAATGCTTAGACCCTGATCTTTGGTTATTTCGCAATCAAAGCGGAAAGACAAATCAATCACAAAACTAAGAATTCTTAGTTTCAGAACTCAACATGTTTCAAATTATTTTCTTAGGACGAAGGTTCAATTTTACCCATGAATATTTCTCGAAAGAGCTACCAGCACAACATACATTTTTCGGGTGCAAAAATAGCCATGAACATTAAAAAGTAGATCGATAATACCAATTGCGTTAAATTGGACTAACGGCCATTAGTTTTCTGTTAAAAAATAACTCCGTTTGCACAATGGAATTAGTATTATAGGTCTACTTTTTAATGTTCATGGATATTTTTACACATGAAAAATATTTACTGTGCTGATAGCTCTTCCAAAAAATGTTTATGGGTGAAATTGAACCTTCGCCCATTTTCTTAAATGGCAACTCTTAATATGATTAATATGATTTTGGTTAGTTTTTGTTGTGAGAAAGAAAAATAATGTTGAACCTTCTCCTTATAATTTGCATTCATTAAGAAATTTTAGTTATCTCTTTATACTTATGGCTACAAACAAGTTCGTGAATCTCACCAAGCAAGCGAATTGATTGGGTGATCATACCAATCATTATTCTGATTATACTGAGAAGTTATTATCACATATTTACGTAAGATTTTGTATGTTTCTTTCTTTCTTCGTTTATTTTTGAATTTCTTTTCTATTTGCTTTCTGACGCTTCTTGTTTTCTGTTGGTGCTTAAGGGCTTGTTTGGTATGAGGGGAGGGAAGAAAAAGTGGGCGGAGGGAAAATTTTGTTTGAAATGGATTTGAAAAAATGAAAGACATGGGGTATGAGGTTTTTAATTAATTTTTCTTATTTTTTTATACTATATATTTTCTTCAATAAAATTTTATTACCCCACTTCTTCAATCTTTTAAAATTCAACTCAAAAAAATTTTCACCCCACCCACTTTCTCTTCCCTCCCCTCCCCTTAGACCAAACAAGCCCTAAAGGACAAAGTCAGTATTGTTGCAAAAGCTGGTGTGAAGCTGGAATTACCTGATGGAGCCCAAATTGAAAACAAGGTATTCCACTACATATATGGAGCTTGCTTGTTAGATTTTTGCATGACCTTGTCATTTTAAGGACCTCTAATAATGTTCGCTTAAAAAAAGTACCTATAAAATACGAATTATTATGTGCACGAAATAAATGGTCCCAAAGACCTCTGAACTATCCTTGGTCTCAAAGACGAAAGGATCATACCGGATAATGCTATGCCCTCTTAATGATGTATTTTTTGTCTTGAGTTTAAAAGAAAAAGAAAATGAGAGAGAAACTTTTTGTCGATGATGTCTAAATACATAGCGTTGTTCATCATTTTTGTTGCCTATATGGTAAGCCTCGAACTTGCACTAGTCTGAGATGTGTTGGGTTGTGATTTGTAATTTTATGAACAGTGGACTTAAATTTCATTATGCTATACATATATTGGTATGCTGATTTTTGATATTAGCAAAAACTTGCATTCACTTTTACTTTTATCACATAGCAAATAAAAAAATCTTTGTCAGTTAAAATTAACAATTTCAAGTAATGTCCGTCTAATTTTTTTCCATCAATTTATATGTTACTAATTCGAACTTTCAAATAATATAGTTGTAAGTGTAAATAACAATATGGCCTCACTTATCTTAATATGAATTGACTGAGATTTGTGCTTGTTTATAAAAATAATTTTTATAAATTATTTTTCAATTATATAATCTTAATATGGTTAGTTTCAAATGATAATTTTTTATGTCAATTATTATGATTATTGAAAATCAAACTTAATATGTTAATAAAGTTGAAGCAAAAGGATAAAAAGACAATTTATAAAATTAAAGAATCAAAATGCAACCTTATACTATAAAGTTAAATGATTATAGATATATTTTGCGAAAATCTCAAAAAAAAAGATTTCCAAAATTTCAAAATCTTAAATCAGGTTTGGTTCCTATAAATGGTAAGGAATTTACTATATTTAATAAGAAATTCACAACTTATTTTAATAGGAAGTTACTGATTTGATACTTTGAAATTTTGAAAGTCTTTTTTTGAGATTTTCCCTTATATTTTTGCCTAAATATCTAGGTTCATGATTCCTTCAAAACGTGTTTTTTCAATCTATATATTTAATGATACTAAAAGTTTAAAACATAAAGTAATTTAATAAAATTAATTTTTTTTTCTTAATCGATAATACATAGATGATATCTTACTAAAATTATCTCTGTAATTGTGCATGTGTGCGTGTTTTTATTTACTCATGAATTTTGTTCTTGCCTTGATTATTTTGCTAATTGCTTGCTTAGATGAGAGCTTCCACTCATATAAGACAGCTTTCATGCTAGTGGATCACACAACCTTTGCAAAACTATTTCAAATACCATGGGAATCATAATATAAAGTGGATTTTATATTAAAGATGTGAGATAATACTTTTTTTTTTTTGGGGCCAAAGAGAGATAATACTAACTAAAGTATCACATTTGTGTACAAAGATTGAGTTATCTTAGTAATAGTTTGTGAATAATGTAGTTTGACACAAATTTTATTTTATATAGGGTAAAGGAGTAAAAATATTTATTATCTTTTTTCAAAAGAGTTACTGGCACTAAAAATAAATTTTGGGTGTAAAAATACTTATGATGATTCCAAAATGGCCCTTAAATATCATTTTCATTAAATTCCTCTATGTTGACCGTTCGATTCAAATTTTGGACCAAATAAAGTGAGAGTAGAGGAGAAAAAATGTCCTCTATCTTTTTCAAAAAGAGCTACAGGCACTATAAACAAATTTTGGTTGCAAAAAAAAAATACCTATGATGATTTTTAAAAGGGCCCTAGAATGCTATTGTCGTTAAACTCATTAGACAACTGTTTTATTTTGACCTGTGAACCACATTATTTGTCCAGTTGTACTCCACCCTGGAGGTCAACGTTACCGTTGTTCCACTGGGGCACGCTCAATGTTGTAATTCCTATCAGGTGGGAGTTTGGATCTTGCCGGTAGTGGAATTAGCATAGGCGATGTGAAAATTGGTTGAAGATGAAGATTAGTGGAAGATGTTGCCGCTACATAGGGTTTAGATCTTGCCATTGTAGATCACGCAGGTGTGATTCTCATGAGGTAGGATCTCTTGCATGGTAGTGGCAAAAGCAAAGGTAAAAGAGGGTGTGTGAAAATTGAAAGGGCAATTAAATTAAAAATGGGAAAGGTCTGTCATACAATCAAAATAACCAGGGTGGATTATAACTAGATAAATAGTGGAGCCCACAAGTCAAAATAAACTGCTGTTTGATGAATTTAACAGCAATGACATTTTTGAGCCCTTTTAAAATAGACATAGGTATTGTTACACCCAAAATTTGTTTGTGGTGTCAGTAGCTCTTTTTTAAAAAGATAGAGGGTATTTTTATTTATTTACCCTCGCTTATTTGGTTAACAGTTTGAACCAAACGGTCAACATAGATGAATTTATAGAGTCATTTTATAATGATCATAAGTATTTTTGCTACCAAAATTTATTTATGGTGCCCATAGCTCTTTTTGAAAAAGATAAAAGATAGTTTTGCTCCTTAAAATTTTTTTTATATATTAATATATTTTTAAGTAGGAATATATATTTTTAGTTTATAATTATTTGGATGGAGAGCAAATGAAAGATTAGGGGTGTTCAAAACCGGGACCGGGACCGGGATCTACCACTCCCGGTCCCGGTCCCGGTTTTTGGCCGGGATGCAAATTGCATCCCGGTCCCGCTCCCGGTCCCGGTTTGGTCCCGGTCCCGGTAATCCCGGCCGGGACCGGGATCAAACCGGGAATCCCGGTTTTTTTTAAAAAAAAAAATAAATTTAAAAAATATTATTATTTTAGTTAAATTTTCTATAATTTAGTGTTTAAAGTAATTATTTAACATCTAATAAGGCCATAATAATCACATAAATTGATCTAGAATTGAAAAATAATATTTTATTATTATTATTATGATCACCTTCATCATTTTTATAATTATTTTTATATATTATATAGTAGGATTAGTATCACAATATATATAATTTAACTCCAACTAAATATGTGATACACATTTTATCAAATGATAACTTAAATTATGGGATAAAAAATACAAAAATAAAACAATAACTTAGTTTTTAAGAAAAAAATTTAAAAATAAAAATAAAAAACCGGGACCGGGACCGGGACCGGGATCACAAGGTATGTGACCGGTCCCGGTCCCGGTCCCGGGTCCCTTAGATCCCGGTCCCGGTTTTCCCGGTCCCGGTCCCGGCCGGGACGGGAAATTCCCGGGATCAAATTTCCGGGACCGGGACCGGACAACCGGGACCGGGACAATTTGGACACCCCTATGAAAGATGAAAGAAAATTAGGAAAAATTGGAGAGAAAACTTGCTTTGGGAAAATTTGGATGGGAAGAAAATGAGAGAGGAGTACTTTTCTCTTGTCCTTGTAACACAAAAAAAAAAAAAAGAAAATGAGAGAGGAGAGGAAGGAGTGGGCCCCCGCTATTTTCTATTGGGATTTGGAAGCGATTGGGTGTGTGGAACATCACTGTCCCCCCGGGTGCAAAAGTTCTCCACCGCCTAGTTCCGAGTTCGCGTGGCAGTCCTCTCACTGTCGCCGTCCGTCAAGCCGTTGCCGCCGACGCAGTTTGGTAATTGCTGTCTTCTTCAAGCATCGTCATCATCTTCTTCTTGAGGGCTGCCCCTTTCTTCACTTTGTTGAATTCGTGCTGCGTTCTCCTTCAGGCTTATGCCCTGCTCCTGCCCTAACGCTGTGTTAAAATTATTCGGCGGCTCTGCTCCTGCCATTTTTGTTCTGGTTTGTTACTTCAATAAAGTCTGTTCGATAGCTTTGGCGCCGATTTTGTTCTGCTTTGTAATGGAGACCAGTATATTGCATAGTCTACCCGATAGCTTTCCAAGGCTAATGAAAAAAAAAGGAGTAAACTGAGAAGAGGGGTCAATGCGGAAGCATAGCCAATCATCATCATCCATAAAGGATATTTGCCAACTTATGTATCTTTATTGAGTTTGGATACCTTTGCATGTGGTGTGGTTCAAGTGAAGGAACATGAATAATCCACTACTCACGCATTTCAGCACATCATAAATTCCTCAGGGTAACAGGTCGGTCTAAGTATTTCCTTCTTCCTCTCTCTTGATTTGCTTTTCATGATCTCTCATTCTCATAGTTAAAACAAAACAATATTTTCATCAATACGAAGTAGAAGAGTGTGATTTTCCCCCCTCGAACGATAGAATGCCAGTTCCTTGCTTTTGTGTATAAGGTTTTCTCTACATTTTTTCCAAAGTAAAATAAGATTCCATTGTTGTTTAGACCAGAAGAAAGGCGAACATGTTCACCAATGACCAGAGGCAAGAAGAGCGAACTGGAAAATGTGGAACCCCAAGACTGCAATACCTTCAGGCACTTGTTCTTCTTTCTTTCCAGTTAATCATAAAAACATTTCTTTTCATCCGATACTCCGTGATTTTCATTTTGTGTGTGTGTGTGTGAGAAAATTGAATCATCAACTCCTTGATCTCTTTAACATATGCTCTATGTTATTTATCCTTCAGGATGGGCAACTATTTAAATTTATTGCTTTGATGTTTGGAACCTAAAAGTCGTAAACTTTTGTTTCAGGAATTGGTGACTCAGTTTCAGCGCGTAACTCAAGATGGTACGGAGTACTTTATGCTGTTTTATTTTGTTTCTTGAATTCACTAAGATTGAGCCCATAATATATTTTATTATCCCCATGAAAGCAACACTCTAATCTATCCTCCTAGATAATTTGGCATTGCGTAGGAATGAAATACCCTATTGATGGTTGGACTCGTTGTGAGTGAAACTATTGTCTTTACACCATAACAAAGAAATAGGAAATAATGCAGAATGATAGAAAACTTCTCCTAACCATTTGATGCGCTGGATATCTCTGAAACCCGCTCCATAATTTAATTCCTTGACAATTGCTTTCTCAAATCTTCGTACATATACCCAAAAATCTCTAACCAAGTCCCCTTAGCCTCCCCTTCTGCCCCCATGTGTCCATGGCTCGCTTTCCATGATATCTACACAACCATCCTCGATGTCTTTCCCTCTGATATATGCCTAAGTCACAGTGGTTCACTGTGAACTTGATGAGAGTGTGTTCATGTCCTCTTCCCAGGAATTTCTTTTGTCTCGATCATTTGTACAGTTCCTTACATGCATTTGAAATATTGTCACTATGTGATGGAAATATTATGTTTAAAATGTTATCCTTGCAAATTTTGTTCTTCTTTATAGTAAGAGTTGTACTGTTAACGTCTCATGTTAAACTAAGCAGCTTGTAAGAGTCGAACAAGGCCTAGCATGTAATCATAAGTCATTTGATTCTAATCCTAAAATTGATGTATAGAGCTACTAGGGAGCTATTTGGGGAGAGAAATTCTCTCTTCCTCTGTTATCTGAATGGATAAATGCCTCAAATGTTTGTAAATTGTAGTGTTCTGCTTAATGAGATTCATGATACACTACTCCCACCATATCAATGTTTCTTGTTTTTGCAGAGACAAGAGAGAAAATAGTGGCAAATTTGGCGAACTTTGCCTATGATCCTTACAATTATAACTTCTTGCGTCAGGTTTCATACAACTCTCTTCTTGCTAGAAATATCCATGTTATGAACTACAACTCCATTGCTCACTACTGTTGGCTTTGTAACATTTTTTTTAATGTGATATATAAGCAGCTCAATGTTTGGAACTTTTTCTGGACTGCATAACTGAACCCAATGAGAAGCTTACGGAGTTTGGAATTGGAGGAATATGCAATGCTTGTGCAGGTAAGCGCAGTTTCACCTTTTGTGATGTCGCCATCTATACCTGATAATTTTTATATTTACTTGACAAAAGTAGAAGCAACATTTTGCAGATCCGACCAATTCTAATATTGTAACTCTGTGTGGTGGGATTACTCTTGTCATTCAATGTTTATCAAGCCCAGTTAGTAACACTGTAAGGGTGATAACTTAGTTGTTGAGTATGTTTCAATTTCCTCTTATGTTTAAATTTTATGCAAGCATGTTGTATATAATTCACTATGTCATAACTCAAAATGCATTTTCTTTGAAAAAATTAATCTATATGCTGAATATTATTTTAATGTGTTTGATATTAAAAAACAGATGATGAGGCTGTTTGTTTACCGTTTTTAAAAAAACTCTTAAAGAAATAAAACAAAAGAATTTTTTGTTACCTGTTATCCATTCAGAGTTTTTAATCACTGTTTTCTGCATTTTACAGCAGAATATACAGAGAGCAACTTGGAGTTCTTTCCTGTGTTTTGTTTTCTTTCAGAAACACGGGAAAAGTCGAAAGATTTTTTTAAGAATATTATTGTCCTTCCTTCTTTTGAAAACATCTTTGAAACTGTTTCATAAAATTGAAACTCAAAATAAAAATAAATTAAAAGGATACTACAAAATTGGTCCAATTGTCCATTTTATGTTTTTTTTTTAATATGTTAGGAGATGCTCGTTATGGAAATTCATAGCCACCAAAGTCTCACCTATTTATTAATAGTTTTTTCATTCTTAAACTTGCTTGTGGGAACTACTAGTAATTTCTTCAGTGGTGCTGAAAAATCACAAGTTAATTTACTTTTATATAAGTTCCAGATATTGCCTGTGATGGTTAACCAAAAGTTCTTACCACATGATATTAGGTGAATTTTGCATTTGGGGCTCTTTACTATATATGCAACGAATCCAACAAGGAAGAAGTTTTAAAGCCAGAAGTAGTGGATGTGATCAAGAGATATGCAGATGCTGAAACAGTTAGTGTGAGCTTCAGTAATCTTGCTAAAGCTTTTCTGGACAAAGTGAACTTGCACTAGTTTGGTGCTTACAATACTCATCTAATTTGGGAAAATGAGCCACTTTAGTTACTGCATGGGAATAGTATACTTCATTTTATATTTTATATTATATTGATAAGATTTCTATATGAAGAAAAGTTGGTGTGGTATATGTTATTGAAGAAAAAAGGATAAAGGTGTATACTTACACATTATCTTTTTCAAAGTGTTGCTGGCCTCGTAATCAAACTTTAGATGTAAAAATATACATAAATTTTTTAAAATAGAGTAAAATTGTTATCTTTATTGACTTCGTCAAATGTTTGTTACTTTTTGAAACATATTTTTTGTAAAGGTGTAAAAATATCTAGTTTTTTGTCAGAAAGTATTGCCCGCACTATATGCAAACATCAAGTGTGAAAGTACTTATATAATATTAATCCTAAATGTTATCTTCTCTCTCTTCTCTGTAAAGGTGCAAAAATACCCCACATCTTTTTCTCATTTTATTTTGTTTTTGAATTAATTACAAACTCAGTTAAAATGAGAGAATATTTCTCCTCTTTAATTAAAAAGAACGTAATTGAAAAGCTATAACTTTGAATAAAATTTAAATAATTTTTTAATTAGAAATGTTATTCATTTATTTATTTATTTTTGTATAAAAATTAAAAAGAAACCAGTGAGAGTGAGCTAAGAGTGAGCTAATAGGTTAAGGTGAAATGGGTGGGTTGGATTCTCTCAGAATCTTTTATCTCCTTTTCTTTTTAGAATCTCATCTCCACCCTTAGATTAAAAAAAATAGATGGTTCAAATTTCATATTTTATAAAATTATTATTTTAAAGTTAAATAAATAAATTTAAACTGTTAAAATATGACTTACACCATTCATAACTGTAACACAAACAAAATTTTTAAAAAATTAAATTATAAAATAAAATAATAATAGTTTTAGAAAATATTAAATATAAACTATTTATTTTTTTATTTGAGGGTGGAGATGAGATTCTGAGAAGAAAAAAAGATAAAGGAGGGTGATAAGCTAGATGTTGACTATATTTCAATATGTCGGCTAATGGTGACAACCTATTCACCCTGTAGAGAAGATGAAATAATAAACTAGGCTTGGTCAGGTTGCTTAATTGCTGTGTGATGCAATTTCCTCGTGTTTAAATTATATTCAAGCATGTTGTATATAATTTACTTTGTCATAACTCAAAATGCATTTTTTTAAATGAAACTTAATCTACATGCAGAACAATATTTTTAATTTGTTTGATATTGAGAAACAGATCACGAGGTTGTTTGTTTACTGCTTTTAAAAAACTCTAAAAGACATAAAACAAAAGAATTTTTTGTTACATCTGTTTTCCATTTAGAGTTTTTAATAACTCTTTTATGCATTTTACCTCAGAACATACAGAGAGTGTGAAAGGAAGTGTAGGGAAAGAAGAAGAAAGAGATAGGAATAGAGAAGAATAGTGAGAGGGAAGCGGAAAGAATAGAGAGACTGGAACTTCTCTGATTATTCATTCATCATGTAAACCATAGAGATACAATGAAGAGTTATATGCCTTATATAGGCAACACCTCAAGAACATTAACCCTAACTAACTGCCAACGGCTATTAACAACTAACCTTACACATCTGAGAGCAACTTTATTATGTTAGAAGATGTAAAATTGAAACTCAATAAAAATAAGTTAAAGGAGCACTACAAAATTGGTCTAGTTGTCCATTTTTTGTTTCTTTATTATGTTAGAAGATGCTCGTTATGGAAACTTAGCCACCAAGTCTCACCTCTGTATTATTAGTTTTTTTTCATTCTTAAACTTGCTTGTGGGAACTACTAGTAATTCTTCAATGGTGCTGAAAAGTCACAAGTTAATTTATGTTTATACAAGTTCCAGATATTACCTGTGATAATTAACCAAAAGTACTTATCACATGATTCAAGGTAAATTATGCACTTGGGCTCTTTATATGTAACGAATCCAACAAGGAAGAGGTTTTAAAGCTAGAAGTTGTGGATGTTACCCAGAGATATGCAGATGTTGAAATGGTTAGTGTCAGCTTTAGTAATCTTTCTAAAGCTTATCTGAACAAACACCTATCTATGAACTTGCGTTAGCTTGATCCTTGTAATATGCATCTAATTTGGAAAAATGAGCCACTTTATTTACAGCATGGAGGTAGTATACTTTATCTTATATTTTAGATTTTATATTTTATATTCATATTGTTAAGATGGGTGTGTTGTCGTGTAGGAAAAAATAGGAAAGATAGGATTTCTAATGATTGTATATGATCAAATGTTGGTGTGGTATTTATTGAAGAGAAAATAGTTGAAAATTATTTAAATTGATGAGAAGGTTGATGGAGGCACTAATGAATTTATGGTTTGTGGCTTCGAAAAAAGAGGAAGATGAGAGCCAAGAAGAACACTAATGATAGTTACTATATGGGATCTATTAGTGGATAATATGATTTAGTTGTTGATAGAGCACAATAACATTGTGGGATCCATGTAACTAATTAACCTCATTTAGTCGGATAAGGCGTTGTTGTTGTTGTTGTTGTTGTTATATTAGTGGATAATACATTTAAAAATTTGGTTGTTGAGAGCATTATATCATGATGCCATCCATATAACTTATTCTATTTATTGGGATACAACTTTCTATGGTAGCATTAATTAGTATTGCTCCATATAAGAGAAAATACAATTGATCCTTAATATATTGGCTTTGTATCTTAATCAATATCTCAAAGTAATTGAAGAGTGAAATATTTTCGTAAAACAAAAATATACTTGGAGAATGAAATAGATAGTGTTATGTATATCTTATTGTTCCTATAGAGGTCTTTGATCGCACATGCGTATATACATATTATATTGTTGGAAACATACTCAACGGTTGATCCAAACTTTTGGTGGAGTCATTGGTAGCACTATAATTTTGTTAACAATTTTCACCATCATAATCTTTTTATTTCTTTTATATAGATAACCATGTAAAAATAATCTTCAATTTAAAAAGAAATTTCCAACATACATTCAATATAATCTTCAGGTTGGAGAATCTCGCAAGATCGATCCTGCCAATCTTTCTCCATCTCTTGGATACCCAAGCCACGATGCTTATTCCTTTCGTCCTTACTAGCTTTATAACTATCCAACCTGGAGCTGTACCATGAGTATTGCACTTCTTGGCCGGAATAAGTTTGGATGCGTGGATGTTACTTGTAAAAGAGACAATCAACAAGATGATATGAAAGCCACTTGGGTCCATTGCAATGCAGTTGTTCTCTTGTGGCTGATTAATTCCATGGATAAATCACTTTGTGGCAACATTACCTTCTTCGAAAGTGCATGTTCCATTTGGGAGGATCTCAAGCAGCGTTTTGATAAGGCTAATGACTGCAAGGTGTATGGCCTCCATCATGTGTTTAATACTCTTAACATAGGGCTCTCTATATGTTGTTACATACTATTCTCGACTCAAGAGTTTATGGGAAAACTTTGATGGCTTAGTCACTCATCTTTCATGCTAGTATCAAACCTCACAAGAATATGGCATGATTGTACAAGAACAACGGCTTTTCCAATTCTTGATGGGGCTAAATGATGGCTATAATCAAGCTCGTAGTCATGTTGTTGTCACCAATGCCTACTATCAATCTGGCTCTGATACCATGACTGGCAATGTGCCTGGTCTCACCAAGGATGACATGAAGCTAGAGATTGAAGATGGCAAGATACGTAATATAAGCGGACACAGGAATAACCAACTGAAGAAGGAATCTGATACCTAGCACCTAAATTAGCGTGGCAGCTATAGTTTCTCCAGGTGATTCAAGCTTACAAGGGAAGCTCAAGTTGATCAGATGCATGTTGTGAGTGAACAATGGTGTACTCACTCTCACCATGCCTAAGGAAGGAATTAAGAAGCCGGACATTCTTATTATTCAAAGTTTCGTAGGATGCGCCGCTCTCCCCTTTGATGTTATTATCTTTGATTTAAACATTTGCATGGATTAGGAGGAGACTCCAATGACTCACGAATTTAAGGTCGATGTGCCTAGTTCGATTACACCATGCCCAAGGAAGGAATTAAGAAGCCGGACATTCTTACCATTCAAAGTTTCATAGGATGTGCCGCTCTCCCCTTGATGTTATTATCTTTGATTTAAACATTCATATGGATTAAGAGGAGACTCCAATGACTCACAAATTCAAGGTTGATGTGCCTAGTCCGATTAAGCACGATGTGCAAAAGTAACAAGATACTTCATATAAATAGATATCACTCTCACCTTTAGGACAATATCCTTGCTGGCATATCAACCTGAACCTAGCTCTGATACTGATTGTAATATCAACTTTGGGGCCCATCACCCCATCGTCCTCGCTAGCACATCAACCTGAGCCAGCTCTGATATCAATTATAACATCATAGCACCTTGTTTTTTATATTGTCTATTTTAGAGCTTTTGTCACCCCTCACGGTTTTAAAACGCGTCGAGAGATGAAGGTATCTAAACCCTTATATTATTGTTTCTATAAATCTAGTTGTGATGTATGTATGAATCTGTTATGAGTTGCTGAAATTTTCAATAGAATCTCCTTCCTTTACTTATTTAATTCACTTTTAGCTTTTGTCTCCATATTTATATATAAAATTGTGCATCATCTTTGAAGGATTCATATATATTAGATTTTTGTCGCTCAATGAAATAGCTAAAAGCAAAATATTAGTTTTTCTTGGTGGGGTGGGTTGAGGAGTGAAAAGTATTCTTCATAGATTAAAGCAAAATACTATTTTTGCACACATCTAAACTCATCCTTTGATCAGTCAACATCATATTTTGTAAATAATTCTATCTAAATTTAAAATTTACATTGTATGACTTTAATTTAAAAATATTTATTCGATTTAAAAAAATTAATTAAAAAACCTGAAACTGTAGTAAGGGTACTAAGGGACATTTGAATTTCAAACTATCTCGAATTTAGCCAGTTTTTTAAGAAGTTGAAATTTGTAAGTAGTTTGATGAAAGATTAACATCTATGATCCTAAACTTTTAAGATGGAGCCCAAACAAAAAGAAAAGAGTAAAATATAATGCAGAAGATTGGTCGTTTGTTTATTACTATTTAATATTTAATATAATAATAATATTTTTAATATAATATAATATCTTAATCATTAAAAGCCAATATAATGTTAAATAAATTAAGTGGGGAGGAAGCGAAGACAGGGGTTAGTGGAGGCAATTGAGGCTAGGAGTGTGCAATTTTTTCCCGTTCTGGTCTTACCGTCTCGATCCCGAGTAAAAATCCCGTCCTGAAAATTTCGGGACGGGAAAAGTTCGGGATTGAGAAATTTTTTTTCGGGATCGGGACTTCCCGATCCAAAAAATATATATATATATATATATATATATATTATGTATATTTTTTTAAAATATTTAAGAAAGCAAGACCAAATGCAAAATAAAATGTGAAAATCTCTAACATCCTCAAGGTAATATCTATTCTTTTAGTTAATTTCATTTACTATTTATTAAATAATTCTAATTTAATAAATATACTAAACTAAATAAAATAATTGTCCAATATCATTAGTCTCCAAGAAAACATAAAGAAAAGAATAATTTTAAGTATAAGTCCACAATATAAGAACAAAACCTTGATAATATATATGCTGTGAACAAAGTTCAGCCAAATCGAAAGGGGCAGGTAATTAGGAGAAAGAGAATCCGACCAGGCCATCTTAGTAGTAGTTTAAAAACAATTTGAACAATACAAACTTACCACGCAGATTTGGTGCTCAGGGAAGCAGATACATTCTCCGCAGACAGGAACATTGTGCACGAAGCAATACAACTTAGTAGCCTGTACACCAAAGAAAACCCAACCCATAAGTCAATAGTTCGTATGCAAATTCAATTCACCGGTGCATGTGAAAAATACAAAACTAGCTTCGGCCACAAGGCCTGATAATGGAAACCAAATTCACAACAACGATAGGCCCATACTGATTAGTTCTAAGTTAAAATCCAATAATCAGCTCATGCTTCTGTTTCAAACACGCATTTGTGTGAAAATCAAACTAATGCTTGAGCTCATAGATCACCCATGATCTGAAGTTACAATACCAATCTGATCTACCTATCGGTTTATAAATCAACCAAGTCCATGTGGGTATAAGACTAATGATATATTTGGACAATCTAGTTACTGTAATTTAGTTAATTTCATTTTTTAAGCATGTATTGGACCAATAATATATTTATATTTGACTAATTTGGTACAATATGATATTAGACAAATTATATATTTATACTAGACTAAAGAAAATAAAACAACAAAATTAATATAGGAATTTTTTTTTAAAAAAAAGAAATCAGGGATCGGGAAATTCCCGATCCCGATCCAGAACATTTCTCGTCCCGTTGGGATGGAAAATTTTCGGGATCGGGATCGGGAATGAAAATCATTCCCGAACCCTTCTCGGGATCAGGATCGGGAATGGCATTTCCCGATCCTGATCTCGATCCCGAGCACCCCTAATTGAGGCACCATTCCAAATTACATTTCTTATTCTGATTGATTGATGCATTTAAATATTTAGACCAAAAGATTTAATATCAGGATCATATTTTATAATTATGACCATTTTGCAAATATATGAATTGAATTTGAACCTTTTTCATTGCTTGGGTGAGCAGAGAACCAAACCAGTAGTATGACTGGAGACAGGATCTAAAGTCTAATATGTTTTGTGGGGAGAAACTTCTGGTTAGGGGTGAGCGTTCGGTTTTCAGTTCGATTTTCGGTAAAAACCAAAAAAACCAAACTACTAAAATAAAGGAAATTCTAAAACCGAATCGAATAATCGAAATAACCAAACCGAAATAACCGAAATTAGTCGGTTCGGTTTCAGTTTTGTGAGGAAAAACTGAAATTTTTTTAGCTTTCATTTTTTACTTCAAATATCTGAATTTTCAACCAGAAAAAAGTAATACAAATTATAAAATTGAACAACCTCATCAAGATCTAAAGAAAGATGATATAAAATAAAGTATAAACAACATATTATATATATGATTAATGTCGTTTGGAGTATCCAATATTCCAATAATGTTACAAAAAATAGGAAGGTTTTTTAGAGATGCAGAATAATTGTATTCAACATTACTTAATCCAAAGAAAGCATAACAAAAGTTTAAAAAGATGAATATCCAATGATATATCATTCTTTGTCTTGCATCTGGTTTTTCGATGGTGATATGCTCTTTTCGATTTTATGGTTTAAACCATGGTTTAAACCAAAACTTTTTTAAAAAAACCGAATTGAATCGTATATCGAAGAAAACCGAACAAAAAAACCGAATATGCACCGAAAACTGAAAAAACCGAACCGAAAAGACCGAAATTAATTCGATTCGATTCGGTCTTCGGTTTCGGTTTAATTTTGCTCACTCCTACTTCTAGTGGACCTCTCCATATGATTATTTGTTCCATACCCTACCTTCAAATTTGAAAAGAAAAAACAATAGTACTATCTAATTTACAAAAATAATAGAAGATACTCGCATGTACAGTAACATAATTAAATTTCATTTTTTTTTCTCCTTTTGTTGATGCATCGTTTTTCGTTTTTGTCTTTTTGACGCCTGCAAATTATTTTAGCACAACGGAGAAGGTGGGGCTCCAGTGTTTACAGATTCTGAAATTCATCAATATATTTTACCAACCATCATTGTATATATATGTGGATTGATTAATCCAGTGCCTTAAGTGGGCTATATATATGTGTGTCTATTTTTAAAAGAAAAGCTTCCGCCTTAACAATTCATGTTAGGATTTGGAATCATTTTTTGATTTAATTTTTTAAACCGGATATGTCCATCACTAAAATTTTCAAACCGCCTTGCAATAGAAAGGGATGAAAAAATTTGAGATAAAGTTAATTCCTCAATCCTAATAATTTTACCTAATATTTAATCATGTCCCTATAATTTTTTTTAATGAGTTCTTACAATTTCCTCAGTTATATCCATTAGTTTTTACGCTCATAATTTATCAGTTAGGATTTATATGGATGTTGAATAAGCGACAAATAAGCCGCCACACAATACAAAATGAAAGGAAGGTTTTTTAAAATTCACTCGATGAAATGAAATTTATTTATTACTGACATAAAATAAAAAGTTATTATGCTTATAACTGCCTTCTTGCATCTATATATAATATGAACGCCTTAATTCTTGCAATTCCCACTGTTTTATTTTTATAATAACAAGTTGGCTAAATTACACGCAATTTTCCTGAATTTAGAACCATGTACAAATTTTAAAAATTAACAATAAACCTCTAACAAACATTTAAATCTATGTATATAACTCTAAACTATATCAATTTCATACACTCTTAAACTTTATTTTTACATACATATAATCTCTTCAAACTTCGAGTTATATGCCACTAAACCTCCGAAACTTTAAGTAATTTCTAAATGAGTAATTAATGAAACTAATACTATATGAAAGCTACTATATAAATGAAAGAGTTAAAAGAGATTTATTGTAAAGTTTCAAAGACTGAAAATTGTTTACATGTAACACAAAGTCAGGAGATTCTGCATCATTAACCTAAAATATTTGGGAAAAATGGATTGTGAAAAGTGGAAACTTATATAGGTAGTAATAAAGTACTTACAAATTATCTATCAATAAAATTAGTATATTAACAATTTAATTCTAACCAATGCTCTTAGAGGAATTAATTAATTCATCATATGATTGCCAATTCGAGTAAGCTTCAATGAGTTGCAATTTAGATTTCTAATCCTCCTTTCTACAACTCATTTTTAGTTAAGCTTGGTTTTCAAATGTGATTAAACCTCTAAATAATCTAGAAATTATTTCATATCCCAACCACAACAACTTCTTGATTTGATATTTGCCAGGTTCATGCAATGCAAAAAACTACTTGCTATTTAAAACCCAAAAAAAAAGATTATATAAATATATGGGGTACATATGTGTGTGTACATAATTACATATATTATATATATGGTATTTTCTTCGCTTACGACCAATTGGGTAATTATAGTAATTTTTAAGCGATGTAGTTTGAAAAATAAAGGGTATAAACTATTAAAGTGAATGGACTGGGTTCGTGGATTCGGATGGACCCATAAGAAACGTTATTGATGGCTACAGATATGGGCCAAAGGCCCACAGTAACCATGATAAAGTTGGTGTGAGGCCACCCCCTTCCTAACCTTCATATCATCATCAAAATTCCAACAATTGAACCTTTTTTATACTGCTCTAATAGTAATCTTCTTCGATAATACTCCTTCTGATAATTAATACAAGAGTTAGTTGCATTTCTTTTAAAGAAATTAAGAAACTTAAATAAGTTACATTTAATTATTTATATTTTTTATTTTTCTCTGTATTAATTTGTTTGACTTATAAACTGATATATAATATAATAATATACAATATATGTAATGATTAAATAATTTATTTAGTTTAATTAATATCTAAAAAATTCAATTGATTCTTATATTAAAGATGGAGGTAGTAATAATATATTGGTTGTATCATTGATTCAATAATTTGTTCCAGGGAAGGAGTTAATTACACGAAAATTATTGTTTGTGCAGTTTAGCTCCTCTAAATTTGGCTATTGTCATTTTTGTAATTTTTAAAAACTTTTTATATGAAATTATTCTTTATGTCATATTTTTCTTCAAATTAAAAAATAATAATTATAAAAACTATAAAAAAAAATATAGTTTGGATGCTTAATTTTAAACCTTTGAGAAACAGAAAATTGTGTGGCACATAACATGAAAGTAAGAGGGATTATTGTATTACGTAACATCAGGTCCTTAATGAAAAATGTATTAGAGGTGCGTTAACGTTGTAATAAAGATGTTCTTTTTTTTAAATAAATGGATATCCCATAGTGCCCACCACACAACATGATCACAACTTCGTGCGTGACCATCCATAAACGTTACTTTCAATTATTTTTGGTCCACACTTAGTTTATTTTTTAAGAAAAAAAATATTAATTTCGTTAAAGAGGCTCTTCAACCATTACATATGGCCATGGCCATGCATGCCAAAGCCCACTTAATAAATTGCTTCAAAATGATGACCCCCACAAACACATCCTGTTTAGTATAATGGAATTGGGCACATGGAAATGGAATTGGAGCCCAATTCTATGTTTTGAGCATGTTTGGTAGCATGAAATTTAAAACAATTCCATTTCCATATCAATTAAAATATATGGATTTGACTTTCACCTAAAGATTTTCAATTCCATGTCCTTATTCCCATTTTTAACATCTGCCTCTTCCCTTTCAACTTTCACATTTTCCCAGACCATCTCCCTCTTCCCCGGCCTTCCACTACAGGTGAGGTCCACTGGCAACTTGTGCTTGCAAATTCGACGGTGGCCGCATCTGCAACGATCTTCTCTGACGATGAGGGCCAAAGGTTGTCTTCAAACTTGCAACCTACAAAATCTAATTTCTAATATCAAATTATAATTTTATAATTTCATATAGCAAAAAATCTACAAAATTAAACTGATTAAAATTAACTATTAAGTATTAATTATTCTCTACATTGTTACAGTCATATATTGACAAAACTCAAAACTTGCCTAAAATCTTATCCCAAAATATTCTCTAACTAGCGGAAAATTTCTATCATACGAAAGAGAAAATTATATAGAACATTTTCCATAAAAAAAAAATATTATGATTAGAAGAAAATCGGAGTACCTTATTGATTTCAAAAACTGTAAAAACTGAAACTTTACGAACTTCACCGCTCCAAAATTAACACTTCGTCTGAATGACGAAGTGAAGTGAGAGAGGAGGTTCATATAATCCCCTCCTTCAGTCACACCACCGAAAGTTGGTGTTATTTTAAATTAATTTAATTTTTTTAATATCACACCACTAAAAGGTGGTGTGATTGAAATGCAACGTTTTGTTTATATATTTATATAATTTTATTATTATTATTATTATTATTATTATTATTATTATTATTTTCCTTCTAAGAATCACTAATAAATTCACAATTATCTCCAAAATTATAATTATATCCTATAAATAAAAATAAGGAGGTTACATTGAACACATGGCCAAATGCCTAATATACAAATTTACACCTAATTTCGAACACTAATTACTAACACCGCTAATACAATGTGTAAGCACGTCTATTATAAATAATGGAATTGATAATCAACTTCGTTCTACTTCCAGGCAAGTACTACTACTCGATCAGTTCGTCCACTTTCTCTTCGTCTCTCCTCTGTCCTCGATCTACACTTTTACCTACACTTTCCAACCATGTCATTCTCATCGATTCCAGACTATTACAGTTATGAAACAAGCTCTAAAGGATGCCCCATTCTCCTTGTCGAGACCATCCCTCCAGCTCCAAGAACTCATCTTTTGCTACTTGCATTCGTGTGAATTGGAAAGAGACTCCCACAACTCTGGTCTTCATAGCCAACATGACTAGTCTCACCAAAGAGGATGTCAAGCTAGCAATTGAAGATGGTAAGATACTGAATATCAGTAGACAGAGGAACTGCCAAATGATGGAAGAGTCTGATACCTGACACCCAAATCAGCGCGATAGCGGCAGTTTCTCCAAGAGATTTAGAGTTCTAGGAGAAGTTCAAGTCTGATACCTGAGAACCCATCCTTTGCTACTTGGATTGAAAGGAGACTCTTACGGCTCACATGTTCGAAGCCAATGTGCCTGGTCTCACCAAGGACGACATGAAGCTGGAGATTAAAGATGACAAGATACGTAATATAAACGGACATAGGAACAACCAACTGAAGGAGGAATCTGATACCTAACACCTAAATTAGTATAGCAGCTACAGTTTCTCCAGGAGATTCAGGCTTCCAAGGGAAGCTCAGGTTGATCAGATGCATGTCGCGAGTGGACAATGGTGTACTCACTCTCACCATACCCAAGGAAGGAATTAAGAAGCCGGACGTTCTTACCATTTAAAGCTTCGTAGGATGTGCCACTCTCCCCTCTAATGTTATTATCTTTGATTTAAACATTCGCAGGGATTAGGAGAAGACTTTAATGACTCACGAATTCAAGGTCGATATGCCTAGTCCGATTACACCATGCCGAAGGAAGGAATTAAGAAGCCGAACGTTCTCACCATTTAAAGTTTCATAGGATGCACCACTCTCCCCTTTGATGTTATTATGTTTGATTTAAACATTCGCATGGATTAGAAGGAGAGTCAATGACTCACAAATTCAAGGTCAATGTGCCTAGTCCGATTAAGCACGATGTGCAAAAATAACAAGATACTTCATATAAGCAGATATCACTCTCACTTTTAGGCCAATATCTTTACTAGCATATTAACCTGAACCTAGCTCTGATACTGATTATAATATCACCTTGGGGGCTCATCACCCCTCACTATTTTAAAATGTATTGACCCTTATAAGATGTATATTGTTCCCCTCTTGAGCTGATGTGGGATATAGCATTCCAACCACCTTTGGACCCAATGTCCTCACTAGCACATCAACTCCAACCTAGGTCTGATACCAATTGTAACATCCCAATGTCTCATTCTCGATATTGTCCGCTTTGGAGCCCGTCACCCCTCACGGTTCTAAAAAGCGTCAGGGGTGGTATCCAGACCCTTATAAGATGCCTTTTATTGCCCTCTCGAGCTGATGTGAAACATAACACTGCAACCACCTTTAGGCCTATCGTCCTCTCTAGCACATCCACCTGAGTCAGCTCTGATACCAATTGTAACATCCTAGCACCTTTTTTTTGATATTTCCTACTTTAGAGCTTTTGTCACCCCTCACGATTTGAAAACGTGTCGAGAGGGAAAGGTATCTAAACCCTTATATTGTTGTTTCTATAAATCTAGTTGTGATGTACGTATGAATCTATTATGAGTTGTTGAAAGTTTCAATATAATCTCCTTCCTTTACTTATTTATTTCACTTTTAGCTTTTGTCTCCATATTTATTTAAATATAAAATTGTGCATCTTCTTTGAAGGTTTCTTATATATTTGATTTTGGGAAAATCCCTTAAAAATACCACCGAAATAGCGAAATCCCAAATTAGTTCAGCAAAATTCCGAAATCCCGATTCAGTGCTGTGTCAGTACGGATGAATAGTGTGGGTATGCGAAAAGATGATTTTGCCCTTCATCCGTCCCTCTCGTCAGTTCAGAATAACAACATGAGACTCTTAATTAATAACTCATGATTCTTGATTAACAACTCCGCTGTATTCTTTTACATATTCGTATCTGAAAAATATAGTGTTGTTAATGTAAAATACGGTGTTATTAATAAAGAAATAGGTGTTGTTATTGGCCTGAAACTTAAATTACGAAGTTGTTAAACAAGAAATGGGAGTTGTTAATAATGTAGAATATGATGCTGTTAATAACAAGACCGGTGTTGTTATTGTGAAAGTAAAAAGAAGAAACTGGAGTTGTTAATCAAGAATTAAAAGTTGTTAATTAAGAGTCTTATGTTGTTATTCTGAAGTGGTGAGAGGGAGGGCTAAAGGGCAAATTCGTCTTTTCACATACCCGCACTATTCATCCGTACTGACTTAGCACTGAACTGGGATTTCACAAATTTGTTGCACTGATTTAGGATTTCACTATTTCGGTGGTATTTTTAAGGGGTTTTCCCTTAGATTTTTGTCGCTCAAATGAATTAGCTAAAAGCAAAATATTATTTTTGCTTGGTGGGGTCGGTTGATGGTTGAAAAGTATTCTTCATAGGATTAAAGCAAAATACTATTTTTGCAAACATCTAAACTCATCCTTTGATCAGTCAACATCATATTTTGTAAATAATTCTATCTAAATTTAAAATTTTCACTAGTACAAAATTTCCTTTTTAGACCTGTTATAGCATATAAGATCTAAAAAATTTGACCGAATTCTAAGACCAGTTCTCAAAAAAACCGATCTTAAAAAAATTATTTATACCGGCTATAAATAAAACCAGTCTTAAAATATCAAAATATTTAAAAAAACTAAAAATTTTAAACTTTTATGACCGGTTATTCATAATAAATTGTCTTAAATATCAAACATTTAAGACCGGTTTTAATAAAAACCGGTCTTATATATGAAAATTTTTAAAATTATTTTTTTCACCTTTTTAAGACCGGTTTTATTTATAACTGGTCTAAAATATCAACCCTAAATTTTTGAATCTCCTATTTGTCGCGCCTAATTTTCACTCTGTGAATCTGAAACCTCTATTCTTAGTGCGATTACTCTGTGAGCTCAGTCATCTTCGCTCGATCTCATTCTCATGTTTGTTGCTGCGGTGCTCTCACCCTCGCACTGAATGAGTTTATCGCCGCCACAACCTTGCTTGCTCTGATCTCCTTCATCGTGACTTTTCACTGTAGTTGCTTTTCTATCTCTAGTATGGGTCTTGCTTTGCTTGGTCACATAGACTCGTACCATGAATGTGATTTGCAGACTCAGCACTTTAAAAAAGTTGAAGAAGAGAACATCAACCTTGCGCTGTCGTGAAGGAAGCATCTTTTCGTCTTTTTAGTTTTAGTATACTATAAGTGATGATAAGAAGGAGGAGGTTCCTAAAGTTAGTATTCTTCTTTCCCTCTTTAATTATTTATGATTTTACAACATTGTTCTGCTTTGTGTTTCGTTTGATTAGCTATGCAAGGATTTTTTTTTGTTATGGTCTATAAGTTGTTATATTTCATGTTTCTACTCTCTGGCAACCCCATTCATCTGTTACCACAATTATCTGATACTTCAGTTCGTTCAAAAAGCACTCCCTTATGAGGCCTTATTTGTTGAGTGATAGATTGCCCCATTTGATCCTACTAGGATGATGAGGAGGAGGGTTGCAATTATAGATCCTGCTGATGATTCAGTTGACAACTTGGCTCAGAAGATAGAAAACTTGTCTGGTATCTAATTGAAACCAAAAGATATTTTTATTATTGTTGCCAATGTTATCATTTAAGGTATCTCTAACTGTGCATATGCATGGTTCATTCTCATTTTTGCAGTTTCGGATGGGGCTGAGACCCCATTTGCTGGTTTAAAAAAGAAGAAGAAGCCAGTAAGTCATTCAGTATTTATATAGAATATTTTTGCACACAATCTCTGCCGAGGCCAATGGAATATATAATTATATGGGGGCAATTTGATGCTTGTTTTTTTATTGAAGGTTGAAACCAGTAACTTTACTGATAAGGGTGGAGATGCTGCTGAAGATTTAGATGGTAAGTAGATGTACTATTTATTGATGTGCGATAAACTGAACTCAATGACTGGATGTGTGTTATGCTCTTGATGTCAAGTGAAGTTAGCTGAGTAAGTGATGAGTATCTAATAAATTTTGAACTCATTACATTGAATAAATCTAAGATAAGTTGATCTTATCTCAGAGATATGGATTGGTAGAAAAGTTGGGTGAATAGGATAAAAAGATGATTCTTTCTTTCTTTTTTCTTTGTTTTGTTCTATTTCTCATTGCCCTTTGTTTAGAGTCCAGAGTGAAAAGGATGATACAGATAGAGCACTACAAAAAAAGGCCATATTTATTTTTTTAAAAAAAATATCACTTTTAAGATCAGTTATTCTAATAACCGGTTTTAAAAGTTTTAAGAAAAAGTTTTTAGACCGGTTTTTAAACAACCGGTCTGAAATGTTTGGACTTTTTAGACCTAGACTTTGAGCAACCGGTTTAAAAAAGTGATTTTTAAGAGCGGTTTCTTAACCGGTCTAAAAAATAACAAACTTTTTATACCGGCTGTATCAAGACCTCATCCAAAACAGGTCTAAAAAGTCATTTTTAATCGGTTTAAAAAGTCATTTTTCCACCAGTGTTACATTGTCTGACTTTAATTTAAAAATATTCATTCGATTTAAAAAAAAAGTAATCAAAAAAGCTGAGACAGCAGAAAGGGACATTTGAAACTATCTCGAATTTAGCCAATTTTTTAAGTTGAAATTTGTAAGTAGTTTGATGAAAGATTAACATATGTGATCCTAAACTTGTAAAATAGAGCCCAAACAAAAAAAAAGAGAGTAAAATATAATGCAGAAGATGGCTCGTTTGTTTATTATCATTTAATATTTAATATAATAATAATATTTTTAATATAATATAATATCTCAATCATTGAATGCCAATATAATGTTAAATAAATTAAGTGGAGAGGAAGTGAAGAGAGAGTTTAATGGAGACAATTGAGGCACCATTCCAAATTACATTTCTTATTCTAACTTACTGATATAATATATCATATATGGTATGATTAAATAATTTATTTAATTTTCTTATATTAAGGACGGAGGTAATAATAGTATATTGGCTGTATCACTTATTCAATAATTTGTTTTACAAGAAATTTATTGTTTGTGCAGTTTGGCTCCTCTGAATTTGGTTATTGTGATTTTTTAAAACTTTTTATATGAAATTATTCTTTATGTCATATTTTTCTTCAAATTAAAAAGTTTTCATGATTAAAACTATAAAAAATTATAGTTTGGATGGTTAATTTTAAACCTTTGAGAAACAGAAAATTGTGTGGCACATAACGTGAAAGTAAGAGGGATTATTGTATTACGTAACATCAGGTCCTTAATGAAAAATGTATTAGAGGTGGATTAACGTTGCAATAAAGATGTTCTTTTTTCTTTTTAAATAAATGGATATCCAATAGTGCCCACGACACAACATGATCACAACTTCGTGCGTGACCATCCATAAACGTTACTTTCAATTATTTTTGGTCCACACTTAGTTTACTTTTTAAGAAAAAAATATTAATTTCGTTAAAGAAGCTCTTCAACCATTACATATGGCCATGGCCATCCATGCCAAAGCCCAATTATTAAATTGCTTCAAAATGATGACCCCCACAAACCCATCCTCTTTAGTATAATGGAATTGGAACCCAATTCTATGTCTTGAGCATGTTTGGTATCATGAAATTTAAAACAATTCCATTTCCATATCAATTAAAACTTATGGATTTGACTTTCACCTAAAGATTTCTAATTCCATGTCCTTATTCCCATTTTCAACATCTGCCTCTTCCCTTTCAACTTTCACAGTTTCCCAGACCATCTTCCTCTCCCTCGGCCTTCCACTATAGGCGAGGTCCACCGGCGACTTGTGCTTGCAAATTCGGCGACGGCTGCAGTGAACTTCTCTAACGGTGAGGGCCAGAGATTATCTTCAAGCTTGCAACCTTCCTTCAAGCACAAATCAACCTTGCAGCCAGCAACCACAAGGCAAGCCAAAGATCGTCTTTGATGGTGGCGAACGTCTTCGAGGGCCAGAGATCGTCTTCAAGCGCACAACCTTCCTTCATGCACAAATCGACCTTGCAACCAGCAACCACAATGGCAAGCTGGAGATCGTCTTTGATGGTGGCGATCATCTTGGAGGGTCAGAGATCGTCAGCGCACAACCTTCCTTAACCTCCCTCCAAGCTTCGATAGCTCCGCATCCTAGTCTCTTCTTTTGCTTCAATCCGACCTTCTGAACCATTTTAGATTTACAATAGAAAGAGTTTTGTTGCTGTTCATTTTAATAGTTTGATGGGAGACCGGTTTCTCTCCTTTGCCAAGAAAGCAAAGGAGGTCCTTTGCTTTGCTCTGGGCCGTTGGATCAAGATCTCAACGGTCCAGATTTAATGTATTTTAAAAATATTATTATTATAATAATAAAATTTTTATTATTATAATAATAATATTTTTAAAATACATTAAATCTGGACCGTTGAGATCTTGATCCAACGGCCCAGAGCAAAGCAAAGGACCTCCTTTGCTTTCTTGGCAAAGGAGAGAAACCGTGCGCAGTTTGATGGACATGATATATATATATATATATTTGGTTGCTATTAAGATTGAAACAAAACCGTTTTTGGGGGACTTAGTTCGATTTTTGACGGTGGCTACATTATAGCAATTTGGGGAGATGAGTTTGATTGTCCATAGAGTTTTTTTTTAAGTTTTTAATAGAAGCGTATTTTGGTCTTTTTACATAAAAATTACTCCCTCCGATCCTAAATATAAGATAAAGTTGAATCTTTTAGAGAGATTAAGGAAGTTAATTAAATTACTTTAGAATACTTTTATTTTTATTTTTTTCTCAAAACTAATTAGTTTGATTAATAAACTAATATATAATCTAAAGATACATATATTATGATATAATTAAGTGCCTTATTTAACTTCCTTAATATCTCCAAAAAAAAGTCAACTGTAACAACCCAAATTTTATTCACAAAAAATATATTGTAATTATTTGAATAATTCAATAAAATATTGAATATTCATGAATTTGGATCTTGTGAATTTTGAAATATTCATATTCATAAGGAAATGGGAAAATTAATTCAAAAATTGAATTAAATTATAAAGGGGATAGCAAAATCATAATTTTGTCAATTTAGCCCAAGATTAATTATTTTCCAATTAATTGGAGTTAATTTCAATTAATCAAGGAAAATAAAGGAAAATGCATAAAAGGGATTATTCTCGGTGGAATAAAATCAAGAATTTGGGGAATTAGGAGAAATTATACATAGTTCAATTAGATAAATTGTGGAATATATGAAAAACATCTTTTTTCTCCTCTAGCTTCCCTCAAATTCGTTCAATACATGGAAAAATAAGGGAAAAAGTTAGTCAAACCCATTGGACATAAATGATTGGAAGGTATGGCATAAAGTTGAATGAGTATGGCCTAAAGCAAGGGAGTATGGTGGGAGGTATGGTGGAGGGATGATGTACATGAAAGGTGGAGAGATCTCATCCATTGGCTAGATCAAGGGCTAGGATGAAACATGAAGACTAAAATATTAAAACACATATTCTCCCTCCCCTTGTGCATATTTCGTCCAAGCCATAGAGAAAAGGAAGAGAGAGTGAATTTGTGAAGCTCTTGAAGCTAGAGAGAGAGAGGAAGGAAAATCAAGGTAAGAGCTTGTGTTCTAAGGTAATTTAAGCTTCTTATTTTGTGTATTCATCCTCTAATCTCTTATTCTTCATGAAAATCATGGATTAGCAAGCTAATCTTCAAGGTTGAGAAGAGAGAGAGGACGTCCTAGAGAGAGAAACACCAAGGATCAAGAGGTAATCTCCAAAACCTCAACTTCTTAGTGTATTGAAGTTGTTGTTGGTGATTGTTGTTTGGTTTATGTGATTTTTTGTTAAGTTATAAAATTGGAAAAGCCATAACCCTAAGGGGTTATACTGCCCAAAATCCTTTAAATCATGATTATGAAGTGTTTAAATGAGTTAATCAAGGATTAGAAGTGAAAAAGTACAAGTTTTGGAAGCTAAAACACAAAGCTCCATTTTTCTATTTTTCTCTCAATATTTCGGCCAGACCAGATCTGATACTAGGAATTGGATTTTCATGAAATAAATGGTTCCATTGGACTCAGTGGGCAAAAATAGGTGGGATTACAGTTGGGCATTTTTTCGATAGAGGCCGAAAAAGCATAATTACAAAAACGCCATTGAAATCCCTAAATAAGGGTTGCCAAGGGTATTTTCGTAATTTGACAGTGAATTTGGTGATTTCGAGCCTAGAAATGGATTCCTTGGGTGAAAATAAGTTATAATAGCCTTAGTCAAAATTTTGGGAAAATGTGCCATCGGGCCGGGTACTGCGGGGCCGGGCGGGGGTCCCGGGGGCATTTTTGTAAATTTTCACCATAGATTAATATAACCACAATAAACACTATGGAATAGTCTAAAATGATACTTGGATAGGTTATGACATATTTCTGGTACATTTATCATTTTAGGACCGATTTGGAGGTTGGATATGACACGTTCTTTGAGGCACATTTAGAAAAGGGATATTAAAGCTTTGAGGTAGGGACATTATTCTTCATACACTATGCCATAAGTTATGTGATTGTGTGGATGCCATTATTTTGTAAATGCACTTTATTAATCAACATGATTTGCCTAGAGAGGGGCAGTTAGTGCCATAGGTGCACTTACACTGGGAGTTGACAAAAGTCCAACCGGTGTAGATTGTGGGGCTAGGCCCTACTCATGTATACATGATGATGATGTGTTTATATTGTTCATTAATTTGTACATACTTTGGCGCATGTCATATTTACTTTTCGCATTTTCTATGAACAATATTATGTCTCTACGGGGATTCTTCGGAATCTCACCCTATTTTTAAATAAACACCTCAGCGGGTACCAATGGGCCAAAGGGAAAAGATGTAGATGCCGGAAAGTGAGCGGCACGTGTCTCGAGGCGCAGACAAGATCGTGGTCATAATTAGTCTATTTTGTGATATTTTGGTGAAATTTGTAAATATTAAAACTTCCGCTGTATTTTCCGTTTCCGTCGACGAACAATATCGGAATTGTAAACGAACGACGTTGGGATCGTAAACGAATATTTTTATCAGTATAATTGTACTTTTCTGTATGCCCATTGAATTTTGTTTTTATTACTCTTCGATTATCAAAATGGAAATGGGTGCTGATATCAACTCTGTCTTATATTTAGAATCAGAGGGACTGTGTCTCATTTTCAAGACATACCAAACATACTTTTCAAATTTCATATCCATTTCCATATTCATCTTTATTTAAACCAATTCTGCGTGCCCAACGGCTTATACTCTTTTTCAATTATGTTCATAACACTTTAGTATAACTTGTTACATAATTTTTTGGATTCAAAGGTGACATGACTGAATGAATAATGTGTTGATTTTAACTAAACAAAAGAAACGAATCAAGAAGGCTAGAAAACAAAAGCACCAAACAAGGTCAAAATGAAACAGTATATGATAGTTCTTTCACTGTTAGCCATTAAGAATGTTCTTAGGCTCTGTTTGGGTTGGCATTGGGGAAGGGAAAACAAAAGGTGGGAGGAGAAAAACACGGTGGGAGCAAAAGATACTGTTTGAACTAAAATTTTGGGAATCTGGCTTATTGGCTTTAATGCACGTTTAGAGAGAACCCATTTTTTCTTGCTTCTACTGTGGGTTAATTGGTGCACGGTGGGTTTTAACTTTTTCAGCTATTCATCATTTGTCCCTCCTCCTCACACATTATCTTCCTTTGTGGCCGACAAAAAAAAACAAGCTCAACTCTCCCTTATTGTTGTTGATATCTCTTTTCTGGGTGATATGTGTATGCAGTTGCTTGGGTTGAAGTCTTCCTAGTTGTTCACGACATGGCTCACAAGCAACAGTGAACGAAGGAAATTAAAGGATGGGATATGGTGAAGGAGAAAACACAACACCCACAAAGCAACAACATACTCATATGCTAATGTCTAGAATCGAAGGTTGGGGAGAGTGATTGAGATATTGAGAAATGTTGAGTAGAGTAGTTAGTTTGGGCCTACGTCATTGTTACAGGAACAGGCCCAATATGTTAATAGGGCCCTATGTTAGTTATATTGTTTTTGTATTCTCTAACCTGTATATATATGACCAGGCCCTTGATGGTTGAGTTGTACATATTGTTATAGTCAATAAAGCACACAGTTCAGTTGGCCTATGTTTAGATGTCCAACATGGTATCAGAGCGGGTTGGCTTTGGTTCAGCGGTTCGGGTCGTGTTGTGTAGATCCGCGGTGTGGGTCACAGTGCAGGTCATATCGGTTTGACCCACCTTTTGTTGAATCCACGCCCCAGTTAGTTCTTCTGCTTCGTTGATATTGCTGAGAGTATTCGTTCTACCACCGTAGTCCCATCCGTTCGCCTCGATCTGTAATTTCGGTGGCTATCAGGTTCAAATTCTTGATTTCATCTCCGTCTCTCCCCTACACCGGCGTATTTTACCGTTCTTTTTCCCAGATTGCTTCACTTTAGCCCGTGTTTTCTGTCAAGATTTAGTTTCTTGAACCCTATGGCTGCCATCGATGACTCCTCAAAATCCGGTATTGATTTTCAAAGTCCCCTGTATCTTCACCCTTCTGACACACAATCGATGTCTTTGGTCCCTCACTTGCTTACCGGTACCGCTAATTACTCAAGTTGGAGCCGTGGAATGAGGTTGGCTCTTCTTGGCAAGAACAAGCTCGGATTAATCGACGGCACATGTAAACGGGAGGCACAGGCACCCAATCTTCGATCCCAATGGGATCGATGCGATGCTGTTGTCTTATCTTGGATCATTAGCTCTGTCGCTAAAGATCTTTCTACTGGACTGACCTTCTCTGCCTCCTCTTATTTGGTTTGGGAAGATCTCCGTGAGCGTTTTGACAAGCGTGATGGCACAAGGATTTTTGGTTTACACAGAACCATCAATTACCTCAGTCAAGGTTCCATGTCTGTCTCCCAATATTATTCCAAATTGAAAGATCTCTGGGACGAGTAATCTGCCATGGTGGTACTTCCGACTTGCACATGCCCAACCTCCAAAGAGTATACCAAAGTAGTTCAAGAACAACGATTATTCCAATTTTTGATGGGTTTGAATGAGACCTATCATCAGGTGCGTAGTCACATTCTTATGTTAACGCCTCTACCTACTGTTAATCAAGCTTATGCGCTTGTCTCCCAAGATGAAGACCAGCGTGCCATTAGTTTAATGCCTGCACCTTCCTTTGGTGAAAACACAATCATGTTGGCCAGGGGAGGTCAAACTAATAGGGGAGGCCGTTCTAGGGGACGTGGAAGGAACTTTACTTCAGAAGAATGCTCTCACTGTGGGAGACGAGGACACGTTCGTGATAATTGCTTCCAGATTATTGGTTTTCCTCCTAATTTTCGCAATAACCGTGGCAACAAGCCCTCTGAGGATAGCATAAATCAAGTCAACGCTGACCCTCCAGTGCATAATTCTCCTCCAACTGGTGCCACCACTGCTGTGATGCCAAGCTTGACTCCTGAGCAGTATGAACAGATTCTACAGATCTTGAAGAAGGACAAGATTCCTAGTGAGGGAACTGTGGGAGTGGTTGGCAACACTACAGGTTTGCGACGTTCTAACTCTTATGAACCTTCTGCTTCTATATGGTTAATAGATTCGGGTGCTTCAACTCACGTTGTTAGCAATTATAAACTCTTAAATCATGTCAGACCATATAGTGGTGATATTAAAAGGATTAGAATTCCCAATGGGCAATTACTTCCAGTTACACATACCGGGGACCTAAGATTGTGCAAATATATAACTCTTAAGAACGTGCTCTATGCTCTTGGTTTATGTTTTAATTTGATTTCTGTCTCCCAGTTGACCTGTGATAACAATTATACTGTATCATTCCATCCTAAATTTTGTACTGCGCAGGACAACTCGAATGGGAAGGTTATGGAGATTGGTAGAATGGATAATGGGTTGTACATGTTAACAGGAAATAAGCCTGTGAAATCTGCCACTTGCCTTGCATCTCATGAAAGTCGAAACTTAGACAATATTAGGACTATGCATTATAGACTAGGACATCCATCCTTTCAAGTTCTTAGGCAATTACATATGTTTGACAATGATATTGTTGATACTACCTGTGATGTCTGTTTGCAATCCAAGCAGCCAAGGCTGCCCTTTCCCAATAGCAATAAAAGAAGTTCAGTTTGCTTTCAATTGTTGCACCTGGATGTGTGGGGACCCTATAGGGAAACAACACACCAGGGATTTCGTTATTTCTTGACCATTGTTGACGATTTCTCTCGAGGTACGTGGGTTATTTTAATGAAAAATAAATCAGAAGTGACTGGACATTTGAAAACCTTCTTGGCTTATGTAGAAAACCAATTTCACCTTACGGTTAAAGGAGTAAGAAGTGATAATGGATCTGAATTTTTGAACAATGAAAATAAAATATTATTTGCGGGAAAAGGGATTATTCATCAAACCTCTTGCCCTCATACACCTGAACAAAATGGCTTAGTTGAGCGTAAGCATAGACATTTACTTGAGGTAGCCTGATATTTAATGTTCCAAGCTGGAATTCCTATTATGTTTTGGGGAGAATGTGTCAAAACAGCTACCTATTTAATCAACAGAACGCCTAGTAAAGTTTTCCATTATAAAACTCCTTATGAGCTGATACATGGGAAAAGACCTGATTTAAGTCATTTGAGAATATTTGGATGTCTTGCATTTGCCTCTAATTTATCTAATACTGATAAGTTCAAACCCAAGACTGATCCTTGTGTTTTTCTGGGATACTCAATCACAAGCAAAGGATACATTCTATATAATATGAGAAGTAAAGACATAATTGTTAATAGACATGTCACTTTCATTGAAAATAAATTACCTTTTAAAGATCATTTGGATATGAATCAAGGGGGAGCACAATCACAAAGTAGGGATTTTTTCTTGTATAATGATGACTATGTTGTAGACTTGAGTAAGCAGGTATCTGGTGACTAAGACTTGCGTACTCAACCTGCTCATGAGTCCCCAAATGAGGAGCTTCCTCTTGATGATTTAAATCCTACTGCGCCTCCACGTATTGAGGAGTAGACTGATGCACAACGTGGCATGGGGAGAACAGAACAGCGACCTACACGGTCAAGGAAACCACCATCATGGCTCACAGATTATGACTGTCCAGGTTTGCAAAATTATAATCCTCCTGCAGTTGATGAGATTAACACTGTACAGAATAAGAAACAGCATCATAGAAAGCATATTCCTTATCTAATTTGTCATTATTTGTGTTATTCTCATATTTCACCATCCTATAAGCATTATCTCTTATGTACTGACGCTGTGAATGAACCAACCACTTTTAAAGAGGCCATAGAAGATCCTAAGTGGGTAGAAGCAATGAACGAAGAAATTCGAGCCTTAGAAATGAACCATACTTGGGAAATAGTGGATCTACCACCAGGGAAAAGACCAATAGGATGTAAATGGGTTTATAAAGTAAAATATATGGCTGATGGAAGTATAGATAAATTTAAGGCACGCCTAGTAGCTAAAGGATACAACCAAAGGGAAGGAATAGACTATTATGACACCTTTTCTCCTGTAGTGAAGATGGTAACAGTTAGGGTAGTTCTTAAGTTGGCTACAATAAATAAATGGGCTTGTTTTCAAATGGATGTGCATAATGCATTTCTTCAAGGGGACTTGAATGAGGATGTGAACATGCAAGTTCCCTAAGGTTTCTCAAATGTTGGTCCTAATAAGGTTTGTAAGTTGACAAAGTCTCTCTATGGGCTGAAACAAGCCTCTAGACAATGGAATATCAAGTTGACACAAGCTCTACTTGATGTAGGTTTTCAACAGAGTAAGTATGATTATTCCCTTTTCTTACGAAGGAAAGGAACAGAATTTATAATTGTATTGGTTTATGTGGATGATCTTTTAATCACATGAACTAATTTGGAGGGAATAAATAAAATCAAAGAACATCTACATAAAACCTTCAAGATCAAAGACTTAGGTTCCTTAAGGTATTTTCTGGGTTTAGAAATCATAAAATCTGAGAAGGGGATTGTTCTTAATCAAAGAAAGTATGTCTTAGATTTGTTAATAGACACAGGATTAAGTGCAGCAAAACCAGAATATACTCCAATGCAGGAGAATTCGAAACTGTGCCAGCACCCAGACACAAGAAAAGGAAGGAAGAAAGATCAACAAAGGAAGAAGAAAGAAGACCCATTCTTGCAAGAACCAGAAATGTACCGACATTTGGTAGGTAGACTCCTCTACCTGACTATGACTAGACCTGATGTATGTTTCCCTGTGCAGGTATTATCCCAGTTTATGCAACAGCCTAGAAAATCTCATATGGAAGCAGCCATGAGGGTGGTGCGGTACCTGAAAGGCGTCCCTGGTTTAGGAGTTCTTTTGTCCTCATCCAGTGACATGGAGTTACAATGCTTTTGTGACTCTAATTGGGCTGGATGTGGTGACTCTAGAAGATCGGTTACTAGGTATATCATTAAACTTGGAGGATCTCTGGTGTCTTGGAAGTCCAAGAAGCAATCCACAGTCTCTACATCTTCTGCAGAATCCGAATATCGGGCTCTCGCCAAGACAACTTCAGAGATTACTTGGATTACTGGATTACTGTCAGATTTAGGAGTCAAAAGACTGGGACCTGCTGCTGTGTTCTGCGACAACAAAGCCGCTATACATATTGCGACTAATCTGGTATTTCACGAAAGGATGAAGCACATAGAAGTGGATTGTCACTTCATCAAAGAAAAACTTTAAGCTAAGTTAATTAGCTTACACCATGTGAGATCACATCAACAATTAGCTGATATATTAACCAAAGCACTTGGGAATGATACTTTTCATAGTCTGTTGTGCAAGTTGGGAGTTTACAATCCATACACTTCCAACTTGAGGGGAAGTGTTGAGTAGAGTAGTTAGTTTGGGCCTACGTCATTGTTACAGGAACAGGCCCAATATGTTAATAGGGCCCTATGTTAGTTATATTGTTTTTGTATTCTCTAATAAACCTGTATATATATGACCAGGGCCTTGATGGTTGAGTTGTACATATTGTTATAGTCAATAAAGCACACAGTTCAGTTGGCCTATGTTTAGATGTCCAACAAGAAACACTGGTGAGAGGCTGGAATGAGTCGTCGGAAGAGAGGAGAAGGGCGGTGGAATGAATGATTGGGGATTTTGGGTTGCAAATCTGTTGAACATAAAATTGGAAAAAAAAGAGCACCTACCATTTTTTACTTTAATTTATTTTTTGAAACAATTCATCCATTCATTTATTTTCTATTAAGACTTTATTATTTTATTATTTAGAATTCTAGATTCAAATTTAGATCAGGTCTCTCTAATCATTAGGGATTGTTATATTTTATTGTATTTATTCGATAGGGATGATCACACGACTCTTTGATATTTACTTATTCATTTAATTATAAAATTTAATAATATTCTTATCATTCGTAGTTTATATACTTATTTATCCATAACATATATTTAATTAAGTATTTTAGTGTTTTTAATAATAAATTAAGTATTTTTATTTTATAAAATTTTATTTTTTCTCTTATATTATCACAATATATACCTATACTATATATATATATATATATAAATTATTTAATAAGATTCATGTTCCTTTTCAATCATTTTCCATTTGAACTTGCTTTTCAAATTATCATATAAACAAGTTTCAATTTGACAAAAAGTCACTCCTTTATCGTCCATCCAAATATAAATCACATTACACTATCTAACGTCTACTCTAAAGTATTACTCTGATCCTTATTATAAGTCTCCTTTTAGAAGAAATTTTTTATTCTAAATATAAGTCCACTTACATGTTATTAATAAATATTTTTCAATGTTATCCTTTTTTAATTCTTGTTGGAAAAAGAGAAAGAGGATAGAGATGTGAGAATGTTTTGTAAATGTAGAGAGAGAGAGAGAGAGAGAGAGAGAGATAATTTAATTAATAAGGGTAAACTTGAAAAACCATAAGCATATTTAATGACTTAACTAACAATCCTTGATATGTGAGAATTAATTAAAATAGACGGATGATATGGACTAATTTCCAAAAGTAGGTTAGTAGTAATTTATAACGCCAAAAATCACTGAAGTTATGTCTTTATAATATCTAAATGCACTTTTTAAAGGTTATGAAATCAAAAGGCGTAGTATTAATTTCATCACTTGGTAAAAATGTTGCATACCCTTTAAATTTTGCAAATTTTTGAAGGAAAAAAAAGATACATAAGAAGATGAATGTTGAAATTATCAAGTGTGTCAAAGTGAGAAGTTACATATTTGCTCAAGATTGAGGATGTCCTAGTGTAAAATAAAATATGAGCTTGAGCTAGTAAAAAATACTAAAAAATGGAGTCTTAGAGCTCAGCATTGGAGTTAACTCCTAGAACTTTATTGTATTTTAATTAACCAATTCTAATTGCATGTAGTGCAAAATTTTGAAACGGCTCTTCAATTTTTATTAAACCATCTTTAATCATTATTACGTTGCTCAATTGTTTTGCCTGCATCCTTTGCCTATAAAAGGCAATGCAAGGTTTGTGTTCAGTTAGAGACACTGAGAATGGAGGACATCGATCTCTATATATCCCCGAGCTTCCTCTCTCTTCTCCAAAGTTATAGTACTGTTATAGTGCTTCTGCTATTTTATCACATTGCATGTTTGCAGGAAGGGTTTTGTTTAATTTTGGGAAGTTCCGCTTAGCATATTGATTTACTTATGAGGGGTTGTGAAATATCTCTTAACAACAATGTTGTAAAGCATGACTTGAAGCATATGTTTATTGTGTCTTGCAGGTATCACCAACAAAGTATTTAGCTAGTGCGAGGAATGTGGAATCATCGCTTCAAAAAAGGGAGGTTATGCTTTAAAGAAAGATTTGTATAGCCAAAGGGGGTTCAATAATGTATCTCTTTGGCGATGAATGACAGGTTATAAACTTTGGTGGTAATCGCGTTGGGATAATACAATATAATACACCATAAAAGTTGAAGACTACTGTGAAAACATCTTTGCAGTATCCTCAAGCCTTGTATTTTCCAAGATTCGCATTACGAATATATTCAGTGTTTAATGTCTTGTACAAAAAGGATAGATGTTTTTTCCCCCTTTAATTATAAATTAAACTTGATGGACATTGTCATCGTTCTCCAGGTAGGTAGGTGAATTGTGAAATCAATTTTTTTTTTTTTTGCCAAAAATTGTGAAATCAATTTGATGTTTTCACTTTTAACTTAAATCAAATTAACTTTTAACTTTTCTTGACAATGTAACCTAGTGTGGAACAACCTAATTAGTTTCATTAAGGGTATTATTGTAGGTTGACACTGTATTTTCTGTTATCGTATATATTTGTTAGGTATTCTGAATGATACTCTTCATCCATTAGGTTTATGAATATAGGTTTGTAGATGAGAAACCGTGTGGTGTGTATTTTTTCTTTAGAATTAATTGATAGGTATATATTTTATAATTAAATATGTGCAAATTTTGAGATATATTTGATTAAAATTATTAATATTTTATACTTATATTGTCATTTATATTTTTTTATCTTTTAATTAATTATAAGATAAAAGGATATTTTGATATAAAATTATTAATCTTCTCTTCTTTCTTTGTCTTTTTATCTTTTCTTTGGTTAGCTATTATTTTGGTCATGAGAATGTTTAGTTTATGTAGCTAAACCTTAGTTTTTGATTATTTAGTTTAATTATGGATTAGTGAATGATAAATTTTGCCGTTAATGGCTTTAATATTATATTAATTGATTTAATTGTGTACTTGATTATCTTGAAATAATAGACTTCTGATTGGGATTATTTTGGTATTCTAAAAGAGTCTTGACATAAGAAATTTACACTAGACCTTCAATTAATAATCATGTAGGATTAGGTTTTCGGATTTAATTTGCTTGTAGAATAGACATATATCTACCAACCCTACATAGTCTCATTAGGCTTGTACTTAAATTAATCCAATTAAGCACTAATTGCCTAAGACATTAGAGATTAACATAGTTAGAATGTCTTTTAGTGGATCGAAAGACGATCTTAGGTAATTAAGAGTCTTAGACTAGCAAATTTAACTTTAAATGCAATTAAGTGGAGGAATTAGACACTAAAGAGTAATCAAGATTATAATAATATAAGTCAAAACTTAGATATAGAATCTCCCTTGTCCTTAGCTTTAGTTAGATTTGATTTTCTTTTCTTTTTTTTAATTTAATTAGGTGTTATCCAAATTGTGTTGACTCAACTTAAGTAAAAGTGTAAAGTCATTACTCAACTACATTGTTGGTACCAAGTCATCGTGTGAATGATATCTTACTCACTCTTTATTACTTGACAAGACCCGTGCATTTTTGTAGATTTTACATCAAAATAAATATCTCACTATATTATATTGATATTTTGTTATCATCACTTAAATCTTATATTATCTCCTACAAAATAAATTAGGATATGAGTAGATTTTACATCAAAATATCATTTTATCTTATAATTAATTAAATGATAGAAAAATATATAAAAGATAATTAAATAAGTATAAAATATTAATAAACTTAATTAAATATATATCAAAATCTACACTTATTTAATTACAAAGGTGAAAGTATTCATTTGGTCTTTTATGTTTGCAGCAAGTATTATTTTGATCCCTTATATTTAAAAAGTGTATTTTTAGACCTCCAATGTCAACACCGTTAGTTTTATTTGACTGAAAATGCTAACTTGCCAAATTAAGTTATGATTGTGCAATTAAATTCTGACAAAGTATTTTTTTTTATTTTAGTCTTTTTTAATATAACATATTTATATTTTAAATAATATAAATTTAAAAAAAGATTCAAAACAAAAAAGCACCCTAGGTTTTATTTTGCAAGAAGCATCTCGTGGCATCCACCTCGTCCCTAGTAGAGCTAGCGCTGGTCCATCGCCATAAGCTTCTTGGCAATTGGTGTGTATATAGCATCTCTAACGGTCCTATTTAGCTATTTAGCATTCAATAAAATGACACCATTTTAACTGACTCGTTATATAGTCCAAAAATATGAGAATATCGCAAAACAAATTATATTCAACTCAATTAATCATGAATCATGAACATATAATAAATTGACTTGTGCGTTGGAATTCCAACCTCATGTAGATGGTCACTAATAGTTGGAAGAATTCCTGGTAGAATTGATAAGAAAGTGAAGAACTACTGGAATACCCATTTGAACAAGAGATGCCCTTGAGGGAAAAGGAAAGCCATTGATTCAAACAATGATGGCCAAGAAACAAGCAAGAAACCACCGATAAGCAACTCAGACTTTCCGATTTCCTCAAGCATCCTAGAGACATGGTTGTTAAGAAAAACTGGGAACTCGGATGAAATGAAACGGAGCAGAATTGGGGGTTGTGGCGAGGCTTTGTCCATAACAATTTAAGGGTTGGCTCCCACTCTCACGGTGGCAGAGTTTCCAGATTCAGAGAAAGGGAGGATAATGCTCATGGATGCACATAAACTCAAACGGACTGTGTGAGAGAGAAAAAGCAAAAGATGCAGTTTTTGTTAAAAGTATAATCAAAGTTTAGGGCTTTCCTATACCCCACTGTCTAATATTATCATGTCAGAGACTGGTGGCCGCGGGAATGGGGGCAGATGCCAACATGGTGAATGCCAAGATGTTCTTGCAGGGATTTTTGTTTTAAATTTTCTTTTAATTTATATTATTTAAAATATAAATATATAATGTTAAAAAGATTAAAATAAAAAAAATGTTTTGTCAGCATTTAATTGCATAGTCATCACTTAAATCTGACGAGTCAACATTTTCTGTTAAATAAGACCAACCATGTTAATATTAAAAGATTAAAAATATACGGCTAAAATATACATTTGATCCTTTATGTTTGCATCAACAATTAGTTTAGTCCCTTAAGTTTAAAAAGTCCACTTTTAGTCCTTAAAACTTAACACCGTTAGTTTTATCTAACGGAAAATGCCGAGTCATCAAATCACATCATTTGAGTCCTAATTAACTGCCACATCATCTCAAATTGTTTTTAACAAATTCATATTTTAATTATAATAATTTTATTATCATAAAAAACTCTCAATTTTTAATTAATTTTTTCACATATGAACTCCCTTCACCATGCTGTCATACCCTTCTCGACATGAAACCCTAATCCTAGGGCCAACACCTTCTTCCCCATGAATCTTAAAACAATCATTGAAGATTGAATTAGGCACAAATTAAAGGTTTGCACAAACTTTACCTAAATCTGTAGGAGGCAATAAAGATCAAAAGAAGGAGAAAACATGGGCAGCCTCAAAACATTAGCCTCCCTTCAGAACCTATTTGAGCAAGACAAGGTTGTCTTTCTTGACAATAATGGCTTCTTCACGTTTTCTCCCATTTCAGGAAACAAAGAAATCCTCTCTCTCATCTCCGCTTGCAACTTGGACTTCGACTTCACCGACCCCTCAGAAACCACATCACAGCAAGACTTCAAGCGTCTTCATCTCACACGCCTCCTCACCATCACCAAGGCCTCAAAGAAGCCCCTCCATAAGACATTCCTTCCCCCTCTTCTTTCCATTGTGTCTTTGAATCTCTTCCATCCACTTCCCAATTCTTATGCCCCCAAGAACCTGACGTTCTTAAAAATCATATAGGTCACTCATCCATGGCCTTCTAAGACTCATCATTATCACAAAACTTGACGTTCTTAAAAATCATCTAGATCACTCAGTAATTATCATACAAAAAAACCCTAATTCAATCTTCAATGGCTTTCTAAAGATTCATGAGGAAGAGGGTGTTGGTGGCAGGATTAGGGTTTTACGCAGGGAAAAGGGTGTGGCAACATGGTGAAGGACCGAAGGGAGAGCAGATGTGAAAAAAGTAATTAAAAATTGAGAGTTTTTTATTATTAAAATATGATTTTTTAAAAAATAATTTTGGGATGATGTGGCAACTAATTATGATTTAAATAATGTGACTTGATGACTTGGCACTTTCTGTCAGATAAAACTAACAGTGTTAAGTTTCAAAGATTAAAAGTGCACTTTTTAAACTTAAGGGACTAAAATGATTATCAATACAAACATAAAGGACTAAATGTATACTTTAGCCAAAATATACTTTTTAAACATAAGGGACCAAAATGATACTTGATGCAAACATAAAGGACCAAATGATTACTTTAACCAATTATAAAATATATGCTTATCAAGCTTTAACAACTTGATAGGGGGAAAAATTTATAGCCTATAACTCCACAAGTACATGGGCCGTGTCAAGTAATAAAGAGCGAGTAAAGTATCGTTCCCACTAGAACTTGGTACATAAATCCGATTAAGCATTGATTGTACACTTTTGTTTTATTTGAGAAAACCAAATTGAATTCAAAGGAGTGAAAAGAAAATTAAAATCAAATTAAAACTAACTAACTCCCACAATTATCAAACGAGCAACCCAGAGTCACTAATCCCTTTTTAACTTCATAAACCTTGTTTTCACTAATTTAATTAGCCTTAATGTCAATTTTGTTCATCTCGAGTATAAATAGTTATAAGTGCATTGGTTTACTCACAACTCTCTCTTAAGTATAAGTTGTTATGTCTAACATAATTACTCAAGAAGCAAGATAACTCAAACACACTCTTCAACAATTATATGGGGCCATTAGGTATATGTCTATGCTAATAAAAAATTAAATCATAATCTAATCCCATATTACTCAATCTCATAGCCTAATTAAAATTCCTTTCATCAAGATAACTCCTAATGCTCAAATTTATATTCAATGATGACTAGTCAGTAAATAGATAAAGATAAACAAGATTAAGTAACTAAAATTAATATTAATTATAACTACATAATGAAAACAAACTCTAATCCACCTATAAGTTCATAGCTCCTTTAGGATGCACAACAAACTAACTAAACATAACTAAAAAAATAGCAACAAGTTCATAATTCAAAATCTCAAGAAAAATAGAAAAGAAAAAGGACAGAGCATTGATTCAAAGCCTCATCTTTAAGTTCTAGCTGCCCTCTATCCAAGTGGCTACTCTGATCTCTTCTCCTCTCCATAGTCCTCTCGTCCTCCCATGTAGAAGACGAATGAAACTCGAACTCATTTCTTTCTCTTTTCTTGTGATTCAAGACGGTAATGATGATTCCCAAATACCACTACCTCCTTCCTCTTCTTAAACAATCATGCCTCTCTTTTGCTTTAGGTTTCCCTTCTTTTCATTCCCAAAATCACCACTTCTAACAATGAAAAACAAGAGGAAATAATATAAAAATGATAGCAGTAATAATAATAATAAAAAAACTAAATCATTTTTTTTATTTGATAAAAATTCTAATTAGTATTTTTTTATTGCTTCTTTCCTATGTTTAAAAACTTCTATTTTAATTTGACATTCCGCAAATGATACACCCAATTAATATCTCAAAATCTCGAGAAAATTCCTTTAATTTAACATTGATGGCTTCCCAAATATATCAAAATATATCTCAAATTTATTAAAACTAGGCAGTCATCATTAATAAAAGAATTTTGTTCTCTCATGTGTTCTAGCATTTCTTGGAGAAACTTGACACCTAGTTAACTTGTTCTTAATAAAGAAGTGTAGTTTAGGCTTACGACAAACCCTACGCCTCCTTTTTTTTTGTTGATATCATAGAGATATGGCTCTTCCCTATGACGCTTAGACCAATCCCGTGCTGGAAAATAAACCGACCAGTGCATATACTACTAAAAAAACTGTCTTTTTTTAGTAGTTAACTTGTAGCAATTACAAAAAACTGCTACAAATATCAGGATGTATAGCAGTTTTTAGACAAACAGCTCCAAATTTACAACGGTATGGCTTACGCCAAATGGCATGCTAGCTATTAAGTCACAGTAATTTGTAATGTTTGGAACATATAAACCATTAAATTGGTGCCAAGTTGGTGCCAAGTTTGTAGTGGTGAATTCATAGTAATTGAAGGGCAAAAGCGCTACAGAAGACTAAAGTGTCTCTTGATTTGTAGCTGTTTCTGAGGCAATAACCACTACAGAAGACAAAAGGTTGTAGGTTTCTAGCGGTTCACAAAAATCGAGGTAGGGTTTCGTGATTTGTAGCCGTTGATGTAGCGATTTTAGGGAGAATCTGTAATGCCCCAAACACTACAAAAAAAAAGGTATTTTGTAGCGGTGGACTACTAGCGGTTATATTAAACCGCTACAAATTATGACATTTGTAGCGGTTCTTACCTAAACCGCTACAAATTTGTAGCGGCAAGAATATTTGTAGCGGTTTCCTATAAAAAACCGCTACAAATTTGGCGCGAAATTCCCGCCAAAACTTGTAGCGGTTATTTTGTAGCGGTTAATGCACAATAACCGCTACAAAATACCAAAGGTCATAATTTTGTAGCGGTTCTTGCCCAAAACCGCTACAGAATTTCAAGAGACTCTAAATTTGTAGCGGTTCTGGGCAATAACCGCTACAAAATTTCAAACGTTGTGAAGATTTGTAGCGGTTATTGTAGAACCGCTACAAATTTAATTATTTGTAGCGGTTAAAGTAGCTGTTATTTTAATAACCGCTACTAATTACTGGCCTATTTAAACCCCCCACCTCCTTCATTTCTCCGTTTGCTCATTTTGTTTCCTGAGGTTTCTCTGAGTGATTTCTTCGAGATTTGAGCGTTCAGACGGCTCTATAGGAGTTTTTGGTCAGTATTCCACAGTATTTACACTTGAGGTACGTATATAACACGTATTTTATTTATATTTGTAATTTTATTATATTTTTGCATGATAATGTGACTAATTTTTTGTTAATTTGTACAGTTGATATGGCTTCAGGACAGGATAAGGGGAAGGGGAAGGCCCCTGAGGTCCCCAGACCGAATTTACGGGGTGGCAGCAGCCGGGCAGGGGGCAGAGGGAGGGGGCAGCGCGCAGGCAGGGCTACCGAGGCATCTCAGCCCATCCCTCCACAGGAACCGCAGACGATCCCACAGGCGACGACCGCAGCTGAGGTGCCTGAGGTGGAGGTGCCAGAGATTAGCGTTGAGGACTTCCTCAACGAGGAGGAGTTCGAGATCCCGATTAGTGGGTTCAGGGAGATGGAGCAGTTCCTCGATGAGGAAGAGGCTCGGGAGCAGAACAACCCACGAGGGTCGTCTTCGCGGTCCACTGGGTTTGAGGTGCAGGTCGAAGGTAAATTATTTAATTTTTTAATTTTTTAACTTTTTAACTTTGAATTATAACTTATCTAACGTGCGGTCAACTGTGCAGATGAGCAGGGGAACGTGTCGACGAGGAGGCTGGATGTGGCCGGTCTGAACAGCATGGACCGGTCCCTGCGAGTTGTAGTGCCGTGGAACGAGGGCACTGACCAGCCGATCCACAATGGGGGTCACCTGCTCAACCGCTTCCTGAGCGATCTGGGATCGAATTGGATGCGGTTCCCCGTTCACTTCCCGACATGGAGGCACATTCCGAAGGGGCCGAAGGATCAGGCTTGGGAGGAGGTGATTCAGGTAATTAAAACTATTCAATTAATATTTTTTTAATTAATTCTATTTAATTATCTTTTTTAAATTATGATTTTTAGTATTATTGATATTTAAATGTATTTTTTTCAGCTGCGGTTTGCCGTCCGGGCCAACCGGAAGAGGTACGCCCTCGTGAAGATAGGCGACGCCTGGAGGAACAGGAGGAACCGTCTTCCACAGTGTGGATGGGGACGGGACGATGCCTCTGGAGCAGTTGCAGGAGAGCGTACCGGACGGCGTGCCGCCGAACGACTGGGCGCGTTTCGTCCAGTTCAGGAGGAGCCCTGAGGCGCAGGTAATGTATTTATTAGATTTTTGATATATAATTTTGTAATTGTTAAATATTAAATTATAATATCAATTTATTTTGTATTTAATTTTAAATTATAATACATTTAATTTTTTTTTCCAGGAGCTTGCTCGGAGGAACGCCGCGAACCGGGCGCAGCAGACGATCCACCACACAGCAGGATCGAAGACCTTTGCTGTGACCTACAGCGAGCTGGTAACTTTTCAAGTACTTCACTTACTTTTAGCTGATTAATTCATAACACTAATTATTGTTTTGTAATTGTTTCAGGAGACGAGGGCACAGCAGGAGAACCGTCAGACGGACTATGCGGAGCTGTACGCCATCACACACAGACACCGTGACGGGACTGCGACCTCTCAGCAGGCAGAGGCGGCGATTGTAAGTTAATTTAATATTATATTTTTTATAATACCAAGTTAATAATGAAAAATTGTAATTATTAATTGTTTCATAAAATGGCAGGAGCGGATGCAGCAGTCGCAAGCTGAGCTGCGACAGACCCAGCCTGAGGAGTCACAGGGGTCAGTGGACCCGACGGCTCCTCTGAAGGCGGGCCTTAGTCAGCCTGAGCACCCCGGACGAGTGCGGGGGATGGGGATAGGCGCTAGACCCAGCATGATCTACGGCAGGAGCGCCGCGTCTGAGGCTGGCAGCTCTAGAGGGGTCAGACGTCGGAGGGACGAGTCGATTGACCAGCTGCGGTCAGATTTGCAGCAGCAGATGGCGCAGCAGATGCAGCAGATGCAGGTGCAGCAGCAGCAGCAGCTGCAGATCCACGCAGACGCTATATACGCGCAGCAGACGCAGTGGCGTGAGATCGCGAACACTATGCTCGAGGGAGCATGGGGTCGGCTGTTCCCGGACGAGCAGCATCCAGCGGTCCCTCCTGTCCCTCACTACGTCGTCCCGGGCACGACTCCTCCTCCTACAGCTCCTCCTCCTGCTGATGAGGATGGTGCGGTTCAGTCTACGCAGCGGCCCGATCCAGCGGCATCTGAGGGAGCCCCACCTGAGGGAGCACCAGAGGATCAGCCCCCAGCTGCTTAGTTTAGGACATTTTCTTTTCTTTTAAACATTTGTAAATATTTATGAGATTTTATTTAAGAATTTTCTTATTGTGTTTTATATAATTATATTTATATTATTATATCGCATTGAAATAATTTATAAATGATTTAAATCTAAATTTAAAAAAAAAATTATATATATATATTTGTAGCGGTTTATGAAGAGAAACCGCTACAAATATATAAGTAAATTTGTAGCGGTTGTGTTAAAAACCGCTACAAATATATAATAATTTTATAAATTAAATATATATATAATTTATTTTTTTTAATATATGTTAAAAAAAATAAATTATATATACATTTATAAATAATTTATAAATGTATATTTGTAGCGGTTTTTAACACAACCGCTACAAATTTACTTATATATTTGTAGCGGTTTCTCTTCATAAACCGCTACAAATATATATGTTTGTAGCGGTTATACACTAAGAACCGCGACAAACACTCAAATCATTTGAATTTTGAAATTTGCCGCCTTTGTGCACAGTTGTAGCGGTTACCTTATGTATAACCGCTACAAATTAGAAAATTATTTTTATATTTAATGTCCAACGGCTTTAATATTAGTAGCGGTTTAATATATATAACCGCTACTAATACGTTGAACATTAGTAGCGGTTATATATATAAAACCGCTACTAATACTCAACAAGTACATTTTGAATTTCCCACCAATTAACGGCTTGAATATTAGTAGCGGTTTTATATATGTAACCGCTACAAAATTATAAACGTTGGAATTTCTGTAGCGGTTGCTGTAGCGGTTTAATAACCGCTACAAAATTATAAACGTTGGATTTTCAGAATATAAGGTTCTAGGCATTCGTAATTATCTTCTCACTCATCTTCTTCTCTATACTTTCTTCTCTCTCACTTGTAGCTATGGATAAATCATGGATAAGGTTGCCGCGCAATTCTCCTGAATATTTGTACGGATTAAACAGTTTCTTAGATTTCACATTCACTCACGCCAGCTGTAACGGCAAGATCGTCTGTCCGTGTCGGAAATGCAAGTTCAAGAAGTGGCATCCACGAAATGTTGTGAAGGAACATTTGCTTGTGAAGCCTTTCCCTGAGGACTATACGTTCTGGGCAGTTCACGGTGAGAAAGCCGGTGTTAGATATGACGAGGCTCTTCCTCGAAGTTCTCAAGTAGGCGTTCAAGTAGATGAAGATGATCCTGTGAATGATGCTGTGCGTGATGCGTTTGGATTTCAAGGCGACAACTTCAACGAAGAAGTGCACGGCTCTGAGCCGGCTTTTATGGGGAATGAAGCAGCTCGGGATTTTTTCAGCTTGATGGATGAGGCAGATCGTCCTTTATATCAAGGTTGTCGCAAATATTCTAAATTATCTTTCTTGATCAAATTGTATCATATCAAGTGCTTGTGTGGGATCACGGATAAGGGAATGTCGATGTTGCTCGACTTATTACAAGATGCATTCCCCGACGCCGAGATTCCCACAACCTTCTACGAGGCCAAGAAGATCATCAACAGGTTGGGGTTGAATTATCAAAAGATTGATGCGTGCCCAAATGATTGTATGCTGTATTGGGGAGACGATTCCAGCAGGGAGACGTGCAAGAGATGTCACACATCGAGGTACAAGACAATTCGGAAGTGGAAAAAGCAGAAGAAGAAACCTGCAAAGATTCTCAGGTACTTCCCTTTGAAACCTCGTCTACAAAGATTATTTATGTCGTCTAAAACTGCTGAGCACATGAGGTGGCATGCCGTTGATAAAAACGAAGACGGTAAATTAAGACATCCGCGGGATGCAGCTGCTTGGAAAACGTTTGACAACGACTTTCCAGATTTTGCGACTGACCCCAGAAATGTCCGGCTTGCGTTGGCGACCGACGGTTTCAATCCTTTCAGGAATCTTAGCACAAGTTACAGCATTTGGCCGGTAGTCTTAGTTCCCTACAACTTACCCCCCTGGATGTGTATGAAACAAAGCTCTTTCATTATGTCTATGATCATTCCAGGCAAAAAGGCACCGGGCAATGACATCGATGTGTATCTCCAACCGCTTATTGCGGAATTACTTGACCTGTAGAATGTCGGCTTGGAGACGTACGACGCTCACAGCAAGACTTTGTTCAACATGCGTGCAGCCTTGATGTGGACGATCAGTGACTTTCCTGGCCTTGGCACATTATCTGGTTGGAACGTGCACACTGGGTCGGCGTGCCCGGCTTGCAATTTCGACTCTGACGCACTGCGCCTTCCCTACAGCCGAAAGTGGTGCTTTATGGGGCATCGGAGGTTTCTCGATGGAACGCATAAGTTCAGATTGCAACGGAATCGCTTCAATGGGAAACCAGAGAAAAGAGGACCACCACAGGATTTGTCCGGTACAGATATCTTACAGCAGCTTGAGCATGTTGACGTCGAGTTTGGAAAAAGCGACGGTTCAGCACAAACTCGCCAAAAGACGCGCAGGACTTCGGCGCCTCAGCAGTGGAAGAAGATAAGTATCTTCTTCACGCTTCCGTATTGGAGATCTAATTTACTTCGCCACAGTCTTGATGTAATGCACATTGAAAAGAATGTTTGCGACAATGTGCTGTATACGCTGCTTAACGAACCCGGCAAGACAAAAGATCACGTTCAAGCTAGGAAAGATTTACGCGACATGGGAGTTCGTGAAGACGCTTGGCCAGATGAGAATGACAGATTTACACCGGCAAAGTTTACCCTCACAAAACCGAACAAGGATGTGTTCCTCACGACCTTGAAGAAATTAAAAGTTCCTGATGGGTATTCAAGCAACATTTCTCGATGTGTCGACTTGCAGGCTCGAAAGGTTGCTGGCCTGAAGAGTCACGACTCACATGTTCTTATGCAGCAGTTACTCCCTCTGGCTATAAAGAATACACTTCCTCCCGATGTTTCCATCGTTTTGGTGGAACTTTGTTCTTTCTTTCGGAAGTTGTGTTCTAAGGTTTTGATCGTTGAGGAGCTCGATCAGCTGCAGTCGAAAATCATTCTTACGCTTTGTCACTTGGAGATGATCTTTCCTCCGTCCTTTTTTACTGTGATGGTTCACCTCACAGTCCACCTCGTTCATGAAACAAAGCTCGCTGGACCAGTACAATATCGTTGGATGTATCCGATTGAGAGGTACTCATTTTATATATGTGCTTTCATTTATTGTCTGTATTTAATGTTTGCTCGTCGTCCTTTTCATCATTTTATATCAATTTTCTCTTATGTACTTCGTAGGTTCCTTGGGAAATTAAAATCTTACGTGAGGAATAAGGCGTGGCCAGAAGGTTGTATAGCTGAAGGCTATATAGGGGATGAGGTGTTATATTTTTGCTCAAGGTACTTTGATGATCTTGAGACGGCTTTCAACCGCCCGCCTCGTGTTGACGATTGTCCTGAACCTGCGCCGACATCAGGAGAATTTATCCCTCGTGTTGGTAAACCAGTTGGAGCAACTGAGAACTTCAAACTAACGGCAACTGAGAAGTTCCAAGCACATAGACATGTCTTGATTAATTGCACTCAAGTTGAGCCTTTCATACGGTAAGAATTGTACACTCACATGTATGTTATTCGATCTATATCTTTCGTAACATTTCTCACTTTCATTTCACTAACGCCTTTCCATTATTAATTGCAGGGAATTCAGAAGTCATGTCAAGCGTCAGCTCAGGATCCGTATACAGACATCCTCGGAAGTTGATAGGAGGGTCCACAGAGAATTCCCGGGCTGGTTTGCTCGCAGAATACTAAATGACCACAACCCACACTCACCGGATTTCAGAGCTCTCGCAATCGGCCCTCTTAATCATGCAAAACGGTTTACAGCATACAATGTCAATGGTTTTAAGTTTTGCACGGTTTCACGGGATCAGGGATTGCAAACACAGAATTCAGGTGTTTATGGCACATTTGGGACAAGGAGTTATGCGAGCAGCAGTGACGCCAACATGCAGTTCGGAGGCGTCCCTTACTATGGCAAGCTTCTTGATGTGGTCGAGCTTAATTATCAAGGCCGTTTCACCGTGACGCTGTTCAAGTGTTTGTGGGCAAATACCACTACTTCTCGGGGACTGACAACTGACGACCTAGGGATCACATCAGTCAATTTTTCACGCCCGATTCATACTGGTATTTCTCAAGATGATGAGCCGTATATTCTAGCTTCAGAGGCACATCAGGTTTATTATGTTGAGGACGAGCGGCATAGGGATTGGCACATGGTCGTTCATTTAAAGCCAAGAGACCTTTACGACATGGGTGAAGGCGATAACATCGCCTACGAGAGTGAGCCATTTCAGCCAGCTGATTTTGAAAACTACTTCCCTGAAGGCGATGACAATTTACCTCTACTGCGGTGAGTTTTTTCAAGTCCACGTCATTTCAATTAAATTTTTTAAATTTAATAATACATCAATAATAATAATTTTTCTACAAAATTTCTGTAGTGATGGCGACGATGAGTGATCAAATTCAATTGTAAAAAATTCGTCTTTACAAAAAATGCAAAAAATTTGTGTTAAAATAAAATGTAAAAAAAAATTAAAATAATATTTGTAGAATTCAAGTGTAAAAAATTTTTCATTACAAAAAATCCAAAAAATTTGTGTTAAAATAAAATGTAAAAAAAAAATTTAAAAAAAAAATTAATATAATATTTGTAGCGGTTATTAAACCGCTACAAAAAAACAAATAACCGCTACAAATAATTAAACCGCTACAAAAATATAAATAACCGCTATTAATTAGTAACCGCTACATTAACCGCTACATTAACCGCTACAAATAATACGTAAATCCCTATAAATACCCTTATCACAACTCATTTCAAACACCCCCAATTTCTTTTCACCTTACCCTTCTTTCATTTCCTCTCATTTACAACTTCTTTCTTATGAGTTGAGGAGCTGAATAATACGATCAAATATGGTAACAAGATTTTCAATTTCTTTTAGAATACTTCTTTCCTTTCTATAAAATTTATTCTAAACATCTTTTTTTCTACATATATCTTAACTCTATCTCATTTTCATCTATTTTTCAGATATAATTACATGATATTATAAAACATAATAATTCCTTATTACCTAACTATCGTTAATAATATTATTAATATAATTTTATACTAATCATATTCAATTACATTTTTTCTTTTTAATTTATTAATAAGTTAAACTATTAAATAATAAACTAATTGAAACAAATAAAATAATAACAAATTAAACTATTTAATATAATATTGAAAAAAAAGAAAAAAATTAACGTATATATTTAAAAAAAATTTTAAATATTTGTAGCGGTTATTAAACCGCTACTAAATAACGCGCCTTTTTAAAGGTAAATTTAAATTTTTTGGCGGTAAATTTGAATTTCATGAAATTAGTAGCGGTTCTAAGAACCGCTACTAATTTCATGAAATTCAAATTTGGTAGCGGTTTCTTAACCGCTACAAATAAAAAAAGTCATTTTTAACAAATTTTCATTTTTATATATTTGTAGCGGTTTTTTAACCGCTACAAAAAAAAAATCACTCTAAATAAAATTTTTCATATTTGTAGCGGTTATATAACCGCTACAAATATCTTTTGATTTTGTAGCGGTTACTATTAACCGCTACAAACTTAGTAGCGGTTATTTTTGATTGAGTAGCGGTTTTATATAACCGCTACAAAACCGCTTGCAACGTACGATTTAGTAACGGTTTTTCTAACCGCTACTAATATAGTTTGTAGCGGTTAGAACCGCTACGAATACCTATTTTTAACCGCTACTAAATCACGTTTTTTTTGTAGTGAAATTTTGATTAAGGGCAAATTACAATTATTGTGAATGATTATGTGGATAAATGTGGATTTGAGATCCGGATTAAGTATTGGGAATGCCCAACACCTTGTATTTTAGCATAATTATGTGATGAAATAATTATTGGACTAAATATAGGGGTAAATGGCACATGAAAGAAGGAAAATAATTTGATTATGTATTATGTGGCAATATTAATTAATATGCCATACTTAGTGAAAAATTGAAAGAATGGCTCTAAATTAGTGATTAATGGAAGAGATTAATTCCTAATTAGGAGGATATGAGATGTGAAATTAAAATGGCTAATGACGTGGTTACAGTAACTAATTAGTTACTTACTTTATGAGAGCCAATGAAATGGTGACACTTGTTGGGAGAGTGGTTGGAAGAGTCAAATGACAATTGTTTATTGCTTTTCTCTCTCTTTCCTTCTCTTTTAGCCGAATGGGTGTGGCATGGGGGGAGATATTTTTGCTTCTCATCCTTCATCTTCATCTCTCCTCTTCCTCTCTCATGCGTCCTCCATTGTTGGCCAAAGGAGGAGGAAGTTCTTGAGAAAAGGTAAGCCATTTTGACTCTCTTAATGGCTTCTAATGGAAAAATGCTCTTCTATAAAGTTGTTCCTTGTGTTGAGAGCTTCAATTTCATGGTTTTAGATTTGTTATTTGGTGGTGTTTGAGGTCTCATAAAATTGTGAACTTGGGTGAATCAAGGAACATCTTTGGGAAAATTGTTGAGGTGAGTGAAAGCTTCATTTTCATATAAGTTTTGTGGCCATTTGTTGGGCCTTGAATTTCTAGAAATTTTGCCCTAATTTTTGTGATTTAGGGTTATGGAGGAGTATGGTATGTTATTGTTATGGAAATGTTGTCTTGTTTAGGTCCCGTTTGGTATACTTGAATTGGAGAGATGGAAATGGAAATGGAATTAAAATCCATGATAAAGGTTTGTTTGGTTTGCTTAAATTGATTTCCACATGGAAATCAATTCCACCAAAATGGGGTGAATTGATTTCCATGCTAAGACCCATGGAAATGAGATGGTTCCATGGAGCCCAAATTTTCAGACTGAAATGTCCTCAACTTGCTCACTCACCGGCGGCGACCTTTGTTCACTCATGGCGACGGCAACAAACGGCGACCATGCACACTCATCGGCGGCGACAATGGCGACCTTTTTCACTTCAGATCTGGGTTGCAATCGTCCACCATTTTCACGCCCCTTCCTTTTTCTGGTCGAAAGGCTTCAGCCCCACCATCGCGCGATGACCCATGTGCGGCGGAAACTTTAGCGAGGGCACAATCTATCCGCAGCAGCCACGAGTTCGATCTCTATGCAAGCTTGATTCTGAGCCCTCGCTTGTCTTGATTGAACAAGGATTTCACAAGCTTGATGGTGACGAGCTCGATCTATATGGGAGGTTGATCCTGTGCCCACAAGCTTGATTCTCTGTGAGCTTGTTGTGACAGTGAAACGGCCGAACACGATCCCACGATAGAACAAGATGAGTCCTTGGGTTGAAGTTAAGATTAAAAATTAAGAAGGGTATTGTGGACTTTTAAGACAATTAATGAATATTTTAATTAAAAAATTATATCTCATTTCCATGACATACCAAACACACTTTTAAATTTCATTTCCATATCAATTTCCATATCCATCTCCATACCCATTTCCATCAAAATCAATTCCAGTATACCAAACGGGCCCTTAGTGTTTTGAAGTGATAGAATTGCATTGAAGCTTGAATGTGAAGTTTGGTCACTTTGTGTTGGTTTTTGTGCATTTGGGCAAAATAGGGCATGTCAATGGGTTGTGATTTTGGTCATTTTGAGGTTACCATTGTGTTCCTTGTGGAAAATTGTATAGGAATAGGTTTGGTTAATGATTTTGGAGTCATTGGACACTTTGGTAGAAAAGTTAGAAATCTGTCTTGTGTGAACTCTGTTCTGGGCAGTTAGTTTGTACGAAAGTTTTGAATGACCAAATGGTGTTGAAAAATTCTGAAATTTTTCAGTCTTAAAGTTCACATCCCAAGCTTCAAAATGGACATTGTCATTTCGTTTTGTGAACTGAGAGTTATGCTTTGCCAAAGTTTAGGATGGAAACTGGACTCCGTTTTGAGGCAGTGGTGGATTTTGTGTGATTCTGGAATTTTTTGGTGATTTCTAGTAATAGTCCATATTTTTCCTATAAATAGGACTTAAATAGCTTTCATTTGGCTTTAGAATCACCTCATTTCTATTTTTCTAGAATTAGTAATGATTTTTGGAAGTTCAGCCAAGAAACAGGATTTTTCTTGGCCGCAGCCAACGGATTCTGGGCCGTGGCCCAAATGCCTCGGACCTATTTTTGGCCATGGCCAGTGGATTCTTGAGCTGCGACCAACCCCCAAAAATCAGCATTTTGGACTTTTAAAAGGTGATCTTTGGTCAAGTATCTCTCAAGCCTTTAGGCATGTGTTTAGGCTTTGATTAGCCACCTAAAGGTCATGAATGGTAACCAACGATAAGTGTTATCCAAGTAAGGATTTGGAATAATGAATAACTCTATGTCCTTGATTTGATTATAGGGTTTGATATTCACCCTGATCATGGTTCGATGTTCGTCTGATCGTGAGTAACCTGTGCTGGAGCACATGTGGAAGAATAAGTGTAGGGAACTTACCTCTCCTGCATGTATTCATATTTGTGTCTATGTATGGATGCATGTTATTGCTTTGCTTGATTATGTGAAACATATATGAATGATTAAAGCTCTGTTTCTATTTATGCTTTGGCCATGAGTATTTTGTTGAAACATTGAGCATGCGGATATATCATTATGTGAGCATGAGTTATTGTGATGCAAGCATGTCATGCATTAAACACTTATCTTGCATGCAAATTGGTATTTGTTTCCTACTGGGATTCTCTAGAATCTCACCCTCCTCTACCAACATTTTAGACAGGGAAGGTAGAACGAGGATGGAGCAAGCATCCAAGGGCGATGAGGACTCCTTCGGGTTGTCATTTTGGTAGTTGGTTATTATGGTAGTTGGGATTATGTATAATTGGATATTGGATGTATATGTGGTTGGATGTATATGGGTTATTTGGTTATGTATTGGAGATGGATTTGTGTAATCCTCGTTGAGAAATTGTAATGGGCAATTGTGCCCTACGTATCTTTAGTGAAGGTATAAACCCGAAATTACCGATTTTATTATTGTGCACTCTGATATTTATATGAATGTGATTCATCTGCACGAGGTAATTGTATTCGAAATATGATTGTGAGACCAGGTTAAAGTGTTTGTGAAAACCCTATCTTAAGGATGGGAATGTAAATGAGTTTTGATTATTATTGGTCTCTATTTCATTTTAATCACGTATTTCGGATATAATTACGAAAGGGGGTTACAGAATCACTACAAATAACGTGGCTATATAAAGACCGTCACCCCTCATTTTGCCGCTTTTGGCAAAATTGTTCTCCGTGCACGCTTTGAGAAGTTTTCATCAGATTTGAGGTTTTGCTCAAAGTTTTAAGGAGTTAGATAATCGAGGTTAGTAAAATTAATAATTTTATTTCATTTTTGAGCTGAGTATATTTGTTTTTGGTAATTTTATTGTTATTTAAATATGTTTTTGTAATTTTTAAGAGTTTTTGAGCCTATTTTGCCTTGTGTAATTTGCTTTTTAAAAACCTTTTTGTCCATGAGTTTTTAATTAGTTTTTAAAAGATATTTAAATATTTTTTATTTTGTTTAGTTATGTGTAATTATATTATTATAATATTTTGATATTTTTTCTTTATAATGTTGGTTACTATTTATTTTGTAATTATATTACTATAATATTTTTTTATAAATATTGGTTAGGCGCGATTGGAATTTATTTTTAATATCGACATGTTGTACCTTTTTAATTAGTTAAGTGAAAAATTATAATCAATTATATTTGTATTAAAATTTGTGATTAATTGTGCAGATGAGCAGGGGAACATCACTAATAGAAGGCTGGACTTGGTTGGCCTAAATCAGTTCAACCAGGGGCTACATGCAGTAGTTTTGTGGAATGAGGTCACGGACCAGCTCATTGAGAGTGGCTACGTGTTTATGACACCTTTAGGACAAGGAGTTATGCGAGAAGCAATGACTGCAACATGCAATTTTGAGGCATCCCTTATTGTGGAAAACTTGTTGATGTCATCGAACTAAATTACCAAGACCGTTTTACCATAACGCTCTTCAAGTATTCGTGGCCAAATATGACAACTTCACGGGTATTGATAACTGATGAATTAGTCATCACATCAATAAATTTCTCTCAGCCAATTCACACCAGTCAATCTAAAGATGATGAGCCATATATTTTTGCCTCAGAGGCGCATTAGGTTTATTATGTCGAGGACGAGAGGCACAATGATTGGAATATAATAGTTCACTTAAAGCCTTGAGACCTTTATGACAGGGGTGATGGTGATAACATCACCTACGAGAGTAAGCCCTTTGAGCCCGCCAAGTTTGACAAATTCTTCCTTGAAGGCGATGGCAATTCACCTATAGTTAGATGGGTTTTTATAAGTTACACTTTATTATCACTTAATTTAAATATAATTTTTGTACAAAATCATACACTCAACACTAATATTTTCTCCACACATTATTTCTTCGGGGATGGTGACGAAGAATGATTAAAAAATAATCACTTTTGTTGTTGTAAAGCAATCAATTTATATTTTTTTAAAAAAATCCAATTAAAATTTGTAGCGGTTCTTAAACGCTACAAATATAAATGTCTACAAATATCGTCACTTTAACCGCTACAAACACTTCGCTGGATCCCTATAAACACTCTCCTCACACCTTATTTAATACCTTTTTCATTTCTTTCAATCCCTCTCCTCTCTCATTTTTGGTTCCCTTGTTCAAATTTTTTTGATGAAGAGTTGAACTTGTAAGATAATTTCCCCCCCTTAAATCTTGATTTCATTTTATTTCATTTTGCTTCTTCATATAATTCTTGTCAACACCTGTTTCCATTTCAATATTTACAGAGTAATAGAGACCATGTTCTACAGGCATACAGAAAAGTACAATTACACTGATAAAAGTATTTATTTATAGACAGGCATCAACAGTGAGAATACAATAATAATTACATTTGTGTACAAAATATCCCAAAATATCCTCAACACAGGCTATACATATAACCATTGTTTCTATCTCAAGAAACGTGCCTGTTAGTTCCCTGTAGCCTTTTGCCTTTTGAGCCGCTGGCACCTGCTAAGACATTTTGTTTAGAAAAAGGGATAAGATTCCAAGTAGAAACATACAATCAACATAGAAGATGTGAAAATTAAATATGCAATGTACCGTATCAAGTAAAATAAAAATTCATATAATCCATGTGTGTACACAAAAATCAGGGCCAACGGATCAGTTGAAACCCCTACATGTACCTCAGGTGAGTCATTGACTACAGCTGGGTAAGACCAGTGTACTTTAACTAGGTCTTAGACTACAGCTAGGCAATATGCCTCCAGCACATGTTCAAGTTACAAAATACAGTAACACGCATCATACAAATAGTCCCATAGTATATGAAAGATATTAATTCTACCTAAATCTTTTCCTAGTCTTAAACGGTCCGCTTCATCAAACGTGCCAACTACAGGCATCCAATTTGGTCTTAAAACATCAAATGTATAAGAAATAGGTTAAAACCTATCCATGTATCATTTTAGACACTTCCATGGTGTTTATTGTGGTTATATTAGCCTATGGTAAAAATTTACCAAAATGCCCCCGGGGCCCTGGCCTGGCACCGTAGTACCCGGTCCGACTGTACTTTTCTCGAAATTTTGATATGAGCTATTCTGACATATTTTTGCCCAAGGAATCTATTTCCGGACTTGAAATAATCAAATTCACTGCCAAAAGACTAAATTGCCCTTGGCAGCCTCGCTTTAAGGTTTTCAGGGGTTTTTTTGTAATTATGCTTTTTTGGGCTTTTCCCAAAAAGTGACCAACTGTATCCCCACCTAATTTTCCAACTCTAAGACCCTCTAACTTTATAGAATCATCAAATTATTAAAAATCCAACTCTAAGACCCTCTAACACCCCTAGCTGAAATCCTCATGTACTCTAGGGAAAATTGGGGTTTTTCGGTTTCGGCTCCGCAGACGTGTTTTTTTTCTACTTCTAACCACTTTATTAACTATTTAATAAGGTTACAACCACCATTTGAACCAAAATTGGGCAGCATAACCCTTAGGCCTACCCATTTCCAAAATTTAAAACCAATGGCAATCCGGTGAAATTTCACTAATTAAATTGCCCACAGCAACCAGAATAAGCAATATAAGAAGATTTGGAGGTTACCTTTCGCTTCCTTCTAGCTTTTCTCAAAGTGGTTGAACCCTTGCTCTCTTCAACACAAGAAATTGAGCTTTCAACCCTTAAATTACATAGAAGAGTAGCTTAGGAATAGAGTTATACACGTTAGGAACCGATTTAGCGAAGAAATCATTTACTTTTGCAAGTTTTTCCTTCCCATTTTCTCTCTATAAAATTTTGCTCTCTCTCTAGTTCAGATCTGTTAAGGCACGAAATGAGATGGAGGAAGATGATGGAAATGTGTTAAACACTTTTCTTTTCAACTAGATATTTGTTTATTAAAATACATCTATATCTTCTAACACATCGACCCAAACCTGACTCTGATACCAATTATAACATCCCAAGGCCTCATTATCGATATTGTTATCTTTTGAGCCTGTCACCCCTCACGATTTTAAAACGATTCAAGAGGGAAGGTATCTAGACCCTTATAAGATGTCTTTTGTTTCTCTCCTAAGTTGATGTGCGACATAACACTTCAACCACCTTTGGACCCATCATCCTTGCTGACACATCGACCTGAGCTAGACTCTGATACCAATTGTAACATTGTAGCACCTCGCTCTTAATATTATTTGCTTTAAGGCCCTCATCACCCCGCACGGTTTTAAAACACATTGAGGGTGAGAGGTATCTACACCCTTATATTGTTGTTTCTATTAATCTAGTTGTGATACATATGTGAATCTGTTGTGAGTTGCTGAAAATTTCAATATAGTCTCCTTCCTTTACCAATTTAATTCACTCTCTCTTTCGTATCCATATTTAAATATAAAATTATAGTTAGTCTTTGAATGATTCTTAAGTACTATATTTTTGAAGCTCAAATGAAATAGCTAAAATTAAAATATTATGTTTACTTGGTGGGGTGGGCTAATGAGTGAAAAGAATTCTTTAGAGGATTAAAGCAAAATACTACTTTTACACCCATTTGAACTCATTCTTTAATTGGTCAACATCATATTGTGCAAATAATTCTATATAAATTTAAAATTTACATTGCATGACTTTAATTTAAAAATATTCACTCGATTTAAATAATTAATTAAAAAATGCCTAGACAGTAGAAAGGGTAATTTGAATTCTAGAACAAATTATCAAAGTATTTTTACATTGTTCTTATACTTGTTTTTGTAATCATTGCACTATTATATATGTATAACAATGCCAATCTATTGGATTTCACTGAGAAATTGGAGGCAACTTGTGTTGGAGCAGCATAATTAGGGAAGATAACCAAGGATTTGGACCTAAGCATTCATGGATCCAAGTAAGTTACTTGTTGTGACATGACAAATATGCTTATGTATATTCATTCGCACTTACGATTGACATTATTAGCAACAACAACTCTTATATTTTTATGCAAGTAGGTTTAAAGGGAGCAATATCTAAACAAAGAGGTATTCATTGATGCAGTATGAGTTGCTGAAAATTTCAATATAGTCTCCTTCCTTTACCAATTTAATTCACTCTTGCTTTCATCTCCATATTTAAATATAAAATTGTAGTTGGTCTTTTAATGATTCTTAAGTATTATATTTCTAATGCTCAAATGAAATAGCTAAAAGCAAAATATTATTTTTAGTTGTGGGGTTGGCTAATGAGTGAAAAGAATTCTTTATAGGATTAAAGCAAAATACTACTTTCACAACCATCTGAACTCATCTTTTGATCGGTCAACATCATATTGTGCAAATAATTCTACATAAATTTAAAATTTACATTTCATGACTTTAATTTAAAAATATTCACTCAATTTAAACAATTAATTAAAAAAAGCCTAGACAGCAGAAAAGGGTATTTGAATTCTGGAACAAATTATAGAAGTATTTTTACATTGTTCTTATACCTGTTTCTGTAATCATTGCACTATTGTATACGTAAAACAATGCCAATCTATTGGATTTCACTGAGAAATTGAAGGCAACTTGTGTTGGAGCAGCAGAACTATGGAATACGACCAAGGATTTAGACCTAAGCATTCATGGATCCAAGTAAGTTACTTGTGACATGACAAATATGCTTATATATATTTATTCGCACTTACGCTTGACATTATTAGCAATAATGACTCTTATATTTTTATGCAAGTAGGTTTCAAGGGAGCATTATTTGAACAAAGAGGTATTTATTGATGCAGTAGCAAATGAGCTGAGAGTAAGGCTTTCTGCTTAGGCCTCATATTGGTTCCTTTCATCTATAATCACCGTAAAGTGTAAACAAATTTGTTAAAAAAAAAGTAACGTGTAAGCAGATTATATATGGTCGCTTGCTTTGGAAGTAGCAGATTTATCGAACACGGAAGGAGAAAGCAATAATTTGCACCATATCCATCATTCCTTTTTGTCTTCACATTTTTCAGTCAAACTCTTTTCTTTTCAACTAGATATTTGTTTATTAAAATAAATCTATATCTTCGGACACATCATCCTCGCTAACACATCGACTCAAACCTGATTCTGATACCAATTGTAACATTCTAGCGCCTCATTATCAATATTGTTATCTTTGGGCCCCGTCACCCCTCATAATTTTAAAACGATTCAAGAAAGGAGGTATCCAGACCCTTATAAGACATATTTTATTTCTCTTCAGAGCTGATGTGGGACATAACACCCCAACCACCTTTCGACTCATCGTCTTCACTAGCACATCGACTTGAGCTTGACTTTAATACCAATTGTAAAATTATGGCACCTTGCTCTTGATATTATCTGCTTTAGGGCCCTTATTACCCCTCATGGTTTTAAAATGCATCAAGGAAGAGAGGTATCTACATCCTTATATTGCTGTTTCTATTAATCTAGTTGTAATATATGTGTGAATATGTTATGAGTTACTAAAATTTTCAATATAATATCCTTCCTTTAACAATTTAATTTGTAACACCTATGTTTTGAAAGCATATGGACGACATAAGTGTAGTAATATCTTTAAAAAGGAGACCGATAATCTTTTGTAAATAGTGAGAGTCCCAACTTTAAGCAGAGTATGGAGCTGCACTTGAGTGGGTTTCTCGAAATCGTTTTCAGATTTGGTCTCATATTATTTTATGATTTATTTTAAGCCATCCGTTTTAGGTTCATTTCTTCATATCAGAGTTTTTACTAATATGTTCTCTATAGGAACCCAAACTACTTCAATTAATTAACAGCCCTAGATGGACGGTTGTCCACTACTAGTTTGGATGCCGCTATGCGTTTGCTTATATATACAAGCGCTTACATACATGTCTACTGGCTTGCCAGTATGAGACTGACCACACTTAAATACAAATTAAATACAAACTCCAAAATAAATAGCCAACGAAAAATTAAATTCTAAGTCATTTGCTTTATTCTCCCGTGTTTACCTTCTTGCATGAGGAACTACTTGCCTTAGCTGAAAATTTGTTTTGGAAAAATAGGGTGAGATTCAATGAATCTCAGTAGTAACAGATATCAATCGTATAAAATGCACATATATCATGCCATGTCAACCAAAGTTAGAGTGCAATCAACATATTCAACATTTAGAGATAAATTTACAATAAGCAAAAAGCATATAAGTTACCAATTCAAGAACAATCATCCCTTGCCACAGCGCTGAGAAATTCTACCAGGCCTTAGCCCTTCTCATCTGAATGTTTTGAATTCACAGTGGTACAAACATTCATATAACATATCACATAGTATGTGAGGGATAAGTTACTACCTGACAATTTTTCCAAATCTTGATCTTGATTGATGTGCTTCAGACGTCCTGGGCAAGTGTCAAATCCTATAAATTATAATTTACGGGCAATGAGTTATTACTTAGTCCAATTCCTTCATAAATCATTCTCTTATGTTGGTTATCATTAGGGTCACTACATTAGGGCCAATATGTAGCTAATGAGCTACTACAAATGCTTAACTTAACTCTTAAATGTCCAATTCTATTACAAAAACTCTTTACTTTGAATTTTCGCACAATTACCAAAAACTGGTAGATTCTTCACTATACTTTAAAAAATCATAACTAATTCTAAAAAAATTCAATTGGGGTGATTACAAATTCTATGTGACTTTTATTAAGTCTGTTTTAAGAAAAAAATACTTCTAGTAGCCACTTGTCCACATACACTTACCGGTTTTTCTTTTTCCCCCTGTTGCCAAAAAATTTGACCAGTTTTAATGGTTTACGTCAAACACTCTTAACTCCTAGTATACTTATCTAAATCCTTCATAATACTTATCAAATTAAAGGTCTTTAAGTGTACTTTAATTCTGAAAAATCTCATCATCATCAGATGAAGTTTGGAAAGTGAAATTTTTGCAGAACAAAACTACCTCCAGAAAACTAAATCTAGCGGCACCTATACAAAATCTCAACTTTTAGTTTTTCAGACCAAACTTTGAAAATTCATAATTAATTTTATAAAAACCGAAATGGGTTGGTTCCATTGGCTTATTAAAGCTATTTAAGTCCTCTTTAAGGAAAAAATATCAATCATAGTCACATATTTTCCGGAAATTCATCAAACTCAAACTGTCACATATTTTATTCCAAAATCGTGGTGAGACTTGGAAAAATTATAACTTTCAATATACTAGTTTAAATGGCTCATATTACCTATTAAATTAAAGCCCAGGATATGTTCTTTAATCCTATAAAATTTCATAGCATTTGGACTAATTTTGACTGATCAAAAACACGTTGCAAGTTCACTGCCTCCAGAAGACGAATTCAGTTAGCTTTAAACATAAAATTCCAAAATCATCATAAATCATCATTAATCATAAACACATGATGAAACCATGATTAAACCTTAAAAATACCCCTGGACAAAATTTGAACAGTACCCCACCCTTATGAAAACTCATCCAAACAACAAACCAATCGGTTAAAAAGGAAACCTACACTTACCTTTGTCACGCCCTTATCTCAATTTCAACCTTTTTCAGAGCATTTGCGGAAAACGATATACGGTTCGATAGGCAACACAGAAATAGCATAACTATACTGATAATATGTGCATGACTACATAAATTCCCCATAGGGGTTTGTACATGAAACTTACGATTAAGGTAGCTGCACAAGGCTACTAGGGTGTCTAAACTCATCCCAGTGAAACGGAGACTTCTTCCCGTCTTTATTCCACTACTGTAATCCCCTCGTATAGTACTCTGCATTGTTGTTTACATATCTTCTGTCGTCTCTTGTCTAAATTGTTGGTAAGGGAGGGTGAGATTCAAGAGAATCTTAGTAGGAAACAGATACCATAATGCATGCATGATTGATGCTATGTGTATGACATGTTAGCTTTATCTAGATGTATGCCCCATAATGACATTTCTGCATGCTCAATGTTTTATACAACAAGATTATAGCCACAGAGAAAACAGAAACAGAGCTTCATTAAATCAAATATGCTCTACACAGTCAAGTAAAGCAACCACATACATCATTACACAAGCAAAGATATCAAATACATGCAAGTAAGGTAAGTCCCCTACTTCTAATCTTTCTCCTTGATTTGCGTGCCAATAGCTCGGGGATCCATATTCGATCCTACAATGTCAAATGTACTATTTAGGAACTTCCATAGTATTTCTGGAGGTTATATGAGTCTATCTTGAAAAATTACTAAAATACCCCTGGGGACCCAGCCCCATCGTATCTGGTCTGGCTGTACTTTTCTCGAAATTCTAACCTGGGCTATCCTGACATTTTTACGCCTAAGGAATTTATTTCTGGACTCAGAATTACCGAATTCACTGCCAAAAGACTTAATTGCCCTTGGCAGCCCTTATTTCAATGTTTTAGGGGCATTTTCGTAATTATGCTTTCTCGACCTTTTCCAAAAAAGTGACCAAATGTAACCCCACCTAATTTTCCTTCCTGAACTCAATGGAATCATCAAATCATTGAAAATACAAATCTAAGATCCATTTCTAGAGATGGCTGAAACTTATAAGAACTCCGGGGAAAATCGGGGTTTTCGGTTTCGACTGCGTAAACGTGTTCCTTTCTACTCCTAACCACGTTATTGACTATTCCATTAGGTTAGAACTACCATTTAGTACCAATTTTGGAAGAATAACATACCCACAAACCCATTTTCCATTTTTAGAACCAAAGACAATCCGGCAAAATTTCTCCGATTAAATTGTCTACAACAGCTAGAATAGTCAATACACAAGAGTTTGGAAGTTACCTCAAGCTCCTATTAGCTTTTCTCAAGATGGCTGAACCCTAACCCTTAAAACACCAAAAGATGAGCTTCTAAACCTTTAATCGTATGCAAAGGAAGCTTAGGAACAGAGTTATACGCATTAGGAACCAATTTACCGAAGAAATCACTTACCTTTACAAGCTTTTTCCTCTCCTTCTCTCTCTAAAAATCTCAACTCTTCTCTCTCTCTCTCTAAAACTGAAAATGGCGTCAGTTATGGCTGCTGGAAGGAGGAGGAAATGTTTTATATCATATATTATATGATATGGAATTATTTATTCAATTTCCAAAATTTTCGGGTTAATTATAAATTCTGGCAGATTTTCTGCTCAAAATTTGAAAAATCATAAATAATTCTAGAAAAATCAAATTGGAGTGATTCCAAAGCCTATAGAACCCTTATTGAGTCTAGTTTTAAGGAAAAATATATACCTTTGCTGAATGGAATCACAAAATTCCCAGAATTTCAATCTTTGCATACTGTTCCAGAAATTTCACAGTTTTTCTGTGCTGACTTCAAAAATTCATATCTTTTTGTATATAGCTCTAATTGAGTCTTATGACCTATCAAATTAAAGCTTAGGATGTCTAATTTCAGCCTGTAAAATTTCATAATTTTTTCTCATCATTCGTTCTTACAAAATTATATGACAAACTCATTGCCTCATAGGCGATTTCACCATAAGCATAATCACTTTCTTCAAATTTAACCATTTTATTTTCTTTAATGCCCCAAAGATATAAGGAACATTAGAGAATAGATTTGGGACATATACTAAATTGGGGCTTAGTAGTCCACTCAATTTAGGCTTATTCCAAAGCCTCCAATCCCAAAATTCGGGGTATTACAACCTTTACATGTTTTCACAATCGGTTTAGAAATCCGACAGTACTCCGGCCAGCTAGACAACACCAAATGCCTTTAATCAAGAATCCAAAACCATGGAAATGTTGTTCTCACTGAGGGGAACAACATTAGAGAAGGGCTCGGGAGCTAGAAAAGCCAAATCGGAAGTGAATTCGGCTCAAGAACTCTGGGATTTTCACTATTTATCCACCTTCTCTCTTCTTCCAATTTCTCTCTATTTTCTCCATGTTTTTTGTCTAATTTTTCTGCATTTGGATGGCATCTTAAAGATGAATGGAGGGTTGGGATTTAATCATGCATTTTGCATGGTTCCATGGTGTGCCAAGTGTCACAAATTTAAGGCTTAAGAGTATCAGGTGTCATGCAACTATTGGTCTTCCATTTTCTCTTTCTTTGGTGGGGCATAAATGGTTAGGGGAAGGGGGAGGCCTGAAAATTTCCCCAAACTTCTGGGTTCAGTGCTCGGATCGTAAAGTATATGACCCGGCTGGAGACCGGTTAATTCCCTGGACTCAGCCACTAGGTGGCACACTCCAGAGATGACAACATGAAAGGATTAAAGTAGTTGTAATGATGTATAATAATGAGGGACACATGTCACCTCCTCATTTGGCCAACACAAAAACATGTTTTTACTTTTTAATGATTTCGGGACACTTATCATTTTCTTATTTGGCCAACACGAAAGATGTGTCATCATGAGTCATAATGAGCCGTCATTACATACTTTACTAAAGTTCTTTTAATAATATTGCTCCATCAGTGCATTACCCAAAATTCCACACAGGATTGTGGCACATATATCGAAGCACACCACGCTATGCCCGAATTCCTCCAATCTCGTAATTGACGCCTCTGTGTCCTGCAACCATCGACAAATCTTCCTCTGACTTCTTACACTCGTATTTTACAATCATGACTTCTCAATTTCCGTGAATGACACAGTGGACATCTGGGAATTTTGAAAGTAACTCTACCTTTAATTTATAAATACTAGTATTTATTTTATTCCACTATTTCTATATTTACATGTTTTCAGTATTATAAAATTTGGTATATTACATAATTCACTCTTAGCTTTCGTCTCCATATTTAAATATGAAATTGTAGTTGGTCTTTGAAGGATTCTTAAGTATTATATTTCTGACATTCAAATGAAATAGCTAAAAACAAAATATTATTTTTGCTTGGTGGGGTGGGCTAATGAGTGAAAAGAATTCTTTAGAGGATTAAAGCAAAATACTACTTTTACACCCATCTGGACTCATCTTTTGATCAGTCAACATCATATTGTGCAAATAATTCTATATAAATTTAAAATTTACATTGCATGACTTTAATTAAAAAATGTTTACTCAATTTAAAAAATTAATTAAAAAAAGCCTAGATAATAGAAAGGGTCATTTGAATTCCGGAACAAATTATCAAAGTATTTCGAATTTTGCCCATTTTTTAAGGCAAAGTTAAAATTTGTGAGTAGTTTGATGAAAGATTAACATCTATAATCCTAAACTTGTAAGATAGAGACCAAAAAAAAAAAAAGCGTAGTAAAATATATTGCAAAAGATAGGCTGTTTGTTTATTATCATTTAGTATTTAATATCATAATAATATTTTTAATATAGTATACAATCTCATCCATTAAAAGTCAATCTAATAGTGAATAAATTAAGTGAAGAGGAAGTAAAGAGATGGGTTAGTGGAGACAATTGAGGTACCATTCCAAATTACATTTCCTATTCATATTCATTCACGCATTTAAATATTTAGACCAAAAGGTTTAATATCAGGATCATATTTTATAATTATGACCATTTTGTAAATATATGAATTGAATTTTTACTGTTAGAAAAAAAAATGAATTTGTGTAGAGAGGCTTATGGGCCTCCCCTCATGATTATTGGTTCCATACCCGACCTTCAAATTTGAAAAGAGAAAAACAATAGTACTATTTTCGTTATCTAATTTACAAAAATAATGAGATATATTTCCCATGGTGTGAAAAACAGGACCGGACCGGCTGGTCTGATCAGAAAACTGGTGAACCGGTGTTCAATCCAGTCCGATTTGCTGTTTCAGAGGGGGGAAGGTCGAACCAGTGGAAATTGGTCAAAACCGAAAAAACTGGTAGGTCACTGGTTCAACCGGTTTGCTCTTTTTTTTTTTTTTTGAAAAATGAGATATTCTGTTCAAAAAAAGGCTGAAACAGAAAGAAAATATACTTTGACTGATATACATACAATCATAATATATTACTAAATTATAAGAACAAATTTTAATTTCAAGGCTACAAAAATTTAAAAAATAAAAGGAATAAATGAAAAAATATTATATATTATATACATATAATATATAATATTTTAGTCAATTAATTGTATATGATTCAAATAATCAAATCTAACATAATCAATTTATTTTATCTATAGAAGTTTAAGAATATATTAATATATATATTGTTACTAATAAATTGTAATATTTTAATATAGCTGGTTTGACCCTTGTTGAACCATTAACCCTTAAACCTGTTCTGTGACCGGTTCATTGACCGGTCCGATTTTTTTTTCCTCGATATTTCCATTACGCTGCACGGTTTGATTAATCTATTATGATTAAAATTCATTAGAACATTAATCAAATGATTAATTTATTGTATAATCTAAAGGTTTTTTTTTTTTTACATTACATGTAGATGTTATCACTTCATTCAAATTTTTTGTGTTTTATTTTAATTGTAACTTTTCAAAGTTGAATTAAAATTTGAGTAAGACGTTTTCAATCTTTATAATTAATCATTATAACTTATTCAAACAAAATGAATAATCGATAAGCCCAAATATGAAAATATATAAGAAAAAATGAATCATGATGTAGTAGATCTTCTATCCTCTACTGCTCTTCTACTCTTCTATCACAGACTGCCCAAAATGTGAAAGTACATCATAAGATTTTATTTTTGAAAATAATGATAAACTTAAGAAATATTTTTTATTGCCTTTCTACCACATCATCCAAGTCATATTTAAAGATAATTTAATTATTTTTTAATAATTATAAATTATTAAAAGAAGCACGTATCAAAAAAATAAATTGTTAAAAGAACCAACTATATTAATTGTTGTAATTATAATTTAATTATAAGATTCTATTTTTGAAACAAACTTTGAAAATACAGATCAATGAAATCATTTAAATAATAAAAAGTTTTTGAACTGTAAAACAATCAAACCATATAAACAGTAAAAAGCTTATAAACAGTTCTTATGAACTGTAAACGGTGGAAATTAATAGTTTAATTATTAGTTATTATAATTATAATTTAATTATAAGATTTTATTTTTGAAACAAAATTTGAAAACATAAATCTATGATACGATTAGTAAAAAGAACCTTAACAATAAGACGATCAAAACGAACCAACAATAAAAAGTGTGTGAACAGTATTTGCGAACACTAAAAACAGAATGTATGAGCAGTGCTTGTAAACAGTGATTTTGTTGAATAGATCAATATATCATCAAATACATTTCCCTTTCGCTGACTGGTGAAACTCCTGTTCATAAGCCAAAACGTCCTCAGATGCTCAGCTTAAGCCGATGTCCTCTGGCTCCATGCATTCCTCTGTTATCAGCACGTCAAAATATAAGCAACTGTGTTGGCGCGAACCATAAATTTGAATTCAAACAATTTCTCTGTCTATCTTATAAAATCTGAAGTGTGTACCAGTGTTTACAAAACATGAGGCTCGATGTAGTATGACCATCCAAAGCTGTCTGTGGGTATTTTGTAACACCCCGAATTCTGAGACTTGAGGCTAGAGAATAAGCCTGAGATAAGTGGACTGCTAAGCCCCGGTTTAGCAAGATCCCAAATTGTGATTAGGGTTTAATGACTATAAAGGTGGACGTGGTTAGTGATTAATGAACCCTTTTAGAGAATATAAAGTGGATTGTAGTCGCTTGTGTTATGAGCAACGCCAAAACCCTGTATTTGAGTTCAATTGTGGATTAACATCCAAATTGACTTAGAATAGAGGGAGGAATTGAATGGGATATTGTGATGGAAATGGTGTCATGTTGTGGTATTTAATCATTGGAATTGATTTAAATTGGATTGGACACATTGGTTGCAAAATTGGAAATGCTGACCAGTGTGAATTCTGTCTGGGCAGTCTTCTCGTGTGGACGATTTTACTAGGAAAATGATGTCAGAAAATTATGAAACTTTCCAGTCTTAAAGTTCACATCCCAAACTTCAAAATGGACATATAATTTGTGCCATTTCATGTTGGGAACGGGGAGATATGACTGTCCAAAGTTTGAGGTCGAAACTGGACTCTGTTTTGGGGCAGTGATGAAAGTTGTGTAATTCTGGAATTGTGTAGTGATTTTTAGTAATGGCCAATATTTTTCCTATGAATAAGACTTAAATATCTTTCATTTGGCTTTGGGATCACCTCATTTCAATTTTTGTGGAATTAGTTATGATTTTTGGAAGTTCAGCCAGAAACTGGATTTTCTTGGGCCGCAGCCCAAATGTTTCTGGGACGTTTTGGGCCGCGGCCCACCCCCAAAAATCAGTATTTTACACTTCTAAAGGTGATCTTTGGTCAAGTGTTTCCCAAGCCTTTAGGCATATGTTTAGGCTTTGATTAGCCACCTAAAGGTGTTAAATGATAACCAACATTAAGTGTTTGTATGTTGAGGAATTGGAAAAGGGATTGACCCTATGTTCATGATTTTGATTATAGGGATGATGTTCGCCCTGATCGTGGTTTGGTATTCATTCTGATCGCGAGTAAGCGAAGCTGGAGCTTACGTGGAAAGAGAGTAGGGAACATATCTCTTCTGCTTGTATTTGATATATGTGTTAGTGTGTTGGTGCATGTCTTAGCTTTGCATAATTATGTGTAACTTGAAGCTATGTTTCAATTTATGCTATGGCCATAGGTATATTGTTCGAAGCATTGAGCTTGCAAATTGTCATTGTGTTATCATGAGTTGTGTGATGCAAGCATGTCATGCATTAAACATTTATCGTACATGCATATTGATATTGTTATCCTACTGAGATTCTCTCGAATCTCACCCTCCCCTACTAACCTTTCAGACAGGGTAGTAGATCGATGATGGAGTAAACAGCTAAGGGCGGTGAAGACTCCTTTGGGATTAAAGTTGGTGGTTGGTTATCATAGTTGGGAGTATTATATATTTTTGGATTCAGTTTTCGATAGTTGGGATGGATATTTGTATTTTGATATGTATATATGTATGTGTATGAGAAAGATTTGTGTAATCCCCATCTGAGGGCTTGTATGGGTGATTGTGCCCTATAAGGCTTTGAGTTAATGTATGAAACCCGGGATTGCCGGGATTATATTACGTACTCTGATTTGTTATGAATGTGATATTCCGCGTAGTAATTGTATTCGAAAAGTGATTATGAGACCAGGTCTAAATGATTTCAAACTGTATTTATGAAAACCCCGTCATGAGATGGGTTAGTAAATGTTATTGGTTTATTATTGGTCTCTATTTCACTTTAATCACGTATTTCGGATATAATTACGGTAGGGGGTTACATATTTCACAATGGCTTCTAACCACAGTGCCACTCCACCTACAGTGCCCTGTTATAATGTCCGTCTGTTAAATCCAGTGCACACACCGATGTGTATCAGTTTCCTTTTTGTCCAGTATATGTGTACCCACAGCCTGCACCACCATTGGTAAGCAGCATGTTTATTCTTTGTTATTCGGAGTGAAATTTGTCTTCATTAAGTTTTTGCTGCTCTCATTCCAGAAAGGTGTTCCACTGAAATCTCCAGTGATAAGGTTAATGTTAAAGACAGCATGGAGTAGCTCCCAAGGTTAGTCATCCATTGTTTACGTCGTCTGCATACATTGTTGATTGGCAAATTACTAAATCCACAATGACTGAATAATACTTTCTCATTAATGTAATGTGAAAATGTACATATATTTATACAAGAGGACTGCCTCTATTTAGAGACATCGGGCCCATAGTATACAAAGCCCAAATAACCTGATCCACATTGCAACTAATTTCTACACCCCCTTCAAGTTGGGGGCTAAACAAATCAATAGCTCCTAACTTGCTAAGCATTCGATCTAGTATTTCTTTACCTACAGCTTTAGTCAAGATATCTGCTTCTTGACTATGTGAACGAACATGCTGTAAAGCAATTACCTTTTCTAACACCTTCTCCCTAACAAAATGAAGGTCTATTTCTATGTGCTTAGTTCTTTCATGGAAAACTGGATTAGCAGCAATATGTAAAGCTGCCTTGCTATCACAGAATACATTAACAGGAGTCAAATGCTCAAAACCAATTTCTTTAAGTAAGCCAACAGCCCATACAACTTCGGATACCGCAGAACCAAGTGCTCGGTATTCCGCTTCCGCAGAGGACTTTGAAACAATAAGTTGTTTCTTGGTCTTCCACACCACAAGTGAACCACCAAGCTTTAAAAGGTATCCTGTAACTGATCTTCGTGTCATCTCACAAGCTCCCCAATCAGCATCACAGAAACAGTCTAAGGTAGTAGTACCTTCTCTACTGAGAAGAACTCCTACTCTAAGGCTCTGCTTTAGGTAACGCAACACATTCAGAGCTGCCGTCATATGACACTTCATGGGTTGATGCATAAATTGACTCAAGACCTGTACAGAAAAACAAAGATCAGGCCTAGTTGAAGTCAAGTAGATTAATTTACCCACGAGTCTTCGATATCTTTCTGGATCTCCAAACAGATCCTCTTTCTTATGTTTCCCTTCTTCAAAAGCTACTAACTTCAAATTGGTAGCCATAGGTATGGTAAGTGGCTTACACCCACTCATTCCTGTTTCTGCAAGCAAATCCAAAACATATTTTCTTTGTGAAAGTACTATACCCTTTGTTGATCTAGCAATTTCAATACCAAGGAAGTATTTCATAACCCCTAAATCTTTGATTTTGAAGTTGCTATTCAACAAATCCTTTACTTCTTGGATTTTCGACTCAGAACTACCTGTAATTAATATATCATCAACATAGACTAGAACCAATACAATATCAATGCCAATGTTTTTAAAGAATAGAGAATAATCATGCTTACTACGCCTAAAGCCACCACATAAAAGTGCAGCACACAATTTCTCATTCCATTGTCTAGAAGCCTGTTTGATGCCATAAAGGGACTTATTGAGTCTACACACCATCCCCCCTTAGCTTTCAAAGCCTTGAGGAATGGTCATATATACTTCTTCATTAAGATCTCCCTGCAGAAACGCATTATCAACATCCATCTGGAATAAACTCCAATCATACAAAACAGCCAATTTAAGAATAAGTCGAATGGTAATCATTTTAACTACAGGTGAAAAAGTCTCATGATAATCAATCCCTTCTCTTTGTGTATAGCCTTTTGCAACCAAACGAGCTTTATATTTATCTATGGTTCCATCATATTTATATTTAACCTTATACACCTACTTACAACCAATGGGTTTTCTTCCATGAGGCAAGGGCACAATATCCCATGTTCTATTGCATTCTAAAGCTGCTATCTCCAAATTCATAGCTTGGATCCATTTATCATCTTTTATAGCTTCATAGTAAGAAGTGGGCTCAACAATAGAATCTATGTTACATAAGAAACAGAGATGTGAGTCAGAAATATGTTTATAAGATATATATTCATCAATAGGATATAAACAATTATTCTGCTCTTTATGTATGTTTGTTTCTAAAGTAACAAGCCCACAAACATAGTCCGTGGCCCATATAGGAGGTCTACGGTCCCTTGCTGTCCTAGTAGTGTTACTAGGCAAAGGCAGAGAGCTAGAAGGAACAACAGCTTGATTCTGGCCAGATTCATAATTATCATTGTTTCCAGCTGAATCAGAGACCATCGGATGCATATATCCTTTATCCATATCCAAATCATCATCAAATAAAAATATTTTTCGAAATTCTGCATGCTGACTTACCTGATCAGCAGACTGTGTGTCACGAAAAGGAAAAGCATTTTCAATGAATACAACGTGTCTACTAATCATAATATCCTGAGTGCGTAAATTAAGCAAAATATAACCCTTTTGATGACTCGGGTAACCCATAAAAACACATGGAATAGCTCTTGAATGAAATTTATCAGAGTTAGTTAAATCAGTAGCATATGCCAAGCAACCAAAGGTTTTCAAACAATTATAGTCAGCTTGTTTCTTGTAAACTTTCTCATATGGGGTTTGAAAACCTAGAATCCTAGAGGGTACCCGATTAATAACATATGTTGCCATCTTCACACACTCTCCCCAAAACCTAATGGGTATGTTAGATTGAAGCATAAGACTCCTTGATACTTGCATAAGTGTCCTATGCTTTCTTTCTACAATACCATTTTGTTCTGGAGTATATGGGCAAGATGTTTCATGTATGATACCCTTATCAAGGAAATATGATTGCAAATTGTTATTGACAAATTCAGTTCCATTGTCACTACGCACACGTTTAACATGGAAAGCAAACTGATTAAGGACATATGCAATAAAATTCTTTATATATCCAGCAGTTTCTGATTTATGTCTCATCAAGAACACCCAAGTTGCTCTTGAATAATCATCAACAATTGTAAGGAAAAAATGATGTCCTTGATAGGTAGGTGTCCTATATGGACCCCACACATCCATGTGAAGTAATTCAAAGCAACAAGCAGTTTTAATACAACTAGAAGTAAATGGAAGTTTTGTCTGTTTAGACTGAATGCAAATTTCACAACTTTTATTCATGCCAAAACGTGGAGTTCAGTCTTCCTTTGCTTCAGCAATGTCCGATCTATCTGGTGAATCGGGTTGCTTTCTTGGATCAGTGATCAGACTTGGCCCAAAGTTTCTTGAGAATCCGCGTGTTATTCACTTCGGATCTTGGAAGACCACTTCCTTCTTGGGTTGTCTTCGTTATTTTGGGCCTTCATAGTAGATCATGAGTCATTCTTTCAGATGTGGAACCTGGCTCTGATACCATGTTGATTGGCAAATTACTAAATCCATAATGACTGAATAATACTTTCTCATTAATGTAATGTGAAAATGTACATATATTTATACAAGAGGACTGCCTCTATTTAGAGACATCGGGCCCATAGTATACAAAGCCCAAATAACCTGATCCACATTGCAACTAATTTTTACATACATTTATCTTGAAGAAGCAGGGGACGAATATTGTCCATGCATATGACAGTGTTGTTTGCTTTCGTTTACCAGCTTAACGGTCACTGTCAAGTATAGAGGTAGTGGGTTGATCTCTTTGGACTCTATTTTTTATGAGCAGAATGTAAACATTTGTATTAACATTTACCTATTGACATGGAGTTCTCATATATGCCTTCAATGTTCTTCTTCTTAACTTACACTGTGATTTATATTTGTATGTACCAGATTATACCATCAATTAAATGACATTCGCATTATCCCTCCACATCTAGACAAGTCAAAGTTACAATCAAGGCAAGAGGATCAGATGGGCAAAGCTTAAGTGTTTGTCCAACAATCAATTTTCACACTTGGCCCAATGCAGAGGAAAGAGCTGTCCTATGAGGGAGAGAAACAAAGAAAGACAACAATCTATTGAACTCACATGCAGGCCGGATTTTAATCTCAAACCATTTTTGCCAATGATGTTTAATGTCCTATGGAATAAACGCATGTTTTATGTTACTACCAAATTTTCGATATGGCAGCAAGCAGAATTACAAATGTTGGGACAGAAATTTCAAATTATGTGTTTTATATTTTGTTTGTTGTGATAATATATGGAAATGAGTTGTGATAATATCTCCTCATACTGAATGTGTAATGTGTCATGCATTTATTCCATGTTATATCAGGTACTACTTTTTCCCAGTTTGCTCTGTTTGAGTTTTTACATAACTATAGACCAAAGAGGAATGCAGTCATTAAAGTCAACTATGGGTCTCAAATAAGAGCATCACATCACACCAAATGTAAAGTAAATGTTGAAACTATTGTGCCATCAGTTTATAGTCATCATATCACTGTCATGTTTGTGCTGCTATTGTGTCTTACCAAATGATGTCAGTTTTGGTGACCAAACCTGCAGTGCTTGATATGACAAAATTCATTAAAATGTCTTCTTCTAAATATGTTACTTGCGAGAATTCAATACACTTTTGGTGACCTGAATAAAAGCCATAACTTACGTTTACTAATTAAAATTGCAAACCATAACCTATACATTACAATGATCCTACGCTTTACCAAGAAAATACATAATGCGTCAACAACTTTTTAACGCTGGCCCACTAAGCTAATGACGCTAATATGCTCAAAACAGGGACCTATTTACTGGCAAAGAAAGCATTACGGTCCTATAACACGATCATAACACTACTTCACACAAAACTCCCCCAATATAGACAATAACTCCCCTCTTGATCAACCTGCCTTAATCAGTTTTCAGTCCAATACAAATTCTAAGTCCCCACCTAATTCGGAAGTAGCTGGTAGGACTTCATTACTTGACCTCGCTTCATTTCCGACACTGCTCCGATGCAGATCATTTTCATTCACCTGTGCCGTTATTACTGGCATTTGTCTTGGGCGGTATACCCGAACATTCACAGGCCTTATCTCCATGTATGCACGCTTCCTGATGTCGTGGATGCCAATTGGCTCCATAATTTCCTCTAGGTAGAATATAGCTAGCTGGGACTGTGATCCATTAATCATAGAACGGTAATGTGAACCGAACCGCGGATCATGCATTTCATCCCACACGGTGTTGGAGAATCCTTCTTCCTTTAGTAGCCAATAAAAGGGCCTGAATAAGTGGTACCGGCTTTCACTCCACCTTGGCGACCACATGCTTATTGCCCTGCCTTCTGAGGATTCAATTACCGTTCTCAGCTTGTAAGTGGTTATTGGAACAATGTCAATCATGTTTCCTTCGGTGTAAACCCCTACTTCCTTTACTACAGCTTCAAAACGCAATCGCTGTTTGAAGTACAAGAGGCCACACTTGATGGTTACTATATGCAATCCCCGATCTTTCCATTGTTGCAGAAACTGCCGGAATTCACATTGTAAATAAGAGACTGCCACATCCATTTGGGAGATGGTATGCAAATGTTCCTTAGTTAACACTAAACCTGAGTCCCTCTTCTGGCTTGGTTTCCATGTCTTGTGTTGGGAACGGTATTTATGTTCTTTACATTGTCAGTTTCAGTTGTCAAACTCACACATTACATATACACGTGGATGTCCTGCTTGGTTGAATTTCCTGCTTTTTTTATATTTATGTTTTGGTTGGTATTATGAGATACAAGTGTCCAATGATAGCAAGTTGTAGTCATATTTGACTCATTCAAGCTTATCTTACTGTCAGAAATCTTTCATTGACTTGATGACACCTTTTATGCAATCTTTCCCAGAAATCTTACTGCCCAATATATACAGTTGCTAACACTTCATATACAGTTTGTGCCATGACTCTCTCCTACTATACCAGCTATGACAGTTTACCAATTTTCGCACATTATATATAGTTTATGGAAGAACTTGTATTATTACTTCCCTGTGAGTGTTGGGCTTTATTAGACATTTCATCTCTTACATTGATCATGTATGAAGTTTTGATTATTACCCAATCTCCAACTGTCATTTTTGGCAAAGTTTCATGCACCTTGTGTTCACTTTTCGAGTCTAGCATCACTATTTCCTAAGCTGGGCAGTCTCTGTTGTGCTTTAAAAGTCTTTACCATGACACCACACCTCATAAACATTTAAGTTAATCGTTGTACCAGTCCTACTTTCATTTCATTTTCCAATGTCAAAACCATTGCAGTACAAAGGATGCCTCTGTCATTCTTGATAAGACAAAGGGGACACAAGCGTTACAACGCTCCCACTGCTACAAAAATATCACCCTTTACTAGGACATTCTAGACTGTCTCCTCTTATAGTAGCACACAGTAGCCAATCCACAGGAAGATGTCATTGGCTCATTGCATTACCATAAATGTAGGTTTAAAGAAGAAAAGGCCATTTTATGTTGAAAGTTGTTTCATTAATCTTCTTCCTATTTCAAGGCTATTTTCTTCACTGGTGTGTACTCAAAATTACTGACAAAAATGCTATTATCTATGTTTATAAGTCATGATTATCAGGATGGGGATGCGCATATAATGGTTTACTCATATGTCCTTTTTCTTTATTAGATAGTTAGTGACTTTGTAAGACATGCCGCATTAAGTAACAGTACCATTTGTAAATTCAATATACTTCCATGCCTTGCAAACATGAGTACTCTTTAGATAGCGTCCAGTAAAGTCACAGCTTTTGCCATTACATTTGTTAAATATATAAGCATAGCTAGAAGGTATTAACCACGATTTTATGGCACCATATTTACTTGAACTCAATTGTTTATATCAGCAATGTTGAAGAAAACACATTATTATCTTACTGCACGTTTAAAGTAAACCAAAGACACACACACACAGAATTCCCATACTCCCTAACTAACACTCTAATGCCCATGCTTTAATATACTTGAAACATCTGACCGATTAACTATTATTGTAGCCCTTGAATTTACTTTGACACCTACCACATACTGTCCATGGTCTTTCATGTCACGGCCTACCCTGGATTTAATGGTTGATCAAATATTATTATGATCAAATTAATTATCCGCCTTTAACCAGTTTCATTTTTCATATTTATTGGTGTTTCATGTCAAGGCTTCCCCTGGTTTTAATTTCTGTCATCTTCCTTGATTTTCTGTATTAAACATCACTAGATTCATACATTTCTACATTCATACACCATCAAATTATAATTTGCATTCCATACTTTCTCAAAATGCACTCTATCTTCACTGACTCAATAATTAAACTCACATCAGCAACTTTGTCATTTCTCTTATGAGTCAGATCGTTCTATTATACTTCAATATATATATTATTCTTTATTTTACTTTTTTTCCCCAATAATACATATCTTATTCCCTTACTTACTATAGCTAATCTTACAAAAACTAAACCCAAATACACATCTGAAAAAAACTGTACATTGTTAAAACAGTGCCACACTTTTACTTTTCTTCCAAATTTTCATCCATACACCACCCTAACGTTTGCCCTACTTCCATAACCCTCATTAGCTTCTCTACCTTCTTTTACTCTTACTGTTATTAGTAAAAGGGGTCAGTAACAGATATTTTAGCAGTTATTGGCAAACGTCAAAATAGGATCAACTTCTATCACCTAGGGCCATATAAGCAGTTATTTCAATCTTCGTCCATACATCAGCCTAACTTTTGCCCCCCTTCCATACCCCTCATTAGCTTCTCTAGCTTCATTGACTCTCACTGTTATTAGTAAAAGGGGTCAGTAACAGATATATTAGGAGTTACTGCAAAAACTGAATATAGGATCAACTTGTATACCGTAGGAGTATCTAAGTTGACATGGTCATAAAATCGAACCTACCAACCTATATACTTATATAGTTTTGATTGAATGCATATCCAGGGAAGTTTTGGTAAACCTTGCCCATATGTTTGTATTGCTTACAAGTGGGCCTCTAATATATATACTAGCTTGCAGTAAATAAGCCATCATGAAATCAGGGAAATTGAAGGGGTCAATTTCCCTTAATGTTACAACTCATTTGGAACAATTGCACCTTCATATTATGTTATATTCTCAGTAATATATGCAAACATGTATTCCCACAGACACATACCACTCTTTATCCTTCTAAATGTAATCAAGACTTATGCAATTTAACTCACCCCCCATGGGGTGTCAAATCAAATAACTCACATTATACACCTTTAAACCACATTCTCTACATTTCACAGTCCTATATTTTAACAACTTTATCCTCTAATATGATCAGTATTGTACTAGATCCGCAAACCATGTCAGCTTTTGTTACTTCTGCAACTTTTTCAATATCCCTTCATTACAAGTTATCTGACTGAAACAATCCAAGTTATGTTGGTGAGTTTGTAACTTTGTGGTTACATTGGTGTGAATTTGAGATAGTTATGTTAAAGTGTTACACATGACAGATCCGTTTTAGACATGTAGTTCATGTTCAAGTGTTAGGTCCACACTGCCATATGTTGCACTTCATCAATGTATGTCAGTGCACAATTTCCAACTGTCGCAAACCTTTTTGTGTTTTCTTTTATACATGTTGTTTCCCTTAATTTCTCTTAATAGTATAAATTAGTACACACCTTCTAAACTAATTGGAATAGTTGTATTTTATCTTTATTTCCCTTAATCACTATTGGATCAAAGTAAGGGTAGATTTCCACCAGCTTTTTACTATCTCTTCTCAGTTTCCTAAAGCACCAGTGACTGACCGTTGGTGGTTTTACACTTCTTCTCCCAATGTAAATACTCTTGCAGTGCACAACTAGACTTTGACCTCCATGATAAGACAAATTGGTCACAAAGAGCTACACAATAACTTACTGCTAACAAAAGTTCATATGTTATTACTAGATTCATATTCATTGTTCAAATGCTTCTCACGCAGGTCAACACTTAAACTCTGTAAGAAAACATACACTTCAACAAATTTTACTGACGACACCCTACTTTTAACCAGTTTGGGAACATCACAATATACATGACAAATGGTGACAATTAATGACAGCAGAAGTATAGCAAAACCTTCTTTTTGTATATGTTCTGTCACCCTATAGCTGGAACTATACCATTAATTCATGGTCTACCTCTTTATTTTAGGTTTCATAGTGTCATGCCGTTAGCTGTTTATTTTTTCCCAGTTATTTAATCTTTGTTTCTTCCCTGGCCCACTCAATGTATGATGACATACAATCTATTCTTCTCACTTTCCTGCTGCCACCCACATTTCCCTGTTGCCATTCCTACCGAATGCATTACAATTTCCCTTTGTTCCACTTTTCATAGCAGAAAAATGATCACATTTTACCGCTAAATGCTAATCACGATAGTAGACAAACATTGTGATGAACTCCTAATTTAGTGACCAATCATATGTTTTTTATCTTACTCTTCCCTCTTTTAATGTTTTCTCTTCTGTCTTCTCATTTTTTCTACTTAAATGGCATTTCCAAATTGTTCCCTACTTAAATAAATGCCCTTGCTTTACCTTCCTTGATACATCTAACCAATTTAGTGTTATTGCAGCCATTGCATTTCCATTGCCACTTACCAAATAATGTCCATTGTGTTTAATGTCACGTCCACCCCTGGATTTAATGGTCATTCAAATATTATGATCCTTGCATTAATTATTAATATGGAAATGGCCTAATTTTCCATCTATATTTATGTTCCATGTCACGGCCTCCCTTTAATTTAGTTTCTGCAATCTTGATTGATTTTTTGTCTTATACATCTATATATTTATACATTGCTAGATTCATACAATATCAAATTTTTATTTCACTTCCATTGCATCTCACAAACCGACACAAATTCAATGAATCACTTATTAAAATTCAATTCAGCAAATTTTTACCTTCTCCTATGTGTCAGATCATCCTCTTACACTTCTATATATATCTTTGTTACTTTTGCTTATCTTAAAGAGAAGAACAAAGAAAAAATATAAACCACATGTACGAGTGCATAAACAGTGCCAATTTGTCCATGTCCTTTCCAATTGTCATACATACACCTACCTTACTATTATCAAACTTACATTCCTTATTAGCTCCCCTAACTTCATCCATACTAAATATTATTAGTCAAATGGGTCAGTTAGTGGTATATAGGCTGTTATTGCAAAAACGCAATATATCATCATGTTCTATGCACTAAATCTGACAAGTAGACATGGTCGTAACAACTATACTACCAAACCATCTGCATATCTTAACACATTGAATGCTTAGTCAGGCAGTTGTGGAACAACTTGCCCATGCATCCTGTATTGCTGTCAAGTGGTGTACAAATCTATATAGTAAGGTGTAGTAAAAAAACCACCATCAAATCAGATACATTGCATATGAGTTAGATAAGCTATTTCCCTTTCTCCCTACTTTAAATTTCTCCCTCTTTTTTTGTACAACCCATCACATGCCAAGAAGTCCTGTGTTCTTGCACAAAAAACCACACGGTCCTTCTCTTCCCATTTCACAAACCTTTTATTCACTCTTAGCCAGCATCTGCACTTTGCATCTGATGCTCTATGTCGGTCAGTAATTGTTACTTTGAATGTCATTTTATCCCTCTTTATCAACTTTCAACAATAAAGATGTTTGTTCCATACTTACTTTCTACCTTTAACCTTTCCAGCATCACCTGCAAATCTCCCCTCCAACCTTTCCAATCTTACCAACACAACTATTCTCAGTTCTATTCTTACAGTGCCCATGTTTCTATCTATGCATGATGATTTCAGTCCATTTTCTCATCATATTGTTGCCTATGTTCCTTCACCTTCCCCCTCTAACTTGCATCTCCTTTACTGTCTATACCCTACTTCCACCATGAACACATTTACTTAGCCATTTCACCTCCTTCTCCCTTACATTATCTCAGTTGCCTCTATTTCCCGTCCTTCACACCCGCCAACGTCTATTTAAATGTTACATTATCCAAGCTTCAACCCATCTCTCTCCTTACTGCATTCTGAGTTACTTCATCTTTCTCCACCATGTCTGACCACACTTTCCTATTGCACTTCATGATGCTTCTCACCTATGGACCATTGCTGTTAGGGTGCTGCGCAAATGGAATGTCTACCAGAAAACAAATCCACATGAACTATTCTGTGTTGCTATGTTGTTGGTTGATGCTGAGGTATGTCTCCTTCATCATTTAGGCCTCAGCTACTATTTCCTTATTACTTGTTCGGTCCAACTTTTATTAATTTCCATTTCTCCTTCCCTGTCATTCCTTGCAAGGAACAACCATTCAAGCAAGTGCCTTAATCAAGTCCATGCATACCACATTCTGTGCTTCCATAAAAGAAGGCCAAACTTATGAAATAGCTAACTTTATTGTCTCAACAACGCTTCAAAGTATAGACCAACCACACATCCTTTCAAGTTAACTTTCACCACTCACACATCTATCTCCCTAATACAAGCCGTTATCCCCACTTCATGTTATTCATTCAAATCCATATGTGAACTCATTGATTTGTCAGATGAAGATGATATTGACTACCTTTTTGGTAACATACAGACTCTGAACATTTTTGCTTTTTACACATCCTATTAATATTTCTATAAATTCCTTACTTGTCACTAATAGGTTAGAAAAAATTGTTCATATGCATTACTCACCAATGCCTTTTCTACTGCAACCTCATTTGTAACATTTACAGATGTGATTGCTTTTGTTAAATCAATTGGTTCTCTTGAAGAGCAACATAAAGATAATCATATAAAGTAGTGGCTCCAAATGATCTTAGCTGACATTCAGTAAGTCAACGAAATCTCATTTTCACCTCATTACTATAATTTTATTTATTTCCCTCAGTTATTGATTTAATATGCTTCGTTTCAGTGCAAATGAGATTGAATGTGTCCTATTTGATCAATGTGCTTTAGATGCCTACATGGATCAACTGTAAAACACTGATGCACCAGTAGTAGTCCTATTAAATCTTGCCAGGCTCAGTTGGACGGAAGATAGTTATTATCTCATTATTTATATTCTTCTCCTTACATGTGTAATGTAGTATTTTATGCCTATATCAATTTCATTTGACTACCCTAACCGAAATAAAATATTATCTGTTTACAGAAAAGCGTTAGCTCTCAAGCTCCTTCACTGCCACCCGTGTCAACTTTAATCTTGAAATCAAAGAAGTAACTGACCTCATTCAAAGGTGGTATTTATTTCACATGTTCTGAAATTGCAAGTGCATATCGTGCATGTCTAGCATTGTAAATGCTGCTTTATGATTGTAATTGTATATCATGTTTCAGTGCAAAAGATCAAAGTTCCCAATTGCTAGAATCCCTCAGTCAGTCCATACCTCATAATTGAGTCGTTCTTCGACTAACTCTTGCCTATTGAACCAACCAAAACTCTGCATATCAAATATTACAAATTTGTCCGCGGTAAGTAACCAAATCTTGCTTATCTGTTATTTACTTACTCTGTACCCACTAAACTGATATCAAAATCATGACAGGGCAGTACTTTTATACTTGATTGTGAGATAGTCAAGTTCAAATCTAAACATGGATAGACGTATGATAGCTGCACAAAGTGCTCTTCTAAGGCCAAACTAAATTATGAAAACGATCCACTGAGTCCACTTATTTGCCCCAGTTGTAAACCCCCCAGTCATTCCAATATTGCTCCCTCATTTGAACCCAAGTACATTACAACCAATATTGCTCCCTCATTTGAACCCAAGTACATTACAACCCCTTACTGTTTGTTTTTTGTCCTCTTCTTATCTCTCATTGCAATCACATTTCAATGCCTAATTTTTCAACAATCACTAACCTTGCAACTCAAACTTTTATTATAACAGGATGAAACTCCACTATATTGTCAAAGATGATACTGGTACAACATCTGTCATTTTTGGGGACAAACTTGCTGTACAATTGCTGGACAAGACAGCATTCCAGATGAAGATGACCCTTGATGAGGCAAATATCTGATTCACTCATTCTTTCTATCTTTAAAAAAATAACCCTCCTTGACCATCTTTTTTTTCCCCATTTTCTAACTTCAGGACAAACGTAAAGACGGTTTCCCTAAGGGCCTTGAAATTCCTGTAGGTAAAAAAATGTTATTGAAGCTAAAACTTAATGAGTATAATAAGAAGTACCTTGGATCCAGCATCAGTGCCCTTGAATTCACAATCTGTGAAGACCTTCTTGACCAATTTGATTCTGTCTGTGCTGAGGTTGGAATGGCTTTTTATTTGTCATTGCTTACCATTACAAGCTTGCAGTCTTTCCTCTACTTTATTAAGTATGTTAATAAGTACATTTTACAGGATGCTGGTCTTTCTGAGATACAAGCATATGAGGTTACCTTAATCCCCCTGATTTCTTTGCATTTTAACATACTTGTGATTTATTGTTCTTCATATGTTCTCACGCAACTGTTCATGTCTCCCCAAAAAAGGCTGATGTATCTGGGTCAAACATAGCTACAAACAAACATACACATCTTGCTGAATCGGAGAAACAGCTGTCCAATCAAGTTCAAAAAGATGCTTCAGATGTGGAAGACAACACCCTTACTGCAATCTCCCAGCAGTTAACACAAGCACCAACTAAAGTAAAACGCAGAAGCTACACTAAAAGGACTGTACCGACACCTGAAGCAACAAAGGATACTCAATCCTCAGTGATCCCTAATCATGATGCCAAACTAATTAAGATCATCAAGCAAAAAAATAGTGCTTAGCTAGACATTAACCCTCAATTTCAGTTCAGCCTTATTTCTGTTTCTGTAGTCCGTTATGTCAAGTACTTTACATTATGTCATGTCTTTCATGACCTTCAACCTTATGAGTTGATTTGTCATTATGTTGCAGTTTAATTTCAGTTCATCCTTTTTTTTATCCTCTTTTCCACTGTGTTATATCATTTTTAGATTCCGTTTAATGTCAAGCTAGATGTGTTTATGTTTGCAAAATTGTTAACTCATTTGTCAGTCATTTAATTTACAGACCCACTTTTTCAGGTTCGCCGTTATTAGCATAAATATGAACTAAAGTATAAAGCATCCAACTGTACTCACTTATGCTCTAATATGAATATATTTAAATGGTAATGACACGTACAACCCATAAAAACAGTCTAAATCTTTCTCTAATAAGTAATTACTAAAATAACCATGCATCAACATTCACTTAAACACCTTCAACGTACAAGCTAATATCGTCTTTATTTAATCCAACATTACAATTCATAGAAAACATTCCCCTATTTTCACGTTATATATTTTGTTGGAAAAAAGGTTTTAATGTAGCCCAATTCTGTCAATATCATTATGTCTACACTTGGTCATCTTTTCACAGTCAGCCCCACCTGAATTAAAAAAGTACAAAATATGCACATAATTTGGTGTAACATTGCATCAGCATCAGACCAATAGTAATAAGCCTTCTTATAATCAACCACACCAATTTTTTGCTTCCTTCAATTCTGTAAACATCAACACATCACTCAAATGTCATGTGAAAAAAATTCACTGCCACATGTTTGTCATTCAAGTTAGTATATGTACTTAAATATAGGGCACAACAAAAACATGGACGTCAGCCGCTACACTACATATGATTCATGATAAGTTGTTCCTCTTGCACTATATCATATTAACAAGAGCTTCCACCCTCCTTCAATTGTTTCTTCAAGTACACACACTCTCTTTTTGTTCTGGCACCTTTACTCATCGTCTTAATATGGACAAAGGTTTCTTCTTCTGTCTTTATGCACTTAGTAACCTCATTCCTTTAATGCTTTTACTGATGAACGTGTCCTTCGTGTCTCCATCTTACAAATAGAAAACTCAAGCTCCCCTTTTATTTCTTGTAATGGGAACGTGGTTACAACACCAAGCAAACCAGCACAACATATTGCAGGTCACCCCTTCCTTGGAGACAACCTTTCAGATGAACAACTCCATACACAGCCATCACAATCCCATTACCACCTTTCAAATGGTGCTCAAACTGGCGCCTGAAGAACTCGCAGGTGCAGACCTTTGGAAGACATTAGCAATCTCCAGACAAACTTATCTACGCGTTTTGCAGGTACCTTCCTCGAATACAAGTTTCTTAAAACACAACACCAACATATTCACCTTTTTCCATACTTCTTTGACTTACTACTAATTCTGTGTAGACTACAATGACCCTAATAAGGATCCTTCCAGTCATGTCTTCAAGCGAAAAAGTGCTAGACTAAGAGGCTTACAACGATTTGAAGAGAATACATATGACATAATAGGGATGAACACTCTAACCCTCAAAATACAAAATACATTCCCACAGTATACACAAACAGGTTTGCGCTTCACTCACATTTCTACTTGACCATTATTTTGATTTCATATCCTTTACCTTCCACCTTACTTTATGGGTGCCTATTTGGTTCAATTGGTGTTTGTTTACACCTGTTAATACGTTACCTTTTGAAGACATGACCTCATATCTTTAAGTGGTTTACTTGTATATTACAAATATTAAAAATACTTTTGATTGATTACTGCAACATTGCCAAACTAATACTTTTGATTGATTACTGTTTCGCTTTTAGAGCTTCACGTTCTACCTATATATGTGTTTCCTTACTATTTTCCCAACATCATTATAAGAACATAACTTTATTTAATCTAAATTTATAGTTTTCAATTTGCTAACTGGGGTCAGAATGAAATAATTATGGGACTTATACTGATTGTTATTAAATAGGAATTATGAGTAACCAATTGAAACTCATATACTGTTATAATTTGTATGTATATTTTGTATTATGCAATAGGAATGCGAGTGCCCTGATTATAATAAGTTTCAATGTCGTGTGTATGATTTAATTATTTGTCTTATAATTTTTCTAAAAATACATTACCATTAAAGTTTTCTCAATGTTAGTATAATTATTAATTTATAATCTATACTACAGCTCATTTTGGTATAGAAATAAGTGAATCAATAGTTAATGGGAAGTTTGGAGACATACACATTATGTAGATTAGATACTAAATTCTAACTTCACATAAGAGGGCTACATGAAATTATGGTAACTGACATTCACTTTCTTGGGTAAATCACTTCTTGTGGATTTTGAATTTTAATTATTTTTAGTTCAAATATTAAATTCTTTTAGCTATTTTTTGTTAATAGATTTTAGTTCTTACCTTTATTAAAAAGGTTAGTCTTCAAAATTATAAAAATTTATATATGTAACCTAGGAAAACAACAGCTTTTTTAATTACTTTCCTTTATTTATTCTTCTTTACCTTCCTTCATTGACCTTTTTGGGTAAATCACTTCTTTTGGATTTTTAAGTGTAATTATTTTTAGTTCAAATATTAAATTCTTTTACCTATTTTTTGATAATAGATTTTAGTTCTAACCTTTATTAAAAAGGTTAGTCTTCAAAATTATAAAACTCTATATATGTAACCAAGGAAAACAACAAATATTTTTTCCAAAACTTTCCTTCACTTATTCTTCTTTACCAGTCCCTTCTAACCCCTCCATTTTCTAAGGTTTGTTATTATGCTTACATTTTGTCTCCTTATAACACCTCCTAATAAAGGAATCCCCCAACAAGATCATTACAAGACTATTGAGTTCACTTTTGACTGTGAAGAAGACCAACTGTATGAGACAGACATCAGCAATGATGCCTCTGATGAAGGTTTGTTTTTTTCCTATTCCTCTACCCAATACCACATTTGTATCCATATACATCAATAACATTGCCTCCAAACTTTCATCTATTTATATTGACACCCATCGTTACACATCTTAGATAATGATGAGAACTTGACAACTAGAATTAGCACCATTAATACTACATCAAAAGAATATGTTTATGTAGGTACATACATGTTATTTGTTTATCCCACTGCCATGGTTACATCCTTTAATCTTTTGATTCATAAATTATGCACTTCATTTTCCCTACTTCATTGATTCATGTGACTGCATGCATAGATGAAGGGGACGCAATACATATATGCAAGTATTGCCATGCAAAGCTTTGGTTTAATGAAAGTGTCCAGAAAAATTGAAAGGGAGAAACTATAGACACATTCTCAATATGTTGCTTGAAAGGCAAAGTAGTACTTCCTTCCTTAGAAATTCCTCCTCCATTCTTCCAGGCGTTATTCTGTAATAAGAAATCAACATTTTCTTGGAACTTTCATACTAACATCAGGAAATACAACAACATGTTCTCTTTCACATCAATGAGAGGAAAAATTGATCATTCAATTAACTCTGGTTATGGACCTTACACATTTATGCTATTAGGCCTGAATTACCACAATATAGGTGCTTTACTACCCCTAGAAGGGGTAAGACCAGTTTATTCTCAGCTCTATATTCATGACACTAATAATGAAGTTTCAAATCGCATTGCAGCTGTGAGGTACTATTTTGTAATAAACTACTTCAAACTTTTACCTCTTCGTATATCTTCTACTTACGAATAACTTATCAAAGTTATTTTATGCATGCAGCAAACACCAAAAAGAAGATTTAAATGACCCTTTAATAGTTCAGCAAATCAAGGATCAATTAGATGAGATAAATCCCTATGTTAAACAATTTCATTTGTCATAAAAAATTCTATCCATAGCTACTCCAACTCTATTACAAATGTGCTTGATTGGGAGTAGACAACATGATGGACATACATACAACTTACCATTTGCATCAGAAGTTGCTGCCTTAATTGTAGGTGGCATCGATTTCAACTACATTGTTAGGGATATCATTTTGGAAATAGATACTGGCAATGTCCAACGGATCAATGAATTGCATCCCTCGTATGTGCCTCTACAATATCCTCTACTGTTCCCATATGATGAATATGGTTATTGAGATGATGTTCAACATAGAGATGAGACCTTAACTATAACAAAGACACGAAAAAGAGTTAGTATTAAGGAGTTCCTAAGTTATAGATTAATGGTTAGAGTGAATGAACTTTCCACACTACAGCATGCCTCACGATTGCTTCAACAGTTCATTGTTGATGGGTATACTATGATGAAGTCACAACGACTATTATGGATCCGAACCCACCAAAAAGACCTACAAGCATATTTTTATCAAGGCTTATCAGATGCAATTATCAATAGAGAGCGAGATGCTTCTTCGATTGGCAAACGGATAATCTTACTAGCATCATTTACTGGAGGAGCCAGATATACGATCTGTAATTACCAAGATGCTATGGCAATATGTAAAGTAATTGGTTATCTAGACCTTTTCATTACATTCACATGTAATCTAGCATGGCCTGAAGTTATGAGATACTATGAAGACTTGGTCCTACATCCTTCAGATTGCCCGCATCAACTATCTAGAATTTTCCAGCTGAAGTTGAAGGCATTGATGCGAACTATAAAAAAGAAACAGATATTTGGAAGAATTCGTGCAGGTACTTTTTGCCCTTTCATATTTGGAAATGTAATCATTATGTACTGCTATTGCTTTTCTGTATTCCCTTCCTGTCATTACTCATTACATCATATTATTAATGTCACAGAGATTTACACCATTGAATTCCAAAAAGAGGTTTACCCCATGTATATATCCTTCTCTTCCTTGATTCAACAGGCAAGATATCATATGCTAATACAATTGACAAGATGATTTTGGCTAAAATCCCTGATCAGATTTCTTCACCCATTCTTCACAAATTAGTTAAAAAATTCATGATCCATGGCCCTTACGGATTAGGCAAGCCTAATGCACCATGCATGAAAGACAACAAGTGCAATAAGTATTTCCCGAAGAAGTTCAATAACTGTACGACTATCGATGAAGAAGGTTTTCCAACCTATCGTAGAAGAGATGATGGCATCAAAATTCATTCAAAGGGTATCCCTTTAGACAACCGGTACGTCGTTCCGTATAATGCCATTCTACTTAAAATGTGTCAAGCCCACATCAATGTTGAAAAGTACAACCACTCAACTGCAATTAAATACTTATTCAAGTATATAAGCAAAGGCAATGATAGGGTTGTTGTGGGATTATTCGATAGCACCACTGACAAGACCAATCATCAAGTAATAGATGAGATACAACAATATTATAATTACCGATATTTTTCAGCATGTGAAGCATCTTGGTGCATTTTTGGGTTTGTTATCCATCATAGGTACCCTTCTGTTGAAAGGCTCAGCTTCCATCTTCCTGATCAACAATTTGTTATTTACACAAGTTCAGCTGATGTTTCAGAATTGCTAGACAAACCAAGAGTTTGTGAGTCACAATTCTTGTCCTGGATGATGATTAATGCTGATGACACCTTCACATCAACATTAACGTACTCAGAATTCCCAAACCATTACATTTACAATAGAGCTAAACGACAATGGAAGATATGAGAAAAAGGTTTTGCTGTTGGAAGAATGGCTCATGTATCACCATTAGCAGGAGAATTATACTACTTGCGCATCCTTCTTACACAAGTCCGTGGTCCATCTTCATTTGATCAAATTAAATCAGTTTACGGTGTTACATATAAAACCTTCAAGGAGGCATGCTTTGCACGTGGGTTACTAGATGATGATAGAGAATACATTGCTGCAATTACAGAAGCATCTTTTTAGGCTTCAGGCCATTCATTACGGAAACTGTTTGTCACAATATTAATTTGTGGTTCAATGCAGAGGCCTGATTATGTTTGGAAAGAAACATCACATATGCTTTCTGAAGATATGCTCTACATTCCTTAACGAGATCAAAGTCATTCAGGTAATTGTAATTAACTACACTTTCATTTCAATTTTCCTACTGTATTGCCTGCATTATTCATCATTTAGGCATAAATACAATGTTGTTCACTTCATAGGTTTGTTTTATCTTCATATGATAAGGAACAAGCTGCCCTTCAAGAGATCGACACACTACTTCGTTGTTGTGGGAAGAGTTTACATGACTTTAATACACTTCCTCTTCTAATTGAACTACCCCCAATTGATATTAGCAACCACTTAATCTTACAAGAGTTATCATATGACAAAGCAGCACTACGTTCACAATCTGAGTTATTATTGATGTCCTTGAATTCAGAGCAAAAAGATGTTTATGACAAAGTCATGTCTGCGATAAAAGCGCCAAACGGAGGGTTCTTCTTTGTTTATGGCTATAGTGGCATTGGAAAAACCTTCTTATGGAATGCATTATCCTCAACACTTCATTCACAGGGTTATATTGTACTCACAGTTGCATCTAGTGTTATAGCAGCAACTTTACTACTATTTGGTTGCACAGCACATTCACGGTTTGCTATACCGATACAAATAACTGAATTCTTCATATGTTCAATCTTACAGAACTCCCCATTAGCTAACCTCATCAAGTGCATAAAATTAATTATATGGGATGAGGCACCTATAGTACAACGTTATTGTTTAGAAGCTTTTGACAGGACATTAAGGGATATAATGCACTGTAATCTGCCTTTTGGGGGTAAATACATTGTCATGGGTGGTGATTTCCGACAAATACTACAGTCATTCCTAAAGGAATAAGGGCAACAATTGTCAATGCTTGCATTAATTCTTCGCCCCTATGGCAACACTGCAAGATTTTTTGATTGACAAAAAACATGAGGTTATCTCAAAGTACTAAGACCAATGTGAACAAAAGAATTGAATGGTTTTCCAAATGGTTACTAGATGTTGGGGATGGGAAGCTAGGACATCCTACGGACGGTGTTGCTAATGCCGAAATACCAACTGAAGTTATGCTTGAAAGCTGCAATGATCCAATAAATGCCATTGTTAATGCAACTTATAAAGACCTTCTTCACAATCTATCTTCTAATAAGTACTTCAATGACAGAGCAATTCTAGCACCAACAATTGAAATAGTTGGAAAGATCAATGATCATATGTGTTCATTACTCCCAGGTGCACAACATGTGTTCTTAAGTTATGACACCGTTTGCATGTCAACTGATGACCCTAACTCATTTGACAATTTATACTCCACTGAATTCTTCAACATTATCTCATCCTCTGGCTTACCACCGCATAAACTTATACTGAAAGTCAGAGCTCCCATTATGCTCTTGCAAAATATTGATCAAGCGTCAGGACTTTATAATGGAACGCGTCTTCGTGTGACAATGTTAGGACAGAAGGTTATTGAGGCAGTAACACTTAATGGTTCCAATACTAATCAAAAGGTCCTTATATATAGAATGGATCTAAATCCTTCTAAGTCCCGCCGGCCATTCTGTATGAAACGAAGGCAATTCCCAATTACACTTTCATTTGCCATGACCATCAACAAAAGTCAAGGGCAATCTTTGTCTCATGTTGGTCTTTATTTGTCCAAACCAGTCTTTACACATGGACAATTATATGTAGCACTATCTAGAGTGAAATGCATTAATGGTTTGAAGATTATTGTAGGAGTCAATGACTCAGGTACACCTAACAGTACAAAGAATGTTGTTTTCCCAGAAGTATTTCGAAATGTTAATTCATAGCTATGAATTTGTAATGTGACAATTGACAATAATGTTGTCTCTATTCACACTTCCTATTCAACACACAATAACAACAAGACATACTTATATAACCGTTGCCATATTAAGTGTACTTTAACAGTTTCAATTAACTATAGTCATTAGGTAACTTAATGGTGCTAATTGTATTTGCTCTTTATCATATCCATGAAACATGAGTTACACTGCTAAAGTAAAAATGTAGCAATTAATTTACCAACATGTGAAAACTCTCCATGCAACGCACGAGTATCTCTTGCTCGTTTTATAAACAAGCAGGAGCAACCCATGCGTTGCACAGAGAGCTTTTACATACTGATAAATTATCTCTCTATTTTTCACTTAATCAGTTAGACTAATATATTTTGTGTTTAAATAATGATAGTTACATCAGCTTGAATAATATTGGTGATTACAATAGTGCATTTAAAGCATTAAACTACAAATAAGATGACAATGGTTACATAATTATAGCATGTAGTAATTGTGCGTTGCATGGACAATAAAGTTAGCAATTTCATAATTTTGGCCTTCTTTAATGGAAGCACATAATGTGGAATACATGGACTTGATGATGGCACTTGCTTGAATGGTTGTTCCCTACATTAAAGGACATAGAAGGAGAAAAATAAATAAAAAAAGTGGGAGCAAATAGGTTAGAGGGGAAAAGAAGATGAGGTGTAATGATGAAGGTGACATACCTCAGCATCAAGCAACAACATAGCAACACAAAAGAGTTCATGAGGATATGTTTTCTGGTAGACATTCCATTTTCATAACACTGTAACAACAATTGTCTATAGGTTAGAAGCATCATGAATTGCAGGTAGCAAAGTCTATTTAGACATGGTCGAAAATGATAAAGTAACGCAAAATGCAGGTATCAGAGAGATAGGTTGAGTAATGGTGTAACCCCCTGCCGTAATTATATCTGAAATACGCAATTAAAGTGAAATAGAGACCAATAAGAAACAAATAACAATTTACAAACCCATCTACCAGACGGGGTTTTCATAAATACAGTTTGAAATCATTTATAAGCTTGGTCTCATAATCACTTTTCGAATACAATTACTACGCGGAATATCACATTCATAATAAATCAGAGTACACAAACATAATCCCAGCAATCCCGGTTTCCATATATTAACTCAAGCTTTATAGGGCACATTCGCTCATACAAGCCCTCATATGGGGATTACACAAAGTCTTCTCAAATACATAGCAAATCCTTATCCACATACTTATATACACATCCAAATCTATATACTCCCAACTATGATAACCACTACCAAAATGACTACTGAAGGAAGACCTCATCGCCCTTGGCTGCATGCTCCATCCTCAATCTACTACCTTGTCTGAAAGGTTAGTAGGGGAGGGTGAGATTCTAGAGAATCTCAGTAGGTAAACAATATCAATATGCATGTATGATAGATGTTTAATGCATGACATGCTTGCATCACACAACTCATGATAACACAATGACAATTTGCAAGCTCAATGCTTCGAACAATATACCTATGGCCATAGCATAAATTGAAACATAGCTTCAAATTACACATAATTATGCAAAGCTAAGACATGCACCAACACACTAACACATATATCAAATACAAGCAGAAGAGATATGTTCCCTACACTCTTTCTACGTATGCTCCAGCTTCGCTTACTTGCGATCAGAATGAATACCGAACCACGATCAGGGCGGACATCAACCCTATAATCAAAGCAAGGACATAGGGTTATTCTCTATTCCAAAACCTTACTTCCATATCACTTAATGTTGGTTATCATTTAACACCTTTAGGTGGCTAATCAAAGCCTAAACATATGCCTAAAGGCTTGGGAAACACTTGACCAAAGATCACCTTTTAAAAATACAAAACACTGATTTTTGGGGGTGGGCCGCGGCCCAAAATCCATGGGCTGCAGCCCAAAACTGCCCAGAAACATTTGGGCTGCGGCCCAGAATCCACGGGCCGCGGCCCAAGAAACCCAGTTTCTTGGCTGAACTTCCAAAAATCATAACTAATTCCAAACAAATTGAAATGAGGTGATCCCAAAGCCAAATTAAAGCTATTAAAGTCCTCTACACAGGAAAAATATTGGCCTATACTTGGAATCACCACAAAAGTCCAGATTTACCAAAAACCTAACATTGTACCAAAACAGGGTCCAGTTTTGATGCCAAACTTTGGACAGCTATAACTCCCAGTTCCCAAAAGGAAATGGCACAAATTATATGTCCATTTTGAAGCTTGGGATGTGAACTTTAAGACTGGAAAGTTTCATAATTTTATGACTTCATTTTCCCAGTCAAAACGCCCACACAACAAGACTGCCCAGACAGAACTTCCAAAAGACAGAATTCCCAAATTTGCACAATTGGCTTCCAATGGTCCAATTTTCATATCAAACATCATTCTCACACAAAATTTCACAAGGAATCCATTGGAAATACCAAATCAACCAAATTCACATCACATTGACATGTTTTACCAATAATCATAACATGTCATCACAAAACCACAACACAATCACACCTTGTCATTCTTTTCATTCCAAGTTCTCAAACCAATTCCAATGGCCAAATACCACAACATGGCACCATTTTCAACATAAAACACAACCCAATTCATCCAATCCAAAATCACAAGAAAATCAGGGCAAAATGCAAAATTCACTAAACTCATCCACAAATCACAAAACTTAGATCAAAAGGCTTCAAATACTCACCTCTTCCTCTTTCCCAAACCAATTCCTTGATTCTCCATCTTTCCAAATTTCCTCAAGCCATCAAACACCACCAATCAAGAATCTAAAACCATAGAGATGAAGCTCTCATCACTATGAACAATATTAATGAAGAGTGTTTGAACATTAGAGGACAAGAACAAGGCCAAAACATCACCTTTTTCTTTTCTCTTTCCCCCTTGAAGCATGGCGCCATGGAGTCTTGAGAGAGAGATGAGATGATGAAATGAATGAAGAGAGGATTAGTTTTGGCCACTAAAACCGACCAAAAAGAAGGAGAGGAGAGAGGAATGAAGGTTTGACACTTTGACCAATCCAAGGGCTCACATTGTGCCACTTGTCAAGATCTTGTTCCATCAACCATGAGTTCACATGAGCACACCACATGGGATTCCACCCTTTGATCTATTACACAAATCAATCTCAACCATTGATCATGAAGTTACCAATGAGTTTCCTCTTCGGTAATTGATCAATCGGTCTGTAACTTTACCGTTTTGCTCCTGATTATGGCAATTCCTCTTGAATCACCACCAAATACATCTTCTCATTCATTTTCTTTCACAATGCGCCCTCCCTTCTATTTTAAGTCAATTTAGAGGTTAATCCATAATTGAGCTTAAATACAGGGTTTCGGCGCTGCTCAGAACGCATACGAATCACATCGGGTGCCAACTCACACCATAATCTCCAAAAGGGTTCATTTATCACTAATGACATCCACTTTTAGAGTCATTATCCCTTAATCACAATTTAGGATCCTGCTAAACCAGGGCTTAGCAGTCCACTAATCTCAGGCTTATTCTCTAGCCTCAAGTCTCAGAATTCGGGGTGTTACAAATGGTGCAAAAAAGGCTGCAAACGTAGGCATGGACTAAGTGTTTTGGACCTAATATCTTTCTTCAGCAGACTGTTCAGTCACCTTTAAATTGATATTACAGATCTCAATAAAACCTATGGTCTATATTTATTCATATAATAATAAGGTAGTATAAATTGGTCATCATCTTTCACTGACACTCATAATAGCTAGGTAACCTCAGGAAAATATAAAAATGAGAAGGTTCGATGACTAAGGACAAATCACAATTGTGGGAAATTGAACCCTCTAGAACAATGGAATTTGTCAACAGAGAAAGTAATAGATGGTTAGACCTGTGTAAGGTTGATTACAAAAGATTATGGGTGTAGGAGCTGAGCAACTTTAATGTGTAGGACCGCACCTTTGGACTTATAGGATGGTGTGATGCAGGATACAGTGACTATAATAAGACATGAAAGGTTGAATACATTACAGATTAATTGATAGACATAAAAAAAATGACTACATACTCCCCTAAAGTGCAATAATATGACAGAAAATATAGAATAGATTACACATCAAGTTTAATACTAAAAGCAAAGGAAATTTAAAGTTTCAGTAATCAGGAAGTTCCATAGGCCTTGCAGAGGGCATATCAGACATTATATGATGTAAAAGCAAAACACATAATGATAGGATGGACCCCCATCTTTAAAAAAGTGACTTGCTCATTCACACTATCATTGACAGAAAATTGGCCACCATAAGTAAATTCAACTGTTACTTGGTCAATCACACTATAATTGACTTATGAGTAAATCTATCCATATGAAAAATGCAAAAATAACACACAGGTATAAAGATCAACTGACAACTCGGCCATGTACTAATATTGAGCATGCCTAATTGATGAAAGAAAAGAATTCGTCAAATTGACTTTTAAGTTGATATACCTAATGTTTCCTTAAACATGAAACTTGCAAGGCTACCTAATAATCACACTACAACAACCACAGCTCCTGCATCACTGAATAGAAGTTTACAACTCCCCTTACTCAATACTATGAAACCAACATGTGCCTAGCTTATGTAGCTTAAGAATACTAACAAAACTAATTGTTACCTTTTTTTGGTCACTTGATAAAAAGTAGAGACCTATTCCTAATCCTTATCTATTTTATTCTATCACAATGTTGTCTTCCGTTAAAATAACCTGAGTTTGAAAATTTTCATAAATGAGGCTATAAAAACAAAATATCTGGGTTATCTGTTCTCTTTAATAAAAAAATAAAGAATATTATTAAATCAACAGAGAAAAGAATACAATATAGTGAAAAAAAATTGTGTAAGGAACAAAGGATATTACAAAAGTAATAAGGTAAAAATCAGAACCAACCACTACCAAATGAGCAACTAAAAGAAACTTTGATAAATAAATGCTTGGTATTCCATTGGGGGTGGCTATATGAAATACCTCACCAAGAATGCTTTTGACCAGAAAAATGCTGTTGAACTTCTAATCAAGTACATAAATGCCAGTTGTCCATTCCTCTAAGACCAACCATCTTACCAAAAGAAGCAGCCTTCGCACACACACTGTAAGTACAGAAATGCTTTATTCAAGGCATTTGTCCATTTCTCTTTTTGTTTTGTCCTGCAAAAAAGATATTTTACACAACAGGCCATTAACTCACTTCACAAAAGAATGCAATAAACAACAGGAAAGTAAAACATTTTAGACTTTGAATTTTCAACCTTACTTCAACACTTGATGTAATATTTTCAATAGGAGCAACAGGTGTAGCATTTGCCACCACCATTACTTCCTACATAAATTGTTGACAATCATATTAGAATTCTAGATTAGCACACATAAATATTGCATTGATGGTGAGGTCATAATAAGTTCACGTACATGTAAAGGTATTATTGCCTTTTATTCTAAATATATCCTATTACATATTTGCTGCATTTGTGTGGATCATGCAAGATACACAGGGAAAGATGTAGATTGCTTTTGTTTGAAAATCTACATCTTTCCCTGTGAAGATACTAGGCTTTCATCACTCCACCCAATACAAAAAGAATATTAAATGTCCCACATTTACATAAAGTTAATTTAGATTTAGGTAGTGTCAACTCAATTGAGTTAAGATTTATATTTCAAATGTATAGGTAGGCTTTGTAGACCTTCACTAAAACATTAGATGACGATCATATTATAAGTGATTGTTATATATATAATCAATGCCAATCCTTCAAATTGGTAAGCATCATCTATTGAGCCTACATATCCAACAAAACTTTTGCAAGATTAAAACTAAACATATCTAGATCATTGCTTTCACATAAACCCCTGCATAAATGAACTACTTATTCCAGATCAAGTGAACCCTTAAAAATTTTTCAACTATAGAACTCAACTCAATGCATTTATCCATGAAAATTTACACCACTAATAACATGCCAACTGCTGCTTGAATGAAAGAAGAACAAAAATTTTGAAGCCTTACTAAATCATTACTGAGCTAGCTATATACAAACAATACTTCCCCTCATGTTTTCCATAATTAAATATAATTCTATGCTAGACTGTAGGACACATTAATGCTACATAGCAATAATACTCCCTAAAATCTTTGAATTTATAGGTCTGCAGTCCAAGCAATGCAGTACAGTAATCGTCACGAGGGAAAAAGATGTCATGGTTAACATAATCAATAGACAGAAGTAACACTAATTGTCATGAGGGAAAAAATATTCATGCTTATCATATTCAAAAGAACCTGGCAACAAACAGTAATTTCCATTACATGATTAATGTTCCATCTGCATATATTAGTGGTAACTTAATAACAATTAAAAGGATGGGCATCACAAAAATGGACACTCATATAGTACCTTAAACATCTATCCTCTACAAATGAAAAAAATGTCCTCCCATCCTACTTAAGTGGCGATGCAATATAGAACAAACCACTTCACAAAAAGCTACATCAAAAGCACAGTACAATCCTAATACAACATACTACAGCATAAGGAGGAACCATCTGGTCAATTCTTCTCTTGCTTAATTGACTTGATTGGTTTAGAAGATGACTTTGCTGGGGACACAGCTCCAAATGGAACATTTTTAGAATTGATCCCACTAGGTTTCTTGGAAAAAATCTTCCTCTTTCTCTTCAAAGGGACTGCATTCAACACTTCAGAAATTATTACTTCCTCTAACTCAAGAGTAGGGAAACTCTCAGACACTATCACAGAAGCATCTGTGTCTAGTGGACTGTTATCAGTAAGAGCTGCATTCCGTACAAACACAAAATCATCTTCCAAGACATTGTTTAGCCCACTAGGTTCTCTAGTCGAATCAAGATATAAGTGTCATTGTAGTTAGTACAACACCAACCATTAAAATACTTGGTCAATTCTAGGTTAAATTGTGTACTAAAAACCTCATTAGCAGCTTTGTCAAACTCATCCATAAGGTCTACACATTCAGCATATGTTGCAATTGAGACACTTGAGTTAAGATGATCCTTGTTGTACTTGTTCAACTTCATCTTTAGAATCAATATCTTCCTAATCAAACTGTTAAGTTCACTTGGGAACTCATAACAGAGGTCCTCCTAATACTTTAGACAGACAAACATAGAAGTCAAATAAAAGAGAATAAGTAAGAGCACATAATAAAAATAGAATTAATACCTCCGAAATGCTAGCTTTTAAAGCAACAACACTTTTCTTTAAAAGCTTAGATGCATGCTTGTCAAAGAAGACCACTGAAGCAGTTCCAAACTCATCAACAATGAGGTAATTCAACCTGAACCTATTTCAATAGGCATATCAGCCAGCTAAACCCCCTATAAAACATTAATAATTAATTATAAAAACCAATCCATAGTTATCACCATACTATGATTAGATTGAAATCGGTTTCCCCTAACAATAATTGCTATTGCATGAAACCATACCTTTGTCTTTGTTGGGCTTAGTTCCACACCTAGAAAACCCACATAAACCTACACATGGCTCGTTTCAATTTTCTTGATCTCACACAAAATAGTAAAATATTTCTCCTACATATAATCATAACTCAATTACTTAACCATCTGCACTAGTATAACTATAACTTCATAGTTAGCATAGTATTGAACACACCACTTCTTGCTTTGGAATCTCAAATATTTTGATCCTCCTTACATTATTGAGTATAGTCTCAACAACTGAATTAAATTTTTGGGTCTCAATAGTTTGACTAAGTGTACTAATGGTGGGTGAAGGTGGGTTCTGAGCACTATAGACATTTATTACCAAAGTCAATACTACATACAAAAAAAAATAGCAACTCATCCAAGCCCATCCCATAAAAATTTAATGATTGACTTATTGTATCCTATTCAATCAATCTACATCTTTCCCTGTGTATCCATATTCCTCATGATTCAAAACAATTAAAAAGAAGAAGATACTACCCTTGGCAACTCAATTTTTTTCACATAAGCATTTTGCCAGCCAAATGACATCAATTTGTTCTCATCTGTCATTTACTCAATAACTTCCGTCATTAATCCTACCCTTGGTGATTCAGTTCTCCAACCTTCCTTTTTAGATTTACTGTCAGACAACAACTTATCCACATATTGTTCTCCAAATGACAAGATCATCCACAAATTACTTAATATCATGGGGTTAGAGAAAAAATAAAGGGCATTGCAAAGTGTGCATTTGTAAAAAGTTATATGACCATGATTTCATCAGCAATGATGATAAATGGGGAGAAAACTTCAAAGTTCAAATGAACACACCAATAATAGTAGGACAATTTTCTTAGTTAAGGAAAATACAAGTTACTAAGAAAAGTTGTGTAAGGAGCATTTCAAAGATAATAGCAACTGGCCTATGGAGTATTTTAAAATCACAGCAGTTTGTAGTATGATGTTGATAGTTCTGAGTGAAAGAGATTACCAAGTGGGTTCATGTAAAGAGTTAAGTAAAAGTCATAATTTTATTATATTATCATATAACTGAATGTTGTAACCCCCCTCACGATAATTATATCCGGATTATGAAATGTAAGTGAAATAGAGACCAATAAGACAAAAATCACATTTATAATCACTCATCTCCAAGAGATAGGGTGTCCAAACGTTTAAAAAACATTTAAAACAGAATTCATCTGGTCTCACATTCACTTTCGAATACAATTACCTATACAGTTATATCACATAATAACTATCAGAGTGCGTAACCAAAATCCTGGCAACCCCGGGTTACTTATATATATACAATGGGTTTAGAGTTTCCCAACCATAGGGATTACATATCCAAAAATATTATCTACAGCTCACATACATACAGTAATCCCAAGATCCAGCTAAATAACCAACAGTCCAAAATCTAATATATCCCTACTAGCCCTAACCACTCCGGGTTGGCCGCTTTCCTTTCGAGCCACTTGCCCTGTCTAAAAATGTTAGTCATTGGAAAGAGTTAAATTCTAAAGAATCCCAGTAGTAACAAATTACTCATACAATATATAAACACAAGGCATGTATGGTCATCATGTTCAGCAACAACACTATGAGTCATGGCTCATACCACAACCGACAGCACTCACAGCTGTATCACAATACACTATGTCGCCTTTTGCGGTAATCACAATGGCAGCTTTCGCTGTAAATACTATGCCAGCTTTCGCTATAATCACTATGCTAGCTTTCGCTATAATCACAATACAATGCAGCATCACAAGGCACAAAGTATCTAAAAGCACAACGTATCACAAGGCACAAAACTCCACAATGCACAAAGCTCTACAAGGTATCTCAATTCATCTCAAAGCAGCAGTAGCAGTATACAATGCATAATAGGCAAACATACAATACATTTACACAGAGTATAAGAGAGAAGTCACTACCTGTATCTTTCCTAACATTCTTTGGTATAGTGGGCTCACGCGTCTGATAGATATCAAATCCTATACCAATTTAGGGACAATTAATTAATCTCTTTCCCAAATACTTATTTCCATAATACTTTAAGTTAGTTATCATTTAGGACTCTTTAGGTGACTATTAGAGGCCTACTCATATGCCAAAGGGTTAGGAGAAACTACCCTGAAGACCCCTTTTTCAAAGGCAGAACACAGATTTTTGGCTGACTCACTCGAGTAAAGATGACCTCACTCGAGTGATGGAAGACTCATGCTTGAGTGAGACTAGCTCTGACTCACGAGTATTTGATAGTGAGTAACCATCACGGCCAAGAAGTGCTCACCATACTCAAGCATAAAGCTATGTACTCGGGTGATGACTCTAAATCCACTCGAGTCCCTAAAAGTGCAACACAAGAAGTGACAACCCGAGAGCACAAACAATATCAAAGGGAAAAGCTCACTCGAGCATACCCCCAGCACTCAGGTGAGAAGGTTTCACTTGTGAGTGTCATAACACACTCTTGGACATCAACCAACGAGTGATAACCCGAGAGCAACCCTAACCAAGAACTCACACCATCACTCGAGTGATCCCATACTCACTCGAGTGATCACCAACATTACTCACGGTGAAGAAGTGCACTCGAGCCCCCTTCATGAGAACCCAGGCGAAACACAAAGAGAAAAGGGAAAATACACGGCAGCACTCTAGTGAGTTCCTCCCTCACTTGAGCGAGGCTATCAGATTGCCAGATCGTAGTAACTGATAGAATTTCCCAGATTGGTCAAAATCACACCTAATGGTTCCCAAACTCCACACAAAGCTCATACTAACTCAAAATGACATAAGGAACCCATTGGTAACCTCCAAAACACCCAAATACTATTTTAATCACAATTTATGCCCTTGGGTCTCTATGACACACAATACCCAATTCCATCAATACACTTCCCAACTTTAAAACTATATCAAATACTCAAAGAACTTCACAATGAACTAATCCCAACATCATCCACTATGAAATTCATACATTCCAAAATGGGCATAAACTAGGGCAATTTTCCAGATTTCTCAAACTTATTCAAAAATCATAACATATATATCAAAAAGCATCAAATGCTTACCTCTTTAACTTGCCAAATCCAGAATCTTGATTCTCAAACTTTCAATTTACTCCAATACCTAAATCACTACCTTTCCAAATTTTGAAAACACCAAAATTGAGCTCTTAACTCTATGAACAAGTTTAGTGAAGAGGATTTGAGTATAAGAGGATCATTACTCACCAAAGATTCAAGCTTTCTCTTTTCTCTTCCCTTGCTTGTGTCCGCCAGAAATGGGAGAAAGAAGAGAGAGAGAGATGGTGAGATATGGAGATGATGATTGTACATTTTCCCTCTTGCCCATACTCAAACCGAATAGGAGAGAGAAGAGAGAGAGAAAGTAAATTTTTGTCTTTTGTGCCACATCCAATAGTCCACATAATGCCACATGCCAAAATCTTCTCACTTCCACCATGAGTTCACATAAATGCATAGCACGGGATACCGACCCATAGTCAATAAATCTCAACCATTGATCTTTAATCTCCAAATACACTTATATCAAATTTACATCACATTTCTCCAAAAGTGTTTAATTACACAAATTACAATCAACATCAGAGTCATTAGCCCTTAATCCCAAATTAGGTCATTACAAATGTAACATTTGTAAATGACTTGGTAATCTTAAAACTGCCATAATAAGATGAAGGGACAAATTTCAATACATCAAAGTTACTAATTAAGCCATGAGACAAAGGAAACAAAAGGTACAGTTGGAAGCGAATAGCATATATATATGATAGCTAATATACTATTGATGAACAGCTTTGTTAGATTAATAAAGACATTGAAAAATGGAAATGTTGCATCAGTGCTTGTATGCTCATCGTTCATTATTTAAATATCTTGCATTTGGCTCATTTGCTATTTGTCTCATTCTCAATTAGTTTGTTGCTCTTTGTATTCACAAAAGAAGGGAAGAATTTCTGACAAGTGGTTAATTTGCAGATTTGGTTTGTTATTAATTTACTATTAGCAAAAGGGTAGTAGAGAAGAGGAAATGGAAGACTCGCTACTTAATGGTGATATAAAATTCCTTTAAAGTCATGGATGCCGACATGATATCAGTATTTACCCAAAAACTTTAAGAGGGAAATGATATTAGTTGATGCCAAAGTTATTATTCACCCTTGCATTGCAGTGTAGGAATGTATGAGGAAGTGATATTAGTTTATGCCTAACTTATCATTCAAGGTAAACAAAACAGTATAGATGGAACATGGAATAAGGTTGCAACTGCTCATAACATGTCTTTAGGAATTGTTGGGTCTCATATTTGTTACACATGCTTGCTTATTTACAATGTTGTTACCTTTATGCATAAGGTTGGGGTAAATAATGGAAGACAGTTTTTTAAAAGGCGGGTACGGAGGTTAAAACTAGTACAAAAAATGGATAGGCACAGTATGGGAGATATGAGTCTTATTCTATGGCAAGAGAGTAGGCGAGAAGGTATGTACTTTTTCGAGTATTGGGGCCAGGTGGGAAATGATAGGACATGAATATATCAGTCTTGAAGAGGTTAGAGCTAAAAGGAAGGGAAAAGAACATGTTAGAATGCATCCTTGGTTAGACCCAATAATAGGTCTCATTGTATGCAAGAAGTAACAGTGAGCTTGATATGGTTGATCAAAGATACCAATGTGGATATAAGACATAAGCTATGCACATGGCCTGCACATTGACACTTACAGTGACCTATTAGAAAATAGGCACAACTCTATTATTTGTACTACTATGTAAGTGGAATACAGATTTGGCAGTGCAGCAGGGAAATTATAGTCAGATTGGTAATGTTAGGATTACTAAATGAAGTAATAACTCAACTTCCTGTGTATTGAAATAGTTTTTGTAAACTTTTTGAAAATAGAAGCAAATCTATGGAATGCATGATCCAATGAAACTGAGTAGTGCATATTAGAGTGTTATGTGCACATTAAATGAAATTGTATAGGTTGCAAGTCAAAGACAAACTGGCAATAGGCGTTAGGTGTTAGGCATTTTAAAAATTGTAACAGTGGTCTGAATTATTTACTGGTCAAAAATAAATGAATATTGATGTAAAAAAAGATATAATGGTACTGTTGATACCTACTACAGCATGGAGCATATGCACCACCTACTTCTATAGCCTTAATGCTGAAAAGGTACACCAAAATGGTAGATATTATAGCTTATGCTGCATTGGACACAAATCAAGAAAAAAAATCATGATCAGTACACATAAAATGACAGGCAATAAAGAGCTGCTCAGTTAAACCATAAAGAATTACCTGCTTCCCTGAACTTTCAGTAAAAATAACTGGACTTCGTTCAATCTATTGTATCCTTGATATAGAAGGACTTACCTCAATAACTGAGCAAACAATAAGGATTAAAAAAAAGGAACAAAATCTATAAGGACTTGATTCAAAATTGAGTAAAACTATCAAGACCAGCAGATCAAGTTTCCCTACAATAAAATAAAATTAGAAAATAAATTTGTTATATCAGGTAAAAGTGGCCCCCTAAACCTATCACGTTTAATGAGTTGAGTCCCATAAACCTATCTATCTTACCGACATCAAATCACATATTAAGATTTAAGAACCAAATAAACAAATTTATTTACTAAAGGATTAAGTTAATTTCCAAAAGTTTCAAATTTCGCTTTGAATACCCCCTGCGACCACAATGAAAGAAGTATTATATCATATCTATAGCCATTAAACACCAAAATAGGATACAATAAATAATACTTCAATTTCTAGAATACTTTTGTAAACATGAATGAACTAAAAAGAGGTGTAATCTAAAAATCCAATGGGCCAGCTTTAGTTGGCCCAGAACAACCACCAGATGTGCCATATGAATCCCCACTAGAACTATCAACAGGAGCTTGATTTAGACATTCTAAAACTAAAAACCTTCGTCTTTTCGTCTTTCCAACTTTATTGAGAATGTGGTGGCTTCAAGTATTAGAGGAACCTGAAATTTGAAATTAAGCCAAAAATGAAGCTTGTTCAGATATAATGGAATGAAACAAAGTTAATAATGCTCTAATTAATTTTGGTCAATAACACTCCTCTCTGGTATTATCCAAACATACAAATGAACTTTCAAAATTTGCTAATTGGTATTGGTGATGTTAATATGAATAAAAAGAATAGCCCCAACTCAAATCTATGATAGCTGAGAGGAACTTAGGCTAATCACTTATCCTGCTACTATCAAAAAAGTAAGAGAAGAGAAGAAACTCAGTAAACTATTTTCCCTAAAATTAAAGACAAAAGCATCTTTCTAAATACCCAAGATCTGGTTTTCCCGAATTAATTAGAGAAGGGAAATGAACCTCTTCTTCATTCCCAAAGTGATCCAAACCATCTTCTGCATCACCAAGTGAGGAAAAAAGGAAGTCATACACATCATTCTATATTAAGTTCTCAAATTTCGGGGAAAATAATTTATTGATTTTCTTAATTTTAAAATTGAACTAAAAATGGCATTTCAAAATTAACAATGACGACTTTCCTAATACTGTGAAAAGGAAACGGGAACTTGTACTGCTTACTCTACAGAGAGGAAAATAAAACCGAGGACGACAGAAGAAGGAATAACGAAAAGAGGAATGATTTTCAAGTTTGAAGTTCAGGACTAAGAAATCTAGGGAAGATTGATGGTGAGAATGATTTTTACTCCAGGTCTAAAACCTTGAAAAAAAAGGAAAATATTAACGCCAAAATCAGAGTGTGATGCCCATCGTGATTCTAGTCTAGAAGATAATGGACAGAAAGTTGTCTGAAAAATCTGGCATTATCACTTCTTTCTTTATTATTTTCAAACTATTAATTATTATATTATTATATTATTGTAATAACAATAAACATTCCTGGATGTGGATGTAACCTCACCGAAAGTAAAGAAAGTTTTGATCTTGTACGGGTAACTCTCAGCAAACTTACCCATTCTACTGACTACAACCGATAATGTCGTAGCTTCATTGTCAGTTAAAATACACATGAACAAAGATGGTTCATTGTCAGAAATTGACCTCGCTCTTTGGCAGAAAGCGATTTTTCTCTTCTTCGCATGGCAATTTTTGTGAGTAGAAACCATTTGCCCTGAAGAATATTGAACATAGTAAACTCGTGAGTGGAAATTGAACGATTCATTTTCCCTTTCTGCATATACCTCTTTGTAAAATGAAAACCCAAAGGAAAGATTAAATGCGCGAGTGGAAATGACCTATTAAATGGTTGACAAAGGAAAAAGCAGATCTGAGAATACCTTTGAAGATTGATGCTGAGGCTCCTTCGCCCAGTAGTAACTGCAATCTGTCGATGGCATCTTCGAGCTCTTGGAATCGGAACGCCGGCGACCCTTTGCAAGAACAAATTCGATGCGGGGTTTTGGGGCTGCCTAGACGAGACGCGGTGGGATGGCCGGCAAAGAAGAACAAGAAGAGAACTTTCTTTTGTGGAAGAGAATATTGAAGGATATAGAGTTTTTGTATTTTTTTGGCCCAATGAATGACACAGAGTTTGGCGGAAGGTCATGAGCAGAAACCCATGTGCTAGGCATGAAGCCCGAGGGGGAGCTGATGACTGTGCATCGGCTAAACGGCTTATGAACAGTGGTATCCCCTCTCTACAAAAGGGAAGGGAAATTTATTATATATTGATATATTGATATAGATTTTTTTTTACTTTTGTTGATGCGTCATATTTTTGCTTTTGTCTTTTTGACTCCAGCAAATTATGTTAGCACAAGTGTTGACAAATTATGAAATTCATCAATGCTTTTTACCAAACATCAGTGTATATGTGTGTATTGATTAATTTAGTGCCATTATTGTATTTGGTTTGAGGGGAGGGTAGGGGAGGAGAGGGTGGGGAAATTATAATTTTGGATAAAAGAAACTCAAAACTTATCCTCTCATTTTTTTTTAAATTTTGGGTTTTCGTCCAAAATTTACTTTCTCATTCTTTTTAAATTTTGGATTCCCACCCAAAATTTAAACTCCTTCAACTCAAAAAAATAATTTACCCACCCTCCCATTCCCTCCCACCCCTCCCCTCCCCTCAAACCAAACACACCTGCCTATATATATGTGTGTATTTTTAAAAGCAAAACTTCAGTCTTAACAATTCATGTCAGGATTTCGAATCATTTATTTATTCATTTATTTCATTTTTACTTTTTTAAACAGGATATGTCCATCACTAAAATTTTCAGATCGCCTTGCAATATAAAGGGATGAAACAAATCAAGATAAATTTGAGATCAAATTAATTCCTCAGTCCTAGTAATTTTACCTAATTTTTGATCATGTCCCTATAATTCTTTTTTCTTTTTAATGAGTCCTTACAATTTCCTCAGTTATGTGAATTAGCTTTTACACTCATAATTTATCAATGAGGATTCATGTGGATGTTGAATAAGCGACAAATAAACAGCCACACAATACAAAATGAAATGGAGGTTTTTTTAAAATTCATATGATGAAATAAAATTTGTTTATTATGCTTATAACCGTCTTCTTGCATCTATATATAATATGAACGTCTTAATTCTTGCAATTCCCACTATTTTATTTTTATAATAACAAGTTGGTTAAATTACATGCAATTTTCTTGAATTTAGAACCATGTATAAATAAGTAAAACCTCATTAAATTTTAAAACTCAACAATAAACCCCTAACAAACATTTAAATCTATGTATATAACTCTAAACTATATCAATTTTCTACACTTTTAAACTTTATTTTTACATGCATATATTCTCATCAAACTTTGAGTTACATGCCAATAAACTTCCTAAACTTTAAGTAATTTCTAAATGAATAGTTAATAAAACTACTAGTATGCAAGTTATCTTTTTTTTCTTCTTTTTTGAGATAGAGAGGCAAGCCTAGGCTTGGTAAAGAAATACATGTATAACTCCTAGAAATCTAAGATAATCCTTGCTTATCTTGCAAGTACATCCCTAGACAACCACAAGGTACATGTTCCAAGAACACAGTTTCAAGTGAATCTCGGTGTCCATCCCTCGCTAGAAAGTCTGCACATCGAATCTTGTCCCTGCATTTGTAATGTAGCTCTGCCTCCCAACTATCAACGAGAAGATCTCAAACTTCAGTAATAACAAGTCTCGGGGGATGAGATAAGGAACAATCTCGCATGAGGAGATTAGAAGCATCTAAGAAATCCATAAAAATGAGAACTTTACCAAAACCCAAACGCTTCCCCACCTCCAAACCTGTTTTAATAGCCATCAACTAATCCTCAGTGATGGAACACAAACCTAATGATTTCTGAAAGCCCACAATCCAAACCCCTGAGGCATTCTTGACCACTCCTCCACATGCCACATGCTAATTAAGGAGCACCGAACCATCAACATCAATTTGAACAACATTTTGAGGTGGTGGGGTCTAGACATGGAAGCAGGCCAAGTCAAGACAGACTTTGACTAAATAAATAGGCTTGAGCCTGTAATGGGAATCTAAAGCCTGAGCCTACATGCAGACTTTCTTTTAGACTTAGGCCTGAGCCTACATGAGGCCTAGTCAAGCTTGAAGCCTTTTTACAAGCCTACTTACAATGTAGGCCTTTAAAAAGGCTTTATATTGCAGGCCTTGAAGACTATACATAGGCTTTTATTATGTTTCAAAGCCAACATATTTACAAATTATAGGCTTTAAATAGGCTTAAAGCCTATTTAAATCCTACATAAAATTAAAATAATCCTAATTATTAGTAATAGAAAAATATATCCATTATAATTCAGTACTAAATATGCTCATATCAATATAGTGATAAACATAAAAATTCAACATCCACGATGCAATATATAAAAATATCATAAAAAGATAATATCACCATAATGAAAATTGTGCATAAAAAATATAAGTTAACAACACAATAACATCAACATCAAGGCTTCACTATAATCTCCTCTCATACAGATGGCTCCTACACATTAAAAGAATTGATTTAAAATAAATAACCAGTCCCAATACAAATCCAACCAACATGCAACACTACCAAAAATAATTAAATGTATAATATAATATTTATACCTTCAATTTTCTCTTCAATCCATATTTGTGACGAAGCCAATCCCCACCACATAAAAGAACTTCAACATATTCTTCATTTAATCTAGCACGATATTCATCAATCACCCTACCCTCCGCACTAAATGTGGATTATGATGCCACAGTTGAGATAGAAACAACTAATATATCAAATGTCATCCTTAATAAGACTTTAAACTTTGCACTATTGTTCTTCCACCACTCTAAAGCAGAAAAAGATGAAGATTCTGAAGAAGGAATATAAGGATCATCATCAAGATAAGTTTCCAACTCTGATTTTGTAGGAGGAATTGAATGCCTTTAATGAATCATGTTCAACATTCATTGCATTCCTTTATCTTTTTGTTGTGCACTAGTATTTGTTAAGGCAATGTTATCAATAAATACTTCATCAAATGCAGAAGATGGGAAATGCAACTCCACATACTCAAGATATAATTCCTCCAATGCATTTTTCACCTTTCTACATTTCATATAGCCTCATCTTCTGATTTGTATATTAAAGGGAAGCTTATCTCAATAGTCAAGAATCTGATCCTTGGATCCAAAGCAATAGCCATCAATAAATTGCATTCCCCCTAATATTTATCAAAATTTTCTTTCATAGGCTTTGCCATCTCATACATGAACAAGTCAAGAGACAACATTGCATCATCATTCACTTGTTTCACCCAAAGAACTTCAGCAAGATATAAATTAGAAGTAGGGTATTCACTACCTGATATAACATGAGTGACATCATTAAAAACTTCTAAGAGATGACAAATCTTCTCAATCTTTTCCCATTGCTCAGGATTAGGTGCGTAAGTATAATGGGGCTCTTTTTCATTATAAGCAGAAAGTGCATACTTGAATTTCATTACAGTAATCAACATCAAGAATGTTGAGTTCCATCTTGTAGGATATTCAAGAATAAGCTTCCTTTCTTTCAAACCCTTTAACTCCACAACTTCACAAAAAGATTTAATCCTTGCATATGAGGCATTTATAAACTTGACATTTTCATGAATTTTGTGAATGACATCTTTAATGGTGCTAGGCCATCTTGCACCAACAAATTTAGGATATGTGCGCAACATCTAATATGAAATAGTTGCCCGTCAAGTACCAACTTATTGTTCAATGACAAATTCTCTTTCAAAGTTCTTAAGCAAGTGTCATTATAGCTAGCATTATCAACAGAAACTAACAATATTTTGTTCTCAATACCCCATGATCTCAAACACTTGAAATTGCATTCTCTAAAACTACTCCTCATCTTGGAGCAAGCACTTTAACAAAACTGAAAACTCTCTTCTGAAGATTCCACATATCATCAACAAAATGGCCAGTAACAACCATATATTCAGCTACTTGATGACTTGACTTCCACATGTCTGTTGTAATGCTTACCTTGCTCACATTTTTCAACATTTTTTTAAAGTATTCTTTTCATCTTCATACAATTTGAGGCAATCACTTCTAACAGTCTTATGAGTGACTTTTCTAAAACCAGGATTTGCATATTCAAAGGCCCACATCAAAACATCATCTTCCACAATGCTGAAAGGACGCTCATACACTATAATAGCATTAACTAAGATTTTTCTCATCTTTTATTAGAGTACTTAATGCCAGGAGCAATAAAAGGATTTTCACTTGATGAAAATTGTATGGTGGTTTGCTTATTTTGTCGAGAGACAAACAACCTACGTTTAAAGCAACCCTCCAAATGCCTTTTAAGATGGCTAGTGCTAGCTCCCCTTCTACCAGTAGCTAGCTTTTTTTTTTACAATACAAACACATTGCTTTCTTGACACCATCATCAAGTTGAACTTCTTCAAAATCTTTCCATACCACTGAAGTTTTTTGTCACTTTTTTGTGATAACAAAATCTTCTTCACCCCCATTTACTATAGGCTGAGAGGCATTATTGTTAATGTTCATTGCACCATTTGAAGGAGTTGCCACATGCCCACTAATTTGTTGTTCTATTTGAGGTCTTTGAGGTTAAGGAGGAGAAGATTCACTTGTGTTGTTGCGGCTATCCATTACAAGGACTTTTTCTATATAAAAAAATAGTAATAAACCAAAATAATTATTGAATATATAAAGTATGAGTCATTTTTATTTACATGACTGTAAGCCTATCTTTTGATTAATAGTGACAAGCTATTGGACAAAAACTCATCTGCTAACTGTAATGAAAGAAATATATATTTTTCAAACTATGCTTTTGATTATTTTTCCAAACTTCAAATCATTCTCTAAAATTTATGAATTAATTCAATTGGGTCACAACTTCCCTTTAGCTAGTAAAATGAATAAAAACAAACAAAAGGAAGTAAAAGAAAAAAAAGGTGTTCCAATGGGTTTGTCTTCATTTAAATAAAATCATTGAAACAAAAACAAATCAAATAAAATAAACCAAAAAAAGGAAAAACCATATGCCATTATAATAAAACTTGGAAAAGATTTCGAGCAAAAAAAACCTGGAAAAGGCAACTCCTAAAGTATTTGCCTTCATTCAAATAAAATAAACCATGTCCGATAAAAAAAAAATTAAACCATAAGGTGAATCTGATAAAGATGTTTTGATCAAAAAACAAAAAATATGATGAAGACACCATACACATGTCCACCACTTTTGACATTTCTTTTATGCTTTATCATAGATTGAAAAGAAATTTTACTAATAAAATATTGGCAGAGTAGTCATTAGTTTCAAAAACTTATAACTAAACAACATAAGTAGCGACTAAGGAGAGATATGTGAGTGGAAAATAAATACTGACAATGAGATATCTGTATCGTTGCTAATGCTGCATGAAGCGACAGAAAGAGTAAGAGGGAACGAGAATATTGGAAAAGATGATGAGATGACGGCTAGGTCTGATTGTACGAGTCTTTGAGTAGAAAAGGTTTAATAGAAAATAATTAAAAATCAATAACACTGGGTAATACAGTAATTACCTATTATAACTTTAAATTAGAAATTACAATATAATAATGGGTGGCAAGTGAAATTAAAAATATAAGAATGAAAAAAAATATAAATTAAATATTGCGTGTACATACATATATGATATAAATAAAATTACATTTTTTTTGTGTAAACAGGCCAGGCCTGAAGGCTTACAGGCTAGGCTTTAACAAAATAGGCATGACCTATTTACACATTTAGGCGTATAAATAGGCCTTGGTTTGGCCTTTTTAATAAATAGGCCAGGCCCTAAGCAGGCCAGGCTGTAGGCCGCTTGATAGGAGCCTGGCCTATTTCCACCCCTAGTGGGGTCCAAAACTCCTTTGTTCGAAACTGTGCATGAAAAACTCTATGTCACAATTCATTATTTGTGACATACTTCGAGAGGTGATAATTACAAGTATGAAGTATCTCTTGTGGATTTCTGTGAACGCCCTCAAAAATAAAGTGTCATCTAGATGTGCAAAGAGCCTAACAAATGACACTGAAGACTATAGTCTAGGAGTAACTGCTGAAATGACTGCGACCTGGGCTATGCTTAGCATTCCAAAGAAGCTAAACCTGCAAACTACCAAAGAAAAATCGAGATATAAGGTTAGATTTTAAAACAGATTTCAAAACTATTTTGGCTCTCTCAAAATCTCTTCGGATGTAAGGGACACTCTCCTTTCTATGACATGTAAAAGGACAAGCACTCGAGGCAGAAAGATTCTATTTGGCTCTAAATAAATTTGTAATCAATCTCCATGGGACACTTACCACATAAAAAATTTGACTTTCTCAGGTATCTGCCAATGACAGATCTTTGTACAAATAGTGTAAGTGAAACTGGTTATTCAACCCACTACAAGCTCATAGGCTGATTTAACATAGAAAGGACCATCCTTAGATAGATGCCAAGAGAAAACATCTGGATAATCCCACAGAGGATGATGCATCTTACAAAGGATGGAAATAACCAGTAAGGAAGAATACCCCACTATTTCCTTACATCCCATCTACCATTCGGTAGTACGTAATCAACTACCTTCGAACAAGTAGGGAGCACTGCAGAGGAAGAAACATAGGATATCTATCCAAAATGATCCATTTATCCCACATTAAACTTGTATTATTACTACTGTTCACCCATTTTCCTACTCCAGTCATGAACAAGTCCCACATCTCTGTGATATCTTTCCAGTTTCATGATTGTTGTCACTTTTGACAATAAAAGGTACTTCCAATCTACCACAGTTATACTTAGCCTTCAAACACTTGAATCAGAGTGCATCTTGTTTTGTTAGGAGACCCCAACAAAGGTTCATGATAAAAGCTTGATTTTGTGCTGAGAGATTTCTAAAACCCAAGCCACCTTCTTCCTTCTTCAAAGTTAACTTATCCCAGGCAATTGGATGTTTTTTTAACTTATGTATCTTGTGAGCAACATAATTTCCTGTTGATTTTCTCTAATTCCTGCAAGGTACCTTTAGGAAGAAGAAGGAACTACATTTGATAGCAAGGAAGCGTAGTTAAAACAGATTTAATAAGGACAACACTTCTTGCTATATTAAGATATCTACTCTTCCAGGTAGAGATTTTTTTTCAGACCTTTAAGATAAGGGGTGAGAAAGTAGTCTTGGTCACCGTAGAGTGAAGGAGAGGCACCCCCAAGTATTTGCCAAGATCAGCCATAATCCTTATCCCTAATGTTTGAGTTAATTCAACAGCCTAGGAAAGTAGATATTCTTTGAGCAAAACATCTTGGATGTAGTTATATTTATTATGTGCCTTGACACCTCGTAAAAGCTCTCCATAACTCATCTCACCTCCTCTATTTGCTCCATGGATGCTTTAGTAAACAGAATTAGATTATCTATAAAAAAGAGATAAGAAATAAAAGGACCATTCCTTTTGAATTTTAGTGGTTTCCATCTTCTTACCTCACATTCTTTCTTAATCAACTGCCCTGGTCGCTCCATACACAAGACAAATATATAAGGACTTAAAGGATCCCCCTGATGAAGGCCTCTTGTTAAGGAGGAAATGGGGCTTTCTTCACCATTCCAGAGTACAAACATGGTTGTAGAATTGATATCTATATAAATGGAAGCTATCTATATAAATGAAACAGTTTAAAGAGATTTATTGTAAGGTTTCAAAGACTGAATATTGTTTACATATAACATAAAGTCAGGAGATTCTACATCATTAACCTAAAATATTTGGGAAAAATGGATTGTGTAAAGTGAAAACTTGTATAGGTAATAAAGTACTTACAAATTATCCATCAATAAAATTAATATATCAACAATTTAATTCTAACAAATCCTCTTAGAGGAATTAATTAATTCATCATATTATTGCCACTTGGAGTTAGCTTCAATGAGTTGCAATTTAGATTTTTAATCCTCCTTTCTATAATTCATTTTTAGTTAAGCTCGATTTTTGAATATGATTACAACCTCTAATAGTGTGTTTTGAATAGTAGTAGCAAAAGTGACTTTTCTTCAATATGACTTTTGCAAACTTAAGATTAGGCAAAAGTTAGATTGTGTACTATAACTTATGTTGTGACAGAAGTGAATTTTTTTTAGTCTGACTTTAAATTGAAAAGCAAGTTATATGAAGAATGACTTAAAAGGACATGGATATTATTAAATAATACATATATATTATAATTATATATTAAAAATTTTAATGATAAGAACCTAAATCAGAGTACTTTATGTGTGACAAATTTCTAAGTAGTTTCTATATAAAGATTTATCAAGTTTTTCTCGCCAATTAAACTTCTCATATTTTTTTATAGCAAATATATATATATATATATATATATATATATGTATATATAATATCATATAATACAATCTAAAGGAAAAATTTTATCATTTTTAATCAGGATCCCTATATCATATATACATTCTCTTAGGTTTTTTATTTTTTTTGCCATCCATATATTCATTCACTCTTGACTTTTGAAAAAGTTGGTTTGTTAAACTAAAATTTGTTTGGGTAATTAATATAAAAGCAAGTTTAGATACACACTACTACAGAAAATACATACTACTACCCTAAAGGGCATCCCTTGTTTAGAAAGGGACGCCTAAAACATCTGAAACTTTAAATTTCCCTCTAAAACACGTCAGAGTGAACATTTTGGTCACCTAAAGGCATATTTAGACGTCCCCAATCCAATTAGGGATGCCTAAAGACAAGTTTAGACGTCCCCAGTCCAACTAAGGACACCTAAAGGCATAAATATTTTTTTTATTTAAAGGCCGCTCTAAACTTGCACATGCACTAGTCTGACGTGACAATGCATGTGCGTCTGTCAGGTATTTAGGTGTCCCCAGCCATTTTGGGGAAGTCTAAATGCCTTTTAGGCACCCCCAATTTAACTAAGGACACCTAAAGTTTAATGCCTTTTAGGCGTCCCTAGTCAAATTAGGGACACATATACAAGGTTTAGGCGTCCCCATTTTAAGTGGGGATGCCTAAAGGTCTCCAAAACAGATCTGAAGTGAGCTCAGAATGACCCAGCATCATTTCAGAACCCAACATCAAGGGAGTCTTATGAGCGTGAGCGAGTCTTGTGAGCAGCAAGCTAAGAGTTTTGTGAGTGAGTCTTGTGAGCAGCAAGCTAAGAGTCTTATGAGCTAGTCTTGTAAAGACAACAAAGCGCGTTCTCTATTCTTGGTCCTCAACTTTCATCTCCTTCGCGTGTTCTCTATTCTTGGTCCTCTATTCTTCTCTCTTCCCTACCTTAACTCATCATCATCGGTTTGCTGACATTATGGCCACCGTCTTCCTCCTCTCACCACCGTGGGTTGTATCTTCGTAAAGCATCCTCTACAGGTTTGCTTCTAAGTTCCAACCACACATTTGTCTAAATTTTTTGAATATTAAATTTTCATAGATGCAGAGCTTAAATTGTTTGAGCAAATAATTTTTCTTTGCCATGTACTCTTTGCAAATAAATGGGATTCGTTGATGACTTGTATTGTTGCAATTCTGACTCAAACTTTAGTTGGGAAATTATATACACTTTCTTTTTTTGCCTATTTGTTTGTTGGGATGTTTCCATAAGTATATTTGCAAGCTAATTTTACTGTTTGGATATATAAATTACATACAAAAGTTTTAGCAAAAAAAAGAGAGTAGAATATAGAGACAAGAGTGTCCTTGTATTTCTACTTTTATACCTTTTTTACTTTGGAATAATTTTAGTTATGGTGCATTTGAACTAGGATTTATATATGCAAAGTTCCATTGGAATCAAGTAAGAACAGAAGGTTGTAAAGCTTAGAAAATCCAAGGTAGCAACTCTTTCCATCCATGTTATTTAAATTTCGTTGGTTTAATATAGTTAGGCATTGAGTTTGCCATGAGCATGCATTGAATTTGCTTACATATTTTGATGGAATCATTGCTTGACAATATGCCATGGCCATCTATACAATTTCTTGATTGAACGTAAGCTTATGGAGTGTGAACTTTCATGTCATTACTTGTGAATTTGCATGGTTTGAATGCATGAATGAGTGGTGTTGCAACTGAAATTGTTGGATTTGATGTGCCGACATTGTCCTAATATGAATTTCCTTAATTAGTTTAGTTTCATTTAAATTAAGCTGAGATGGTTTGTTATTTTGATTTTGGGATGTCTTACTTTTAAGAGGAAATGCTGCCAAAATTTTGGAAAACAAAATAGTAAAAGGCAATTCCCAGTGTTGACAATTATTCAAAACTTGAGTGTACATGGGAATGGTGTAGGTGGTAATAAAATGGATCATAGTTGGATGAATGCTTTGAGAACAAGTGAAGAATATGAGAATGGGGTTGAAGAGTTTATTGCATTTTCTAGAAGGAATTCTCCAGTAAAAAATGGGATGTATTTTTGTTCTTATGTCAATTGTTTAAATGAGAGAAAATGGGATGTTGAAGTTATAAGGGATCACCTTCTTTGTGATGGAATAAATCTTCAATACACAATGTGGATATGGCATAGTAAGGAAGTAACTGATTGTCCATCAAACAAGAAGGAAGTTTTTGATGTCATAGATGAAGATAGAATGGAGAGAATGATTCACGATGTTGAGGTAGAATCCTTTACGCATTTGCATGAATATGACAGCCTACGGAGTGATGCAGAGACACCGTTGTCCCTGGGAGTAAGTACACATGGCTGACAAGAACATTACATTTGGTTAACTTAAAAGCAACTCGTGGGTAGACCGATAGAAGTTTCATATTGCTGCTTAAACTGTTGTGTGATATGTTTCCAAATGATAATGTACTTCCAAATCGTATGTATGAGGCCAAGAAAATCCTATCTACTATGGGTATGGAGTATAAAAAGATACATGCTTGCCCTAATAACTGCGTACTGTATAAAAAGGAGTATGAAGGTCTGAGTTAGTGCCCTAAGTGTCAAATTGCACGATACAAAGTGAAAAAAGATGGTAGTTTGTGGCGATGGGGCAACTGAAAGGCAACCTTTAAAGGTTTTATGGTATCTTCCAATAATACCGTGTTTTAAGTGTTTGTTTGGGACTGTAAAAATATTGAAGAAGTTGAGATGGCATTTGGATGATAGAATATCTGACGAAAAATATCTGACGCACCCGGCTGACTTTCTACAGTGGAAGAAAATAGATGAAATGTTCCCTGAATTTGGTAGCGCGAGAAACTTCGGCTTGGGCTTTGTACATATGGCATCAATCCGTATAAAACTCTTGATAGCACACACAGTACATGGCTGGTACTCCTTGTAATATACAACTTGCCTCCCAATCTTTGTATGAAACGCAAGTATGTTATGCTTTCTATAATGATTTCTGGACCAAAATATCCAGTGAACGATATCGACGTCGACTTGGCGCCTTTGATCGAGGACTTGAAGAAGTTGTGGGAGGAAGGCGTAGATGTGTTTGATGCATATATGAAGGAGTCCTTCAAGCTACGTGCAATGATTTTCACAATAATAAACGACTTCCTTGCATATGGAAACTTGTCAGGGTACAGTGTGAAGGGAAATAAAGCATGTTCGATCTGTGAAGTAGACACTCACTTCCACCAACTTAAACATGGAAGAAAAATGGTCTACCTTGGTTACAGGAGGTTCATTCCTAGGTTCTGCCCATATCATAGGTTAAGAAAGCGTTTTAATGGCTTGCCGGTCTATAGAATGGCTCCAAAGGCATTAACCAGAGAGGAAGTTTACAAACAGGTTGAACGTATCAATGTCTTATTAGGTAAGAATCAGAAGATTGCGGGTGAAAGAACATATGGAAGAAGAGATCAATTTTCTTTGATCTTCTATATTGGGGTAGTCTTGACGTGAGGCACAGTATTGATGTGATGCATGTGGAGAAAAATGATTGTGATAGCCTTGTCAGTATGCTTTTGCACATACCAAGGAAGACTAAGGACGAGATTAGTATGAGACTAGACCTTATTGATATGGGAATAAGAGAACGGTTACATCCACTTCTAAGAGATGATGGTAGGAGGGCATACATGGAGCCAGCAGCGCATACACTATCAAAAGTAGAGAAAAGAAGTTTGTATGGGTCTTTGCATGAAATTAAGGTGCCACAAGGGTATTCTTTGAATGTGAGAAGGTGCATGTTAATGGACGATTTGAAGTTAGTGGGAATGAAGTCCCATGATTATCATGTGCTGATGCAACAACTATTACAAGTAGCTATTAGAGGCAATATGAAAGATGAAGTTCGAACCACTGTAACAAGATTGTGTGTTTTCTTTAATGCTATTTGTAACAAAGTCATTAATACTGAAAATCTGGATGAACTGGAAGCTTAGGGTTATATTATATTGTCCCAATTAGAGATGCACTTTCCTCCTTCGTTTTTTGATATAATGGTGCATTTGATAGTTCATTTGGTAAGGGAGGTAAGGCTTTGCAGTCCAATTTACCTGAGGTGGATGTACCCTTTTGAGCGATACATGAAGATCTTAAAAGGGTATTCTAAAAATCCCTATCGACCAGAAGCCTCAATAGTTGAAAGATATATAGTTGAAGAGGCTATGGACTTCTATAGCGATTATCTATCTGGGAAGAAGGAACAATCTCAGCATGAAGAAGGGAGAAGCAAGGGAACACGAGGACTGAAAATGAAGACTATGCCTCGTGAAGAGGTGTTGCAAGCATACCTATATATCCTGAATAACATGGCAAAAGTTCAACCGTACATAGATAAACACAGAAAGAGATTGAAGAACATGAATCCAAGGAAGAATGACATGCAAATTGCTATTGAGCAAAACAAGACATTCATAGAGTTGTTTCAGGAAAAGGTTTTGCATGAGACTGGTGTGTCTGAGACAATAGAGTGGCTAGCCAGGGGCCTTTGTTTCAGATCATTAATTGGAGCGGTTATGTTATAAACGGGTATTCTTTCTATACAAAAGACCAAGATGACAGAAGTACCATGCAAAATAGTGGGGTGATGGTAGAAGCTAAAGCAATGCACTTTTCCAGTTCGAAAGACAAAAACCCCATATTAGCATCCATGGCCTATTATGGAGTGATGAAGAAATATGGGAAATCACTTACAACAAGCTCAAAGTTGCTTTATTCAAATGTAAGTAGGTTAACAATAATGTTATGGTAATAAATCAATAATTTGGATTTGTCTCAGTTGATCTTGAAAGAGTAGGTTATATGGATGAGCCGTTCATTCTAGCAAGCCAGGCAAAACAAATGTTTTATGTTACAAATCCTGCAAAATAAAATATTTTCCGTTATACTATAAAGTAAAAAACAGAAGCATGGTGATCCGACCTTTAACCTTGACGACACACCACTTTTCACAATTAATCCACCTACAACAAGTGAAGTAGAATTAGTAGATGATGAAGAATATGATGTAAGAAATGATCATGGTGAAGGGATATGGGAAACATTATAGAGTAAGAGCTTAACTTAGAAAATAGAAATGTGTGCTAGCTATTTGTTTTATAACTAGTTAGTTTATTCATTTAATTACAATTTATTCACCTATCTGACAATGATTTTTGTGCTTACAGGAAAATGGACACTTTTAGTGACTCACAAGGTGATAGGGACAATGAAATGCATAGGCCTGAACCTGTTGCGAGAAGAAGGGTTAGAGGCAGTACAAAAATGCCTGCATTAGTAGCACGTCATCACCATCAACAAGAGAGGTTGCATATTGACTTTGATGACAGTATGAAACCAATTGGTCCGAAGGAAGACCATTTCATTAGCTACTTAGGTTTTTTGGGTCAAAGCAAAGTTCACATTACCTATGATAATTGGAAGTTGGTTCCACCAAAAATGAAAGACTTGATTTGGCAACTTTTGGTATATAAGTTTCGATACATCTGCATATATATCTTTATTCCTATTGCTTCAAATATAATTAACTTATATTTTTACCTTGCAGCAAACTTATGATGTCCCTAACACTATGATGATGTACAAGGAGTGGATGAGGGAAGTTCGTCTTCGATGAAAAGATTTCAAGAACAAGCTTACACGAGATTACATTCGAGGGGACCTGAGGGGTAAGGATCCATGTTAGGAGTATACTTATTTATCTCCAGAGGACTAGAGGTTGTTTATGGCATCACGAGAAGATCCAAACTTTTTTATAAGATTTTTGTCATCAGTGTTTTATTTGAATATAGTTGACATTATTGATTTGGTATTCATTGTTTTCCTTTCATAGGTATTAAGTGCAGCAAATGTAGAGAGGCAAGCAGCTAATAAGTATCAACATTACATGTCTCATGGTGGTTATCAGAATCTTAAGCGAAAGATGATGGTAGAAGAGTTGGAGAAATTGAAGGAAGTAGCCACATCAGATCCTACAGTTGTGGTCCAGGTCCCGCCACCTCCTCCACGTCACAAAAAATGGAAAGAAAAGAGGATTAAGGGTGGGAAGTATGTAAATCTGACTGTTGCTGAGGTTGTCGCGCGGATTGTAAGTAGTTAGAGCATAAGTACAAAGTTTTTTTCATATTGGGAGTGCTTAATTTTCATTTACGATAACTTTTATGTTGCAGGATGAACTGAAAAATCATAGTAGCCAAGGTTCGTTCACCCCAGGTGGATGAATGGACATCTTGTCAACGGCGATTGGGAAGGTAGATCACCCTGGTCATGTTCGAGGGGAGGCAGGGGGAGTTCATGTCATGAAATATTTTGGCCGAGCCTCACATTCTTATTCGTCACAAGCTGACCCCAGTAGGGAGCTTGTGGCCAAGATTCGCCAAGAAGTCTCACAAGAGCTCGAGGCCAACCTTCACGACAAGCTCTGACAAGAGTTGTTGCCAGAGCTACGTCTTGAGCTGATGCCTGAGCTACGAGCTGAAGTGATGAAGATGTTTGAAACGCAGATGGCAACTACCGAGCGTAGAACCCATTCATCCCCAGCCTTCCACAACACCAAAGGAAGTTACAACCAGGTGGAGGAACCACTTGGTGAGCCTTCTCCCACTCCAGCGCTAAGAGAACTTGCCATCCTCTCTTTAGATGCCCCAGTGCTGCATGTAGTTGCAGATGCTCTCATTCACACATAAGCTACCACCCACCATCATCAGCAAATTCCACAGCATTTACGTAAGGTGACTGTGACGTGTTAAAGAGGGGGAGGAAGGTACAACCATCCCTATTCCTAATGATGAGGTTGCCACGATAGCTCAGGCGAGAGGATCTTTCATCCTTTGGCCTGTATATCTTATTGGCTCAGCAGTGGCAACACCTCTAATGGTATGGAACTACCTCACTTTTACTTGAGATCTATTGGCATTCTACTAACAATATGTTTTTTTATGTTCTAAAAGAACAAGCAGGAAGCAGGCAAATGGTCCTTCTTAGCACAACTGCAGTAGATCTATAAATGCATTAAGCAGATTGATTTGCATATGCCTATAGAGATTGTGGCCCATGAATTAGAGTATCCCTTTACAATTGATAAATAAGACCTTAAACAGTTCATTAAGTTGGAGGAGATAGATGTAGGATAGGTTAAATTTGCAATCCTGTAAGTTTTTTATTTCCTATTTTTTCCTTCATTTAGTGAAGTGGTTTTTTTGGTTTCGTATATTCACTAGCTAATACATTCATCATTTTAATTCTATTATAGCTCCTTCCATCGTATATACATTGACATGCAAAGAGTTGATTTATATGGATTCTTGTGTTCTGCAAATACGACAAGGGATAAGAATACAGTGCAAAAAAGGACTCACATGCGAGCTTCACAATAGGAGAGAAAAACTATCGTTGTTATCTAGCATCGATTGTTTAAGGGTACGCATTTTAATTTTGTCTATTTAAGATTTTTAATAAATAATTGCCTTGCCATCTAGCTTCATTTTAATCTGTATATGTTGTTATAGTTACCACTGGAGTTTGTGTGTTCTCTGTCCTCGGTTCAACATAGTTTACTGGTTTGATTTCTTGGGTAAAAGGCCAGACAAAGAAACAAAAAACGTCTTCAACACCGTAAGTTATTTTGTTTGTATTTCATTTTGACTTAAATGAATTGTTCTAATTTCTATTAATTTTTATTTTAATGATAGGGCAACCCAAATATATTGAATTCTTGGCGGGCCCCGTGATCGTAAAGGTGGCAAAGACCCGAAATGGTTGTATCCAAAGGTACGTAGTTTCAAATCAAGTTCTTTTGATTAACGGTCCTTTTAGATATGCCTTTATTGATTTTAACCATTTGTCTTTGATTTATAATGCCCTCAACAACCTGGCGGCTGGGAATATGGATACTATGTCTTACTTTATATGTTTAACATCATTAAGAGTGGTATTACGACATATTTTGAACAAGTAATCGCTTCTTCATTATCAAAGGATAATATTTTTGGAGTTGTAATTCAATTGCAAATTAATTCACTCACTTGATTCATTATTTCATCTAAGCTTATTTTTTGATTTGCAGATTTTTGACAATGAAGATGCCTACTTATATGAAGACATTAATTTGATCAGAGACTTTTTAGCTGGGCATCTTCTTCAACGTATACCAGAGTGAAGTTTTTATTTATATTAGTTAATTAATTAGTGGTTTGTGTAGGACATACTTTGTGGTGGTTGAACTGCTGTTGTTATGTTGTCTGCGGATCTCTTTTTTTTATTTGATTGGTTAGTTGTCAAAGGGGATTCAAACGTTTCTATATTCCAAGGTGCAAATTAGAGTTGTGTTGTTGTACATGCTATTAGATTGTTAGATAACATTTTTATTAGATAGTGCTGAACTGCTATTGTTTCCATTCTAGTTTATGCAATATTTCTTCTATCCAATTTCTGCAGTTTAAAAATTGCCAGACATCGATGTATATAAAAGGCCATAAAAAAAACTTTAGACGTCCCCATTCGTAACTGGGGACGTCTAAAGTTTTTCTGAACCACTTTAGACGTCCCCAATTTGGACTAGGCACGTCTAAAGGCAGGCTTTAGACATCCCCAGTCATAAATGGGGACGTCTAAAGTCTGCCTTAACCACGTCCCCTATTTTAGGGACGTTATTGACTATTTTTTCTATGTCGCTTAAACAGACGTCCCCTTGTTTTCAGATGTTAAAAGGCCTAAAAAAGGGGACGTTAAAAGCATTTTTTGTAGTAGTGACAAAATGACTAAAAAGAACATAAATTTAATAAAAATAGAAATAGTTAATATATTATTGGGAAAAACTTGAAAATACCAAGGTTCTAAAACCCGGACTAGGCACTGGATTGGTTGAAGTACTGGGTTAGACAGTTAAACCGGAGTTAAACCAGTGAGAAATTGAATATTTTAGACTTATTATATGAAATTCTAAAGAAAAATATTAAAAAATCAATTTTAAAAAAATTGGCGAATGGGCTGGTTTTTAGTTCGGTTCGCCGGTTCCCAGGCTAGACCAGCCGGTCCGATCCGGATTCCAAAACATTGAAAAATACTAAATAACTTAAATTTTAGAAAAAATTGGAGAAAATTCCCCCTTTAAGAATTTAATTGATAATAATGACCTCATCAGAGTACTATTAATGTCTTCTCTCCATGATAGAAACTTCTTTCTCCATGATGGAAAAGTCAAAAATAAGAAATCGGCTTATGACTTAAAATAACTTTTTCTTCAAAAATTTGATTGATAAAAAACTATTCCAAACATTTTTAATTCTTCAATCTTGACTTAACCATGCTTTTTTGGCGTCAATCATGACTTTTACACTCAAAATCGCCGTGCTCAACCTACAGTAAATAATCTACAAACGATTTCATATCCGAACGACAACAAGTTCTTGATTTGATATTTGCCGGGTTCATACTATGCACAAAACTACATGCTATTTAAAACCCATAAAAAAGATTATATTGTGTGTATATTTCACTTGCGACAAATTGTGTAATTATCATTGTTATCAAACTCGGATCGGACCAGCCAGTTCGGCTCGGGAACCGGTGACCCAGTCTGAGAATTGGTCTGATTCACGGTTCAATATATATAAATATATATATATTAAAAAACTCTTTTTTAAAATTTCTTTATAATTTCATATTAATAGGCATGAAATTTTCACTCTCTCACCTGTTTGGTCTCAGGTTAGCTCCGGTTTGACGTTGGTCTGACCCATCTCGACCGGTTCAATGACTGGTCCCAGTTTAATAACTTTGCTCTATTGATCACAACCTAAAATGTTTTGTCAATCATTTTACACATATTGTCAGTACTTATTGATTTTTTCAAAACCATTACTTTTTTAATCAATCCTGTAAGAAACAATTCAATTTCAAAACCAAATACCAAAAAGTTTTTCTTTGCTCCCAGAGGACCAAATACTAGAACCATTGATAGAAATTTTAGAGAACCAAATACCAAAACCAGTAGAAAGGGGAAGAACAATGAATCCTTTGCGATTGTAGCCCATATTTTTTTATCAAAAACTCTGTCCCTTCTTTGCGACTGTATTCAAATCCAACATATAGATTAGACTTCAAACTCACAATTGAAGCTATATTCAAACTCATGATGAAAGCTCCGGTGGCGACGGTGTCCCTATCGACGACAATGATAAGCATAGAATGGGAAAGCATAGAAGGGGATGTCGAACTCTCACTTCTGCTTCTACTATGAAAAGCATTGAAGGTGAAAGGCTTTTTGTTTGGACTCATCAGTTCGGCTGTTGGATGCCAGAAGGAGAGGCAGATCGGTAGGGATGAGTTCGATCACAGGTGAGAGGAGGGAGTATTTGATTGCAGAAAGAGAGAGGAGAGACAGGGAGGCAAATAGGGAAGAGAGAATAGAAAGATAAGGGCATTTTAGTAAAAACACATCATCTTGAAAATTCCAGATTCCTACCAAATGACCTTATTGTCCTTTGCAAGTGTTGACAGACTTTTCTGAGTTTTAGAAGTTCACAAAGTATTTATTTTCCATTTTCCCTAACATAAACATCAATATATCATTCTACATTTATAATCTTCAAAGTTACATAACATAATGGATTCATTTTCTTAGCTTTTCCCTAATACTTATTGTACTTTATTTGCATTCTCCTTGTCATGTCATTCAAGAGAGAGTGGGAACTAATTGCTCTTGGATTAAGATATGTTTAAATTGTAACTATATGTTGAAAATATGTGTTTGTTGCCACACAATTTGATCTATAATAATAATAATACACACTTACAAACTTACAAGCATTAGGGAATACCAGTGATTGCTAAGATAAGAGGTTTTATTTATGGACTTAAGCTACATTGGTCTAAAGGGATCAAAAATATTGTTTTACTCACTGATTAATTATACTATGAGATTGCCTATTTAAATGTATTATTAATTTTTTTTATTATTAATTATTCTCCCTCACTCTCACTTACTCCCTCCCAATTCTTTTTTTTTTTTGGAAGTAAAGCTTGGATATCATTCTCATTAAAGAGACGTTACAATGAAAATCAATGAGAACCTAACTTTCATCAACCTCTGCCTCTTGAATAAAAGGAGGAGGTTGATCAAAGAGACAAAAATTACCATATAACCTACGAGAGTATTTGGTTAATTGATTCGCAATAGTTATCTTTGTAAACATGAGTGACTACAACTTGCCAATCCCTATGAAGATTTAACCTAATATCATCCACTATGTCCTTAGGTCTATTTGGCAAGAGGGAAATGGAGGGGATGGGAGGGGAGGGAAAATTTTTAAGAGTTGGATTTAAAAAAATTGGAGAAGTGGGGTTATAAAATTTTAAAAAAGACAAGATGTAAAATAAAAGCATAAGAAATATTAACTAAAAATTTTCAACTGCACTTTTCTAATTTTTTTTAAATAAAAGTCATACAAAATTTTTTGCCCTTCCCCTCCCCTCCAAATCCCTCATACCAAATAGTCCCTAAGATAATCCCTCTCACAACCTAAAGGTATGCCCGTACTACGTCCATTCATTTATATCTTAAATAACCCACCCCATCACGGGTTCCTTTCAGGTGGGCACAAAAGGGGCTGACTTCTTGCGGGTTGGGGCCTTCTTGCTCAGCCCTGGAGAAAAAGAATAAAAGATAATTGAAACCTAGGGTTGACCATGGACTAAACTAGACCGGGTTTGGCCTCAACCCAAGGTCTGATCTAGATAATACCTCGGGCTAAACAAGATAGCCCGAGGTCCGGTCTAGTCTAACACCAGCCCGAGCTTGGGCTGGACCAAACTAGGTCTGGCAAACTGCCTAGACAGTCCAGGACCTTTTAGGTTTTTTTTGTTCCTAATTTTTACCTTATAATATTTGAACCTATTAGTGTTACCTAAACTCTGAGTTTACAACAAGCCTTTTCTAACTCATTTACTAGGCTGGAAAATCAAAGGCAAATTTAGCTAAATATTCTTGAAAAAGATGAACTTATCGAACATATATATCAAATAGACAAATACTATAAAATAGATGGTAATTAATTTCAACGTTCATATTGCATTTCCTTGGGAGCTGTGCTATACTAGAAAAGTGATGACAAGAGTCCTAAATGAATTAGCAATGTAAGCATAGAGCAGAGTTAATCATTGATCTCGATAGAGACAGAGACTAAGCCCAAGGGAGAGCAAAGTTGAAACAAGGACGAAGACGAAGAGCAAAGACTGACAGACAGAGATGGAGAACAGAGAGCAAAGAGCTTGACGGAAGTGCAGAGAGCCTGACAGAGAGGTGATAAGCAGAGGAGAGGCACCTAAAAGACGGAATACCACACCATAGATACAGGACAGAGAACTTGATCGGAGACGCAAGCGACGGGAGTGATTCACCTCACCTACCGCAAGACAACTAGACCTAGGGCTCTTCCACACTCTTCCAATTCCAGAGGCTTATGCGATGATCTGATAGAGTCAATTGGAAGAGTGGAATGGAAGAAAGAATGAACTCTCAAGTCAGTCTGAATTGAAGAGTGGGCTCTAGGTTTGGCTCAGTGAATAGTGAGTGTGAGTGAGGGCTGAGGTGTCCATTGACTAAGTGTGGATCTAAAAAAATAAAAAAAAATATACTCGGGCCAGACTGGACTAGACCGAGGGGTCAGCCACCTGGCCTGAAGTCCAATCTGGCCCGAGAAGACCAGTTTGGTCCGGTCTGCTAGAAGATGCTTCGGGCCAATTTTTTTTCCACCGGACCGAGTTGAGTCTGACTGGGTCGAACCAAACTACTTGAATCACTGGATTTTTTGCTCATCCCGGCTGAAACTAATCAAAAATATATAGAGAAAGTTGGTGAGAGAACAAAATATCCTGGGCCGGTGAGAGAACAAAATATCCTAGAAAATATCCTAGGTTGGTGATAGAACAAAATATCCTAGCTTGGTGAGAGCAGCCAGCCGGTGAAGGCAATGGCGATCTGAAGATATTATCCATTCAAACTTTTTCGTCATTTCTCGTCCAGGTAGGCAGGTAATCTTCTGCCTTCATAACCCTTTTCTTTGTACTTTGTATCTTGAATCTCATCAACCACCGTCTTCTTGAACCGGTAAATTTACATTTCTTTTTTATGTTTCAACAGTTTTGACGTACCTAGCATGCAATTGAAGTCTGTATCAATCTGTTCAATCAATTTTGTATTCTTTTTCGGTGAATTGTTGCCCATAATTTTGAGTATTTATAAAGGCTTCCAAGCAATCTTGTTCTTGACCTCCCAAATCTTATTAGCTCTGTCTATTATTAGACTTGGAAGCAGAGTATCCTTCAAATTGCAGTGAGCATGACTTTCTTTTGCAGAAGTAATTCACTCACCACCATCGCCAGCTTCATAAGTTTAATAACTTCCATTGCATATCGTGGAAGCTTGAGACCCAGCACGAGCATTCCCGTACCACGCCCACACGTTTCACTTACTTCAGGCTGTAACAAGAGTTATAGATTTGTGGTCAAGGTGAGTTTGGGTTTTTCTCCTTCATTAGGTGTTCTTGGTGAAATTTTCAGAACTCGAAACCATATGAATGCATGTTTGCTTGCTTGTGTGATTTGTAGTGTGCTGTATTAGAAATATGGCCTCTTTAGCAACTGCAGACATTTGTGATTCAAATGGAAAACATGTACCAACTGGTGAATTGCGTGTGTTGCAACCAATTTTCCAGAGTTATGGTCAAAGGAGATCATTCTCAGGTCCCATTGTGACACTGAAGGTGTTTGAGGACAATGTGTTGGTGAAGGAGCTTCTTGAAACAAAAGGGGAAGGAAGGGTTCTTGTGGTAGATGGAGGAGGAAGCACAAGATCTGCTTTGATGGGGGGAATCTTGGGGCAATTAGCTCAAAACAATGGGTGGGCGGGGATTGTGGTGAATGGATGCATTAGAGATGTTGATGAGATCAATGGATGCGACATTGGTGTGAGAGCCTTGGCGACGCATCCGCTAAAACCAAAAAAGAAAAGAACTGGCGAAATGCATGTCTCTGTTTATATTGCAGGAGCTCTGATTCATGAAGGAGAATGGTTGTATGCTGATAATGATGGCATCCTTGTGTCCAAGCATGAGTTGTCTGTCTGAATCTGAAGCTGCACAAATTTCTTCTCATAATGCATCTCAAATAACCATGAATGGTTTTTATTTGTTGTTTGTTTGTATGTTTCTTAGTGGAATGAATATATCCAGTATTGTTTCAATAAGTAAGCATGACTGGAAAGAAATTATGCGTTGGTAATTCAATTTTCATATCAACAATGGATACCCAATTTGCATATCTTGGTACTTGTGATCAAATTAGGTTGGATCCAAGGCTGAGTTATCAATCTGAATCCTAAAGCAGCACCGACTACAAGACTGGCAAGAAATCTGTGCATTGGTAATTCAATTCTCATATCCTTAATGAGCACCCAGTTTGAATATGTTATCTTCTTCCTTGTGATTGAACAAGGTTGAAGCTATGCATTGATCATTATAGCCTTCATTCATTGTGCTTTGATGGATTTCTATAAGTATTGATGCTGTAATATTGTTGCATCTGCATTTCCTTCTTATACTTTTATTTCCTAATCTGAATTTGACAAAGATTCTTCTTGTTAGTTTCTGTAAGTATTGATGCAAGTAATACTGTTGTTGCATCTGAATTTTACAGAAGATTTAAGCTGCTTTTATGTTTGTTGCATTTTGTTGTGCCTATGAAGTTGTGTAGGCTTCCTGGTTTTTAATTTTTTCTACACGATCATTCTTGTAGTTGCCGTAAATCTTAATATGAACCGAGCTGAATGGTAAAGCAAAAATGGAAATTTTAAATACCCCTCTCAATTTTGAGACGGTTGTAAATACTTCCTTCAGCCTCCTCATGATTCAAGCCCTTCAATATTTGAGCATTGCTGTTGTTTTATTTTGAAAGAAAGTCAAATGCATTCCATAAAAGATAAACATATAGTACTAAAGGACTCTGCTTCACAAATCTGCATAGACAGTGAAGCAAGGGTTCATGAAACTAGTAAAGTTTACATTCAATTCTTTGATCAAAAGAACTCTATCAAACTTAAAATGAGAAATCAATGAATTGATATCCTGATAAATGCAATTGGAAGATGAAGCAATAAATCCTGTTGGAGGGAGGGAGGACATTCTCATGCATAGAACTTGCACTTGCTCCTTCTGGCTTTCAGTGGAGAATGGCGAATGAATAATCCATGATACTGTTGTTGTTGTTGTTGTTTTATTTCTTAACTATGCCTATTACAATCTCACATTAATTGTGTTTCTTTATTTTTTTTTATTTTTTTGGAAAACTATTCTTAAGATACCAATAATTTCCTTCAATTTTTAATTTGATAGTTGTGTGTTTTTCTCTCCTTATTAAATTATTTAGTCTTACTTTGATAGCATAATTAGCTTCTATACCGGAGCTAACAATGCTAACAAAGCAAAATTACAAGATAGCCGTGATAAAGAGTAAAATTTAAAAGATTTAATAAAGAAAAATAAATACGCATGTACTAAATTAAAAATTGAAAGTAACGTCATGTACCTCAAGAATGATTTTCCTTATTTGTTTTTCTTTTTTACCAGTAGATTTTCCTTATTTGTTACTTGCATGCTTTCTTTCATCTAGAAATAAGTGGCATCAGTTTATTGGATGTAGCTTAACCCAGAAAAGGGACTGCTTCCATCCATCACCATTCGGCCCATGTCATTATCCAAGTAATAATCCATATCTGTCTTTATGTAAGTATTTTCAAGATTTGATAGTCTTCTTGAAAACATTGGACGACTTGTTGGGCTTTGAACTGGATAAATTCTTCTTGAGCTTGTTGACCGCCTCCTAGCATGCTATCACTTTTGGTCAGACAAATGTTCTCTATTGGTTCAAATTTACTTAGGTTTCCATATTGGCATCGTTTTTAACTTAAATAACCATGCTTATCTCAATACATTGTGTGTTAATTATTTCTACCTCCGGTCCTAAATATAAGATAAAATTAACTTTTTTTGGAGAGATTCAGGAAGTTAAATAAGCTACTTAATCATATCATATGTTATGTATCATTAGATTATATATTATTTTATTAGTCAAACTAATTAGTTTAGAGAAAAAATAAAAATATAAATACTCTAAAATAATTTAACTAGCTTCTTAAATTTCTCAAAAAAAAGTCAACTTTGTCTTATTATTAGAACCGGAGGGAGTAATTATTGGTGATAGATGTTGTATCAAGTTAGGATCCAAAACTAGCAAAGTTAGTCCAATTGATAAGGATTTTGCCCATAACATTTAAAGCCATGAGTTATAATCATGCTCCAAACATAAGGATCTTGTTGTTATATAATTCATAAGTATTTATGTAAGCATGCTTTCAGTTTAAAGCCATGTTTTAAATTTGATGCCTTTAGGATCCTATTTATCTAAGCTTTTTGCGCGCACGTATGTATGTAAAGGTTAGAATTGAAACACAAAGATGAGTAATGTGATGGAACAGAAACCACTCAAAACCATGGCCTCCCACCATAGACCCTGTAAACCATATGCACAAAGAACGTCGTATGCCTAGCGGACAAGAGAACATAGGTTCCTCTCAATGTCCTAATTTCAAGTAAGAATAGAAAGAATGTATAGGTAAATAAAAAAAAATCAAGAGTTTCATATATTGAAATGAAAAATAAAAATAGTGCATAAAATTCATACTTTTAAGGCATCTTCCTTCCGTCCTAAATGTAGGTTATAATTTTTTGCATATGGGGTTCTTTTCTATAAGTTACATTTTGTATTATATCCGAAACATTCATTTACCTTTTTATATTTTTAACTCCAATTAATTATATCTGCGAACTCTTTCTATTCTATTTTATAAGAAATAATTAACTTAATCATATCAATAAAAAAGTTAGTTAAAACTAGTTGAGAAAATAAATAGGTAAAAAAATATACTTTTTTTCTCTAAACATCCTTGGAGGGAGGAGAAAAAAAAAGGGTGTGTTGAAGAGAGAGAATGCGTATGAAAAGAAAATGCGGGTGAATTAATAATTTTGATGACTAATTAGAGAGGGTAAAATAAAAAGTTAACAACAAAAATTAGAGACAACATTTAAGTATCTCTTATAAATAAAAATAAGCTATACCAAAAATTTGTCTCTTATAAGAAGGAATGTAGTAAGTACTACCTCGTCTTTAATGTAAGATTTATTTACTTAATTTGATTTGATTATATTAAGAAATTTAATTTAGTTAGGTAATATGATGTATCTTTCCTAAAATATCATATCCATCTTTCTTAATTATCTTCATTTCTCTTAATTATTATTGAGGAAGCTTCAATAAAGCTAAATAAAAAAAATGTTGACAAATATGAAAAGGACTTAAATTAACTCTTCAATATAGGACTGGAAGAGTATATCTTTTTGCTACTCATTCTCAAAGTACCTTTTATCATGCATTCTCTCTAATCATTTTCATAAATAAGGATATATTTGTTTGGGGGGTATAATGATATATTTTTAAGAAAATTATGTTTTAAACATATTTATTGTATTTAATTTATTTTAACTAATTTTATTATCTACAATGTTTTTGGGTTAGGATATGTTTGTCTGACTTATGCCACATACACATGCATCCAGGAAAAAGGGTTGAGCAACAGGCGGATTGAGCAGCACACGCCCTAACCAATAGCCCCCCCTATATAATGTTACGTGAGTATGGGTCAACCCATACCCGTGCCTCAACCCATTTAACCCGTGTTAAATGGGCTGAGACATAAATGGTCGGGTTAAAACGTATTATGGGGAGCCCATTTAAATATTAACTTGCTTTTTTAATAGAAAAACATCACAATCATTCATAACATAAAGGAGAAATGATAAATAAATATGATTTCAACTTCCCAAACCTAGAAAAAGTCCCTTAACACATGCAAATGATAGAGAGGGGATGTGATGGAAATCTGGGTTTTTCAAGTTTGGGAGAAAAGACCAAAAAAAACCCCTATTACTCAATTATTTTACACATATTGTTAGTAATTTCAAATTTTGTTAAAACTATTACTCTTTTTTCAGTTAATCTCATTACTCAGTTAGTCACAATCAAAAACTTTTTGTCAATTTTTTTTATATATTTTGTTAGTACTTATTGATTTTGTCAAAACTATTATAGATTTCATCAAGACTACTATTCATTTTGTCAATCACATACTTATTGATTTGGTCAAAAATATTACGCATTTTGTCAAAATCATTACTCTTTTAGTTAATCTCATTACTCAAATGGTTACAACCCAAAACTCTTTCTGAATCCTTTTGCATATTTTGGCAGTACTGATTGATTCTGTCAAAACCATTACAGACCTCATCTACAATTCATTTCATCAATCACATTATTCTATTGCATTGTTATTAAACTCAGACCGGACCTGCCGGTCCGGCCCAAGAACTAGCGACCTTGTAGAACCAAACCGATTCAATATATATATATTTTTTCAAAAACCTTTTTTTTTTATAATTTCATATTAATAAGCCTAAAATCTTCACTCTTTCATCGGTTTGGTCCTGAGTTAGCTCCGGTTTAACACACTGACCCTTGACCCAGTATCCCGACCAATTTAGTGACCAGTCGCCCGTTTAATAACCTTGCTAATTATAGTAATTTTGAAGTGATGTAGTTTGAAAAATAAAGGATATAAAGTATTAAAGTGAATGGACTTGGTTCGTGGATTCGAATAGACCTATAAGAAAGGGGATTGACGGCTACAGATATGGGCCAAAGGCCCACACTAACCAAAATAAAGTTGGTGTGAGGCCACCCCCTTTGTAACCGTCACATCATCATCAAAATTCCACCACTTGAACATTTTTTTTGGAAAACAAAAATTTAACAGCTCTAATAGTAGTCTTCTTCAATAATACTCCCTCTGGTAATTAATAGAAGATGCTCGTTACGGAAACTCATAGCCACCAAAGTTTCCCCTCTTTACTATTAGTTTTTTTCATTCTTAAACTTGTTTGTAGGAACTATTAGTAATTTCTTCAGTGGTGCTGAAAAGTCAAAAGTTAATTTACTTTTATACAAGTTCCAGATATTACCTGTGATGGTTAACCAAAAGTACTTATCACATGATTCTAGGTAAATTATGCACTTGGGGCTCTTTACTATCTATGTAATGAATCCAACAAGGAAGATGTTTTAAAGCCAGAAGTTGGGGATGTTATCAAGAGATATGCAGATGCTGAAATAGTTAGTGTGAGATTTAGTAATCTTGCTAAAGCTTTTCTGGACAAACATCTATCTATGAACTTGCACTAGCTTGATGCTTATAATATGCATCTAATCTGGAAAAACAAGCCACTTTATTTACAGAATGGAGTTATTATACTTTATTTTATATTTTATATTCATATTGTTAAGATGGGTGTGCCGTCATGTAGGAAAAAAATAGGAAAGGTAGCATTTCTAATGATTGGATAGATGAAAAGTTGGTGTGGGATATATTGAAGAGAAAATAGTTGAAAATTAGTTAAATTGATGAGAAGGTTGATGGAGGCACTAATGAATTTATGGTTTGTAGCTTCAAAAAAAGAGGAAGATGAAAGCCAAGAAGAACACTAATGATAGTTACACTATATGGGATCTATTAGTGGATAATATCGTTTAGTTGTTGATAGAGCACAATAGCATTATGGGATCCATGTAACTAACTTCATTTAGTGTGATAAGACTTCTTGTTGTTGTATTAGTTGATAATACATTTAAAAATTTGGTTGTTGAGAACATTATATCATGAAGCCACCCATATAACTTATTCTACTTAGTGGGGTATAACTTTTTGTTGTAGCAGTAGTATTGCTCTTTATATAAGAGTGACAATACAATTGATCCTTAATATATTGGCCTTGTATCTTTATCAATATCTCAAAGTAATTGAAGAATGAAATATTTTTGGTAAAAAAAAACTAGGAGAATGAAATAGATTGTATGATATATATCTTATTGTTCCTACAGAGGTCTTTGATCACACACACATATATACATATTATATTGCTAGAAACATACTCAATGGTTGATCCAAACTTTTGGTGGAGTCATTGGTAGCACTATAACTTTGCTAACAATTTTTACCATCATAATCTTTTTATTTCTTTTATATAGATAAACATGTAAAAATAATCTTCAAGTTAAAAAGAAATTTCCAACATACATTCAATATAATATTTAGGTTGGAGAATCACGCATGATTGATCCTGCCAATCTTAGTTTCAAGCTCCCACTCTTTCTCCATCTCTTGCATACCTAATCCACAATGCTTGTTCCTTTCATCCCTACTGGCTTTGTAACTATCCAACCTGGAGCTGTACCATAAGTATTGCACTTCTTTGTTGGAATAAGTTTGGATTCGTTGGTGGTACTTATAAAAGAGACAATCAACAAGATGATATGAAAGCCATTTGAGACCGTTCCAATGCGGTTGTTCTCTTGTGGCTGATTAGTTCCCTAGATAAATCACTCTATGGCAACATTACCTTCTTTGAAAGTGCAAGTTCCGTTTGGGAGGATCTCAAGCAACCTTTTGATAAGGCTGATGGTTACAAGATTTATGGCCTCTATCATGTTATTAATACTTTGACACAGGGCTCTCTATATGTTGTTACATACTATTCTCGACTCAAGGGTTTATGGGAAGACTTTGATAGCTTAATCACTCATCTTTCATGTTAGTATCATACCTCACAAGAATATGGTAAGATTGTCCTAGAACAATAGCTTTTCCAATTCTTGATAGGGCTAAATGACAAATATGAAAAGGACTAAAATTAACTCTTCAATATAGGACTGGAAGAGTTTATCTTTTTGCTACTCATTCTCAAAGTACCTTTTATCATGCATTCTCTCTAATCATTTTCATAAATAAGGATATATTTGTTTGGGGGGTATAATGATATATTTTTAAGAAAATTATGTTTTAAACATATTTATTGTATTTAATTTATTTTAACTAATTTTATTATCTACAATGTTTTTGGGTTAGGATATGTTTGTCTGACTTATGCCACATACACATGCATCCAGGAAAAAGGGTTGAGCAACAGGCGGATTGAGCAGCACACGCCCTAACCAATAGCCCCCCCTATATAATGTTACGTGAGTATGGGTCAACCCATACCCGTGCCTCAACCCATTTAACCCGTGTTAAATGGGCTGAGACATAAATGGTCGGGTTAAAACGTATTATGGGGAGCCCATTTAAATATTAACTTGCTTTTTTAATAGAAAAACATCACAATCATTCATAACATAAAGGAGAAATGATAAATAAATATGATTTCAACTTCCCAAACCTAGAAAAAGTCCCTTAACACATGCAAATGATAGAGAGGGGATGTGATGGAAATCTGGGTTTTTCAAGTTTGGGAGAAAAGACCAAAAAACCCCTATTATTCAATTATTTTACACATATTGTCAGTAATTTCAGATTTTGTTAAAACTATTACTCTTTTTTCAGTTAATCTCATTACTCAGTTAGTCACAATCAAAAACTTTTTGTCAATTTTTTTTATATATTTTGTTAGTACTTACTGATTTTCTCAAAACTATTATAGATTTCGTCAAGACTACTATTCATTTTGTCAATCACATACTTATTGATTTGGTCAAAAATATTACGCATTTTGTCAAAATCATTACTCTTTTAGTTAATCTCATTACTCAAATGGTTACAACCCAAAACTCTTTCTGAATCCTTTTGCATATTTTGGCAGTACTGATTGATTCTGTCAAAACCATTACAGACCTCATCTACAATTCATTTCATCAATCACATTATTCTATTGCATTGTTATTAAACTCAGACCGGACCTGTCGGTCCGGCTTAAGAACTAGTGACCTTGTCGAACCAGACCGATTCAATATATATATATTTTTCCAAAACCTTTTTTTTTATTTATTTTTTATAATTTCATATTAGTAAGCCTAAAATCTTCACTCTTTCATCGGTTTGGTCCTGGGTTAGCTCCGGTTTAACTCACTGACCCTTGACCCAGTATCCCGACCAATTTAGTGACCAGTCGCTCGTTTAATAACCTTGCTAATTATAGTAATTTTGAAGCGATGTAGTTTGAAAAATAAAGGATATAAAGTATTAAAGTGAATGGACTTGGTTCGTGGATTCGGATAGACCCATAAGAAAGGGGATTGACGGCTACAGATATGGGCCAAAGGCCCACACTAACCAAAATAAAGTTGGTGTGAGGCCACCCCCTTTGTAACCGTCACATCATCATCAAAATTCCAACACTTGAACATTTTTTTTGGAAAACAAAAATTTAACAGCTCTAATAGTAGTCTTCTTCAATAATACTCCCTCTTGTTGTTGTATTAGTTGATAATACATTTAAAAATTTGGTTGTTGAGAACATTATATCATGAAGCCATCCATATAACTTATTCTACTTAGTGAGGTATAACTTTTTGTTGTAGCAGTAGTATTGCTCTTTATATAAGAGTGACAATACAATTGATCCTTAATATATTGGCCTTGTATCTTAATCAATATCTCAAAGTAATTGAATAATGAAATATTTTTGGTAAAAAAAAACTAGGAGAATGAAATAGATTGTATGATATATATCTTATTGTTCCTACAGAGGTCTTTGATCACACACACATATACATATTATATTGCTAGAAACATACTCAATGGTTGATCCAAACTTTTGGTGGAGTAATTGGTAGCACTATAACTTTGCTAACAATTTTTACCATCATAATCTTTTTATTTCTTTTATATAGATAAACATGTAAAAATAATCTTCAAGTTAAAAAGAAATTTTCAACATACATTCAATATAATCTTTATGTTGGAGAATCACGCATGATTGATCCTGCCAATCTTAGTTTCAAGCTCCCACTCTTTCTCCATCTCTTGCATACCTAATCCATAATGCTTGTTCCTTTCGTCCCTACTGGCTTTGTAACTATCCAACCTCGAGCTGTACCATGAGTATTGCACTTCTTGGTTGGAATAAGTTTGGATATGTTGGTGGTACTTATAAAAGAGACAATCAACAAGATGATATGAAAGCCACTTGAGACCATTCCAATGCGATTGTTCTCTTGTGGCTGATTAGTTCCCTAGATAAATCACTCTATGGCAACATTACCTTCTTTGAAAGTACAAGTTCCATTTGGGAGGATCTCAAGCGACCTTTTGATAAGGCTGATGGTTACAAGATTTATGGCCTCCATCATGTTATTAATACTTTGACACAGGGCTCTCTATATGTTGTTACATACTATTCTCGACTCAAGGGTTTATGGGAAGACTTTGATAGCTTAGTCACTCATCTTTCATGTTAGTATCATACCTCACAAGAATATGGTAAGATTGTCCTAGAACAATAGCTTTTCCAATTCTTGATAGGGCTAAATGGCAGTTATAATCAAGCTCATAGTCATATCATATTGTTGTCACCACTGCCTACTATTAACCTGCCTCTGATACCATGTCAATAATTTGAATGGACTTTCATTAATTACACAAAGTCAGTTTATAATGGGCAATCTATTGTCTTATATAAAACTGGCAAGCCCAACACATGCCTAAAAGTCTAACATACAAAACTACTCCTAATTACAACTATTAATTACTAACACTATTAGTATAATGTGTAAGTACATCTATTATAAATAGTGGGATCAATAATCAACTTCGTTCTACTTCAAAGTAGGTACTACTACTCGATCAGTTCTTCCATTTCCTCTTCATCTCTTCTCTATCCTCGATATGCACCTTTACCTACACTTGCCAACCATTTCATTCTCATCTATTCCATACTATTATAGTTGTGAAACAAATTTTGAAGGATACCCCATTCTCCCTGTCGAGACTATCCCTCCGGCTCTGAGAATGCGTCTTTTGCTACTTACATTCGTATAGATTGGAAGGAGACTCCCATAACTCCCATCTTCATGGCCAGCATGCCTAGTCTCACCAAAGAGGATGTTTAGCTAGTAATTGAAGATGGCAAGATATCAGTAGACAGAGGAACCACCAACTGAAGGAAGATTCTGATACCTGGCACCCAAATCAATACGGCAACGGCAGCTTCTCTAGGAGATTCAGGATTCTTGGAGAACTTCAAGTCAATCATATCCAACTACGATGGACAAAGGCAACCTCACTCTCATTTACCCAAGTAATACATCACTCTTACCATTCAAAGTTCTATAGAAGGCGTTACTCTTACCATCGATGTTCTTACCTTTAATTTACACTTTGATGCTATTACCTTTGATGTGATCATTTGTGTGGATTGGAGACTCATGAGTTTAGAATCGATGTATTTGGTTTGACTAAGCACTATGTGCAGTTATGCATTAAAAATGACAACATGCTTCATATAAGCGGATACAAGAATTGCCAACAGAAACTATAAATTGATGCCTGGCACTTGATTAAGCATTTCAGCTTCTTTAAGAAATTTCTGCTTCCAGGGGAAGTTCAAGTTGATGAAATCTGGGCTGCGTTGGAGAACGGTGTCTCACTCTTACTATGCCCAAGGGATCATCAAAGAAGAAGTCAACCTTTCATGACATTCGAATTTCTGGTTAACATCGATTGATCTCAGGATTTGTTTCTATACGTATGTACGTGTACAAGCTAAGCTGACAATGGTTATGGATAGGATCTTATACGACAAATAAACTGTCTGTCATGAGTAGTTGCTTCTCTCACCTTTGGGCGAGTATCCTTGCTGGCATATCGACTTGAACCTATGTCTGATATTGATTGTAACATCTTAAAACCTCATTCTTAATATTGTCTATTTTGGGGCCTATCACCTCTCACAGTTTTAAAATGCATCAAGAGAAGGAGGAATCCAAACCCTTATAAGAAGCATTTTTTCCCCTCCCATGCTGATGTAAGATATAGCACTCCGATAATCTTTAGACCCATGGCCCTCGTTAGCACATGGACTCAAACCTATCTCTAATACCAATTATAATATCTCAAAGCCTCATTCTCGATATTATTAGCTTTGGAATCCGTTACCTCTTACGGTTTTAAAATGCATTGAGAGGGTAGGTATTCATACCCTTATATGACATCTTTGGTTGCCCTACCGAGTTGATGTGGAACATAGCACTTCAACCACCTTTGGACCCATCGTCCTCCTAGCACATCGACCCGAGCCTAGCTATGATACCGATTGTAACATCCTAGTACCATGTTTTCTATATTGTCTACTTTAGGGCCCTTGTCAACCTCACGGTTTAAAAACATGTTGAGAGAGGAAGGTATATAAACCCTTATATTGTTGTTTCTATAAATCTAGTTGTGATGTATGTGTGAATCTGTTATGAGTTGCTGAAATTTTCAATACAATCTCCTTCCTTTACCTATCTAATTCAATCTTAGCTTTCATCTCCATATTTAAATATAAAATTGTGCATTGTCTTTGAAGGATTATTTTGTATTATATTTCTCACACTCAAATGAAATAGCTCAAAGCAAAATTTTATTTTTACTTCGTGGGGTGGGTTGATGAGTGAAAAGTATTCTTCATAGGATTAAAGCAAAACACTATTTTTACACACATCTAAACTCATCCTTTGATTGGTAAACATCATATTTTGCAAATAATTCTATCTAAATTTAAAATTTACATTGTATGAATTTAATTTAAAAATATTCATTCGATTTAAAAAAATTAATTAAAAAAGCCTAGACAAAAAAAATGGACATTTGAATTTTGAAACAAATTATCAAACTATCTCTAATTTAGCTAATTTTTTAAGGAAAAGTTGAAATTTGTAAGTAGTTTGATAAAAAAAATTATCACCTATGATCCTAAACTTGTAAGATGGCCCAAACAAAAAAAAGGAGTAAAATATAATGCTGATGGGTCATTTGTTTATTACCATTAAAAGCTAATCTAATGTTGGATGAATTAAGTGGAGAGGAAGTGAAAAGAGAGGTTAGTGGAGACATTGAAGCACCATTCTAAATTACATTTCTTATTCTGATTGATTGATGCATTTAAATATTTAGTCCAAAAGATTTCATATCAGGAGAATTTATCCCTCGTGTTGGTAAATCAGTTGGAGCAACTGAGAACTTCAAACTAACGGCAACTGAGAAGTTCCAAGCACATAGACATGTCTTGATTAATTGCACTCAAGTTGAGCCTTTCATACGGTAAGAATTGTACACTCACATGTATGTTATTCGATCTATATCTTTCGTAACATTTCTCACTTTCATTTCACTAACGCCTTTCCATTATTAATTGCAGGGAATTCAGAAGTCATGTCAAGCGTCAGCTCAGGATCCGTACACAGACATCCTCGGAAGTTGATAGGAGGGTCCACAAAGAATTCCCGAGCTGGTTTGCGCGCAGAATACTAAATGACTACAACCCACACTCACCAGATTTCAGAGCTCTCGCAATCGGCCCTCTTGATCATGCAAAACAGTTTACAGCATACAATGTCAATGGTTTTAAGTTTTGCACGGTTTCACGGGATCAAGGATTGCAAACACAGAATTCGGGTGTTTATGGCACATTTGGGACAAGGAGTTATGCGAGCAGCAGTGACGCCAACATGCAGTTCGGAGGCGTCCCTTACTATGGCAAGCTTCTTGATGTGGTCGAGCTTAATTATCAAGGCCGTTTCACCGTGACGCTATTCAAGTGTTTGTGGGCAAATACCACTACTTTTCGGGGACTGACAACTGACGACCTAGGGATCACATCAGTCAATTTCTCACGCCCGATTCATACTGGTATTTCTCAAGATGAGCCGTATATTCTAGCTTCAGAGGCACATCAGGTTTATTATGTCGAGGACGAGAGGCATAGGGATTGGCACATGGTCGTTCATTTAAAGCCAAGAGACCTTTACGACATGGGTGAAGGCCATAACATCGCCTACGAGAGTGAGCCATTTCAGCCAGCTGATTTTGAAAACTACTTCCCTGAAGGCGATAACAATTTACCTCTACTGCGGTGAGTTTTTTTAAGTCCACGTCATTTCAATTAAATTTTTTAAATTTAATAATACATCAATAACAATAATTTTTCTACAAAATTTCTGTAGGGATGGCGACGATGAGTGATCAAATTCAAGTGTAAAAAATTTGTCTTTACAAAAAATGCAAAAAATTTGTGTTAAAATAAAATGTAAAAAAAATTTTAAAAAAATTAAAATAACATTTGTAGCGGTTATTAAACCGCTACAAAAATATAAATAGCCGCTACTAAATAATAACCGCTACATTAACCACTACATTAACCGCTACAAATAATTAAACCGCTACAAAAATATAAATAACCGCTACTAATTAATAACCGCTACATTAACCGCTACAAATAATACATGAATCCCTATAAATGCCCTTATCACAACTCATTTCAAACACTCCCCAATTTCTTTTCACCTTACCCTTCTTTCATTTCCTCTCATTTACAATTTCTTTTGTATGAGTAGAGGAGCTAAATAATACGATCAAATATGGTAACAAGATTTTCAATTTTTTTTAGAATACTTCTTTCCTTTCTATAAAATTTATTCTAACCATTTTTTTTCTAGATATATCATAACTCTATCTCATTTTCATCTATTTTTCATATACAATTACATTATATTATAAAACATAATAAATCCTTATTACCTAACTATCCTTAATAATATTATTAATATAAATTTTATACTAATCATATTCAATTACATTTTTTCTTTTTAATTTATTAATAAGTTAAACTATTGAATAATAAACTAATTGAAATAGATAAAGTAATAACAAATTAAACTATTTAATATAATATTGAAAAAACAGAAAAAAATCAACGTATATTTTTTAAAAAATTTTTAAATATTTGTAGCGGTTATTAAACCGCTACTAAATAACGCGCCTTTTTACAGCTAAATTTAAATTTTTTGGCGCCAATTTTGAATTTCATGAAATTAGTAGGGGTTTTTAAAACCGCTACTAATTTCATGAAATTCAAAATTAGTAGCGGTTCTTAACCGCTACAAATAAAAAATGTCATTTTTAACAAATTTTCAATTTTTTATATTTGAAGCGGTTAGTAAACCGCTACAAAAAAAAATTCTTTTTTAAAGCTCTCAATAAAATTTTTTTTATTTGTAGCGGTTATATAACCGCTATAAATATCTCTGGGTGTTGTAGCGGTTACTATGAACCGCTACAAAGTTTGTAGCGGTTATTTTTTATTGAGTAGCGGTTTTATAAAACCGCTACAAAATCGCTTGCAACGTACGATTTAGTAGCGGTTTACGTAACCGCTACTAACCTATTTTGTAGCGGCTAGAACCGCTACGAATACCCATTTTTAACCGCTACTAAATCACGTTTTTTTTGTAGTGATAACACAAAGTCAGGATATTCTGCATCATTAACCTAAAATATTTGGGAAAAATGGATTGTGAGAAGTGGAAACTTATATAGGTAATAAAGTACTTATAAATTATCCATCAATAAAATTAGTATATTAACAAATTAATTCTAACCAATGCTCTTAGAGGAATTAATTAATTCATCATATGATTGCCAATTGGAGTAAGCTTCAATGAATTGCAATTTAGATTTTTAAATTCATCATATGATTACCATGCATGCGAAGGCCCAATTATTAAATTGCTTCAAAATGATGCCCCCACAAACATACTCTTTTTCAATTTTGTTCGTAACACTTTAGTATAACTCGTAACATAATTTTTTGGATTCAAAGGTGACATGAATGAATGAATAATGTGTTGATTTTAACCAAACTAATTAAAGAAATGAATCAAGAAGGCTAGACGACAAAAGCACCAAACAAGGTCAAAATGAAACAGTAATATGACAGTTCTTTCACTGTTAGCCAATGAGAATGTTCTTAGGCTCTGTTTGGGTTGGTAACTGGGAAGGGAAAACAAAAGGTGGGAGGAGAAAAACACGGGTGAAGCATAAGATACTGTTTGGACTAACATTTTGGGAATCTGGCTTATTGGCTTTAGGGTCTGTTTGGCAAAGCGGTGCCAATGCCTCACCGCACATTTGATTTAAAAAAACGCATTAGCCATCGTAGCACCGTTTGGAAAAGCGTGAAATTTCACTGTGCTTTTCTCACTACCTTGACTTTTTTTTAAAGCTCATTCGTGTCGCTTTTCTCACTACCGTAGGAATAAAGCAAGAAAAGGGACAGTGAGAGTCTGAGAGAGGCGTGAAAAGAAACGAAAAGGAAAGTGGGGACCATCATAAAAATGAAAATTCAAAGATGGGAAATGTTTATTATATTTTTGATTTTATTATGCATATTCGCCACTCCTCATTATATATAGTTTTCCTTCATTTTTTTCCTGGTTCCTTCTTGCCCCTCTCCCCCCATCTCTCTCTCAATATATATATAATATTCATATTTTCTTTCTAAATATATAATTGATCTAGTGGTATAAAGTTTTATTGACTTTCTTTCTAAAAAATACATAAAATTTGTTTAATAACTCGAGTGCAATCGATCTCAACCGGTGCAATTCTTTAAATGTATGCCTCTTATTTTTAACTATATGAAAATCGGAAAACAATTATACTTCCCTGAAGATATGTTGCTAGCAATTGAATATGAGTTGAAAACATTTTCAACATTTTTTTATTTTTTAAATAAATTGAATCGTATGTATGTAATATTCAGTAGCATCCATGTCCTTTTCAGTCATTTTGCATCTAAACGGGCTTTTCAAACTCTAATCCAAACAGGTTCAATGTTGGAAAAAAAAGTCACTTCTGCCACTACTAATCTAAACACAAATCACATTTACATTTTCACTTTTAATCCTACCTTATTCTTTCAAAAGTCAAATGGAAAAAAAAGCTACTTCTCCACCGCTAATCCAAACGGGCACTTAATGCATGTTTAGAGAGAAGCCATTTTTTCTTGCTTCTACTGTGGGATAATTGGTGCACGGTGGGTTTTAACTTTTTCAGCTATGCATCATTTGCCTCTCCTCCTCACACATTATCTTCCATTGTGGCCGACCAAAAAAAACAAAACAAGCACAACTCTCCCTTATTGTTGTTGATATCTCTTTTCTGGGTGATATGTGCATGCAATCCCTTGGGTTGAAGTCTTCCCACTTGTTATCGACATGGCTCACAAGCAACAGTGAACGAAGGAAATTAAAGGATGGGATATGGTGAAGGAGAAAACACAACACCCACAAAGGAAAGACATACTCATATGCTAATGTCTGGAATCGAAGGTTGGGGAGAGTGATTGAGATATTGAGGAACACTGGTGAGAGGCTGGAATGAGTCTAAACTCATATTGTTGCCGTCATTCCACAAGGATGAATCTTCGGAAGAGAGGAGAAGGCCGGTGGAATGAATGATTGGGAATTTTGGGTTACAATCTGTTGAAGATAAAAATTGAAAAAAAAAAAAAAGGCACTTACCATTTTTTTAAATTCATTTTTTGATACAGTTCATCCATTCATTTATTTATTTTCTGTTAACATTTTTTATTTATTATTTAGAATTCTAGATCCAAATAAGTTAGATCAGGTCTCCCTAATTGTTAGGGATTGTTATATTTTATTGTATTTATTTGATAGGGATGATCACACGACTCTTTGATATTTTCTTATTTATTTAATTATGAAATTTAATAATATCCATTAAATATATTTAATTAAGTATTTTAGTGTTTTCAAGTTTTTTAATAATAAATTAACCTTTATATTTTATAAAATTTTAATTTTTCTCTTAAATTATCTCAATATACACCTATAATATATATGAATTATTTAATAATATTCAAGTTCCTTTTCAGTTATTTTCCATTTAAACTTGCTTTTCAAATTATCATCTAAATAAGTTTCAGTTTGGAAAAAAAAAAGTCATTTCTGTCATCTTCAATCTAAATATGAATTACATTACACTATCTAACTTCTACTCTAACTTACACTGGTACAAAATTTCCTTTTTAGACCACCATACTTAGACCGGTTATAGCGGATAAGGTCTAAAAAATTTGACCAGTGACAGTTTTATAATTACATAGAACTTCTAAGACTGGTTCTCAAAAACCTGGTCTTAAAAAATTATTGAGACCGGTTATAAATAAAATCGGTCTAAAAATATCAAAATATTTAAAAAATTAAAAATTTTAAACTTTTAAGACCGGTTATTAATAATAACCGGTCTTAAATATCAAACATTTAAGACCGGTTTTAATAAAAATGGGTCTTAAATATGAAAAATTTAAGTATCCGCAATCGATTTTTCACTGTAATCTCTTATACTCATCTGTACGTTTGACTACAAAAAAAAGGCCTTATTTATTTTTATTTTTTAAAAATATCACTTTTAAGATCGGTTGTTAAAATAACCGGTCTTAACTTTTAAGACCGGTTTTTATAACAACCGATCTTAAAAGTGATATTTTTAAAATAAATAAATAAATACGGCCTTTTTTTAGAAACATATCAAAATATTTAAAAAAAATTAAAAATTTTAAACTTAGACAGGTTATTAATAATAACCGGTCTTAAATATCAAATATTTAAGACCGGTTTTAATAAAAACCGGTCTTAAATATGAAAAATTTAAAAATTATTTTTTTCCACCCTTTTAAGACCGGTTTTATATATACCCAGTCTAAAAAATCGACCATAAACTTTTGAATCTCCTCTTTGTCGCTCCTAAATTTCACTCTTTAAATCTGAAACCTCTCTTCTTGGTGCGATTACTCTATGAGCTCGGTCAGCTTCACTCGATCTCATTCTCATGTTTGTTGCTACGGTGCTCTCACACTTGCATTGAATGAGTTTGTCGCCGCCACAACCTCTCTTGCTCTGATCTCCTTTGTCGCGACTTTTCTCTTTCCCCGTGACATCCATCCTTCATCACAACCTACCTTGGCAACCTCACTTCTTTGCTGCCATAAGCTGCTTGCTCCTTTACTTTGATCTAGAGATGCGTGAAGAAGATGCAACTGATGTTATGAGATTTGAATAAACTTTCCTTTTAAACGCTTAATTAATTTATAAACTAATTTTTGAGTATCTACTGCAAGGTGGCGATAGATGAAAGAGGAAGAAGAAGGTGCAGAGTGAAGCGCCTCGCTTAAAACAATTTCTTGTCTGCTTTCTTTACCAGAGGAACAAGGGTCACGAAGAGAAGAGAGATCCTTATGAGTGTGCCTGAATTTTGTTACAAGAGCTGTTCATTATCTTTTTACGTTGTTTGATGTTCTTAGTGAACGATACAGGAATTTAGGTTTTTAGAAATTTTAGCAGCGGGATTCACAGGAAAGATGTTTTTGTGAAATCTGATGGTGGTAATTTGCTTGGAAGTATCCGCAATCGATTTTTCACTGTAATCCCTTCTACTCATCTGTACGTTTGACTACAAAAAAAAGCCCTGTTTATTTTTTTAAAAAAATATCACTTTTAAGACCGTTGTTAAAATAACCCGTCTTAAAAGTACTTTTAAGACCGGTTATTATAAAAACCAGTCTTAAAAATATTGAAAAAAAGTTTTTAGACCATTTTTTAAACATCCGGTCTAACAAGTTTGGACTTTTTAAACCTGGTCTTCGAGAAACCGGTCTAAAAAATTTATCTTTAAGACCGGTTTCGTTAACCGGTCTAAAAAATAGCAAACTTTTAAGATCGGCTGTATCAAGACCGAATCCAAAACCGGTCTAAAATGTCACTTTTAACTGGTCTTAAAAGTGATTTTTCCACTAGTGAATTACCACTCTAGTCCTTATTATAAATTGGGAGAATTGCCCAAAAATACATTATAGGCAAATTAATTGCTGATTGCTACCAAACATGCAAGCGATATTCCATGTGTGCAAGCGATCTTCCGTTTTGTGCAAATCATCTTCTGTGTGTGCAAAAATCTTCCATATAAATGTGCAAACAATCTTCCGTTGCGTGCAAAAGATCTTCCATTATGTACAACAGATCTTCCATAGTAGCATTCAACAATTAATTTATCAAAAATGTATTTATTAACAATTCTCCCTTATAAATTTCCTTTTAGAAGAAATTTTTTACCCTAAATATAAGTCTGCCACTACAAAAAAAAGGCATTTCGTAGTGGTGCATTTGTAGCGGCTACACTTAACCACTACAAATATTGACATTTGTAAAGGTTATTACATGAACCGCTACAAATTTATAGCAGTAAGCTATGCGCCAAGTGGCGCAACTGATTGGCAACGTTATTTGTGGCGGTTAAAAAGATAAAACCACTACAAATATGGTGCGAATTTCCTGCCAAAAATTATCGCGGTTAACTTGTAGTGGTTACAACATATAAACCGCTACAAAGTTCGTGCCACTTGGCGCCACCAAGCCGCGCCAATAGTGTAGCAGTTACTACGAATTGAACTGCTATAAAATACCAAAGGTTGCCTGTTTGTAGCGGTTCAGTTTTCATAATTGCTACAGAACTTCAAAGGTCATCACATTTGTAGCGGTTTGGTTACCATAACCGCTACAGAACTTCAAAAGTCCCACATTTGTAGCGGTTATTTTATAACCCCTACAAAGTTTTCGTTGCCCTAGCTTTTTTGTAGCGGTTTTTGAAAAAATTGCTACAAAATCCACAGCTATAAAAAGCCGCCGCCCCTTCCATTTGCTCGTTTGGCCATTTTATTTTATGACGTTTCTTTGAGAGTTTTCTTTTAAATCTAAGCGTTCTGACGTCTGTTGAAGAGTTTTCGCTACAGCATTTCTCATTATTCTCACTTGAGGTACGAACAATATATATTTTCTTTTAATTATTATTATAAATTTACATTTAAATGTGACTAATTGGTTTTTTTCTTTTGAATTTTTGCAGTTGATATGCCTTCAGGGAGGGATAAGGGGAAGGAGCCCAAGGTCCCTAGACCGATTCTGTGGGGTAGCAGTAGCAGAGGAGGGGGCAGCGCAGAGGGAAGGTGACCACGCCATTTCAGCCCATCTCCCCATAATAGCGACAGGAGTCGACCCTACCATACCACCATAGACAATCCCATAAGAGGCAACCGCACCAAAAGTGCTTGATCTGGGAGAGGGAGAGATCAGTGTCAGTGACTATGAGGCGAACGAGAAATTCAAGATCCCGATTCTGATCAGAGTGATGGAGCGGTTCCTGGATGAGGAGGACGCGGGGGACCAGAATAACCCACAACAGTCGTCTTATCGGTTTATTGGGTTTGAAGTGCAGGTCCAAGGTAAATATATATTTTTATTTAATAAATTAAATATTTAAATTTGAAATGTTAAATTTGAATTTCAATTTATCTAACATGCGGTAAATTGTGCAGATGAGCAGGGGAACGTGTCCACGAGGAACCTGGACGTGGCCGATCTAAATAGCTTGGACAGGACACTACGAGTTGTAGTTCCGTGGAATGAGGCCACGGACTAGCCCATCGACAATGAGGGTCACCTATTCAACCGCTTCTTGAATGAGCTGGGCTCGAATTGGATGCGGTTCCCTCTTCACTTTAGGACGTAGAAGAACATTCTGAAGGGGCCGAAGGACCTAGCGTGGGACGAGATAGTGCAAGTAATTAATAGTATTTAATTATATTATATTTTATGTAATTAATTTTATTTAATTAATAATTTTTAATTGTCTTATTTATAATTAGTCATATTTAATTATTTTTTTTCAATGGTGTTACAACTTAGGTTTGCCATTCGGGACAACCAGAAGAGGTATACGCTGATGAAGATGGGCGACGGCTGGAGGAACAGGAGGAATCGTCTCTTCCACAGTATGGATAAGGATGAGACGATTCCTCTGCAGCAACTGATCGAGAACGTCCCGAACAACGTCCTGCCAAACGACTGGGCGAGTTTTATCCAGTTTAGGAGGAGCGCAGAGAGGTAGGTAATGTATTTATTAGATTATTTTGATTATTAGATTTAGATTAGATTATATAAAAAAATTAATATAAAAATTATTTTTAATAAATATTAATATGAATTATAAAATATTAATTAACTATATAATTAATTATATATAATTTTTTAATTTATAATTTAATTTATAATTATTGAATTATAATTTAAATTTAAATTTAATAAATGTTATGTTTTTATTAATTATAAGTGTTTTATATTGTTTTAATACTTTTAATATTTTTTCCTTGGCACTTTCTCAGAGGAATACGAGGTCCCGAGGGTAATAGACGATCTACCACACGGCAGGATTGAAGACCTTTGTTGTCACTTACAGCGAGCTGGTAACTTTTCATAGTGTCAATTACTTTTAGCTGGTTATTTCATATTATAAATTTAGTATATTGTTGTTCATAATACTAATTTACTTTTGTAATTATTTTAGGAGAGGAAGGTACAACAGGAAAACCGTCAGACGGACTACAAGGAGTTATTCACTATCACCCATAGACACCGTGATGGGACTCCGACTCTCAGCAAGCAAAGGCAGCCATTGTAAGTTAATTCATTATTATATTGTTTATAAAATTAAACCAACTTTATTATGAAAAATAGTTTATAATTAATTGTTTCATAAAGACTTTCCATCTTTCACTGCTGACCCTATAAATGTTAAGCTTGCTTTGGCAACCGACGGTTTCAATCCATTTGGGAATCTTAGCACAAGTTATAGTATTTTGTCGATAGTCTTAGTTCCCTACAATTTATTCCCTTGATGTATATCAAATAAAGCTCCTTCATTTTATCTATGATCATTCTAGGCAAAAAGGCACCGGGTAATGACATCAATGTGTATCTCCAACTACTTATTGCTGAATTGCTTGACCTATGGAATGTCGGCATTGGTGTATATGACGCCTATGGGAAGACATTATTCAACTTTCGTGAAGCTTTGATGTGGATGATTAGTGAATTTCTTGGCCTTGGAACATTATTTGGGTGAAATGTGCATCTTAGCTCGACGTGTCCAGCTTGCAATTTTGACTCTGATGCAGTATGCCTTCCCTACAATCGGAAGTGGTGCTTTATGGGGCATCGAAGTTTCTTGATAGAAGGCACAAGTTTAGATTGTAACGGAATCACTTCAATGGGAAACCAAAAACAAGAGGTCCACCTCAACTTTATCCGGCGCAAATATCTTACAACAGCTTAAGGATATTGACTTCGAGTTCAGAAAAAGCAACGATGCAGCAAAAATTGGGTGAAAGACGGGCAGGACTTCTACGCCTCAGCAATGGAGGAAGATAAGCATTTTCTTCACTCTTCCATATTAGAATTCTAATTTACTTCGCCACAGTCTTGATGTCATGCACATTGAAAAAAATGTATGCGACAATGTGCTATATACGTTGCTTAACGAACAAGAAAAATCAAAAGATCATCTTCAAACGAGGAAAGATTTACATGCCATAGGAGTTCATGAAGATATGTGGTTAAATGAGCATGACAAATTTCAGCCAGCAAATTTCACCCTCACAAAACTAAATAAGGAAGTCTTCCTCATGACGTTGAAGAAAATAAAAGTTCCAGATGGGCATTCAAGCAACATTTCACGATGGATTGACATACAGGCTTGAAAGGTTGCTGGCCTTAAGAGTCATGACTCATATATGCTTATGCAACAGTTACTTCCGTTGGCTATAAAGAATGCACATCCTTCTGATGTGCCAATCGTTTTTATGAAGCTTTGTTACCTAAACTCTGAGTTTACAACAAGCCTTTTCTAACTCATTTACTAGGCTGGAAAATCAAAGGCAAATTTAGCTAAATATTCTTGAAAAAGATGAACTTATCGAACATATATATCAAATAGACAAATACTATAACATAGATGGTAATTAATTTCAACGTTCATATTGCATTTCCTTGGGAGCTGTGCTATACTAGAAAAGTGATGACAAGAGTCCTAAATGAATTAGCAATGTAAGCATAGAGCAGAGTTAATCATTGATCTTGATAGAGACAGAGACTAAGCCCAACGGAGAGCAAAGTTGAAACAGGGACGGAGACGAAGAGCAAAGACTGACAGACAGAGATGGAGAACAGAGAGCAAAGAGCTTGACGGAAGTGCAGAGAGCCTGACAGAGAGGTGATAAGCAAAGGAGAGGCGCCTAAAAGATGGAATACCACACCATAGACACAGGACAGAGAACTTGATCGGAGACGCAAGCGACGGGAGTGATTCACCTCACTTACCGCAAGACAGCTGGACCTAGGGCTCTTCCACACTCTTCCAATTCCATAGGCTTTTGCGATGATCTGATAGAGTCAATTGGAAGAGTGGAATGGAAGAAAGAATGAACTCTCAAGTCAGTCTGAATTGAAGAGTGGGCTCTAGGTTTGGCTCAGTGAATAGTGAGTGTGAGTGAGGGCTGAGGTGTCCATTGACTAAGTGTGGATCTAAAAAAATAAAAAAAATATACTTGGGCCAGACTGGACTAGACCGAGGGGTCAGCCACCTGGCCTGAAGTCCAATCTGGCCCGAGAAGACCAGTTTGGTCCGGTCCGCTAGAAGATGCTTCGGGCCAATATTTTTCCACCGGACCGAGTTGAGTCTGACTGGGTCGAACCAAACTATTTGGATCACTGGATTTTTTGCTCATCCCGGCTGAAACTAATCAAAAAAATATAGAGAAAGTTCGGTGAGAGAACAAAATATCCTAGCTTGGTGAGAGCAGCCAGCCGGTGAAGGCAATGGCGATCTGAAGATATTATCCATTCAAACTTTTTCGTCATTTCTCGTCCAGGTAGGCAGGTAATCTTCTGCCTTCATAACCCTTTTCTTTGTACTTTGTATCTTGAATCTCATCAACCACCGTCTTCTTGAACCGGTAAATTTACATTTCGCTTTTATGTTTCAACAGTTTTGACGTACCTAGCATGCAATTGAAGTCTGTATCAATCTGTTCAGTCAATTTTGTATTCTTTTTCGGTGAATTGTTGCCCATAATTTTGAGTATTTATAAAGGCTTCCAAGCAATCTTGTTCTTGACCTCCCAAATCTTATTAGCTCTGTCTATTATTAGACTTGGAAGCAGAGTATCCTTCAAATTGCAGTGAGCATGACTTTCTTTTGCAGAAGTAATTCACTCACCACCATCGCCAGCTTCATAAGTTTAATAACTTCCATTGCATATCGTGGAAGCTTGAGACCCAGCACGAGCATTCCCGTACCACGCCCACACGTTTCACTTACTTCAGGCTGTAACAAGAGTTATAGATTTGTGGTCAAGGTGAGTTTGGGTTTTTCTCCTTCATTAGGTGTTCTTGGTGAAATTTTCAGAACTCGAAACCATATGAATGCATGTTTGCTTGCTTGTGTGATTTGTAGTGTGCTGTATTAGAAATATGGCCTCTTTAGCAACTGCAGACATTTGTGATTCAAATGGAAAACATGTACCAACTGGTGAATTGCGTGTGTTGCAACCAATTTTCCAGAGTTATGGTCAAAGGAGATCATTCTCAGGTCCCATTGTGACACTGAAGGTGTTTGAGGACAATGTGTTGGTGAAGGAGCTTCTTGAAACAAAAGGGGAAGGAAGGGTTCTTGTGGTAGATGGAGGAGGAAGCACAAGATCTGCTTTGATGGGGGGAATCTTGGGGCAATTAGCTCAAAACAATGGGTGGGCGGGGATTGTGGTGAATGGATGCATTAGAGATGTTGATGAGATCAATGGATGCGACATTGGTGTGAGAGCCTTGGCGACGCATCCGCTAAAACCAAAAAAGAAAAGAACTGGCGAAATGCATGTCTCTGTTTATATTGCAGGAGCTCTGATTCATGAAGGAGAATGGTTGTATGCTGATAATGATGGCATCCTTGTGTCCAAGCATGAGTTGTCTGTCTGAATCTGAAGCTGCACAAATTTCTTCTCATAATGCATCTCAAATAACCATGAATGGTTTTTATTTGTTGTTTGTTTGTATGTTTCTTAGTGGAATGAATATATCCAGTATTGTTTCAATAAGTAAGCATGACTGGAAAGAAATTATGCGTTGGTAATTCAATTTTCATATCAACAATGGATACCCAATTTGCATATCTTGGTACTTGTGATCAAATTAGGTTGGATCCAAGGCTGAGTTATCAATCTGAATCCTAAAGCAGCACCGACTACAAGACTGGCAAGAAATCTGTGCATTGGTAATTCAATTCTCATATCCTTAATGAGCACCCAGTTTGAATATGTTATCTTCTTCCTTGTGATTGAACAAGGTTGAAGCTATGCATTGATCATTATAGCCTTCATTCATTGTGCTTTGATGGATTTCTATAAGTATTGATGCTGTAATATTGTTGCATCTGCATTTCCTTCTTATACTTTTATTTCCTAATCTGAATTTGACAAAGATTCTTCTTGTTAGTTTCTGTAAGTATTGATGCAAGTAATACTGTTGTTGCATCTGAATTTTACAGAAGATTTAAGCTGCTTTTATGTTTGTTGCATTTTGTTGTGCCTATGAAGTTGTGTAGGCTTCCTGGTTTTTAATTTTTTCTACACGATCATTCTTGTAGTTGCCGTAAATCTTAATATGAACCGAGCTGAATGGTAAAGCAAAAATGGAAATTTTAAATACCCCTCTCAATTTTGAGACGGTTGTAAATACTTCCTTCAGCCTCCTCATGATTCAAGCCCTTCAATATTTGAGCATTGCTGTTGTTTTATTTTGAAAGAAAGTCAAATGCATTCCATAAAAGATAAACATATAGTACTAAAGGACTCTGCTTCACAAATCTGCATAGACAGTGAAGCAAGGGTTCATGAAACTAGTAAAGTTTACATTCAATTCTTTGATCAAAAGAACTCTATCAAACTTAAAATGAGAAATCAATGAATTGATATCCTGATAAATGCAATTGGAAGATGAAGCAATAAATCCTGTTGGAGGGAGGGAGGACATTCTCATGCATAGAACTTGCACTTGCTCCTTCTGGCTTTCAGTGGAGAATGGCGAATGAATAATCCATGATACTGTTGTTGTTGTTGTTGTTTTATTTCTTAACTATGCCTATTACAATCTCACATTAATTGTGTTTCTTTATTTTTTTTTATTTTTTTGGAAAACTATTCTTAAGATACCAATAATTTCCTTCAATTTTTAATTTGATAGTTGTGTGTTTTTCTCTCCTTATTAAATTATTTAGTCTTACTTTGATAGCATAATTAGCTTCTATACCGGAGCTAACAATGCTAACAAAGCAAAATTACAAGATAGCCGTGATAAAGAGTAAAATTTAAAAGATTTAATAAAGAAAAATAAATACGCATGTACTAAATTAAAAATTGAAAGTAACGTCAATTAAAAATAAAGCCATGTTTTAAACTTGATGCCTTTAGGATCCTATTTATCTAAGCTTTTTGCGCGCACGTATGGATGTAAAGGTTAGAATTGAAACACAAAGATGAGTAATGTGATGGAACAGAAACCACTCAAAACCATGGCCTCCCACCATAGACCCTGTAAACCATATGCACAAAGAACGAAGTATGCCTAGCGGACAAGAGAACATAGGTTCCTCTCAATGTCCTAATTTCAAGTAAGAATAGAAAGAATGTATAGGTAAATAAAAAAAAAAAATCAAGAGTTTCATATATTGAAATGAAAAATAAAAATAGTGCATAAAATTCATACTTTTAAGGCATATTCCTTCCGTCCTAAATGTAGGTTATAATTTTTTTCATATGGGGTTCTTTTCTATAAGTTACATTTTGTATTATATCCGAAACATTCATTTACCTTTTTATATTTTTAACTCCAATTAATTATATCTGCGACTCTTTCTATTCTATTTTATAAGAAATAATTAACTTAATTACATCAATAAAAAAGTTAGTTAAAACTAGTTGAGAAAATAAATAGGTAAAAAAATATACTTTTTTTCTCTAAACATCCTTGGAGGGAGGAGGAAAAAAAAGGGTGTGTTGAAGAGAGAGAATGCGTATGAAAAGAAAATGCGGGTGAATTAATAATTTTGATGACTAATTAGAGAGGGTAAAATAAAAAGTTAACAACAAAAATTAGAGACAACATTTAAGTATCTCTTATAAATAAAAATAAGCTATACCAAAAAATTGTCTCTTATAAGAAGGAATGTAGTAAGTACTACCTCGTCTTTAATGTAAGATTTATTTATTTAATTTGATTTGATTATATTAAGAAATTTAATTTAGTTAGTTAATATGATGTATCTTTCCTAAAATATCATATCCATCTTTCTTAATTATCTTCATTTCTCTTAATTATTATTGAGGAAGCTTCAATAAAGCTAAATAAAAAAAATGTTGACAAATATGAAAAGGACTTAAATTAACTCTTCAATATAGGACTGGAAGAGTATATCTTTTTGCTACTCATTCTCAAAAGTACCTTTTATCATGCATTCTCTCTAATCATTTTCATAAATAAGGATATATTTGTTTGGGGGGGTATAATGATATATTTTTAAGAAAATTATGTTTTAAACATATTTATTGTATTTAATTTATTTTAACTAATTTTATTATCTACAATGTTTTTGGGTTAGGATATGTTTGTCTGACTTATGCCACATACACATGCATCCAGGAAAAAGGGTTGAGCAACAGGCGGATTGAGTAGCACACGCCCTAACCAATAGCCCCCCTATATAATGTTACGTGAGTATGGGTCAACCCATACCCGTGCCTCAACCCATTTAACCCGTGTTAAATGGGCTGAGACATAAATGGTCGGGTTAAAACGTATTATGGGGAGCCCATTTAAATATTAACTTGCTTTTTTAATAGAAAAACATCACAATCATTCATAACATAAAGGAGAAATGATAAATAAATATGATTTCAACTTCCCAAACCTAGAAAAAGTCCCTTAACACATGCAAATGATAGAGAGGGGATGTGATGGAAATCTGGGTTTTTCAAGTTTGGGAGAAAAGACCAAAAAAACCCCTATTACTCAATTATTTTACACATATTGTCAGTAATTTCAGATTTTGTTAAAACTATTACTCTTTTTTCAGTTAATCTCATTACTCAGTTAGTCACAATCAAAAACTTTTTGTCAATTTTTTTTTATATATTTTGTTAGTACTTATTGATTTTGTCAAAACTATTATAGATTTCGTCAAGACTACTATTCATTTTGTCAATCACATACTTATTGATTTGGTCAAAAATATTACGCATTTTGTCAAAATCATTACTCTTTTAGTTAATCTCATTACTCAAATGGTTACAACCCAAAACTCTTTCTGAATCCTTTTGCATATTTTGGCAGTACTGATTGATTCTGTCAAAACCATTACAGACCTTATCTACAATTCATTTCATCAATCACATTATTCTATTGCATTGTTATTAAACTCAGACCGGACCTGCCGGTCCGGCCCAAGAACTAGCGACCTTGTCGAACCAAACCGATTCAATATATAGATATTTTTTCAAAACCCTTTTTTTTTAATTTTTTTTTATAATTTCATATTAATAAGCCTAAAATCTTTACTCTTTCATCAGTTTGGTCCTGGGTTAGCTCCGGTTTAACTCACTGACCCTTGACCCAGTATCCCGACCAATTTAGTGACCAGTCGCCCGTTTAATAACCTTGCTAATTATAGTAATTTTGAAGCGATGTAGTTTGAAAAATAAAGGATATAAAGTATTAAAGTGAATGGACTTGGTTCGTGGATTCGGATAGACCCATAAGAAAGGGGATTGACGGCTACAGATATGGGCCAAAGGCCCACACTAACCAAAATAAAGTTGGTGTGAGGCCACCCCCTTTGTAACCGTCACATCATCATCAAAATTCCAACACTTGAACATTTTTTTTGGAAAACAAAAATTTAACAGCTCTAATAGTAGTCTTCTTCAATAATACTCCCTCTGGTAATTAATAGAAGATGCTCGTTACGAAAACTCATAGCCACCAAAGTCTCCCCTCTTTACTATTAGTTTTTTTCATTCTTAAACTTGTTTGTAGGAACTATTAGTAATTTCTTCAGTGGTGCTGAAAAGTCAAAAGTTAATTTACTTTTATACAAGTTCCAGATATTACCTGTGATGGTTAACCAAAAGTACTTTCACATGATTCTAGGTAAATTATGCACTTGGGGCTCTTTACTATCTATATAATGAATCCAACAAGGAAGATGTTTTAAAGCCAAAAGTTGGGGATGTTATCAAGAGATATGCAGATGCTGAAATAGTTAGTGTGAGATTTAGTAATCTTGCTAAAGCTTTTCTGGACAAACATCTATCTATGAACTTGCACTAGCTTGATGCTTATAATATGCATCTAATCTGGAAAAACAAGCCACTTTATTTACAGAATGGAGTTATTATACTTTATTTTATATTTTATATTCATATTGTTAAGATGGGTGTGCCGTCATGTAGGAAAAAAATAGGAAAGGTAGGATTTCTAATGATTGGATAGATGAAAAGTTGGTGTGGGATATATTGAAGAGAAAATAGTTGAAAATTAGTTAAATTGATAAGAAGGTTGATGGAGGCACTAATGAGTTTATGGTTTGTAGCTTCAAAAAAAGAGGAAGATGAAAGCCAAGAAGAACACTAATGATAGTTACACTATATGGGATCTATTAGTGGATAATATCGTTTAGTTGTTGATAGAGCACAATAGCATTATGGGATCCATGTAACTAACTTCATTTAGTGTGATAAGACTTCTTGTTGTTGTATTAGTTGATAATACATTTAAAAATTTGGTTGTTGAGAACATTATATCATGAAGCCATCCATATAACTTATTCTACTTAGTGGGGTATAACTTTTTGTTGTAGCAGTAGTATTGCTCTTTATATAAGAGTGACAATACAATTGATCCTTAATATATTGGCCTTGTATCTTAATCAATATCTCAAAGTAATTGAAGAATGAAATATTTTTGGTAAAAAAAAACTAGGAGAATGAAATAGATTGTATGATATATATATATATCTTATTGTTCCTACAGAGGTCTTTGATCACACACACATATACATATTATATTGCTAGGAACAGGAGGAATCATCTCTTCCACAGGGTGGATAAGGACGGGACGATGCCTCTGGAGCAGCTGATCGAGAGCGTCCTGGACAGTGTGCCGCCAAATGACTGGGTGAGTTTCGTCCAGTTCAGGAGGAGCGCTGAGGGGTAGGTAATATATTTATTAGATTATTTATATATTTTTTTAATTGTTAATTAATAAATTATAATTTAAATGTAATTAATTTTAAATGTTTTATATTGTTTTAATACATTTAATTTTTTTTTCAGGTGCTTTCTCAGAGGAACACCAGGATCTGTGGGCAGCAGACGATCCACACACAGCAGGATCGAAGACCTTTGCTGTCACCTACAGCGAGCTAGTAACTTTTCAAAATATCACTAACTTTTAACTGGTTATTTCATAATAGTAATTGAATTATGTAATTTTTTTAGGAGAGGAAGGCACAGCAGGAGAACCATCAGACGGACTATAGGGAGTTGTACGCGATCACACACAGACATCATGACGGGACTCCTACCTCTCAGCAGGCAGAGGCGGCCATTGTAAGTAATTTCATTATTATAATTTTTATAAAACCAACATAATAATGAAAAATGTTAACTAGTAATTGTTTCACAAAATGGCAGGAGCGGATGCAACAGTCGCAGGCTGAGCTGCGAGAGACCCAGGCCGAGGAGTCACAGGGGTCAGTGGACCCGTGGCTCCTTTGAAGGCGAGTTTGGCTTAGGCTGAGCACCTCGGACGCATTCGGGGGATGGGGATAGGTGCCAGACCTAGCATGGTCTAGGGCAGGAGTGCCGCCTCTGAGGCTGGCAGCTCTAGAGGGGTCAGACGTCTGAGGGACTAGTCTGTTGAGCAACTGCGGTTAGATTTGAAGCTGACACAAGCTACAGTGGCTCAATAACAGCAGCAGTTACATCTACAGCAGATGCGGTAGATGCAGGAGCATGTTGATATGATCTACGCTTAGCAAAGTAGTGGCGTGATATCACGAACAGCATGTTCAATCACAAATGGAGTCGCCTGTTCCCGGACGAGCAGTATCCACAGGTTCCGCCTGTCCCTCAGTTCGTCATGCAGCCTCCTCCTCCTCCTGCTGATGATGATGATGGTGCAGTTCACTCTGCCCAGCGGCCCGATCCAGCAACACCTGATGGAGCCTCACCTGAGGGAGCACCAGATGATCAGCCCCCAGCTACTTAGTTTAGGACATCTTTTTTTTATTTGTTGTTGAAACATTTGTAAATAAATATATATAATTTTGTATTTCAGAACTTAAATTCTTATTATGTTTACAATAATTATATTTATATTCTTATACCGCGTTGTTGAATTTGTGAATTAATTGCAACAATATTATTTATATTACTAAACCTAAAAAAAATTTGACATTAATTGTAGCGGTTTTACGATAAATAACCGCTACCAATCAAATTTTGTTCATATTTGTAGCGGTTTATATGGAAAAACTGCTAAAAACATATATAATTTATTTTTTTATATTTATAAATAACGTTCCATATTTGTAACGGTTTAACAATAAAAACCGGTGCAAATATATATAATTTATTTATAAATAACGTTCCATATTTGTAGCGGTTTAACAATACAAACTGCTACAAATATATAACATTCCATGTTTGTAACGGTTTAACAATAAAAAACGCTACAAATATATATATAATTTATTTTTTTATATTTATAAATAACGTTCCATATTTGTAGCGGTTTAACAATAAAAACCTCTACAAACACTCAACATTTGAATTTTGAAATTTGTCGCCTATGTATAACCGCTACAAATTTAGAACTAACTTTTCCACCACTTTATGCAAAATTCCAACGGCTTGAACATTAGTAGCGGTTTTATACATATAACCGCTACAAATTTGTAGTACTGTAGCGGTTTATTAACCGCAACAAAATTGTAAACATTGGAATTTCAGAATATAAGGTTCCAGGCATTCGTCATTCTCTATTAACTCATCTTCTTCTCTATACTTTCTTCTCTCTCACTAGTAGCTATGGATAAGTCATGGATCAGGTTGCCGTGCAATTCTCTGGAATATTTGTACGGATTAAACAATTTCTTGGATTTCGCATTCACTCACGCCAGCTGTAACGGCAAGATCGTCTGTCCGTGTCGGAGATGCAAGTTCAAGAAGTGGCATGCACAAAATGTTGTGAAGGAATATTTGCTTCTGAAGCCTTTCCCTGAGGACTATACGTTATGGGCAGTCCATGGTGAGAAGGCTGGCATTAGATATAATGATGCTCTTCCTCGATGTGTATCTCTAACCGCTTATTGCGGAATTGCTTGACCTATGGAATGTCGGCATAAAGACGTACGACACTTACGGCAAGACTTTGTTCAACTTGCGTGCAGCATGGATGTAGACTATTAGTGACTTTCCTGGCCTTGGCACATTATCTAGTTGGAATGTGTATACTGGGTCGGCGTGTCCAGCTTGCAATTTTGACTTTGACGCAGTGCACCTTCCCACAGCCGAAAGTGGTGCTTTTTAGGGCATCAGAGGTTTCTTGATGGAACGCATAAGTTCAGATTGCAACGGAATCGCTTCAATGGCAAACCAGAAAAAAGAGGATCACCTCAGACTTTGTCCTGCACCGATATCTTACAGCAGCTTGAGCATGTTGACTTCGAGTTTGGAAAAAGCGACGATTCAACACAAACTCGCCAAAAGACGCGCGGACTTCGGCGCCACAGCAGTGGAAGAAGATAAGTATTTTATTCACTCTTCCATATTGGAGATCTAATTTACTTCGCCATAGTCTTGATGTCATGCACATTGAAAGGAAAGATTTACGCGACATGGGAGTTCGTGCATACGCTTGGCCAGATGAGCATGACAAATTTCAGCCGGTAAAGTTTACCCTCACAAAACCGAACAAGGAAGTCTTCCTCGCGATGTTGAAGAAATTAAAAGTTTCTTATGGGTATTCAAGCAACATTTCTCGATGTGTTGACTTGCAGGCTCGAAAGGTTGCTGGCCTGAAGAGTCATGACTCACATGTTCTTATGCAGCAGTTGCTTCCTCTGGCTATAAAGAATACACTTCTTCCTGATGTTTCCATCGTTTTGGTGGAACTTTGTTCTTTCTTTCGGAAGTTGTGTTCTAAGGTTTTAATCGTTGAGGAGCTCGATTAGCTGCAGTCCAAAATCATTCTTACGCTTTGTCATTTGGAGATGATCTTTCCTCTGTCCATTTTTACTGTGATGGTTCACCTTACAGTCGACCTCGTTCATGAAACAAAGCTTGCTGGACCAGTATAATATTGATGGATGTATCCGATTGAGAGGTACTCATTTTAAATATATGCTTTATTCTCCGTATTTAATGTTTACTAGTCGTCCTTTTCAGCATTTAGTTTCAATTTTCTCTTCTTTACTTCATAGGTCCCTTGGTAAATTAAAATCTTATGTAAGGAATAAGGCGTGGCTAGAAGGTTCTATAGCTGAAGGCTATATAGGGGATGAGGTGCTGTATATTTGTTGTATTTTGATGATCTTGAGACAGCTTTCAACCGCCCACCTCATGTTGACGATTGTCCCGAACCTGCGCCGACATTAGGAGAATTTATCCCTCGTGTTGGTAAACCAATTGGAGCAACTGAGAACTTCAAACTAACGGCAACTGAGAAGTTGCAAGCACATAAACATGTCTTGATTAATTGCACTCAAGTTGAACCTTTCATACAGTAAGAATTGTACACTCACATTTTATTCTATATCTTTCATAACATTTCTCACTTTCATTTCACTATCGCCTTTCCATTATTAATTGCAGGGAATTCAGAAGTCATGTTAAGCTTCAACTCAGGATCCGTATACAAACATCCTCAGAAGTTGATAGGAGGGTCCACAGAGAATTCCTGAGCTAGTTTGCGCGTAGAATACTAAATGACCACAACCTACACTCACTAGATTTTAGAGCTCTCGCAATCGGCCCTCTTGATCATGCAAAAAGATTTACAGCATACAATGTCAATGGTTTTAAGTTTTGCATGGTTTCACGGGATCAAGGATTGCAAACTCAGAATTCGAGTGTTTATGGCACATTTGGGACAAGGAGTTATGCGAGCAGCAGTGACGCCAACATGCAATTCGGAGGCGTCCCTTACTATGGAAAGCTTCTTGATGTGATCGAACTTAATTATCAAAGCCGTTTCACCGTGACACTGTTCAAGTGTTTGTGGGCAAATACCACTACTTCTCGGGGACTGACAATTGACGACTTAGGGATCACATCAGTCAATTTCTCACGGCCGATTCATACTGGTATTTCTCAAGATGATGAGCCGTATATTCTTGCTTCAGAGGCACATCAGGTTTATTATGTCGAGGACGAGAAGCATAGGGATTGGCATATGGTCGTTCATTTAAAGCCATGAGACCTTTATGACATGGGTGAAGGCGATAACATCGCCTACGAGAGTGAGCCATTTCAGCCAGCCGATTTTGAAAACTACTTCCTTGAAGGCGATGACAATTTACCTCTACTACGGTGAGTTTTTTCAAGTCCACATCATTTAAATTAAATTTTTTAAATTTAATAATACATCCGTAACAATAATTTTTCTACATAATTTCTGTAGGGATGGCAACAATAAGTAATCAAATTCAAATTAAGCTTTTGTCTTTAAAAAAAATAGTAAAAAATTTAAAAAAAATTAATATTTGTAGCGGTTTAATAACCGCTACAGAAATAAAAAATAACCGCTACTAATTAAAAACCGCTACAACAATAAAAATAATCGCTACTAAATGAAAACCGCTACAAAATGGATACATTAACCACTGCAAATGGTACGTGGATCCCTATAAATACCCTTACCACAACTCATTTCAAACACTCTCCCCTTTCTTTTCACCTTACCTTTCTTTCATTTTCTCTCATTTACAACTTCTTTTATATGAGTTGAGGAGCTGAACAATACGATCAAATATGGTAACAAGTTTTTTAACTTTTTTTTCAATACTTCTTTCCTTTGTATAAAATTTATTCTCACCATTTTTTTCTAGATATTTTACAACTTTATTTTACTTTCATCTATTTTTCATACACAATTATATTGTAGTAAACAACATAATAATTCCTTATTACCTACATATCCTTAATAATATTATCAATACAATTTTTATACTAATCTAATTAAATTAAATTATTCCTTTTAATTTATAAATAAGTTAAACTATTGAATAATAAGCTAATTAAATTAGATAAACTAATAAAAAATAAGCTATTTAATTTAATATTAAAAAAATAGAAACAAATGATCATATTTTTTTTAAATTTTTTTTTAAAATTTTTGTAGCGGTTGATAAAACGCTACTAACTAACGCGCCTTTTTTAAACTGAAATTAATTTTTTGTCACGAATTTTGAATTTTCATGAAATTAGTAGTGTTTGGATAACCGCTACAAATTTCATCAAAAATTCAAAAGTAGTAGCGGTTTTATTAACCGCTACAAAATAGAAAAAAAAATTCATTTCTCTTTTCCCGCCTTTAAAATTTCAATTTTTTATTTTTGTAGCGGTTATATAACGGCTACAAATATCTCTGAAAAAAATTTCACTCATGAAGATTTGGTAGCGGTTGGATTGAACCACTACAAATTATGTAGTTGTTTTTTTCCTTGAGTAGCGGTTTTATATAACCGCTACAAAACCTCTTGCAACATACGATTTAGTAGCAGTTTGGCAAACCACTACTAATATTGTTTGTAGCGGTTAAAACCGTTACTAATACCCATTTTTAACATGTAACCCCCTGCCGTAATTAATATCCGGATTATGCAATTAACGTGAAATAGAGACCAATAAGACAAAACATCATTTATAAACCCATCAACCAGACGGGGTTTTCACAATTACATTTCGAAATTATTAACACGGTCTCATATTTACACTCCGAATATAATTACTATACGAAGATAAATTACATTTATAGAAATATCAGAGTACGCAATATAAATTTCCGGCAATCCCGGAATTATATCTTCGCTCAATAACCATAGGGCACATTAGCCCATACAATTCAACCAATATGGATTACACAACCTACTCGAATACATACTCCAGTATTGATCCATATAAACAAATACATAATCCCAATTACGCATTGATAACCAACTACTAAGCTCTCACCCAGAAACGAGTCCTCTTCGTCCTTGGATGCTTGCTTCATCCTCAATCTTCCTTCCCTGTCTAAAATGTTGATCGGGGAGGGTGAGATTCTGGGGTATCTCAGTAGGAAATAGATACCAATATGCATGCAAGATAAGTATTTAATGCATGACATGCTTGCATCACAATAACTCATGTTCACATAATGATATATCCGCATGCTCAATGTTTCAACAACATACTCATGGCCATAGCATAACTAGAAACAGGGCTACAATCATTCATACATGTTTCACATAATCATGCAAAGCAATAACATGCATCATTACACAAATACAATTATCACTACATGCAGGAGAGGTAAATTCCCTACCCTTATTCTTTCCACGTATGCTCCAGCGTCGGCTACTCACGATCCAAGCGGATATCGAATCATAATCAGGGTGAATGCCCAACCCTCAACAACTTTCCCAAAGGCACTTCATGATTCTCCCAAGTTCATAATTTCGTGATTCCTCAATCACCACCAATGGAGAATCTACAACCATAGGATGAAAGCTCTTAGCTCAAGGAACAATATTAATGAAGAGCATTTTGGCATTTGAGGCCATTTGCTTACCTCAAATCCAGCTTTTCTTTTCTCTCTGTTGGCCAACAATGGAGAAAATGAAGAGAGAAGAGAGAGAACGTGAGAGAGAGATGGAGAAGAGGGATGAAGTGCAGAAAAATCTGCCCTATGCCACAAAAAAAACGCATAGGAAAGAGAGGAGAGAGAAAAAAGTGGTTTTTGTCTCATATGCCTCATCCTATGATCCACCATAATGCCACTTGGCAATATCTCATCCCTTAATCTCTAATACCACACACATATACACCAATTAATCTCTCTAATCCATCCATTAGCCATTTGATCACACTTCTCATTTTTCTCTTAGTTAGTAATTAATTTTCATTAATTACCAACTTATGCCAATAATTCCATTCTTTCAATTTCCCAACTCTTATGGCATATTAATTAATATAGCCACCAAACCCATAATTATTCCACTTTAATTCGATAATTATCCTCAATAATTACCATTTGCCCTTAATCAAAAATCAGGGTGTTACATTTTTAACCACTACTAAATCACGTTTTTTTTTGTAGTGAAGGAAATGGGAGGGAAAAATAGTTATTAGGATTAAGATATGCCACGTGTCATTAATCCAAGTCAAAAGGAATAAACAATGATTATTGTGTATGAGCACATGGAGAATTACCTTAAAATAATATTTATTGGAACAAGAAAATTAAGACAGATCAAAGAGGCCCATTTGTTTCCCAAGAACCCCTTAGGATGTATTTGGTTTGAGTGGGTGGGGAGGGCATGGGAGGGTGGGTCAATTACCTTTTTGGGTTGAAGGTATTTAAATTTCGTGTGGGAACCCAAAATTTAAAAGGAATGAGAGAGTAAATTTTAGGCGGGAGCTCAAAATTTTAAAAAATGATAGGGTAAATTTTAGGGTTTTTTTATCTATAATTATAATTTTACTACCCTCCCCTCCTCTCCCCTCAAACCAAACACACCCTTAAGGACATGTTGGGCTAGTGGGAAAGGAGAAGAGAATTAGTTCAAACTTAAATGGACTTTATGACAAACATTAGAAATAGATAAGGACAAGTTGGATGAAGATAAGCTTAAGTACAATCATGATGTCATAATAAATTTCCTACCATTTATTAAATAAGAGAAATTAGGTGAGATAATTTATGAAGCAAGGCTTCATCTTTCTCTTGCTCATTTTGTCTAAAGCATCAAGAAAGAAGAGAGAGAGAAAGCTTATGAAACCTTAAGCTTAGAGAGAAGGAAAAAGAGAACGCTTAAGGTAAGTAATGACTTCTTAAGGGTTTTTCTCCTAATCTTGCATAAGATCTTCTCTAAACTCTTCTTCTTTATGGAATCCATGATTTAGAAAGATCATACTAAGCTCAAGGAGAGAGAGAGGAGGATGCCTAGAGAGAGAAAGTTCAAGGACTCAATAGGTAACTTCACAAATCTCAAATCCATACTAGTATATTGTGATTGTTGATGTCTATGGTTGTATTTGGTGATTTTAGATTGAGTTTGCAAATTTGGAAAGTCCTAACCTTAAAGGGTTATGCTGCCCAAATTTCTTTAAATCATGGTTAGTATGTGTTTAAATGGCTTAATAATGGAGTAGAAGTGGAAAGGTATAAACTTTAGAGGTTAAAACATAAAACTTCAATTTTTCCCTTTTTCTTGGTTAAGTTTCGGCTAGGTCCAGATCTGGGGGAAGAAGTTTGATTTTCATGAAATTGATGATTCCATTGAATTTAGGAGGGAAAATTAGGTGGGGTTACAGTTGATCACTTTTTCAAAAAAACCCAAAAAAGTATAATTACGAAAACACCTCTAAAACCTTAAAAATAGGGCTGTCGAGGACAATTTCATAATTTGACATTGAATTTGGTAATTCCGAGCTCTAAAATGGAATCCTTGGGTGAAATTATATCAAAATAGCCCTAGTCAAAATTTCAGGAAAAGTACAGTTAAGCCAAGTACGGTGGGGCCGGACTGGGGTCCCGGGGGTATTTTAGTAAATTTTCACCATAAGCTAATTTAACCACAAGAAACACTATGGAAGTGTCTAAAATGATACTCGGATAAGTTATGACATATTTCTTGTACATTTAATATTTTACAACTGAGTCGGAAGCTGAAAGTCGACACATTTTATAAGGCACACAAAAAGGGGTTGATAGAATTTTGAGGTAGGGACTACTATCTCTCATATACTATGTGACTATTTATATATTATGTGTTACTATATTTCGTGATATGAATATGTGCTAGAGGCACAGTACTTGGTTGTGGTTCGGTGCCTAGCCAAGGTATATCAAAAATCCTAGCTGTAGTTGGTAATTCGGTTGAGGTACATGTAGGGGTTCTAACTCGGTGTTTGGCCTTGAAACTTGTGTACACATATGAATTGAGGTGAATTTTCATTTTACCTGATATGGTGCATTGCATATTTAATTCTCACATTTTATATGTCGATAGTATGTTTCTACTAGGATTCTTCAGGATCTCTCCCCTTTTTCTAAACAAACATCTCAGCGAGTGCCAGTGCATCAAAAGACAAAGGCATAAACACAGGGAAGTGATTGGTATATGTCTCGAGGCGAAGTCAAAGTTGGTGGTTATAGTTAGTCTATGTTTAGAATGCTTTTGGATATCCTGTAAATATTGGAAATACTATCGCATTCTGTATTCTGACTTGGGACTATAAACAACTACTTTTATCAGTATATATGTATTTTTTTATATGCATGTGGAACTTAGTCTCTATTACTCTTATCAAAATAGAAATGGGTGTTGACAAGTATCATCAAGCCTTGTATTTTTTACGATGAATGACATGTTATAAACTTTGGTGGTCATCATGCGTTGGCATAATATAATATAATACACCATAAAAGTTGAAGACTACTGTGACCCCAAGATCAGTGCAAACATCTTTCCAGTATCATCAAGCCTTGTATTTTCCAAGATCCGCGTTACGAATATATTCAGTGTTCAATGTCTTGAACAAAAAGGAGAGATGTTTTTCCCCCACCTTTAATTATAAATTAAACATGATGGACATCGTCATCGTTCTCCAGGTAGGCAGGTGAATTGTGAAATCAATTTGAATTTTTCACTTTTAACTTAAATGAAATTAACTTTTAGCTTTTCTTAACACAATGGAACCTAGTGTGGAACAACCTAATTAGTTTCATCAAAGGTATTATTGTAGTTTGACGCTGTTTTTTCTGTTGTCGTATATATTTGTTATGTAGTCTGCATGATACTCTATCCATTAGGTTTATAAATATTGGTCTGTACATGAGAAACCGTGTGGTGTGTATTTTTACTACAGAATTAATTGATAAACATATATTTTATAATTAAATAAGTGTATATTATAAAATATATTTGATTAAATTTATTAATATTTTATATATATTTTTATCCTTTAATTAATTATAGGATAAAAAGATATTTTGATATAAAATCTACTCATATTCTAATTTATTTTGTAGGAGATATTATAAGATTCAAGTATAACTTTAAATGCAATTAAGGAGAGGAATTAGACATTAAAGAGTAATAAAGACTATAATAATCCAAATCACCATTATCCTTAGCTTCATTTAGATTTGATATTTTTTCCTTTTAATTGATTAGCTGTTATCTAAATTGTGTTGACTCAACTCAAACAAAAATGTAAAATCATAGCTTAACTACATTGTTGGTACTAAGTTCTTGTGAGAACGATATTTTACTCACTCTTTATTACTTGATACGGCATGTGCACTTGCGGAGTCTTAGGCTCTATATTTTGCCCCTATCAAGTTTTTGGCCCAAGACTCTTTAAGTGCACGGACCGTATCAAGTAATAAAGAGTGATGAGTAAGATATTGTTTCCACAAGGATTTGGTATTAATAATGTAATTGAGCAATGACTTTATACTTTTGCTAAAGCTGAGTCAACACAGTTTGGATAATGGCTAATTAAATTAAATTAAAAGAAAATCAAATCAAATCAAATCTAACTAAAGCTAAGGATAAGGGTGATTCTAGATCTAAGCGGTGACTTTGATTATTATCGTCTTGATTACTCTTTAGTCTCTAATTCCTCCCCTTAATTGCATTTAAAGTTATATTTGTTAATCTATGACTCTTAATTACCTAAGAGTATCTTTAGATCTATTAAAAGGCATTCTAACTATATTAATCCCTAATGTCTTAGGCGATTAGTATTTAATTGGATAAATTTAAGTGCAAGTCTAATGAGACTATGTAGGGTTGGTAGGTATATATTTATCCTACAAACAAATTAAAACCGAAAACATAATCCTACATGATTGAATTGAAGGTCTAATCTAAATTCCCTATATCTAGGTTCCTTTGGAATACCAAAATAATCATAATCAGATGTCTCTTGTTTTAGGATAATCGAGCATACAATTAAATCAACAAATATACTATTAAAGCAATTAATGACAAAAATTATCATCCACTAGTCTATAATCAAACTAAATAATCCAAAACCAATGTTTAGCTACATAAACTGAATGCTCTCATGACCAAAATAATAGCTAACCAAATAAAAGATAAAAAGACAAAGAAAGAAGAGAAGAGAAAGGAGAAACAAAAACTCAATGACAAATTTTCATTCCTGCTTTTGCTCTTTTGCATCTCCAAATATCCTTTTATCCTATAATTTCTTAAAGGATAGAAAAATATATAGAAGATAATATAATAAGTATAAAATATTAATAAATTTAATCAAATATATTTCAAAATTTACAATTATTTAATTATAAAATATATGCTTATCAAACTCCCCCACACTTAAAACATTTGCTTGTCCTCAAGCAAAAGAAAGAAAATTCAATATCTAATCAAGAACATAGCTTATGAAATTCCTAAACAGAGAGCAACACACTACCACACTTAAATCATGCTATCAAATTCTATACAATTTAAGGTCTTATAAGAATGGATCACTAAGCCAACAACCTTAATCAATTGTAATAATATATTAATGTCAAAATGATAAAAGGATTAGAAATAACAAGTGCAACGATAGGATTAGTAAAGGAATATTAAGTTGCTCAACTTCTCGAGAAAAAATTCAAATGCCCTATTTGACAAAGCGTTTCATTTAATTTAACAAGAATCCTTATGTAGAAAATTGATTCATTTTATTTTCTTTCTTCTCACTATTTTTTCCCTATTTTCTTTATCTTGAGTTGTTGTAGGTTCCCTTTTGACGTGACCCTACACATAGGTGATGCAACAATGGTTACTTAGTTACTCCAATAGATACCTCAAGAGGCTTTTAGCCCAACTCATAGCCCTCTTTAACTTTACCGTTTAATGCGAGTGCCAATATTGGTGATGAATATTAGATTCCATATGTTTTGATGAGAACAAAGATTGGAATGATCTACAAAAGGTTTGATAATAAGGAAAAGAGTTTTGAACAAAGAAACATTGGTAGCATGCACAGCCATCACTCGAGTAGGCACTTGAGTGATGAAGGACAAGAAGTCACAGAACAGGAGAAAGAGTCTCTGGCAGAATTCATAAGGGATCACTCGAGTGATCACTTGAGTGATAACCCTTCATTGCTCGAGTGACTACTCGAGTAATGTGTGCTAAAAGTATCCAAAAATTCTCTACCAGATTTTGAGAGGTGTCACTCGAGTAATTGCTCGCGTGATGACCAAAGATCACTCAAGTAACTAGGTAAGAAATGAGCCATTGACTCTCTGCCAAGATTTGGAAGGGATCACTCGAGTTATGTCCCTGAATCACTCGAGTGACCACTCGAGTAATATAGTCAGAAATGTTATCTTCATTCTCTGCCACGTTTTGAAATGGATTACTTGAGTGATCACCCTGGATCACTCGAGTGATGAAGTCCAGATTACATGATTATGATATGTTATTTATTGATTTGTTATGTATATGATTAACCTTTCATTGTATTAGTATTCTAAGTATATTTGTAGGAAAACAATAAATAGATCATACTTTGAGAGAAAAGTCAAATGTAACATCCGTAACGCTCACCTATTGCAACAGCTGGTTTTCAAATTTGAAGAACAGTCAAATGAAGTTGCTAACTCTAACAGACATGTTGAAATGGTTCTAACAACTATCACAACTCATCTATAAATATGGGAACATTCAACAAAGAAGTGAGACACTGAGACCACACAAACATATATCGATCAACACATTCATAGTGCTCTGTTTCTTATATACTCATTCTTTGTACTTTATTGTGTATATATTTACTCTGTGAGAGAGATTTTCATTACAAACTCAATATTTGTTATTGAGACAGCTTAAGGTTATGGAACCTTGAGTTCGGGATTGGTTTACAACGTGTAAGGGGGAGCAAGTGTCCAGTGAAGGAACTTGCAGTGTACTAAGGTGCCAAGAATCCATTAAATCTTGGAAGATATAGTGAAACTTTCAGAAGAACTCTGAGGACTAGACGTAGGTCAAAGTGATTCTGATCGAACTAGTATAACTCTCGGTGTATACTTCGGTGATATCTCTCCAAACTCTTAATTGCTTTAAATTCTGTCAATTTTTATATACGGTTCAAAATTTTTGCGATTACCCAATTCACCCCCATCTTGGGTGAAACACTTGCACTAACATTTGGTATCATAGCGTAGGTCTTCTTGTTCAAGTATAATAACCTAAGAAGGATCCAATGGCAAGCACAGGTGAAGGAATACTTCCCAACAGAGCTTTTATAATCAGACCACCAGGTTTCAGTGGCGAACACTTCTCTTTCTGGAAATCAAAGTTCAGAGTATTCGTAATGGCTACAGAATACAAATTGTGAGAGGTGATTGAGAATGAAAACTATGAACTTGTAAAGATTGTAGATTCATAGAAAGTTCCCAAGACACCAGCAAAGTATAATAAGAATGACAAGAAACTCATTACTCTCAATAGCAAGGCAATTCTAATGATCCAAAGTATTTTAAGTCAAAATGAGTACTTTAGGATTTGCACACTTCCAATGGCTAACGAAATGTGGCAAGCTTTGGAAATAACTCGTGAAGGAACTTTTTGGAATAAAGGAAAACCGGATCAATACTCTAGTTACTGAATTTGATTTATTTCAAATGAAATTAGGTGAGTCAATAGCTGAATTTGAACTTAGATATACTCATCTTGTTAATCAACTTACAGTACTTGGGAAATTCCATGATCAGCATACCTAAGTAAGAAAGATACTCAATATACTCTCTAAAGAGTAAGAGGTTAAAGGCATTGCAATTGAGAAAGTAAAAGGTGAATTAATGCAATCGGTCGCTTCTCTATTCGAAAGTCTCTCTGAATATGAAAGAAAATTGAAGTTCAAATGAGAACTAAAAGATACTGGTGACAAGAAAAAGAAAGGCCTTGCACTAAAGGCAAAAGAGAAAATTCAAGAAAATGATGAAGATTTCAACGATGAAGAAATGGATCTGACAATAAAATGATTTAGAAAATTTTATAAGAAAGGCCAAGGATTCAGAAATTTCAAAAAGGATGAATAAGCAGTAAGGAACATATCATCTGCTATGAATGTGGAAAGCTAGGACATATCAAGTCAGAATGTCCAGAGCTAGTTCAGAAAAGCAAAGAGAAAAGAAAAGGCAAGTTCTTCAATAAGACGAAAGCTTTTGTATCCGCTATATAGGGAGACAATTCCTTTAACGAAGATAGCGATGAAGAAAAAGTAGTCAATATCTGTCAAGTCGCTTAAGAAGAGATAGAAGAAGAAGTGGTAATTAATAATGATCCTACATATGATGAATTACTTTCTGAATATAACGCTTTACATTCTGAATTCATTAAAGTAGTTAAATAATTAGTTGTTTTCAAAAAGAAGAACAAGAATCTTGAAAAAAAACTCAAAGATATTTCAGAAAAAGATTATGAAAATTTTCTTTCTTTCAAAAAGAAAAACACTGATATCACTAGAACTCTTGAAAAATTCACTAAAGATAGTGAGATGTTAAATGTGATATTACAAGCACAACGATTTGTAAATGATCGATCTGGTATTGGATATGATCTAAAATTAGATAAAAAGAAAGGAAGAAAGAAAACAGAAGGTAAGAGATACTTGAATCATTTTCAACATTCTGTACATACATCAAATCCTTTTGAATATTGCAATTACTGTAATAGAAAGGGTCACTATGCTTCGTCATGCATTCGTAAAAAGAAAGGAAAAATAGGAACCTACAAATAGGTACCTAAAGACTCATATGTTCAAAAACTAATTTGTACTAACCCAAAAGATCAAAAAAGATGTGGGTACCTAAGACTTAATTGTATTTGATTGCAGATATGTCTTAAAGCATCCAAAGGCAACAAATGGTATATAGATAGTGGATGCTCCAAACATATGACCAGTGATTTCAAAAGTTTTACCACGTTGCAACCTAAGGGATGTGGTAAGGTAAAATCTGGAGGAAATCAATCCAAAAAAATAGCAAGAATTGGTGAAATCAAAAATGATAAAGGTATACAAGTCAAAGATGTATATTACATTGAAGGCTTATGCTACAATTTGCTGAGCATGAGTCAAAGTACAAATAAAGACAACTAGATAATATTTGACTTAGAGGAATGTCTAATTATAATCAAGAAAGATTTACAATTAGATAAGAAGAATATGAAAGCAAAGCTCAGAGCAAAAAGAGAAGGTAACTGCTATACTCTTGATATCAGTAGAAATGTTTCTGAGAACTATTTTCTAAGTAACTCCGATGAAAGTTGGCTATGACATAAGAGACTAGCTCATGTTAATATGCACCAACTAGGCAAATTATTCAAAAAGGATTTAGTAATTGGTTTACCCAATGTAAATTTCAAAAATCGAAAAATGAGATCATAACTAATAGACTACCTCAACAGCTGCATATGGATTTAGTTGGACTAGCAAGGGTTAAAAGTCGTAGTGGCAACTTTATTCATTGGTCATTGTTGATGATTTCTCTAGATTTTTATGGACTATTTTCTTATCATTGAAGGATGAAACATTCAGTGAATTTATTGTTTTTGCTAAGAAAGTGAACAATGAGAAAGGTATGTCCTTTGCAGGTATCAGGACAGATCACGGTGGAGAATTTAAGAATCAAGCCTTTAGAGATTGCTGTGACACTAATGGCATTGATCACAACTTCTTTGCTCTAAGGACACCTCACAAAATGGAGTTGTGGAATGAAAGAACAGAGTACTCACTGAAATGGCTACAACAATTATGAATGAAAAGAACGTGTCTCAATTTTTCTGGGTCGATGCAATAAGCACAGCATGTTACATTTCAAATAGAGCCTACATTAAAATAAAACTTGGAAAGACACCGTACGATCTATATAAAGGAAGGAAGCCGAATCTCGCACATCTGCACATCTTTGGGAGTAAGTGTTTCATTTATAATAATGGAAAGATAACCTAGAAAAGTTTGATTCTAAAAATGATAAAGGAATATTCCTAGGCTATTCTAACCAAAGTAAAGTATACCAAGTTTTCAATAAATGAACATGTGTTATTGAAGAATCAATTCATGTTGTATTCGATGAATGTGAATTCTCTGACAAAATTATTAATGATGAGCTGGAAATAGTATTAAGTCAAGAAAATGAGAAATCTAATCCTAAACCTTACAATCCTGAAAATGACCAAACCAAGTAAGAAGAACAACCACTAAGGCAACCTAGAGCCTGGAAATGCAATAAGTGTCATCCCCTTGAACAAGTTATAGGAGATACAAATGAGGGAGTAAAAACTAGAAACATAATATTTAATGAAGTTAGTTTTTCTGCATTCATTTATAAGATTAAACCTTATAACATTAACGAAGCCCTATCAGACAATGATTGGGTAATAGCAATGTAAGAAGAACTTAACCAGTTTGAAAGAAATCAAGGTTAGGATTTGGTACCCTGACCCAAGGATCATCTGATCATTGGAACAAAATGGGTATTCAAGAACAAACTCAATGAATCCGCAATTATTGTCAGAAACAAGGCAAGATTGGTGGCCAAAGGCTATAATTAGGAAGAAGGTATTGATTATGAGGAAATGTATGTTCCAGTGGCTAGATTGGAAACTGTATGAGTACTCTTAGCCTTTGCATACATCAAGGAATTCAAATTGTATCAAATGAATGTAAAGAGAGTATTTCTAAATGGCTACATCATGAAAAAAGTATATGTAGATCAACCTCCAGGTTTTGAAGATGTAACTAAGCCTGACCATGTTTTCAAACTAAAAAAAGCTTTATACGATTTAAAGCAAGCCCCTAAAGCATGGTATGGAAGACTTAGTAAATTTCTCATCGATCAAGGTTTTGTACAAGAAAAAGTCGATACAACACTTTTTACAAAATGAAAATGAAATGATGTTTTGATAGTGCAAATATATATTGATGATATAGTTTTTGCAGCTACAAATGCTTGTAACCCATTTTCATAAATAAAAATAATAAAAAAGAAAGCTTCTCTTTTATCAAAATAAATGAAATTGATTTTAAAAGGAATTTCTATCATGTGAGGTTTTTAGAGCCTCCTCAGGTAAAAATTGATTATTCTTCCGTGTGAGATTATGGGAATCTCCTTCGGAAATTTAGTCTAAGAGCCTTCCAAAAACCTTTCTTTAATTCAACAAAAAAATAGAAGACTTGTTTTCATAAAATAAAAAATACCAAACAAATAAAAAATCATTTCCTCAAATAAATTAAAGGAACTTTTTCATTAAAAAACATAAACAAAGTGACACACATTTATACTCTGAACTATATGGGCTTTGATCCCTCTAAAGGGTACGTAGGTCCTAGATTTTCATCCTAGGTCAAGTCCAACTTTGTAAATAAAGATATTTCCTCCCTTATTTTTATTTTTTTTTAATTTTTATTAGTCTCACTTTATTTCTTTTTGTATATATGATTTTTTTATCTCTTTTTAGGTAATTATAATAAAATTAAAGGCCATATTCATTTTTAAATAATTAACTCAGGGTAACCATTCTTATGAATGGGTGTTGTGGGGTGCCTAACACCTTCCCCATACACAATCGACTCCTAAACCCTAAATGGTTTTTGTAGACCAGTTTCATTTTCAAAAAAGGTTTCCAAAATTATCCTTTTTTAAAATTTTGGTAGTGGCTCCATATTTTTTGAATTTCGGGCGCTACACGACCTATTTACTTCTAAAAGACCAAAGGGATTTGGGTGACCTTATTTTTGTTGAGATAGAGAGATATCAATTTTCTGGAACCCGGACCACACCAATGCCATTCCCTCAACTTATTTCCTTGTTTTTGAATAAGAATAAAATCTGGTACCTTGAGTCTAATGAGCCTAGTAAGAGGCTACTTCAAGTAAGGAGAAACCAGATAAGGAAATTAGGCATTGATATTCCTTTGAAGAAGCCCTTAGAATCAAGCCCAAAGAAGAAGAAGGAAACCGAGGTTGGGTTAAGTAAGTTGGATGATGCTCAGTTTTCTGCCTTTACTACTACATCTCCTCTATCATTCTTCGGTTCCATAATACAAACCTATTTCAAGAATGTTCTTGAGGGCTTTCATGTAGATATAACCAACACAAATGCAGAACTCATAACCCACATGAACCACAAGATAGGAGAACTAGTAGGTCACATGAACAAACAAAATGAAGCCATGTTAGAAAAGCAACGGGCTCAGGGTAATGCTATACTGTAGATTGGGAATCTCCTGAGATCTTTGTATGAGAAGGTGGATGCCCTGACACATAGTTCTTCAACCCTTGGACCATCCATACCTACCACTGCCCCTACTTTTGGTTCTGTTCCGGTTACTAAGTCTGCTCCTATTCCCCCTATCATACCTCCCAGCAACCTTATGTTCACCATGACTAACCCATCCTCATCTGATCAAGTTCACATTACTCTTGATGAGCCAGTCTAGCCTCAGCCAATGCCTACACCCATTGCCTCACCTACAAGCACTAAGCCACTCTCTTCACATGTAACACCCCAAATTTTATTCACCAATATGCCATGTAATTATTTGAAGTATTTAATGAAATGAAATGGTGAATATTCATGAACTTGGAATTAAAGAAGCTAGTAAATTTCTATTTTCATGAGAATTGGGCTAGAACAAGTTATAGAGATTTTTTTTTGGTGTTCCAAAAACCCCCAATATTGAAGCCCAAAATGGAATAACCAAATAGCAAAATATTTGGCCCAATATTAGTCCTAATTTCGGCCAACTAAGGGAAAGAAAGGAACAAGTTCAAGTTAAATCCAAAAATGAATGGCAAAATCGTAAATTTTCCAACAAAGCATAATATTAATTATTTTCCAATTAATTGAAGTTAATTTCAATTAATTAAGGAGAGTAAGGGATAAATATATATTTGGAATATTCTTGGTCAAATAAATCAAGGTTTGAAAAGTCAAGTTGGACTTATATGAAAATTAATTAAAGAGATGGTGGAAAATGTTGGAGGAATTATTATTTCCCTTTTCCTCATGAATTTCACCTATTAATAGAAAATAGGAAGGGAAATAATTATTTGAATCATAAAAATGCCAAGTGTCATCAATCTAAATCCAAGGGATTAAATTATAATTGTTAAAGTTTGAGCACATGTTGTAACCCCCTTCACAATTAAGGCCGAGATTAATTCGTACTAACGTAATTAATGTGGAATTAGAGACCGTAACTGATTTGGGACTTATTAAAGAAATCTTTTGCCCAAAATCGGATTTGCAAAAACTTTTCTAAACTCACTTACATTGGTCTCATATTCCCATTTTTATACAATATGGCCTGTAGAAGTTGATTTCATTTACAATTATCAGAGTGCAAAATATATTCCCGACTCACTCGGGTTCCATTCAAAATAAAAAGGGATTTACACAAGGCACAAAGCCTACAATTCATACCCTTTTTCTTGGGGATTACACAAAATCTACTATATACAATTCCAAAATATACAATGATAACCATTCACTCCAAAATATACTCCTAAACAGGAGCTCTAACTACTCTTCGTCGCCCGCTTGCCTTTCGATCCTTCAGCCCTATCTAAAATGGTTAATTTTGGGAGAGTGAGATTCTAAAGAATCCCCGTAGTAACAAGTCAATCATATAATGTACAATAATAATGCATGTAATTAAATCACTATCCACACAAGCAACTACAACGGCAGTTACAACGGCAATGGTTAGTATGACACATGTCATCCCTGACGATTGCTCACGCTGAATTGCTCACGTTGTATTGCATCACAACAATCAACACAGTATAATTCACCACAGCTGGGATCCATATAAAGCATATCATAATCGATTACGTAGGCAAGATACACACACACAGCCCACGGCTGGTTTCACAAACACCGCCCCCACGGGTCGGATTCACAAAGATCCATGTCGATTACGACGGCAGTCCAACGGCCGACCTAGAGATGACCACTGTCACTCTCTATACGGCTCACGCTGACCTGCTCACGCCGTAATGGACCATGGCACACAATTCACAAGTTCAATGATAAGATATGCATACCAAGATATCATACAAGATATGAGAGAAAAGTCACTACCTGAGTTCTTCCGGGCGTGTCCTAGCGCCGGTCTCTCCCGAGGAAGGCAAATATCAAATCCTATTTTCACAATTGGGGACGAAGAGTTATTCTCTATTCCAAAACTTAATTCACTTTATAATGCTTAATTGGTTATCATTATTGCTCTTTTAGAGTCATTAAATACCCCTAACAAAACTCCTAAAGGGTAGGAAGAACTATCCCAAAGACCCCTTACTCGAAGGCAAAACACTCATTTTTTGTAATCTCACTCGAGCACAGATGCTCTCACTCGAGCACAAGTACGGACATCACTCAAGCACAAATGCTCTCACTCGAGCATTGGTACGGACAGCACTCGAGCACAAGAGAAAGTGAGACTGCGAGTGAGCACCCGAGAGCACAAAGAAACTTTCAGGAACTGGCTCACTCGAGCACACAGAACCTCACTCGAGCACAAGGCCAAATGCCTCACTCGATCACCCGCGAGAGAAGTCCAGGAAGTGAGGACCCGCAAGCACACAAAGCTCTCAAAGAACTGGATCACTCGAGCACAGCCATTTGCACTCGAGCACACACGGCTCACTCGAGCACGGTGCCCATACCCGCGAGTGAGAAGGCACACTCGTGCACCCTTCCCGCGAGTGACAACCCGAGAGCACCACCCCCACCTGAGGCACAAGCTCACTCGAGCAGACACCCAGTGCTTGAGTGAGAAGGCTATGCTCGCGAGTGTCAGAGCACGCTCTTGGCATCCACCTGCAAGTGAAGACCGGAAGCAACCCTTCACTCTGAACTCACACCGTCACTCGAGCAGCCCCAAGCTCACTCGAGCACAAAACGATGTGCTCGAGCATTGCTCATAAAAACCCAGACGAACTCGAAACACAAAAGGGAAAAATCACTCGGCACTCGAGCAGAGTTCATCCCTGCTCGGGTGACATTCATCCCTCACTCGAGCAGACCCATCTCTGCTCGGGTGATCCTCATCCTTCACTCGAGAAGACCCAACCCTGCTCGAGTGAATCCATCAGATAGCAGAAACGCAGAAACAGAGGCACTCTCCCTCACACTTGCCCAATTGATTCCTATGGACATAATACTTAACCCAAAGCCATTCCCACACAAAAACACCCAATAAACTCAATGGCATCCTCAGAATCATCAGAATCCTACTCCATTATCATGCTTTGGGTTTTGGGCAACAATTTCATCAAAACACCAATCTTAACCAAACTTCACATTTCTATTACCAATCAATCTATCTATCCTAAACTCATTCCAAAACACCATTCTCATGCCAAAAACATACCAAATGAATAGTGGCATCCAATTTTCGGATTCAAGCCAAAATTTCCAGAATTTATAAACTACTTCAAATGGTATGAAACTTAGATAGATAGATTAGTCTCACTCACCTTATCAACTTCTCCAAAGGGAGTTCTTGATTCACCAACAATCAGATTTTTTGTGTGGCACAAATCAACACCAAATGGCTACACTACACACACCAAAATGAAGCCTATGATTCAAGGATCAACATTTAAGGAGGGAACTTGAGCAATGGAGATCATTTACTTACCCAAAAATCCAAGCTTTTCCTTTCTTCCTTTCTTCCTCTTCAATGGCCGAAAGAGAGAGAGAGATGAGATGGAGAGATGGAGTGAGAGAGGAGAGGAAAAAGTAACCTTTTGTCCTCTTGTGGCCTCATCCAATGGCCTCCACACTGCCACATGTCAACATCTCAATCATTCCCACAATAAGCTCACACAAGCTTAATACACTAGATTCCGACCCACGGTCAAGGAATCTCAACCATTGATCTTAAATACCACACATATGCAATAATATTTCCAATTTCCACTAATTATGACATAAATTAATATTGTCATAAAATACATAATAATCCCCATTAAACCCATAATTATCCATAATAATCATGATTATCCCTTAATCAAAAATTGGGATATTACACATGTTAATTAAGATTAAAATAATATAAACTTGTGCATTTGGTTAGCTTAATGAGATGAAGCACATTTAGTTGGGTAGGCTTAAGGGTGGCATCTTTTTGGGCTTATCAAGAGGGAAAGAAGCTAGTTCAAATGGAATGGGAAGCTTATGACATGTTTATGTAGAGATAAGCTCAAGTACATAATCTTATGTCAGAAATGAAACAAGCTATCAATTATTAAATAAGGAAAGATGTAGGATATTATTATAAGTCTTGCCTTCACCTTTTCCCTTGCCATTTTCATGCCTAAACATTCACAGAGAGAGAGAGAGAGAGAGCTTAAGAAACTAGAGAGAAGGAGGAGCTCAAGGAGGAAAATCCAAGGTAAAGGTGTGTGTTTTCAAGAGATTTTGCCTCCTAACTTGTGTAATAGCTCCCTAATCTCTTGTTCTTCATGGAAACCATGTGTAGCAAGAAAATATTCAAGGGAAGAAAGGGAGGGAGGGAGAAAGGACGATTTTAGAGAGAGAAAGTGAAAAAATCAAAGGTAACCTCGAGAACTTCAAATAATTTGGTATATTGTTGTTGTTGTTGTTGTGGTTCTTGGCTTGATTTGTAGATTTTTTGTTGATTTTGTAAATTTGGAAAGTGGAAACCTTATGGGGTTAGGCTATCCAAATTTCCTCAGATCATGTGTAACAAGTGGTTAGGAGTGAAAAGGAGCAAGCTTTAGGTGTTGATCTAAAAAATCACATTTTCCCCTTTCTATGCACAAGTTTCAGCTAGCTCTAGAAATGGAGGTTAGGGCTTAAATGTCATTAATATGATGATTCCATGGTGTTCAGGAGAAAAAATTGTGTAGGGTTGATGTTGATCACTTTGTGCTTAGAAAGTAAAATTACAAAATTACCCCTAAAACCCTAAATAGGGGCTGTCAAGGGCAAAACTGTCATTTGACAGTGAGTTTGAAAAAACTGAGGTAAAAAATGGATTCTATATGTAAGACTGTATAGGAATAGCCTAGGTCAAAATTTCTGGAAAAGTACAGTCAGACTAGGTAAAAAGGGGCTTAGACCTGGTCCCCAGGGGCATTTTAGTAATTTTGCAAAATTTGGCTAATATAACCAACAAAAGTAATCTGGAAGAGTCTAAAGTGACACGTGAACAGGTTTTAACCTAACTCTTGTACATTTAAAATTTTAGGACTGGATTGATAGCTCGAGCCGTTGAAACAAAGTTCAAGAAACGTTTTACAAACCAAAAAGGGGTTTAAGGTAGTAACTCTATCTCTCAAACACTATGTGAATGTTGATATGTTGTGTGTTGCTATATTCTGTGATATAAACACAATACCTGGGGCACATTACCTAGCTGTAATCTGGGAGCTAACTAAGGTTTATAGACAAGCAGGGGATCCAAACAATCATTTGGCCCTTAGCATTATGCACACACACAATATAGTATAGATTTCTTCCAGTTTGCCCTTGACTACAGCAATTTTTATTGGATTACTACTTAACACATTATTTGACCCCCCCTGCGCTCTCCCCTTCTCTTCTAATTCAATTTAAGCTTTGACACATAATTAAGCTTAAATATAGGGTTTGGGCACTTTCTGCTACTAATTCGGGTTATTTGGGTCAATGCTCACACTATATTCTCCAAAAGTGTTTAGCTAACGTTCATTACGTCCACTTTTGGAGTCATGAGCCCGTATTCACATTTTGGGTTATTACACCCGTACAATAAATTTCGTGCTCAAAATTTGTTACACAACTTGGGAAAAAAATACCAGACACCTCTTCACGATGGCTTCCGTTCCTCAAATTACTTCTTACTGGGACAGCCCCTTCTAGACCATTTGCACATATGGTATACTACAAGTCCGACTCTCATGAGAATCTCAAAAGGACCAAAGTACCCTGGGCTCATCTTTATTCTCTTAATCGTTCTACGGGTTCCCACAACCGGAGACACTTCTCAAGAACACGTAATCTCTGACTTTAAACTCTGGAGGTCTTCACCTCGCTTGGTCATGATTAGGATGAATTGCACTCGTTCATCCCAGCTTTAAGCCTCTTTAATCCCAGACAACAAATCACTTTCTCCTTGGGGAATACTATTAGCACATACAATTTGATTCGAGAGATTTAAATCCCAAAAATCTTCTATTATCTCTGCAACTATCTGCACCGCCTTTTGACTAAACACATCCATGATGACATCAACTTTACCTAAATGATACTTGATCTCCAAGTTGTAATCTTTCAGTAACTCCATCAACCTGCGCTATCTCATATTCAATTCTTTCTACTTATACAACACTTGAGACTCTCGTAGTCGCAGTACAGTTTTGCCATCACATTATACAGGCAATATCGCCATATATTTAACACTAACACAAACATAATCGCCGCAAACTCCATATCATAGGTGGGATAATTCCTTTAACACGACTTCAGTGGTCAGGAGGCATAAGCCACTCTGAGAATAGCTCAAAGTACCGCAGACTCACATCAAACTCACAGCAGACTCACAGCAGACTCTAATTTTACGCACCGCCTCTCGGGTTAGGGTCGAACCAGTGCAAATAGCATGGTGGCTAGCCATGTCGGGGTAAGTGCCCTTACATGATCTAGTGAGCACCCCCGATCATGTAGTTGAATTCGCCATCAGCTAAACTAGCTCTGCCCTGCTGCATAAGGCCATATCCTAATCCCAGCTTATTCACATCATAGTACACAACCAAGTCAAGCTAGGTAGGGCACAACCCAATCCCTACTTATTCATATCACGGTACACAATAAAGTCCACATCACAGTACACAACAAAGTCAAGCTGGGATCAGGTATAATCAATACTAGTGTCGTCGACAACCTCACCTTTTAGCTCCATGAGCTCACCTCACATCAATCATCCCACCTAAATGGTTGATCCTTTCGTGTGTGCTTGGTCATCGGCAAAGATTCGGGAGGATTCGGGATGAACTCCAGTAATAACCAGTAAGACCTAAAAAATTGTGCATCTCAACAATAGTTTCTGGACTCTTCTAGTCCAACAATGCTTCTACTTTACTAAGATCCACTGAGACCCCTTCTTGTGAGATGACATAGCCCAAAACTTTACTTCCATAAGCCAAAATTTACACTTACTCAATTTGGCATAGAGTTTCTTTTCACACAAACGCTTTTAACACAAAATCTCCAGTACTATTCTCTGATGATACTCATGCTCTTCACTACTCTCTTCAGGATGTTGTTGATAAACACTACGTATTAATCTAGGTACTGTTGGAAAGTATGATTCCTCAAATCCATAAATACAACTGGTGCATTACTTGCTGTCAATCAATTGAAACCCAGTAGGACTTCTAATTGGAAAAACGGCAATCACAACAAATCAACCATGGGCTCATGCCCTTCAATGGTTATCACACAATTCACGCAGGCATCAGTAGTCATAGCTTTGACACTCATCAGCGTCGTCACAACTAAGTCAACTTGCAATTTATACACACACAATTCCAAGCGCTTCACACAGTCATAAGCAATGAAGGAATGACTAGCACCTGAACACATTATGCCACTATGCACCCTGCCACAATGAGGACATAACCATATCACTAAAAGCCTTTGTTATTCACGATCTCAGGTTGGTAGGATTTTTTATCGCAACCCTTAGATAAGGATTCTAGCCCCTTCCACTTCTAGGAAGAATTTTTCTTACTGGGCTTACTGCAACTACTGCCACCCTTGGCTGAGCATAGATCCCTCAGACTGTTCTCTGTGATTCGGCACTTCTCCATAGCTTTATTGAATTCAGTGAACTGTCGGGAGGCTAACTATTTCTTCAATTCCTGCCTCAATCCTTGGATCAACATGCCAGAGCTCCACTCATCATCATCCATGCATTGCACGTATTAGGAGTAATGGCTAGTCGGATGAATCGAGATAGGTAATTATAAAATGTCTCTTCACCACCCAGCTTTATCGACATGAACTCTAACTCTTTCTTGAGTCTCATTGACTTGGGAAATTACTTGTCATTGAATTCTCCTGGAATAATTCCCAGGTCCATGACACATTACGGGTCTGCAACATCATGACAAAGTTCCACCACCACCTGTCAGCGTCTCCATCTAGCTTGTAGATGGCTAGCTTCACCCTCACCTCAGTTAGGCATTCTAACACCTTAAAGCTCTTCTCTAACCGGACTAACCAGCCTTTAGCTGCTTTGAGATCAAATCTTCCCCTGAACTATAAATCTTTATCACTTCTGACTGGTATCCCATGTGACTATTGATTCGGCTCAATGTGTGGTTTTGACTTCTGAGGTCGAATCGACCCTTCTACTATTTCTTCATGATTCACCTCTTTTGATGTCGATTGAACTCTATCCTCATTCTATTTTGCTTTCACCTCTCATAGCTCATCTCTTATCTTATGGATCATATCCCGTTGCTCCAACAATGTACCTATCATCTACAGTATGGGATCAAGTGGGTTGTGGATTATCGTTTCCACCTCCGATTCTACCCGTCGAATCTCTAATCGAACCATTATGTTCTCTTTACTCTAATACAAATGATTCACAACATCAAAACCATACTAGGTGTATATGCATGTTCCTTAAAACTCACATACCCACTAAATACAAGAACATTTATGTATATACAACAACAATCATGGGTTAACTACCAGCATTATAAAAGGGAACTATTACAACTATCCTAGTAAAACTACCCTTACCAAGAACTTCAGCTCTGATACCATAAATATAGAGTTTTGGTGCTTCACACAGGCGCCCATACACCTAGTCAGCCCGTCCGGGGGACTACATAAGATACCTCAGCACACATGTTTTACACCCAGCCTCTCCACTGCAAGCAACCAGTGCGGCGTAACCCGCCTGGCTATGTCGGGGTAAGAGCCAATGCTTTATCCCACTCTCACGCAGTGAGAACCCCCAATCAAGGACTAATTAGTCGTATCTTTAACTTGGCACTAATACCACAAATGTAACCCCTACCTTCACAACCGTTAATATAGTTAAAAAACGTGCCATAAAATAAACAAGAGACCAAAAGATATTTGAAAACTCATTTGAAATCCCAACTTCAAGATAGGATTTGGGCCTGTGGTAAAGACGGTTATTTTATAAAAATTTTCACAATATATTTTAATTAGGTCTCATGCCCACATTTCAAAACTACTTGGCCTGTTCGGTGCCGATCCATTCATTCATATTAGAGTACTCAATAACATTCCTGACGACACTCAGGTTTCAATCTTTAACTATAAAAGCCTACAGGGCATATTTGCCCATTTTCAAATGGGGATTACAGATATCTATATAAGTCTACTACATCGATCTACATTCACATATACAATTATCCTAACATTTGATAACTAACACAAAACTAATCTCCTAGCGACGAACTCTAACCGCCTTTGTATACCAGCTTCTCCTTTTGTCTATCTGCCCTAGCTGTAGGTTAGTAATGGAAAGAGTGAGATTCATAAGAATCTCAGTAGTAACAATTTCAATCATATGATATATAATAAACAAGGCATGTAAGCAATTATCCCAAAGTAATAACACAATAGTATTCACAATAATGATAACATTCTCAGTGACAAATTCTTAAAAGCATTCACAACAGTTTCCATATTGATGCATGATGAGTGTCACAACAGCTTCCTCTGTATTCAACTACCACATGATGCGTGACTCATAAGTCACAAAATGACAGCTTTCGCTGTATTCACAATGGCATAAACAATAATAACTTATGCCATATTCACTTCTACAACATTACAACAGTATTTATTGTGTTCACAAAGGCATAAACAACAACAGCTTTTGCCGTATTCACTTCCACGACATTACGACAACTTTCGCTATGTTCACAATGGCATAAACAATAACAGCTTTTGCCGTATTCACTTCCACGGCATTACAAAAACTTTCGCTGTATTCACAATAACGACAACTTTCGCTGTAAGTCTTCACATTCGTCACAATTCAATGATAAGCACAAACATACACACATTATACATGATATAAGAGAGAGTCACTACCTTGTTCTTTCCATTCATACTAGGGCACTATTTCACATGCTTAAGGGTGAATGCCAAGTCCTATAAATCATAATCAAGGATGATTAGTTATTCACTATTCCACTTTTCAAACAACTATTAAACACTTAGGGTTGGTTATCATTTGAGACCTTTAGGTGGCTCCTAGAAGCTCAAACAAAAGCCTAATGGGTTCAGGAAGAGCTAGACCAAAAACCACCCTTCAAAAGTTCAAAACATTGAAATTGAGGGTTAGCCACAGCCAAAAACCACTGGCCGTGGCCAAAAATAGGTTAGAAGCTTGTTGTCCGCTACCAAGAAAAATTTTGTTTCTTTGCTGAACTTCCAAAAATCATAACTAATTCTACAAAAATCGAAATGAGGTGATCCCAAGTCTTATGGAAAGCTATTTAAGTCCTCTATACAGGAAAAATATGAATCACTACCATTTACAACCACAAAAATAAATATTTCAACGAATTGCCATACTGCTCCAGAATAACTTCCAGTTTCAACCTCAAACTTTGGAAATACATAACTTCCAGCACACACATCAAAAGGACATATATTATATATCCATTTTAGACACCATTTACTCATTCAAAACTGACATGCAAGCTAGCTGCTCAACACAAAGTTTTCATCGACAAAATTTCCAGTTTTTCAACAAATGTTTCCAAAGGTCCAAAATTCACAACTAAGACCACTCCCACACAATTTTTCGTATGGAATCCAATAAAAATATCAAAATAACCAAATTCGCATTCCTTTCACAAGTTCTATTTTTGGGCAGAAATTACACAAAATCTCACAAGTTACCAAACTTCACATTCAATTTCCAAATCAATTCCATTTAGCCAATGGATACCACAAAACACCAATACCATCAACAAAACGCCATAAACCCTCTAACACCCTAATTACATGAAAATTAGGGCATATTCCACAAGCCAAAACACTCAACCAAACATCACAATATACATGTCAAAAGTTAGCTTTTGCTCACCTCTTCCTCTTCCACTAGCTTGTCTTTAATTCACCAACCACTATTTTTCTTGAGTTCTCAAAACACCTCCACTTGAAAATCTAAAACCATACAAATGAAGCTTACATCAAGAGGAACAAGATTAGAGAAGAGGTTTTGAGCATTTAAGGTCATCCACTAGGTCAAAATGGCTCACCTTGCCTTTGCCTCTTTCTCTTTCTTCCTTCACTATGCTTGGATGACTTGGAGGATGAGGAGAGAGAGAAAATATGATAATGGATCAGATTTTTCCTCCATGCACACACACTTGACCGACTTAAAGAGAGGGAGAGAGGGAAAGGGTTGAAATTTTGACCTTTGACCTTTTGACTTCAATCCAATGGTGTCAAAGATGCCATGTGTCACAATCTCATGCATTTTCATAAAGCATGCAACCATAGGATTATTCTCACTAATTTCATTAGCTATTTAGTCACACCACTTACTCTTTTAGTAAATAGTAAATTTCTTCTTCGATAGCTGACTAATTAGCCGATACAATTTCTTTCTTCTAGTTTTGCCCGTGACTACATCATTTCTATTGGATTACCACTTAACACATTATTTGACCCCCCCTGAGCCCTCCCCTTCTCTTTTAATTCAATTTAATCTTTGACACATAATTAAGCTTAAATACAGGGTTTGGATACTTTCTACTGCTAATTCAGGTCATTCGGGTCAATGATCACATTGTATTCTCTAAAAATGTTTAGCTAACGTTCATTACTTCTACTTTTAGAGTCAGGAGCCCATATTCACATTTTGGGTCATTACAACATTCCCCTCGTACGGTTCTTTTCTTTGTTCTTAGCATACCTTATGTCTTCACCTATCTAAATTGTTGGTAAGGGAGGGTGAGATTTGAGAGGATCTCAGCAGGAAATAGTACCAATATGCATGCAAGATAAGTGCTTAATGTATGACATGCTTGCATTATATAAAACTTATGCTAACACAATGACATATCTGCATGCTCAATGTTTCAAACAACATACTTATGGCTATAGCATAAATAGAAACAGAGCTTCAATCATTCATATATGTTTCACATAATCAAGCAAAGCAATAGCATGCATCAATACACCAGCACAAATATCAAACACACGCAGGAGAGGTAAGTTCCCTACCTTAACCCTTTTTATCCTTAAAGAGGCTCCTCAAACTTTGTGCCTCAATTTACGTGCTAGCAACCCGAGCTCTCAACTCGGTCTTAAAATGTCAAATGTACACTTTAGACACTTCCATAGTATTTCTGATGGGTTATATGAGTCTATATTGAAAAATTACCAAAATACCCCCGGGACCTGGCCAGGCCCCACGGTACTCGGTTTGACCATACTTTCCCTGAAATTTTGACTAGGGATATTCTAACATATTTTTGCCCAAGGAATTTATTTCCAGAGTTAGAATTACCAAATTCACTGCCAAAAGACAAATATGCCCTTAGCAGCCCTACTTTTAAGGGTTTCAGGGGCGTTTTCATAATTATACTTTTTCAGACTTTTCTGAAAAAGTGACCAATTGTAACCCCACCTAATTTTTCGTCCTAAACTTAATGAAATCATCAAATCATTGAAAATATAACTCTAAGGCACCTAACTCGAGATGGCCGAAACTGAGGTATACTCTAGGAAAAATCGAGGTTTTTTTATTTCAACTCCGCAAATGTGTTCCTTTATACTCCTAACCACTTTATCAACTATTTTATTAGGTTACAACTGCCATTTAGACCGAATTTTGGTAGCATAACCTTTAGGCTACCTCAATTTCCAAATTTAAAACCAAAGACAATCCAACAAAATTTCACCGATTAAACTGTTTACGGCAGCCAGAACAATCAAAGATTGAAGTTTCAGAAGTTACATCAAGCTCCCTCTGGCTTTTCCCAATTGTGGCAAAAAACCCTAACTTTTCAACACAAGGATTTGAGCTTCAAAAACCTTGAATAATATAGAAGAGTAGCTTAGGAGCGGAGTTATATGCGTTAAAAACTAATTTATCGAAGAAATCACTTACCTTTGCAAGCTTTTCTTCTCTTTCTCTCTCTACAATTTCACACCTTCTCTCTCTATATTCAAGTTTGAAATGGCATCAAAATGGGATGAAGAGGAAGAAGACATATGCTTTTATCATTTATTAAATTATATTCTATTCATTTACTAATTTTCCAAAAAATTGAAGAATTGGACTTTATGCAAATAAATTCCTATGTACATGTAACCTTGTCCATTAAGCCCAACCAATAATTCCTTCTTCATGCTAAATGTAGGAGACTCCTAGGGGTCCTACCTTTTGGTCTCAATTGGCTTCACAACTCATTCAAGTTACGTATACACGTAAAGTCACAATTTTGGTCAAATTCGCATTTTTGCTCAAATTTTCAATAAATTCATATTTAATTGTCCAAAATATTCCAAATATTTATTTTTTTATTTATTTTCCTTAATTAATTGAAATTAAATTCAATTAATTGGAAAATAATTAATTTGGTGCTTGTTTGGTAAAATTACATGTTTGCCATTACATTTTCTTTTCATTTTCGGATCTTATGGCAGATTTTCTACCTAAACTTTAAAAAATCATAAATAAATTTGCAGACCTCGTATCAGAGTGATTCCATAGGCTATATAACCTTTATTGAGTCTAGTTTCAATGAAAAATGTAGACTTTTGCCAATTGGAAGCACAAAATTCCAAGAATTAATTTCTTTGAATGTTGTTCAAGAAAATCATAGTTTTTCTGGGCTAACTTCAAAAATTCATAACTTTTTGTATATAGCTCTAATTGATTCATATGACCTATTAAATTAAAGCTTAGGATATCTACTTTCACTTTGTAAAATCTCATAATTTTTAGTCATCATCTGGTCATCCAAAATCTCATGACAAACTCACTTCCTCAGAGAGAATTTCATTGGAAGCATAACAATCACTTTCTCCAAAATTCACCCTTCCATTTTATTAAATGCCATAAATGTTTACAAGGCATATTGGGGAATAAAATATGGGGTGGTACACGTTGTTCGTGTTGGATTCCTATTTGTGTAGATACCAATAAAGAGAGCTAATCCGAGTTGTTAGCTCCTTGAGATTGAAAAGAAAGACTGAACACATAAGAAAAATATGCTTCTCTACTATTCGATTTAAACGCCGTTAACAGATCCGCAGTAGGGATTGGAAAACTTTTAAATTTTAATTTTCCACTATGCCTACTAATCTCAACACCCTGGCACTGTGTATCATAGCTGGGTCCTCACTAAGCCAAATGGTACTTGTGCTTTTCCCATCGGACCGTGCTTGTGCTTTTCCCTCACCACATCTAGATAGTGTGTGTTCATTATTCATATCACAAAAGATGGCATACACAAAGCATATAAACACTTACATAGTATATGAGGGATAGAGTTACTGACTTAAATCCCTTTTCTACTCGCTAACGGTTCCTTAACGATCCGGCTCTGGCAAACTGTCTGGTCCTAAAATTCCAAATTTACAAGAAATGAGTTATTGCTCATTCATGTATTATCCTAAACTCATTTTGTTGGTTATCTTAGTTTAAACTCTGAAATGACCATAATACCCCTGAGGACCCGGTCTAAGTCCCTCTGCTTCTCCCTCTTGATTTTGCCTTGCTACAAGTGTATTTCAAGTGGCATAGAAATTAGGGATGGTTTGCCATGAATTAGAAGGCTTAATCACAAGAATTTCACAACCAATTACCTTGATTTCAATTTCTTTGTCTCTCTTGTTCTTGCTCCTTCTCTCTTGTTCTCTATATTTCAAGACACACACTCTCTCTTTTGCTTCTTGTGTTTGAACGAAAGTGACTCTTGGAAAAGGGATATAAAAAAAATTTGTCATGCACCTCCTTAATTAATTATTATTTTAATGTAATTATCACATGCCATTTTACTTTATGATTCATCTTTTTATTTTTTGCGTAAATATTTTCCTCTCTTCCATTTAACTTGGCCAAAATAATAGCCCTTGGAAGAGAGAAAAAGCTTCTTGAAATATTCTAATTTTACCTTCTCAAATATTATAATATGTTGGACTTTGGGTCCAGGTCCGCCCTTGATGAGCCGGACTATTTGATTAGGAAATAAGTAGCCTAATCAAATAAGAATAAAATCAGCATAAGATGCAGATTTGGGAATATTTAGCAATAATTATGGATTTGTTAAAAGAGGAACAAATCACCATAATTAGGGAATTAATTGAGAGACAATTAATTCCTGTCTTGGAGGGCAAGAAGGAGTGCACACGTTTCCTAATTAGTGGCCTCCATAAACCACTATAAATAGGGTGTGCCTCCTCAATTGCAACTCGCCCTGCCATTGAGTTTTCTGGCAAATTCCCTTCTCTCCTACCATCTTTCTGGTTCTGGTGATCTGCTGTGCAAATCACAATTAGGCTCTAGTAGTCTAATAATTGTGTGGGCACAAGTATGGAGTATTGGAGGTTTGACCCGGATCCGAACATGGATTCGTCCAGGTACGCCTAATCTCCTTCTTAGTTAAATAATATTTTTTCCTACATTGGCATCAGAGCCATTTGATCCTTGAGGCTGTGATTATTCTATGTGAATAATAATGTGATATAATTTGTTTATATCTCTCCATCATATTTTTCCGCTGTGCTACTGTGTTTTTTTTTCAAGTTTTATATTTGTAGCCTCTATTGCTTGAAATTTTTGTTGTGCATGTTCTCATATGATCATATGATTTTATCATTTGTTGATAATTTTTTTCATAAATCCAAAACGTTGAACATGTACATATATATTCAAGCCTCACGCATGTACATATGTATATATTTTATTTTTTTGTCTTTGCTATATAATATATGCGTGTCTGTGTGCAACAATATGCGTATGATATATGCGAATTCAACTTCTCATATTTTGCTATTCGAGCTGAGCCTAATATGCACACATATGATACTGGGTTCTTGATTGTTTGCTCCTCTAATCATTATATATATATATATATATACGCATATATATATATATATATATATATATTGCAAGGCGCCGATTTTTCTTCTTTTTTGATTTCTTAAAGGTTGAGTTTTTGGAACCTATGTGGAACCAAAAACAAGAGACTTTAACTCTCAAAGGCTAGGAAAGCGTTTGAGATACACAGAGACACACATCCGATCGGTTTACGTCGCGCCGACAACGTCGAGAAAAATTGGGTGTTTAAAACTCGGTGTTTTTGCCTAAATTAAGGACATGGATGTGTAGAGCTCGAAGAGACGATTCCAACGATGCTTAGAACGCGTCAAACGGAGTCCAGATGAGAGAGAAACAAAGGAAAGAAGTTTGCGGATCGTTAGTCACCGCCGCAACTTCACTCATGATTTGATCAATGAAACAGAGGTTTAAAGATCAAATAAATGCCATGGATTTGTAGTTCACTGAACTACGATTCCAACGACACCAAGAACATGAAAAATGGAGCTAAAACGAGGGAGATATGGCCTCCTGAAGTTGGCGGGTCGCGATGACCCGTCGGAGCTCCAACCGGGTCGGGTTAACCCGGCTGGAGGTTGAAGATGATGACGTGGCAGTCAACGCCACGTCATCGGTCAACCAATGCCACGTGGCACCAATGAGCAGCAGGCACGTCAGCGTCAAGCGCCACGTCAATGACACGTCAACGATGACGGGTCACGGTTGACCGGCCAACGGTCAACAGTCATCCGTTGACTGTTGACCCCAAAAAAAAAAGGGAGACACATGGCGCGTAGGGCCCACTGGGGTCTCCGTTTGACACGTGGCAAGCACCGTCGGAGAGAGGACGGCGCGTGGAGTCTTGGGAGCCGGCGCGTGTTGCCGGCAGATGGCCGCAAGGTGGCGCGTGTACGTCACGCGCCACAGGCGAGAGTGGCCAACGCTGGAATTTTCCAATTTTTCAGGATTTTTCCATCCAGACACCTTCTAGGGGTGCGTGAGAGCTCGTGGGACCTCCAATTGAGACGTGGTTGGTTCCTAAAAATCCCTAAATTTGAGAGCTTCAATTTGATATATAATTTGCATATATTTGAAGCATGTTTGGATATGATTTGAGTCAAAAAGGTGCTTATGTGCACTTAGAGATTCCCAAAAATGTTGGAATTGAATCAATGTTGGTTCTATTATTTTTTGGGACATGTTGGCTTGTTTTTTTTTTAAGAGTAATTTCAGCTACAACATAAGGTTAATGCTGAAAGATTCTTTAAAAGTAAGGGATTATTCAAATGAGTTTTTGAATATAAAATCCTATCCAACCTTGACTCAAACTCTTAGAGATAAAACCTGAAAAATTGCAGCAACTTAAAATTATTCAATGATTATTGAATAATAATAAGTCTTCCCATGCTTCTAACCACATTGATCCACTTGGATTGAAGCAATGACTTCTAAAAGTCAACCTTTTATCACATATGTTGTGACAAAGGACAAGAGAGATAGAGATGTCAGAATCATCTCATCAAGTGGGAGGTATGCTGCAAATACATCCAAATGAGTAGATGTAAACATGGCAAAGAGGAGCTTGACATTGTAGCTAGATGCTACATAAGTTAATATGGTCAGAAGGGCCTATGAGAAGGAGAACCTAGTTAAGAGACAATGATTTGAGGCTTAAACTTTTGAATGTTCTTGTTTTTCCATTGAATTTAAAAATTAAATTCTCTGTTAGTTTATAGAATTGAATTCAGTATATTCTCTTCTTGTTTTCTTGAACATTCATGCCAGTTAGATGATAATGTGTTATTATCTTGTTGATATAACTACTCTTTGATTGAGTGGGAGTTTTTTTCTGGAATGCGTCTAGAAATCCAAAGGGAAAAGTGTTCAAATGAAGACTGTGGTTAAAAGGGTGATGAGCTAACTAGTATGATTGGGATGGGAGTCAACATAGTTGTCTCCTGAACATGAAACTAGTGAACTTATCATCTAATTATCCTTTGTCTTATTTGAACAACTAAGATTTGTATACCATAATCGTCTGAGTGACCAATTATGACCAAGTCTATTTGACTAAGCTTATGAAGACAAGCTCAATAGAGATATCTGTGGAGTTAGAAACTCTCAAATCTCTTTTCATTCAAGAAGAATGAGATGTCAGGGACATCCTACCAACTAATCTTCAGCATTTAGAGGCTGAAGCAACTGAAGGATACAAAAGGTTTATGCTATCAAGCATAGAAAGAACAACATTGCTCAAACTTATGTTGGTATGAGCAATGTAACCTTATCCAAGCCATGTGGATAGTGTTGGAAGATAGTGAAATAAGTGATCTTCTTCCATAAAGTTAAAACTAAGTTAAGTTTTAACATAGTGTACTAAGTCCTAACATGTTGTTTAGGCAACACCTGAGGCAGATGTCAAACTAAGAAGTTGAGACAAAACTAAATGCCAAGTTCTTTCTAACAAACAACAAATGTATGTTGTGATAAGACATCTCCCAATGAGTGGGAGGAAGCTATGTCTCCCAGTGAGTGGGAGTGAGCCATGTCTTCCAGTAAGTGGGCGTATACGAAAGTAAAGATTGCCTCTGATATGCATATTGTAACCTTCGGCAATGTGATTCACCACATTGAACTTAAATGTGAAAGACTGAAGGATTCAAGATCTATCAGTCAAACGAACTTAGCTAAAGAGTGGGAGGATTTATCCTCCATGCCTAAGGGCAAGAAACCTATGAGGTAAACTTGATCTAGAAGAGGTCAATGGTTTCTGCAAAGATAAAATGCTACATTGATAAACCTTTAAGGGTTGTAAAAGTAGCAATCCACATAAGTTGTGGATGTTTCACAGAAGCATATGGCTTCATGTCAAAAGCAAAGCAATAAAGAGATAGAATCAAGGGATTGGAACTTGCACGTTAACTCTGCATAGATAAACCACCCTGATTCACTCCATGCAAATTGCAACTGACAAAATCACATCTTTGCTATCTCTTTAGTTAAGGATCGATGGGACTATGATTCTCAAATCCTTTGTTGGATTTTGATGTTTCTTTCTAGGGATAAAAGATTCTATTTCTTGCCACATGTACACCTTGATCAAAGGGAATGATCAAACTAGCAAAAGAGTATTTGCTAAACAACGTGTGCTAAAGGGTTAATACCCTTATGAATAAGTTGAAAACTTATTCTACCTGGCAAGAAAGACAAAGAAACATTTTTTTTTGAGAATATCCACTGCAATTGGCAAATTATGACATTAGTAAACCAATAAACGTGAGGGCAAAACACAAACAGCTTGGTGTTTCATTAATGTTGTGGACGTTTACTCAAAATACAGTAATATTTACTTGATTTTTGGCAAGTGTGAAGCTATTAGATAATGGCTGATCTAGTCAGGAATTAGTGAAACTGAAAGGATAAGACCTTTTGAACTAACAAGGGTTAAAGACACCCGTGTGCTTAGTTCAAGCTGTTTTGTGTACAAGAAAGGCATTGTTAGGCAACTATCAATACCTAGAACCCTTCAACATAATGGAGTTGTTGAAATGGAGAGATAGACCTCTCCTTAATTTGGTTATGAACATAATGGCATCAATGAGGCTATCAGCCATATGTTGGTAGGTGGACTCATAGCTATTATATTCACACTTAACCAACTGCCCTCTATGTCAGTCACAACCTTACCCTATGAATCGTGGATGGGCCTTAGACTAGGACCAAGTTCGTTAAGACCATAAGGGTCATCAACTTCATATTCACACTTCTTCCTATGAGTAAGGAAGATTAGGCTAAGGTATACAAGGTATCTCTTTGTGAGATGACATGAGATTTTGACATGACATGTCTTTATTAGTGAAAATGATGGCGGTTTAGTGACTGAGAGAAAATCGTGGGACACAACGTTCATAAAACCAAGATTTCCTAGTAGGAAATGAGCATTAATCACAATAAATCTCTTTAAGAGGTTCACAAGTGACAAGGAATAACCAAGTGTTCCTAAGTTCAATGATCCGAGTGGGAGGATTGAGACCATTTTCACGACGAAAGAGGTAAGAGGTAAGTTACGAGAGAATTACCTCACTCATACATAGGAAAAGAATCCTATGAAATCCACCTCAGAGTAAATTGTCATCTAGCGAATGACTATAAGGGATAGATTCCCTAATAGATTGAATACTCTCTTCATCATTTAGAAGGTGATGATAATTACCTATAAGTGTTTGAAAGACACTAGAAGGACCTGCTAAGATGAATTGCAAAGTGTCATGCAGGAGGATTTGGATTCCTGTTAGGATTTGGATTCCTTTTAAGCCAAATACGTGTTTGGGTAATTTGTCACCTAGCCGAGAGGCAATTGGGAACAAGTAGGTTCTCAAATCTGTTGGGGGCATACAGAACCTAAAACACTTAGTGGCTAGGGGGTAATACAATGGAAGGTTGTCCATTATGTGTTTTAACTCTGAACTTTGGCTATGACAACAAGCTTAGTCTTGAAAATTGCATCAAGATGATGTAAAGACCACCTTCCAATTTGGAATTTTGGAAATTGAATGCTGAACTCTACACTGAAGCAGCTTAAGGGCTTCGTAGAAACAATCACCTAAATAGTAGTATATAAGGTTTTCACAAGGTGAAAGCCTCACCAACTTTGAAATGATCGAAGAACACTACATAAGTTCCAAATGGTCTAGTGATGATTCTTTGTGAAGTCATCCTTTGTCAAGTGACAAATGAAACAAGCGTCAAGGGAGTCAAAGGAATAAAGGATCAGAGAATCCTTAAATTCTGAGTTGAGAAAGTCATGGGTTGAACAAATATCTTGATCGACAAGATAAACGGAGTTGCACAAGAAAGATACAGTCTTTTCCACCTAAGACATGTACAAGTGTAATCCTTAGACATCTTAGGATGTCAAAGTGCAAACCCATGGACACCCCTGAAGTCAAGGGCATAAACCTAAAGAGGTTACATGCCCTATGAGGAATCCAACATAAGAAAGGTGGATAGAGTCCCATGTGAGACTATAGTTGGTAATATGAATGTACACATTGGTATACATAAGACCAAATGTTTTTGGTTAGACTTAGAAGTTGCTTTTTGGTCCTGCTATGAAATGGGTTATGAGAATAACCATGGATTAAGTTGTCAAGACAACAACTTTCCTTTTTGAAAGGATACTCTAATACAAGACCTAGGCAAATGGTGATGGAGTAAGGAAATATACATAGTATTTTTCCTGTTATCCATGAAAATAGAACGCAGGGCGTGTTCTGCCATCATTCAAAGTGCCATATGGCTAAAGTAATTCCTATGAGAGATTGGGAATGAATGGTGAATAGAAGGATCCAAACGATAACATCGTATGATGAGGATCCTAAGTATCACAGCAAGGTGAAACATACCTTTTTGATACATCTCTATGAGAGATATGCTTTCAAAGAGGGAAAGCGATAGTTCAATAACCTTCTACTGACAGAATGTTGGTAGATCCCCTTATTGAGTCCATAGCTTGATTTTCATTGAGTTAGTGAAAATCTAGGGGCGCAAATAAAATATAAGGTCGTGAACTTCTTTTATATGAAGATAAAAGAAATGGTATGATATTATGAGTAAATACATAAAGGTATACAGTTTTGTATGACGTACAGGTCAAAAAAGGTTGGTTCACTCACACGAACAACCATCTTCCCATGTTTTTGGGGGGCATGGGAAGGTAAGACGAGCAAATGATCACCATGAAATGGTTGAGAAGAATCTTTGCGTTTGAGTCGCCTCAGTTAGACTGAGATAAGATCTACATGTGTACATATACACAGAAAATGGATCGAAGCATGAATATAGACCTGTAGCCAGGCAAAGAACCCTTTTTTCACAAATAAGAGATATTGTGAAAAAGAAAGTTCTGGTTCGAATGTTGAGTAAATTTTGGAACTAATGTCTGTACGGTGTGTAACCCCCTGCCTTAAATAGCGTAATTATAATTCGATATTACGTAATTAAATTGGTTTAGAGACCGTCGAATAGTTCAAAACTCATTTAGAACTCCCTGTGAAGTAGGGACTTTATAAAATTTTCAAAACTTCTTTCCTATTCCGGTCTCAAGTTCAATTATCGAATATAATCACCTGTGCAGTTAATTCACATTCATTCATATCAGAATATCTAATAGCAATCCCGGCAACCCCCGGGTTCCGTTCATACACAAAAAGGGTTTACAACCTCCATATAGGGGACTACACAACTACGTTCAACTATTCTTTACAACCAACATAATATACAGACACCCTGTCCAACAGGTTTAACCAACATAACCAAAATAAATGCCCCTACAGGATTCTAACCGCTCCGGGTCGTACGCTTCTCCTTAGAGCCACTCGCCCTGTCTGAAAGGTTAGTTAAAGGAAAGAATGAGATTCAAGAGAATCCCAGTAGTAACAAAACATTTATACCACACATAAGCACACAGCATGTAAGCAAATCATCATACAGTAGCAGCACCACAAATCACACTCCACCCTCATCCCCTTTCTCCGCCGGGAAGGCACACCGCCTAACCCGAACCGTTGTTAGCTACTCAGGGACTATTGGCGTGGCAGTGCATACATATAGCCTTATAGCCCATAGAGCTATTCGGCTTTCACAAATGGCCCGTCGGCCTCCACAAATAGCCTTTCGGCTCACATAATCACATATATCACACCTCATCCTTATCCCCTTTCTCCGCCGGGAAGGCACACCGTCCTAACTCGAACCGTTGTTAGCTACTCAGGGACTATTGGAATGACAGTGCTAACACAAATCCACAGATGTCGCAGCATACGAAATCATTATAAATCAACGATATAACACACATACAATGCATCATATATGGTACAAAAGAAAAGTCACTACCTCGTTCCTTTCTGACGTTCGCTGGCGTAGTTGGCTCACGAGGGCGGCAAATATCGAATCCTACAATTCCAAATGCACTATTTAGACACTTCCATAGTGTTACTTAGGGTTATATGAGTCTATAATGAAAATTTACAAAAATACCCCCGGGGACCCGGCCTGGGCCCGCCATACCCGGACCGGTTGCACTTTTCTCGAAATTCTAATATGGGCTATCATAACATATTTCCGCCCAAGGAATCCATTTCCGTACTCAGAATTATCAAATTCAATATCAAATTACAAAATTGCCCTTGGCAGCCCTACTTTTAGGGTTTTAGGGGTGTTTCCGTAATTATGCTTTCTCGGCCTTTTTTGAAAAAGTGCCCAACTGTAACCCCACCTAATTTTCGCCCCTGAACTCAATGGAACCATCAAATCATTGAAAATCCAACTCTAAGACCCATTTCTAGGGCTGGCCGAAATAATGGTCTTCTCCAGGGAAAATCGGGGTTTTACGATTTCGGCTCCGTAAACGCGTTCCTTTCTACTCCTAACCACTTTATTAACCATTACATTAGGTTACAACTAACATTAAGACCCAATTTGGGCAGCATAACCCCTAGGAAACTCAATTTCCAAACTTTAAAACCAATGGCAATCCGCGAAATTTCACCGATTAAATTGCCCACAGCAGCCAGAATAAGCAATATACGAAAGTTTGGAAGTTACCTCAAGCTCCCTCTGGCTTTTCCCAAATTTGGCTGAACCCTAGCCTCTTTGAAACACCAAATTTTGAGCTTCACAACCTTAAAGAATAAAGAGGAGTAGCTTAGGATCGGAGTTACACGCGTTAGAAGCTAAATCGTCGGAGAAATCGGCTTACCTTGCGAGATTTCTCCTCTTTCTCTCTCTAAGAGCACTCAACTTTCTCTCACTATCTTCAGCTGGAAATGGCGTGAAATGGCTGAAGAAGATGAGCAATTTGATTAATAATCCATGCTGACATCATCTTTTAATGAGATGATGTCATAATTCCCATTTTCGGATTTTCTGGCAGATTTTCTGCCCAAACTTTGAAAAATCATAACTAATTCTAGAAAAATAGAAATGAGGTGGTTCCAGAGCCAAATGAAAGATATTTAAGTCCTCTTCATAGGAAAAATATTGGCCATTAATAAAAATCACCACACAATTCCAGAATTACATAAAACTCATCACTGCCCCAAAACAGAGTTCAGTTTCCATCCCAAACTTTGGACAGTTATATCTCCTGGTTCAAAAAACGAAATGGAACAAATTATATGTTCATTTTGAAGCTTGAGATGTGAACTATAAGATTGGAAAATTTCATAATTTTTAGATACCATTTGGTCATTAAAAACGTTCACACAAACGGACTGCCCAGAATAGAATTTCACTGGACAGAATTTTAGATTTTGCATCTTTGCTTCCATTGGTTCCATTTTCATACCAAACATCATTCTCACATAAATTTTCACAAGGAATCCATTGGAATCATTAAAATATCCAAATTCCCATCACACATTCTTCAAAAGTGTTTATTCAACAATAATTACATTCACTTTTGAAGTCATTAGCCCTTAATCACTTTTTGGGATATTACACGGTGAAAGATAAAGAAATCGACGTACACCTCAGACCATTCACCGTAGCATGCAATTCATACTGCATGTGCTTGAGAGTTAAACTGCAACACAGGATGTGGGTGAAAGATCCCTAGTTCACCACAGTGTGAGTCCTAGGAAGGAAGAATACTTCCACGATGCCCTTAAGACTTAGGCGGCATCATGAAAGCTTGGTTTGGTGACAGCTATTTTAGCTGAAGCTCCATGATCATACTCGATTCGGTCAGACGAGTGAAAACTAGGAAAGCGACCAAGTCAAGATGGACTGATGTTTAGTCAAAAAGGAAGATTTACTCCTAGATACATAAGATATACTAGTATCTGTGGTCGACCCTTTACTAGCTCTATGTGTAGCTAGTAAGTGCGGATACTATGTGCGTGGAAGGCAATCTGAGTTAATCAACATATTAACTCGAGAGGGATTAGATATGCCATGAGTAATATGTATGGGAGAATCTCGGGCATTAGAGGCAATGAACATATAGCTTACAGTTATATATAAAGGGTGTCCTTAGATGCTGATCCGATATAAAGGATTTCTAGTACCGCAATCACCAAATCTGAAAGACATTTTTGCCCACGCAGACGCCAAGTATGAAACAAGAAAGAGTAACGCACGCACGATGGGAGGCCCATCAAGTGCGAGTAGGAGATGTTGGACTTTGGGTCCAGGTCCGCCCTTGATGGGCCGGACTATTTGATTAGGAAATAAGTAGCCTAATCAAATAAGAATAAAATCAGCATAAGATGCAGATTTGGGAATATTTAGCAATAATTATGGATTTGTTAAAAGAGGAACAAATCACCATAATTAGGGAATTAATTGAGAGACAATTAATTCCTGTCTTGGAGGGCAAGAAGGAGTGCACACGTTTCCTAATTAGTGGCCTCCATAAACCACTATAAATAGGGTGTGCCTCCTCAATTGCAACTCGCCCCGCCATTGAGTTTTCTGGCAAATTCCCTTCTCTCCTACCATCTTTCTGGTTCTGGTGATCTGCTGTGCAAATCACAATTAGGCTCTAGTAGTCTAATAATTGTGTGGGCACAAGTATGGAGTATTGGAGGTTTGACCCGGATCCGAACATGGATTCGTCCAGGTACGCCTAATCTCCTTCTTAGTTAAATAATATTTTTTCCTACATAATATTTACTTACAATTTTTGACTTTTCAACCCATTTTTCCTTGGCCACAATTCCTCCATATTTTGGCATAATTATCCATCAATATTTATTTCCTTTTTGTTGAATTTGGACCAAGTGTTTTATTTTTCCTCTTGCTTCCCTTGTTTGGATGTCCAACACCATAAGGAAAGGGAAATTATGGCCTTTTAATTTTTATTTAACCAAATGACTATTTTGCCCTTACATTTTTTGTAATTACATTGGGCCTTGCTCCTTTCCTTTTGCCTTGGCCTACATTCTGATATTTATTGGACTCAAAAATTGTGTTCTTCCATTATCCAATTTAGGCTCCAATAACGGGCTTTTATGAAGATACAAATTAAATTTTGTGTCTTATTGCGACCCAAAATTCGTGTGGCACTAATTGCACTGTTTGGCTAATTCAAGTGTGCCAATATTCACTATTTTATTCCCTTTAATACCACAAAGGTGTAAAGGAATTTTTGGTTACTGAAATTTGAGATGTTACAATAAACATATAGGAATAGGATAAGAATAAAACTTAAACATTTAATGCATAAAATGTAAGATATGAATATAGCATAAAATAAAGGGAAAAAGGTAAATTTCAAGGCCATGTTCCCTCTCTCAATAAGTTGGAGTTATATGGCTTATAGCCATTTAATCTCAAGAAAAAAAATTAAAGCTTTATATTTATGGCTTCTGACCATTTAATCAAGATAAAATGGTTGCATGACTTTTGGTCATTCAGTAAGATAGAAAATAATAGTTGTATGACTTATAACCATATAATTTCAAAATATGAAATCTTCTGGTCATACGAAAAAGTAACAATATCCTCTGGCTCTAAAAGAAACTTGTGGGGGAGATTAAGTTCTGAGTCATAGTACCTGATGTCTTAAACAACAGTACAGTATCCTTTTAATTCCATATAATATCTCATTTTATCCTTCATAGATCACATAAAAAAACAGAGAGGGAATTGTTATAGAATCGAAGCAATATTGGAGCCACAAGGGAGCAGCAAAGAGGAACATAATAGATATCTATCAGGCAAACTATGATTTTTTTTCTTTAGAGAATTAGTAAAATCATTCTAAAGTAAGAATAAGTACCATCATTCTAAAGTAATATCTTTCATAATCTTCATAATCAGGAAAGGATAAGAGAATAGCTAGCGTACCTAGTTAGAGCCGTGGCAGTATTAAATTGATTCTCATAATCATAGAAGAATAGATAAGAACAATACCTTTTTAGAAATTGTAATCTCAACATTCCCTCGAGGCAACATGCATATATAAAAGGAGAAATTTTCATCTCATTTGAAATAATTAATCAAGAACGCCATAATATTATTTTCCATTTTCCAAGAAGAAAAAGTTTCTGTCTTTAATATAGATTTTCAATGTAAAAGAAGAGTGACCAGGCCAACGAAATTAGAACTCAACAAGCAAAGAAGAAAAGAAAAATACCTCATAGCCTTGGAACGTGACTAGTATTAGGAACAACGCCTCGCATTACATCATAGGCTACAAAGGCGTTTTGTTGGAATCTACCAAAAAAAAACTCAAATGGAGCCTAAGACGTAGAAAAAAATAATACTACCTCCGGTTCTAAATATAGGACATAGTTTGTAGTGTAAATTGCATTACAAACTATGTCCTATATTTAGGACCGGAGGGAGTAAGTATAAATAAGATTCCATAAACTCCTTCGGTAGAGTCTTGTGCTGATAACATATTATAAATAAAAGGGAAATATAATAAGAGAAAGAGAGAAGGTTCTTATTTACTATTCCAGGTGTAACCAGTACATAATGCATATTCTCCACTTATAGGCATAACTATACAATCTCAATAGAATCGACATTTATTGATTTGATGACAATAAGATGTAATCATGGGATGCTGAAGATAACAAAGATAATGGGAGATTATGTGAGATAATGGAGAGATATAAGACACCCACATACATAATATATTCATAACAAATCGTAGTTTTTTTACACTCACTTCCACTGTATATTATGTAAAACTACTTTCAATCTACTATGCTTTTTACTCTAGTAATGCAATATATAATTAAAGAAATGTTTTATTACAATCATAACTACTTTCAATTATATTCCACTTCCCTTGCAATGCGGGGGGGCGGGAGAGATTATTATAAATATCACTCCGTCTTTGCACGCTAGCTAATTTAATTCCATGACAATTATACGTCTAATTCTTAAAACTTCAAGTCCAAATAGATCGTTTCGTTTAGGTTTCAATATAAAAAAAAAAAAAAAAAAAGACCTCACGTACGATTCATTTATGTGGCCCCACATGTTGAATTCATCTCCAAGAAGGTCCTTTTCTAATATATCCAGGAGATAAAATAAAGGGATAAATTTTAAAATATATGGTGATAGAGCTGTTAGAATCGGTAGGCACAGCGGAAGAACCGATTCTAATCGAGGATCTATCAACGGCATTTAAACCAAGTTTAAAGAATTCATACCTTTTGATGATTCAGAGTTTTCACGATCTCTATGAGCCAACTATGAGCCAACACGTCAGGTCCGCTCCCTCTACCGGTATCCACACGAATGCTCTCCAACCGAGACTGCATGCTAGCACCTCTAATGTCTCCTAGGGTTTCACTTGCGGCTCTCAATTCTCATGTGCGTATCAATATATCTGCTCTATCAAGTTTTATAACCTATGAGCGCTATTTTCAAATTTCAAAATTAATCATCATTAATTTCGAAATTAATTAACAATTAATTATCTTGATGAGCTAATTAAATAAATTCAGTTTAAATTAAATTTGTCCAACAGTTTTAATTTAACATATTTATTTAATCCAAATAAAGAGCCATTAAATTTAATTTATCTTCATAAATTAAATCTGAGATACTATATCTCTATCATATTAGTTATTAAATTTAATATATCTTAATAAATTAAATTTAAAACTAACACAATATAATAATATCATATAATATAATATATATATACATATATATATATAAGATATATATTTCGAAAATATATATATCTATATAATATTATTAATGAATTTTATATATTATATATATATATATAATTCGTCCACCATAAATTAAACATTATCTCGTGTTTGGTCATTCTTGTGTGTGACCCTGTAAGCCCATATGAAGTTGGCAGTGGGCCAATAACTATACTAACCCAAAAGTCGCAAGCGGCCTCTAGCAAGACATTACGACTACCCAATTCATATGAGGATCGTTATCATGATGCAACCTGTCATACAACCATGTCACATCCCTTTTGTCACACGATATATCGATCAAGGATAAGGCATGGATAATGTCATCCTCTTGTTCCTGACCATTACTTTCTCGATTTCTGAGTAGCCTGATAACAGAGACAGAAACTCCTTTCATCATAGTATGGCCATACATTTCTCAGACTCACTCATCGAGGGGCCTAGTAATATCTCTCTACTAATGTGAGGGATAAATTCCATCTTGATCATTCATATTCCTCTGCATGAAAAACCACCAAGCCCGATCGTAGCCTTCATCATCACCCGGTCAAAAGTGACTTTTGACTAGTTCAAAACTTAGAACTTTCATGTAGGAATCCATGATTACCTCAGGTTTAAGGGCATTGTGACGTGGTTATACATGAGAAAAGCTTATGACTTGATCCATGTAGCTTTCTCATAGTGAGTCGGTCCAGCACCTTGTACTCTTACAAGTGCCTAAGACTTTGATCCGTATCTCTATATCTTATCAAAGTCATACAGATTTTGTTTCATCTCTGCTCCCGTATAGATGACCGACCAGGGACATTTTAGGACAATCTTTATGAATTATCTAAGGATACAATTATCACAGTTAACATGCAAATAATATGATAACAGAATGAAGAAATTTTATTAAAATAATAATGTTCAAAGTACAATGATTGACCCTTAGGGCACAATTTCCAACAAGATCAACATATATGCATAATTCGGCTAAAAAAGAGCATATATTTGAAAAGCATTGACAACAATTGTTGTCATCAGAGAGAGAGGGAGAGTAACAACAATATTGTCATTAGAGGGAAGTAAATATCACGTTGTCCTCTTTTCTTTTTTCTTTTTCACGAGGCAACTATTATATAATCCTTCCTATCCTTAGTATAAGATATATTGGAAGAATTAATTTTGGTCTTAAATATAAGACATGTTTTTCAAAGTTGTTAATATTTTTCTAATGTACACCTATTGATGTTCCCTCAAGAATAATTAAAAAGGAAAGCGAAGGAGAAAATTAAGAAAGATAACTTGTGTGTTTTAGAAAATACATGTCATATTAACTTTTTTAATTTAATCAAATTAAGTAAATATATTTTATATTAAAACTGAAGGGAACAATCTTTTTCATTCACTTGGTTTCTGTGTTGATCCCATATATATCTCGTGTCATTTTAAACTTCTCAAATTAAGGATTGTAAATCTCACAATACTTCTTCGGGAGAATTGCTGATAAATACTTTTTTGGCAAATTAATTGCTGAATGCTACCATTGCATATAACGGAAGATGTTTTGCACATAACGGAAGATTGCTTGCATATTTATAAGGAAGACTTTTGCACACATGGAAGATGATTTGCATAAAACGGAAGATCGCTTGCACACACAGAAAATCCCTTACATGCTTGATAGCAATCAGCAATTAATTTGCTTCCAAAATATTTTTCAGCAATTCTCCCTACTTCTAATTTATGCCTCCAATTACATTCATGAAATAGAAATCTTTTTTATGTCTCACTACGTCGCATTTAACATTATGAGACTTTTGAGTTGTAAAGGTGCGCCTATAAACAAAGGACATGAATCATGTATCTGGTACACTGCAAAGTGAATGAGAATTATTATCGCTTCTCTCTCCTCTCTTTAATTTTCTATTCCTTTATATAAGGGTCTGTTTGGTATGTTGAAAATCTTGTAATAGAAAAGGAAAATTTTGATTTTCTATTGTCAGTGGATGTTTGGGAGCCATATATTTAGGGGAAAAAATCGTGAGAAGAAATTTTTCCTTATACATGGGAAAGGTGGCCATCCACCAAAAGACTTTTGGTGGGAAACAACTTTCCAGAGTTGTAAGAAAACCTAAAAGACAGATTTACCTAAAAGGGCTTGTTTGGTACAAGAGGAAAGGAGGAAATTTTTTTTTAAGTTGGATATAAAAAAAATGAGAGAAGTTGGGTTATGTTATGAAAATCGGGAAAATATAAGGGATGAGGGAAGAGGGAGATGAAGAAGATGAGAGAAAGTTGGAGAGAAAGTAAGGAGGAGTTCTTATTTACTTCATTGTTGTTGGTACCAATACATTATACATGACCTCTATTTATAGGCATCTAACCATTGAATTCTATACATATGGTTACAAAGAAATAAAGATGAGTATAATTGTATTAATCATAAGAAACTCCCAAAAGCCATTCATTGGGGAAGTTATAAGGTTATAGCATTGAACACATGGAATTCTAAGAGTGAGAGATTATGAAGTGAAGGGCATATGAAAGGCTAAGAGTTAGATAGTTTATGGACATCCACATTATATAATATTCACAACACTCCCCCTTGGATGTCCATGAACAAATATTGTGCCTCATTAAAACCTTACTAGGAAAAACCCAATGGGACAAAAACCCAGTGAAGGAAAAAGAGTACACAATACATATTGAAGTTGCCTCATTAAAAACCTTACCAGGAAAACCCAGTGGGACAAAACCTTGGTTAAGGAAAAGAGTACAACATGAACTTTACTCCCCCTGATAGCAAAATCACTTATTTTGATTAGATTGTCATATTTCAAGACAATATACTGATTTCTCAATTGCAACTACCATTAATGATTGTTTCAAGCAATTGATGTCCTTTTTATCTAAACTATGCATAATGCATTGTCATCAAATCATATGCTGAAACATAATTATTTACCATATCTTCTGGATATGTTAAATATTATATTCTCCACTTGCCTCTATGCATTGTGGAAATAATAAAAGAAAAATATCCTGAAAATCACCATGATATATCTTCTATAAGAAAAATATCCTGAAAATCACCATGATATATCTTCTATCCACATGTTCAATTTGTTATAAACAAAATGTACTTATAGAATAGTTTTATAAAACTACTACACTAAATCTCAGTTTCATAGCATCCATAGTGTACCTGCAGCATCTTGATTTTACTAAAAAGAACATAATAACAACAATATTAACATGATGTAAATATTCATAAATATGTGATACTTATAAACCATTAAATTCAATAAATTTTTGCAAACAATCATCATAGCAAAAACATATGATTTTGAAATCATTAAGGTTTCCAATAACTTGATATGTAAAATTATTCATTTTTCAATATATCTTTCAATCAATTATATATATACTCAAATCATTTTAATCTATGTGACATTTTATATACTGAATACTTTTCTTAGACATGCTTTCAACATTTTGACCCTTCAAGAATTCTCATGTAATATTCATTATCCATAGGCATATGTTATATATAATGAAATTTAATAGACGTATTATTTCATTTGTATATACTGCCAGACTAATAATATATGCAACAATTATTGTATCCACCACCAAATGTTGTACCTCATCATAATCATCATTAAACCTTGTGAAAATATTTATTTTCACATGAATATTCATATATCACAAATAACTTTATATTTCAAATGTTTTGGACTACAGGTCCATAAATTTCACATGCTGAAAGAACATTTTTCATTGCGTCTTATCCCCTTCTTTAGTTGGCCAATCACCTTTTTTTCTACTGACATATTTATGTATAAGATCCTCATTTGATCACGTGATATTATTACTAAAATTGTTGTCAACAACTTTATCTTTTCAGTTCCATTTTTCTTGTTGTGACACAATTCATTGAGATCTCTTTATTACTTTCAGGTACCTGAACCTCTTTTGAGGGTTCTGCAAGTAGTTATGTATTGACCTCTTCTGGAGTGTCTGCCTCCTTAATATGATTATCTTGATTATTTGCTTCTTTCTTTTTTCTGTTGGAACTGATTATTCTCACATACTTCGGGCATGTCTCACTTTCATTTATGCTAATTAGACCACTTATAGCTGGAATATGAGATTTAGTAATTCCCAGTTAGGTCAATAATTGCATCTGGCAGATTTTATGTAATATTTCATGAATGCAAACCAAATGAACTCCTGGTTCATATTGTTATATTCGAGGATCTATATTTATTAGTAATAATGCATTCCTTTTGTTTTCTTTTCCAGCTATTTAATTTCTCCCCCTCATATTAGGAAAACTTTGTCAAATAACAATCGACTAATCATGCAGTATAAGTCTCCTAAATCCATTTGTTTCCATTAGAAACATCCCTTTGTTTCATTTAGAGACAAACAAGAATAAGGAGGTTCTTACCCAACATTTATCTCAATTTCCTTTAAATATCCATATATGTGCATTGTGGTGAATCAATACGAATGCACATTCAAAATTTTTAAGATGGAATATACTTGACTCCTTACCAAAAGCCAATTTTATCGGGAAAATTTGGTTGGCTAGTATAAGTGCTGCAATATGTAAGATCAAATATGCCAACACTGAAACATAAATTTTGTTCTCATAAGTATTAGTTTAGCTATTTATGGAGGCTTTAATGAATGAATCGTATAATCTAGAAATTGCGTATAACATAATAATTTATTCAAATATTCTTGCAAACTTCAGGTTGCAAACTAATATTAATATTACATGTAACCATCTTATAGATGCATCTATCAAATTCATTGAATACTTGTATGGTTTACATGTTATTTGAATGGGCCCATATATCAGCTTGATATATTTCCAGAAATATAGATATTCATTTCAAATCATAACTTGTGATACTCTCATAATCAAATTTCTTTGAGAACAAGCAGCACATAATAACTCTTGAATTATATAATATGTTGGCTATTTATGAAGAATCTTCTAGTTCTTCAATGGATGTCACATGGAATCTTTTACATATGACTCGAATGAATTAAACAAGTCCTGCCAACAATATATTTGTTTGGATCAATAAACTGCTGGTTTACTATAACATGTTGCTTAACCAACAACAAAACTTTTCAATTTCCATAAGTATTGATATAAAATGTTAATATGACATCCATTTTTCGGAGATCAATAGGTTTTGTGAGGAAGTATATGAGTAAAAATTTTCAACATTAACTCACTTATATTCTAACAATCTCCCTCTCAAGTGTGAGTCATATAAATATACTTTCTTTATTTCTCTATTTCAAAGACAAATTTGTATATAGCAAGCTAATAATATATCTTTTATTTCAAAACTCAAGTACTTCATAACTCACAATTAATCATGGATTTTAGTCAATTAGGCTATTATTTAAACCCTGTAATAGAGTAAAACTCTAATGTAAATCTATGGGTTATAACTTTCCTTAATCAATTCTTCTTCTGCCCATAGAATTTAAGAAAAACTATATTAGTTCTTCAGGAACTATATCGACTTTGTTACATTTATGTTCTTCAGGAACTAACATATATTCTTACATTTTTATATAATTTTGCTACTTATTATTAATAATATGCTTCAATTTATCTCTTTTGATGCATGTTCAAAATATGAAATGTTTAGAATTTTCCACTACATAAAGAAAAATATGAGGAGATCTATAATCAAAATACATAAAAATCTTATTGCAATGAATTCTGATGTTTAGGGGCTAAAATTAATTTGAGAGAAATGTAAAGACAAATGCATTATAATATAAAATAACAAATACTTGTGATATACATAGTCTTCTTTCAAATATTCCTTACTGTCTGATCATCCATAAATTTGACTTGCACTATATAATTCATGCACATTACGAAAATGATTTTGTCTAACAAATCATAAACTATTCATTATAAATTTTCTCATAAAATTAAATAAATTCTCACTTTCTTAATTCAAATATGACATATGATTTTTTTCTTCACAAATGTCACATAAAACTAATTTGATTCCAATATATATCATATTATATATTATATCATGATTAATATATGAAACTTGCACATATCATATAAAAATACTAAGGAGCAGAAGAAATGTTAATACAATGAATTGGGAAATGAGGCAATAAATTATCAATACTAAAATAAAATAAAAATTGAAGAGTATTTGTATGCCTTTCAATAATGAAACTTTGGAACTAAGAAAAATTGCATATATATATGTAAAGCAACATAATAGTGCTTAAGAAGAGAAAAGAGATGGAAGACAAGGCTAAAATGAAAAATATGACTAATAATGAAAGAAAGTACCTTGATGTTGAGGTATATGAGTTGAATGTTTGTTGGGAAATCTTTGGTGCAACAGAGAAATACAAGTCCCAAGAAGAAAATAGAGGTGGTAAACTCCATTGATGTATGAATAGTATTCACATACACAATATACTTAAAATTACAAATAAATTGTACAATTATACATAAAGAAGGTAATTAAACAACTTAACTTTATAATTGAAGGTTATATGAATAAATACTGAAAACCATTTGATATGGGAGTTATAAGGATTAACCATGAGGCATTTAGAATCCTAAAAGGCCATGAAATCAAAATATATCAATAATTACCAATAATGTTTAAATTTGTAAATAAATTGGCACTATACTGAAATTTTAAAATGACCAATCATTACCTTTTTATCTATTTGATTTCATATATCACTCATGTTGATATCACAATTTTAAATAATAATTTCTATGTCACAAATTAATCACAATCAATTTAAATTTAAACATAAAGAATCAAAATCATATAGCCTTGAGAGCTTACAATTATTTCTTTTGGCTATACAAGTTGATCATTTTTCTCCGTAACTTATTGCTTTAAGCATCATAACTATTTTTGATATTTTTCACAATATTTCATGGTCTTTTTGGCTTCACAGCCATTTTGATATTTATTTTCAATAAATTAGTACATATTAGTCTATATAACTTCTGGTCATATTATACCATTTTTCTATCCATATGACTTTTAGTCATAGTATGATATTTGCTCATAATTTTGATCACCTTAGAAATGTTATTATTTCTACGATTGTAATTCTATAGCTAAGATAAAGTATTCTCAGCTTTCAACTATCAATTCTACAAATGCAATGTGATGATGCTCATTTTCACTCTTACATATTTTCTTTACTTTCAATAGCATCATCAATTTCTCCAAATATTGGTCTTTAGGACCACAGCAAAAATCTTGCAAAGCTATTTTTTTTTTGTTTAGTTTGATATTTGAACCTTTAGCCTTCAGGGCTTTGATATTTGTTGCAATTAAATCATCAAAGTGCCAAAATTTTTCTTGTCAGTTTTGCAATTTAATGAAACCAATAGCGTTCTTTCTCATAAGAGCTAGTACAAAAGTGATGTGACTTCTGGTCATCTAATCACGAAATTAAGAATATTATGGCTTCTGGCCTCTCAATAAAATCATATTAAATAAATTCAAATTCATAATCAAAAATAAATAATAGATAAGCCCATGATCATATAGACCACATTACATGCTCATATATAATACTATTATATATTAATGTAATATAATAAACAAATGAAAATAAAAGATTGACATAATGATATAACAATAATGTATTAATATAAATAAATGAAATGTAAATAAAATAAAAATAAAACAAGATGAAATAAATGACATAAAATAAAGAAACAAACAATAATATATAACATAAAATGTAAATAAAATAAAGAAATATAAATGTTAAATAAGTGTAATAAAATGAAACAACATAATATAATAACATAAAATGTAAAGAATATTAGAATATAAAACAAATAAATATAAATTTTGCATAATAAGAGATTAATGGAAAACGATAAATAAAAGTTAAAAGAAAGAAAACTTGCGGAGGATAATATAATCTCAAATCTTAGACATGAAACCCGATGTATAAAACAATCGGTAAAAGAGTCTATTTAATTCCATGTAATGGCTTAGATTATCCTAGATATATGTAAAAGATAACAACATGATGGATAAAAATAGATAGCGTAAAAGAAAAATAATAAAAATAATATAGAACAATAGATTGATAATGTAGACTAGAAAGATAAAATAACATAGAGAATAAACAATATAAAACAAAGTATGTAAATGAGAAAGTTAGAGAGTAGAAGAGATAGAAAACTAGACCATAGGTCTTCTGAGCAAAGTCGTGCTGATAACGTGTTATGAAAATCGGGAAAATATAAGGGATGAGGGAAGAGGGAGATGAAGAAGATGAGAGAAAGTTGGAGAGAAAGTAAGGAGGAGTTCTTATTCACTTCATTGTTGTTGGTACCAATACATTATACATGACCTCTATTTATAGGCATCTAACCATTGAATTCTATACATATAGTTACAAAGAAATAAAGATGAGCATAATTGTATTAATCATAAGAAACTCCCAAAAGCCATTCATTGGGGAAGTTATAAGGTTATAGCATTGAACACATGGAATTCTAAGAGTGAGAGGTTATGAAGTGAAGGGCATATGAAAGGCTAAGAGTTAGATAGTTTATGGACATCCACATTATATAATATTCACAACAGGTTAAAAGTTTTTAATTAATTTTTTGTATTCTTTTATCTTACATCCTCTCTTTATCAAAATTTTGTAACCCCACTTCTCCAATTTTCTTAATTCCAACTTATACAAATTTTTCCTCCTTTATCTTCCAGTCCAAATCCCTCATACCAAACAAACCCTAAAACTTAAAAGACTTCAGCTGGCACTGCCTTGCACCGGCTTGCACCATCCTCATCCTCATTATGGCTAGCCACGTATATATGACGTTCGCATTGAACCTACATTATCCTCATTCTTTCTTGGGGAAGAAACTTTTCCTTTTTTAAAATATTTTATATATACTTTCATATATATATATATATATATATTGATATTATTACCCGTTGTTCGGTTATATTAGTATTCATACAATTATTATATTTTAGATAATATGTCTTTTGTCATAACTCTCATCATACTCATTAAACATTTCACAATGGTTTTGAACTCACAACAATCACTCCTATAGATTTGGGCATTTATAATACATAATACATAATGGTTACAATTAATAAACATGATGTATGTCGAGGCAGAGTTCGCGCAAAGATATATAACGCTTAAATATAATGGTTAATTATGCGCATCGTTATGAATTACGAGGTGGAATTTGTGAAAACACAAATGTAACAATTGTAGCTAACAACCGTAGTTTATTTAGTAACAAAAATGATGGTTCTTAAGAAACAACTGTCATGTAACATTTACAAACGATTCATCTTCCCAACACTTATATCCGCAAAGACAAAACATAACGGTCTTCAGAAAACAACTGTCATCTAACTCTTTCATAACCCTTCATAACATTCAAACTTGTAATGTCATAACTCATCATGACCCTTCATAATCTCGTTAGACCTTTATAAGTCATAAGCCATAAATAATCCTTCGCAATCTATTATATCTCTATTTAAACTCAACTATTCCTTGTGATTCTTACTACTTTTCTTTATTAGTCTCCTCCTTCCTTCTTTCATCATGTAAGATCCCAAGGAACTCCTTCGTCACCGCCGCCCCCAAGTCCACCACCTCCTCCTCCTTAAGGCTTGTTGGTGGCAATAAATGGCTTAAGTATTGAGGATCCTAACCATGTCGCCGCCTCCGTCTTAGCCAGCGCCTCTACCCTTTTAGCCAATCCATCTATTTAGCCGAATGACAAGATGACACAAGAGTAAATAGCACTGGGAAAAGGACTTGTTGTCATGAAGGAGGTTCAAAAAACAAATTAATAGAGAGGGAAGGAAATTTACTGTAGATGGAATGAGAAAGGTCAAATTTTTGAAATCTGACCATCGTCATGTTCATCCTCTTCTTCCTCATCCTCATTCTCATCATCAGAGGAGGGAGATGAAGTTAAAAATGAATAGTTCATGGTTATTAATTAAGAGCCGTAAAGTATTTTTGCCAACATACTTAACGATTCTAAATAATATTGTGGTTAATTATGCAATTAACAATGGACACTAATGAATTAAAAATATTGTCAAATACTTAACGGTTATTAAGAATTAATCATCACTATTTATAAAATATAATGATCTTAAATACTAAAAGATGCAATGGCTCGATAATCCACGAAACCTTATCTAGATAAATGTCCGAAAACTGAATTCCACTTCTCTGCTTCCATTTCAAATTTTTAAAGCTAACTTTTTATTCAACAAAACATCATGGACAAATGCAAGAGAACTTCTGATTCATCATCTGGAAAAAAACAGAAAGATGAACTCCCTCCACCAACAAGCATTGAAGGTCTCATCCATGAAACTATGAGATCCATCATATGGTCCAGGTTTACTTGCGAGAACAAGAACGCATGGACCAAACCTTGAAGGAACTTACCTCTCTTGTTCACTCTTCGAATAAGAAGGTGGACAAGTTACTGGAGAATGAAGAATTTAGTGATGCATCCTATTCTTAAAATATCTCCGTAACTTTTTATTTTTAGTTAGTTTATTTACTTTGTCTTTTTTTGTTGTAAAATGGTAGTTGCATAATCAATCACCAAAATTTAAAAAAAAACAAAGATATATACATCACGGTTATTAAGTAACAACCGTTACTTATAAGAATACCATGCAAATACATAGTGGTTTTACTTTGTAGCCGTCACATATTGTCTGACGATTCTTATGGTAAAACCCTCATGAAACGTTAGATGAGCATACAAACGATTTGTCTTACAACTTCATATCAGAAAAATAACATAACAGTTTCTCTTAAATAATAGTCAACTAAACGGTCCAACCATTTCCCCTTTCCCACGCTTATGATGAGAATACTCTGTGCTTCTTTATTCTTCAATGATCAACACGAGAAACAAAGTACCCTTTCCCTGCCCACCACTACGAGCAACTGCTTTGATTCAAGTTCCAACATGTGCAGTGATTGTCCGAACCCATCACTTCCAATATATATAAACTCTCAATTTCCTTATGCTTATCATCCTTCTATGTTCTTTCAATCACCAAGATAAAACGTCATGCTGAAGACTTGCTAGAAAATCCATGGTGTCATCCTCCTCCTCTACCTCCTTCCCCTCCTCTTCAACTACCACCACCTCCTTCTCCCCCTTCTCCTTCTCCACAACCTCTACCTCCACTTCCGCCTTCGCCTTAAATGGAGGCAATGATACAGCATACAGAACGCATTGACCATGCAATGAGGAGGCTGGTAGGATATTTGTCGAGTATGAATGGGCAGGCCAATCTTATTCTTGATGAGTATGGGATTGGCTACCACGATCCTGATATACTTCCAGATGATTCAGGCAACTCCTCTGGTAGCGAGTAGTGTAATGATGTGTGGTTTGCTGGGAATTATGGAACTTTTGATTCAATTAAATTGAATGAAACAAAAGTCCCTAAATTTGCAACTGTCACCAGAATGTGATATTTTTTTGTTTTATTTTTTTATAAAATATAAAAATGTAATTATCTAGACACTAGCTGCTCAAAAAAAATAAAAAAAATAACATACCTCACGATTATTAACTAATAACCGTGATATATGCATGTGTTAAAGCAATAACATAACTCAGGAGTATTAGCAAAGAATCGTAATAATAAATAGCAATTTTATCGATACAACCATTATGTAAAGTCTTAAATATGACAACCCAAAAAACCCTTCCTTTCCTCTTTTATTGAAGCGTATAAAACAAAACACACTTGACACTTAGTTTGTTCAAATGAAAACCTCCAACATTGTAACCCTAGCACTCCTCTTGTCTTTTATAGCCATCAAGAATCATTTTCAGTCGAGCCCCTCCATAAAAAGCCTTCGCCTTATTTCTCAACGATAATCACACTAGTCAATACCTTTACACTTATCTCAACGACTACTGAGTAAGTTTCTTTTGCTTGTCCTAACTCGCGTGTTCGTCATTCTTGAGCCCCTTTGGTACTTTATTCTCCTTGTTCGATTGAGGCACCTTTGTAAAGTTACGATGCAATAAAGCATTCAAGGTGGCATTAACTTGATTTTGTGAAGTTATGTTTTTTTGTAAAACCTATTATTGCTCTAATTGAAGGTTCATTTCCTGTTATAGGAAGTTGTCAACCCGTTTCTTTGACCAAGGTTCCCACTTTATTGACCTTTTTTGAAGTAATTTTTGGAGATATGATCCCTAAGGAAAATACATCTCCTTTTTAGGAAGCATCCATATCTCTGAAAGTTACTTCAAAAAGTTCAATAGTTGTGATGAATAAACTAGTTCATATGTACTGATGAGAGTCATACATGAACAAGCTATGTGAATAAACTAGTTCAAATATACCGAGAGTCATACACAAACAAGTTCTGTGAATAAAATAGTTCAAGTGACATTGAATTTATTGTTATGAGTTATTTTTTTTCTTTTGGAAATCTCATATTGCTCTGACTGAAGGTTCTTCTCTTGCATTTCTATTGAGCAAGTGGCACTAAGTTAAAAGTTTTGAAATTCAACATTGTAATCACTCATAGACTCTTCAATGTGAGAGTTTCTGAGCTATTTGATCTTGTCTCTATATATATAATAGAGTAGTGCTTCTAATATCGGATAACCAAGCAATTTAGATGGATCAAGATTTTCTAGGCTTTATGGCTAGAATCAATCACACTCCTGATGTAAGTGTTCCCCTATACCTTGTGTCTCTTCAACAATTAAGCTTGAAAAGTAAAGGAAGATGGGAAAAAACAAAGTATCCTATCAAAAAAGGATGCAAGGGTTATGCAAACCCTTGAACTCAAGGGATTGCATACCCCTCCACCCTTTTTGATAGGGGTACATGTTTTTTCCCAGAGTCTTTTACTTTTTAGGGGTTAATTCCTGTGAAGAGACACAATTATATATAGGTCACCAGTTATATTATCACTTATATATGTCAACAGTTGCCATTGATTCTCCCCACAAAGCCTGAAATGTCTTGATCTATGCCAAATTGCATAGCCACACAGTGTTGGAGGTACTGTTGTTCTATTATATATATATATATATAAAGGAGGTCAACTAGCTCAAAAACTCTTGAAAAGTCTTCTATCCATACATCACGGTTATTATATAAAAACCACCATGTATTATAAATGTTCTTAGTTCTTTTTTATAAACTGTTATTTATGTACTTATTTCATGACGGTTGTCTACATAAGACTATTATTAAGTTTATTAAAAGTCACGATTCTTATATACAAATTGTTATGTATGTTACTGAATAAAAAATTGTTGTAAAATGATACTTGTAAAATGAGACCGTTATGTATCATGCAAACATTACCATATATTATCACGGTTGTTTACATATGTCGTTTAATTATTATCAGATAGGGTGAGAAAAAACTTGGTGGTCTAGTCCAATCTGGTCTGATCCAAGCAGACCCTATTTAGTCTGGTCTAGTCCAAATAAGCAATATAATGAAATCAGACCATATTGGACCAAACTGATTGGTCGAGTTGGACCGAGTTCCAGATCAGGGGACCAGACCACCTGGACTAATCCAATCTGGTCCAAGTCAATTTCTTAAAAAATATTTTTATAATTTAGATGTTATTTTTTATTTTTTATTTAATGTTGTTAGAGTTTTTTTAAGGATTTATAATTAATTTTTATTTTTTTATGATGATTTTATATGAGTATAGGTATTTTTATTATCTTAATTATATTTATCATGTTTAAATCTTTTTTCTCAACATATTTTTTTTATTGTTGTTGAATGTTGTTGGATATTCTTATAGATTTATGATGTTTTAATTTTTTGTGACACATTTTAATTATTATAGGTATTGTTGTAGTCCTAATTGTGTTTAATAGGTTCAAATTTTGCCTTCCAAAGAGAAAAAAATATTAAATTTAGGTCATGGGGTCTAGGTAGTCCACCAGACCCGGTTTGGTCCAACCCAGCTTCAGGTTGGTGCTGGACCAGATTAGACCACGAGCTACCTTGTGCAACATAGGATCCTCTCCAGATTATACCTCAGGTTGATGTTAAACCCGGTCCAGTCCAATCTATGCTTATTCCTATTATCACAATAAAGGGTAGATTATGACATTACCAAACCTCAATACATAACGGGTGTTATAGTATAACTATTACAATAGGTCTAGAATAAATAATTATTTAGAACTATAATGTATCTACACTGAGCTTTTATAGCTCCTACATATATGACGGTTCGAAATCATGATATATGGTAATTAATAACTGTTGTATATCGTGATTTCTATAGTCGTGTGCTTGTTGCAAAAATTTTAAGAGATGTGTTTGGTGTGAGTTACAATGCCCTCACAATTTATCGCATTCAGAACATAATAACGTAAAAGTGACATTCCACACTAAGAAATATTATCTCCGGTCCTAAATATAAAACTTAATTAACTTTTTTTGGAGAAATTAATTAAAGAAGCTAAATAAATTATTTAATTATATATGTTGTATATGATTAAATTATGTATCAGTTTATAAGTCAAATAAATTACTTTGGAGAAAAAAAATAAATATAAATATTTCAAAGTAATTTAATTGATATTTTTTAAGAGAAAAAGACATATAAATACCATGTCAACTTCCAAAACCCATAAAAGTCTCTTAACACATGCAAAGAACAAAGTGGAAATGAGGTATGAATCTGGGTTTTTTATATTTGGATGAAAAGACCAAAAAGCCCCCATTGCTCAATTCTTTTACACATATTATGAGTACTTATTGATTTTGTCAAAATCATTACGGATTTTGTCAAAAAAATTACTCTTTTAGTTAATCTTATTACTTAATTGGTCACAATTCAAAACTCTTTGTCAATCATTTTATATATTTTGTCAGTACTTATTGATTTTGTCAAAACCATTGCAGATTTTGTCAAAACTACTATTCATTTCGTCAATCCCATATTTATTAATTTTGTCAAAATTATTACGCTTTTTGTCAAAATTATTACTCTTTTAGTTAATATCATTACTTAATTGGTCATAATCCAAAAGTCTTTGTGAATCATTTTTCACATTTTGACACTACTGATTGATTTTGTCAAATCATTACGGATTTCGTCAACACCACAATTCATTTTGTCAATCGCATTACTCTATTGATCACGACCCAAAACTCTTTATCAATCCTTTTATACATATTGTCAGTATTTATTAATTTTGTCAAAACCATTACGGATTTTTTCAAAATCATTATTCTTTTAGTCAATCATGTAAGAAGCAATTCAATTTCAAAATAATAAGATTTGCTACAACCAGAGAGAAAGGGAAGACGTTGAGAATAGAGAGGGAGAAGGGATGAGAGTTTACCATTGTTTTAGATCTAAAAACAAGAAATCGAATTATAGAATTAGTGCTTAAGAGATATGGAAATAGGAATAGCACAGCCACACTGATGATTTTGCAAATAAGGAAATTGCTTGAGCATAATTGGGAGGTTCTTATACAGCATATCCCAAGAGAAAGAAACAAAGTAGTAGACATACAACTAGCTAAGGAGGGATTAAACCAATCCAAGATGAGTGGATTAAACCAAAAATCACACGAAGTCAATATAATTAAAAAGCACTAAAACAGGCAAAGCCTTTTATTCTTACGACTAAAAACACAAAGCACTAAAGAACAACTACTAATCTTCAACTTCTTCATCTTTCCAGCATTTCAGAGTTGATCTAGGTAAGCCATATTCAGCGATCTTGATGAACTTTCAGTAGACAACAGAACCACCCATTGCAAGCTCCTCAAAGCTTCCTTCTTTACAACTGTAGCCCTTCAAATCCAGCATATAGATCAGACTTTAAACTTGTGCTGGAAGCTAGATCAGACTTCAAACTTACGACTGAAGCTAGATTCAAACTTGTGAGGAAAGCTCCATAGAAGGGGAAAGCAGGGAAGGGGATGTTGAACTCTTGCTTCTGCTTCTGCTAGTAGAAGGAAATGGGGAGGGGGAGAGAGAGGAGACAGAAGAAAGTGAGAAATAGAAAGAAGAGAGATGAAAAAACACTAGTATTTAAAAAAACGAGAGAAAGTTAGAGAGAGAGGCTCTGGTGTGTGTGAGATTTTCCATGGAAACCTGTGATCCTAACCTTCGTACACGCCCTCCTGATCGTTCATTAAATGAGAAGGATGGGAGTTATACGAACCAGGTTGAGACTCCTAGTATGAATAATGGTACAGATAAGAGGAACCTAATGGTTGAGAAAAGGGCAAGAGAGACTATGCATGAAGGTAAACAGCTGAAAAAAGATGGAAACTTCACAGGAGAAGTCAGTCTAAAACCAAGACATGAAGTAGGAGAGGAAGAAGTGTCAATACCTACAGGCCCTACCATGTCATATCAGGAGGCCCTCAAATCGAGTACAACAAGGAGAGGGGCATCCGGTAAGGGGGACGAAAAAGAACAGTAGGATGGAAACCTTCTATTCACTTATGGTAGTATGTTACAGGAGAGGGTGACGGTTATTGATACAGAGAAGGGCCCAAGTATACAATTTTCAGTAAAAGAAAGAAAGAGATTGGCTGAATATTGGGATCAATCATTAATAATTAAGTTGCTGGGGGGGAGCTCTAGGCTTCATGCCAAGGCGGAAAATAATTCAAGTAATGTGGGGGAGAGCGGGTAATGTGGAACTGTCAATGATAGGAAATGGGCATATGATAGCCTCATTCAAAAGCATAGAAGATTATTGTTTTGCACTAGAGGGAGGGCCATGGATGATTCAACAGCACTATCTAACAGTGCAAACATAGAAAAAGAACTTTAATCCCTAGAATGAACTCATAAAAAAAGTAGCCATATGGGTGAGATTGCCAGGCTTATCGGGAGATTATTATGATAAGAAGTTCTTTTATCATCTGGGAAACAAAATTGGAAAAGCCATCAGATCGACAATATGACATTGACAAGGGCCAAGACGATGTATGCAAGGATGTGCATGGAAGTGGATTTAAACAAGCCACTAATGCCGGTGTATGTGGTAGACGACAACAATTTAAAGATCGAATATAAGGGGCTTCATCTAATCTACTTCCATTATGGAAAATATGGATACTCAATAGAACATTTTCCTTTAAAAAGGACATCCAAAAGTAACCAGAATGGAGTTGAAAGCGGAAAAAAGACCCTGGAGCAACAAGCTAGAGCATATTAAAGAACCAGGGGAGTTCGTCGGAAACCTTGTATGGGGCATAGATAGTGGTACAAGATACATGGAGGAGCCGGCAAATTACCAGTAAAGGAAAGAAAGAAGCAGAAGGAAAGGACAGGATCTATAATATGAATTCAAAAATAGGAAAAGCCTCTAGGTTCACAGTACTAGAGGAGGAAGAGCATAATCACATGGAGAGAGAGGAAGGAAGCAAGGAGAGGATCCCATTATAGAATATCTCCAACTTGGAGAAAGAAAAGATCAAGAATGGAGGCGTGTTAGAGACTACTAGGAATAATAGAAATAAGGAGCAAAGTAAAGGGGGTTGAAAGGATAAAACGATAGAGTGTTAATTAGGAGAGGGGAAGAAGGAAAAAAGCAAGGAGGAAGTCAATATGGGAGACCTAGGGAGGCGAGAAAGAAATAAAATCGGATTAAAGCAACAACAGAGATGCGTAGAGGAAGAGAAGTAACAGTTGGAGAAAAAAAGTGGAAGTTGACAAAACAGTTAAAGTGGGCCTAGAAAAAAGTAATGTGGGTGGAAAAGAGATGGCCATGAGCCAGGTGAGAATAGAGTCGAAAAAAATAGAAGTAGAGAAAACAAAAGTAGGCTTAGGAAAAGAGGGACAATCATAAGGTGATGGGCCAATAGAAGAAGATGGCACCATGGATCAAAACATGGAGAAAAAACTAGAAAATGAAGGAAAAAACAGAAAGCAGTAAATCGAAGAGGACGTTATGGAGATACACAAGGAACAGATTTCTATAGCAACAGAAATACCATAAATGGAGGAACAAGAACCGCCATACCCACATGTATCCAACTAGATGGGCTCAAGCGAAGTGGAGATATTCCTAGATGCGAAAGAAGAAGAAGAAAAAGAGGAGCCAGAGGAGAGACTTGAACATAGAAGAAGTATCGTATTGGTAAGAGGGCTGATGCGAAGCTCTCAGTAAGTTGGAATTCCTTATTGTTGGTTATTAATGATATTAGTCTGGAATGCTAGAGGGGCTACCGGAAGAGCATTCGGTAATGCCATAAAGAACCAAAAAAAGAACTTGCAACCAAAAGTTGTAGTACTTGTAGAACCAAGATGTAGTGGTGAGGTAGCTCAGAAGGCAATCAGAAGAATGGGGTTTGCATACTATAAAATGGTGGAAGCGAGAGGGATGTCTGGAGGGATATGGATTCTCTGGGATAATGAGAGTATTAAAATTTAAGTACTGGAATCAACAAAGCAGTTCCTACACTGTGCAGTAGAGGGGATAGGATAAGGAAAGCGGCTGTTCACAACAATCAACGCTAGTCCTCCAGAAAAAGAAAGAAAAGAGATGTGGAAAGCACTTGAGGGCATTTCATGTCAAGTGGTTGGCCCATGGCTTATGGCTGGAGACTTTAATGATATCATGGATGCGACATAACAGAGGGGATGAAAAATAATGCAGGTACGTAAATGGCAAAAATTCTCTGACCAAATAGATAGATGCCAATTAATTGACTTAGGATCTGAAGGTTTCAAATATACATGGAGAGGACCCATTACTCAAACAAGCAGGAGACTTTATAAGAGATTGGATAGAGTACTTTGTAATATTGCTTAGAGGAATCAATTTGGGGAGGCCTTTGTAAGGGTGGGGCCAAGGACCCAATCAGATCATCATCCACCGCTTATTTTCTTAGAAGCTCGAAGAGGTAACAAACAGGAAAGGCCCTTTAGATTCGAAGCTGCATGGCTTTTGCATAAAGAGTTCAGCAGCTTGCTTAAAGGAAACTAGGATGGAAATAAGAATATCAATAAAGAATTATCAGACCTGGAAAATAAACTCAAAAATTGGAACTACAAGTCATTTGGACATCTAGCCAAGCGGAAAAAAGAGATGATGAGGCGAATAGCAGGAATACAAAAAAGACTTTAAGAAGGACCTAGTCAATAGCTGGAACTAAGGGAGATGCAATTAAATATGGAATTGGCCGAAATCCTGAATCAGGAAGAAGTCCTTTGGTTCCAAAAAGCAAGGACTAAATGGTTGGTAGATGGGGATAGAAACACTTCTTACTACCACACCAAAACAAAAATTAGAAGAAGAAAGAACAGAATCACCATGCTGAGGAATGAGGAGAATGAGTGGATAGAAGTAAAAGAAGAAGTGGGAGAATTGGTTAATAATTTCTTTCAAGAGCTGCTTAGCGAAGAAATCAAAAAGCGAAGCTAGATTACTATATCTCACTTATGGCCAAATCTCAGTCCTACAAATTGGGATGCAGTAAAGGGTGATATATCTTGAGAAGAAATAAAGGAAGCCATGTTTGCCATTGGAAGCATGAAGACACCTAGAGAGGATGGCTTTCCTGCTATCTTCTTTCAACAAAAATAGGAAATAGTAGAACAAAGTGTGCACTCAACCATTGAGAGGTTATGGCATAATCCAGAATTGATCAATAAAGTTAATCAACTTCTAAGCACACTCATCCCAAAAGTAGACAAGCCAGAGAAAGTGAATCAACTTAGGCCTATTTCATTGTGTAATGTGATCTATAAGTGTCTATCTTGGTGAAAAGAATGAAGAGAATAATGTCCCGACTAGTTTCGCTATTTCAAGTTAGTTTTGTACTAGGGCGGAATATACAAGATAACATTATCATTGTGAATGAGATAATACACTCCATGAGAAAGAAGAAAGGGAGGAAAGGTTTTATGGCAATCAAAATCAATCTGGAAAAAGCATATGATCGTATCAGATGGGATTATATAAAAAAGGTGCTTCAGGAAATCCAGTACCTCCCATAAATGATTGCAAGAATGATTGGATGTGTTTCTACAACATCTACTAGAATTCTTTAGCATGGTGAAAAACTTGGCCAATTTTTTCCATCTAGAGGATTACGACAAGGGGATCCCTTATCTCCGTACCTGTTTGTATTGGGCATGGAAAAACTCACACATATTATCCTAGATAGAGTGAAAGAGAGAAAATGGAGAGGCATGAGAGTAGGCCGTTCTGGCCCCACATAACCCATATGATGTTTGCCGATGATCTTGTTCTTTTTGCAGAGGTAGATATTCCACATATTGAATTAATTTTGAATTGTTTATAGGAATTTAGAGAGATGTCTAGGCATAAAGTGAGTAAGGAAAAAACTCAAATTTTCTTCTCACCCAATATGCCGCTACAGCATAGGAGAGAGATTTGCAAACTCAGCCAATTTAAACAGGTAGAGGAGCTAGGGAGATATCTCAATGCAAATATTGCCTTCCCTAGGAAAAGGAAAAAAGATACAATGTAGTAGTGAACAAAGTGAAGAAGTGGCTTAACGGCTAGAAAGCAGCGAGCCTATCTCTAGCAGGACGAATCACGTTAGTCAAGTCGATAACTAGCACGATTCCGCTATTTCACATGCAACACAAAAGAATACCTTTAAGAGTAGGGGAGAGTATAGAAAGAGCACAGAGAAGATTTATTTAGGGAGAGCAAGGGGAGACTAGAAAATGGCACCCAGTATTATGTAAAACAATATGCAATGAACAAGGAGAAGGTGGAATGGGACATAAATCATTCAATTGTATAAATGAAGCCTTCCTCTTAAAATTGCTTTGGAGGGTGCACGGAACATAATGCATTATGGGTAAGTGTCTTACAAGGAAAATATGGATGTGGACTAGGTAGGGGAGAAGAGATGCAGGTTAAAGCAAGGGATTTAAATCTCTAGAAAGGAATTTGTAGGATGGGGGAGCAGTTTTGAGAAAATACCAAGATGGAGGTACGAAATGGAAATGAGACAAGGGTATGGTTTGACAAGTGGGTGGAAGGATGTGAGGCCCTCATTTCAAACATCCTAGAAGACGCTGTGATTCAGAAAGAAATGCGAGTAAAGGAATTAATTTAAGATTAGAATAGGTGGAACTTACAACAATTGGTATGGCTGTTACCAGACAATGTGATACAAGCAATAACAAACCTTCCTATACCAAATGGGGAAAATGACGAAGATACTTTGGTATGGCAGCTCACTGGAGATGGAAGATTTTCTACAGCAAGTGCATATCAAATGCTAAAAGGAAATAGTGGAGTAACTACAAGCCCAGTATGGAAACATATCTGGAAGTTAAAGATACCAAAGCGGGTTAGAGTATTCCTATGGCAAGCAAATCACGAACGGCTACCTACCAGCTCAATAACAGCAAAATGGAGGACAGATGAGCTGAGATGCAGAAAGTAGAGGTGGTAATATAGGTTGGGACCATGGGTCGAGCCCGCCCAACCCGATAAAATGGGTAGTTTAGGTTCTACAAAACTAGGACCATATTGATGCGGTCCTTTTGGGCCTAAACCCATATGGTCTCAACCCGTGACGAGTTGGACCACCGGGTTGGTAGGTTGGCCCACATTTTTTTAAAAAAAACCAAGAGGGAAGAGCCATTAACCAAGGCCCAACCCCCAACAGTCCAAGATCGTCACTCTAGAGTGTAGCGCAGTACTCCCACTCCTCAGTCCTTGCTCCTCAGCCTAGTCAACTCTCTTTTATTTTTGCTTGAAATAGTCTCTCACTCCCTATCTCTCTCACGGCTCACACTCTCAGTTTTAGAAATTAGTCTCAACTCTCTTTAATTTGCAATGTATTTTTAAATTTTGTTATGTTTAGGTGTGTAGAAAAACAATCTTATTGTATAAAAAAACAATCTTAGTATATTATTTAAAAAATTTGAAAAAAAAAATATGGGTTGGCCAGCCCAACCGGCCAACTCAGTGGTTATGGGTTAGCCAACCCATATTGATGCGGTCCTTTTGGGCCCAAACCATATGGTCCCAACCCGTGGCGGGTTACCCCGAACCCACCGGGCCGGACCATATTACCACCTCTAGCAGAAGGTTTGGAGATGATAGAGAGGAACAAATCCATGCACTACGTGACTGCCCCCAATCCAAACAGATGTGGATTAAGCTGGTACCGCAACATAAGAGAGAAATATTCTATGAGCGAGAAGGAACATAATGGTTTGAATTTAACATAATAACCAGAGGAAGCTCAGAAAAGGACCTTTTATAGCCTGAAATCTTCGCTATTGGGTGTTGGTTTAACTGGAAATGGCGGAATAAAGAACTACATGAGGCAGATTACCAAAGGTCGGTGAACCCAGAGAAGTATGTGACAAGGCTCCTGCAAAACTATAAGAGTAAGTGGACAGGAGGAATGAATCTTCTCAAGAGACAGGAAACGAGGTTAGCAAAATGGCAAAATTCACCAGCAAGATGGTGCAAACTAAACGTGGATGGCATGACGGTGCAACAAGAATACCCTAGCTGTGGAGAAGTAATCAGAGGAGATTGTGGGGAGTGGCTTGGAGAATTCTCACAAAAGTTAACAAAATGTTCAGGTCAAGCAACAGAAGCCTGGGTGATCTGTGAAGGGATGCAGATATGTTGGGAAATGGGCTTTTGTAAAGTGGAGGTAGAATGTGATGCAGAGATGGTGGTGGAAGCCTTAAACAGAGGAAAGAGTATCGTGGGAGGCTTCCTGCCTTCTAATATAATTCTAGGAATGTTACAGTGAGACTAGCAAATCTCCATCAAGCATATATACCGTGAAAGTAACAAATGTGCAGATATAATGGCAAAATTATGCGCGATAATAGGTGAAGATCGAAGGTTTTGGAATGAACCGCTAGAGGAAATCAGAGAAGCACTAACGCTGATATAGTAGGAATTTTATACCCGCGTGGGGTCCTTGTGTAATTCTGGGGCTTGACCCTTCTGTCACCCAAAAAAAACAAGAAGAGAGATGAGGAAATTTAAGTCTTTTTACTTAAATTTCGATATTCCAAATTCTTACTAGATGATCTCTATCTTTTGCAAGCGTTAATAAATGTTTATTAGCTTTGGAAAGTTATATAGTATTTTTTTTTTTAAGAACCACACATTTTAGAAATTAAAAAAAAAAAAACTCTAATGAAGCTCTAACATTTGAAGATTATAAAGGGGAAAATCCCAAAAAAATACCACTTGAACTTCAAAATCTTAAATTGATTTTGTTAACTATAAGAGTAATGAGATTGATAACTCAAATTCTTATCAAATCACAGATTTAAGATTTTGAAGTTCAAATAGTATTTTCTTAAAATTTTCTCTCATAAAAATGATCCTTCTAAAGAAAAAATTCTTTATTTCTCACCAATGACTTTTATTTTCCTTTAAAATTTTTGTTATCAAATTTGCTTAAAATTATTACAATATTCTGAAATGTCATTTTCTCTTTCATATTTCATCAGTGTACTATGACCCCCAATGGCAATTTTAACCATCTGATATTTTTAATATTAGTAGCATTGGCGCCTTTGTTTGTAGATAAGATATTAGTCGACAGTATGATTTGAATCCCATGTAGGGCCTATTTTTGTCGGCACAGCCCAAGCATAATATTTTTAAGTAAAAATAAATATATTATATAGACATTTATATAGTTTTCATATACACACAATTTGTTTGGCCAACCATTTTTTTAATCCATTTGATAGGTTTCTATATGTATATATATATATATATATATATATTTTTTAATTTGGTACCTGCATGTGTTTTTTTTCTCTTAATTAAATCACTAATTTTACTTTGTTAACATCATCAACTCCGGAAACATTGCTTAGTTAGCACTGTTAGCCCTTATACAAGAGTTAACAATACTAATAAAGTAAAATTAAAGTATTAAATTAAAAATTGAAGAAAAATACAAATAGCTACATATGGATTTTCCCCTTTTTTATGCTGCCATGACAAACGTGTAATTCAATGAGATTGAAGGGCATTCATAAAATTTCAGATGATTGATGCACCAACATGAAGTTGAATGTGGACTTTTTTTTTTTATTTGATTAAGGTTATAATTCCTTTTAAAGATTAGAGTGTAAAGGATTTTTGTCTTTTAAAATAAATACTTTTTTAAAAATTTGAATTTGTATTTTCCTTCTTAAAAAAATGAGGTCACTTATCACATCAACCAGTGGATTATTGGTAATATTGGATTTTTTATACCTTTATTTTCCCACTTTATATAAATTTTTTAAATTAATTCTTCAATTTTGTAAAATATTTTTCAGCCTTCTAATTCTTATAATTATTTACCAAATAGTGTTATTTTAAGAAATATTATATTTAATATATCAGCATTTAAGAGTATATTGCCAACGCTTAAAATTTTAATATTAATATATTTTTACATGGTTAAAAAATATTAATATTTTTTGTAAGCCTAAAATCTTCAATTTCTCACCGGTTTGACCCCGATTTGACTATTAACCCTTAACCTAGTACCCCAACCGGTTCAATACCCGATCCAGGTTCATGAACCTTGCATTTTATTCCTATAATTCTAATACCGTTAATGTTGGCACAACAAACTCAAGTGATGACGGTGTAAACTTAAGTGATAACTATATAATTAAATGTTATTAATCTTAAATTTAAAATATGTGTAAATTAAAAAATACTTAAAATTCTAATGAAGTAGTAAGCATCAAAACCTCGGTTGTATTAAAAAAATTTTAATTTAATAATCTAGATATATTAGTTTAATAATCTAAACATCAAAACCTCAATTTCATTTATAGTGATTTGTCAAATTATTTTAGTATAATAATATAAATATATTATATTAAAAAGTTAAAACTCAAATATGTTTTTGTCAGCCATTCAGTCATTTGCTATATCAGTATGTTTTTTTTATTAACGATATTAATGATATTAAAAGTATAAAACTAAAAATATACTTTATAAAATTAATCACCTAAAATATACTTCTAATGAAATTCAAGGGATTAAAAGTGGAGTTTATTTTTTGGCCAAACAAAAAAAAGTGGAGTTTATTTTAGCCATAATATAATTACGTGCTTTGTTTTGTTCGGCCATATAATGTTCTTGAAGGCTCTGCTCTCCGATAAAAGTATTTGGGTTCCCTCCTACCTCTGGGCACCTTGCTCATCCGTCTCTCCTCACTTCTCAGCTCTCTTCATTCTTACCTACACCAACTTCCACATCTTCTGTCTGCCTTCCCACCGATTCAACTCAGAGAACCTTCGGAAAATGGGATTCAAGAAGATCAAGGTCGCTAATCCTATCGTCGAAATGGACGGTGAGTTTGGACACGACGCTTCTCCTTCTTCCTCTTACTAATTCGTTTGGTTCCACTCCGATTCTAAAGAATTTTTGAAACCGGTGTCGCTTCATCTGAATTTCTCTTACTTAGATATTTTTCTCCGCGCTTGATATTTTTTGTGGACCAACCTATCTGTTTACGTCAGATCATTTTCATGTTTTTATTTTATTATGGGCCCAGCCTACCGATTCTCTTGGTTTTAATTTTGTTTTTACTTTTTATATGCTCTTTTTCTGCGGAACATATTAACTTATTATTGCTTGCAACTGCGTCATTGATTCATGGGCTTATCCGTCTGCTTTATAATATTTGTTCTGTTCACGTTTTGTAAATTAAGTGTTGGATTGAGTTAAATTATCGTGAAATATTGCTCGGGATGAGTTTGATCTTGTATTTCTTCCTTTATTTTGAAGATCGAATGTATGCTTTGCATAGTGTGAAATCGTCGGTCCGTACTTTGAATTGTGGAGAACGAAATTTAATTATTATATGACATAACGACTGCTGTCAGAAACTGCTGTTTTATCACTTTTATGACATTGAGGGTTTAGAACGCCGCCCTTTTCTCCCCTGCTGACTGAACTGTGAAGTGTGATATTTCTGGAAATCCATGTTCCATTTTTATGGGAAAACTAGAATATGACTAAAGATTTTAGAAAGAGCCGCTTCTATCATCAACTATATATTTATCTTCCAATCCTCATTATGTATGATTCATAGAACCTTCGACTTAGGAGTCTAGCTTAATGAGACGCCAAGGTGCTTCTTGCCCTCATATTGAAAAAGTATGCTTATGGTTGTTGGTTTTCCTGGTGCAAAAGATTTCATATATAATGATCCAGTAAGGTTAAATGTTATATTTATGTACCAAAATCATAGGAGACTGAAAATCTTGGTTTAAATTATATCATTGCCTCAAAGATAGTGAATATGCTTACTTCGTTTAAACAAACTTCACCTTCCATCATGACATGTTTTCTGACCGCTTTTCAGGTGATGAAATGACTCGAGTTATTTGGAAGTCAATCAAGGACAAGGTAATTTCTTATCACCTTTGTTCTTCTTGCATCATTAGAGAACATTTTTTTTTCCATTTAAATTGCTTATGATACAAATTTAATCCTTTTTTATAGCTCATTCTCCCCTTTCTTGAGCTGGACATAAAATATTTTGACCTCGGCCTAACTCATCGTGATGCTACTGATGATAGAGTGACAGTTGAAAGTGCAGAAGCAACTCTGAAGTATGTTCTTGCTTCTTTCCTTTTGGCTTACTTGGAATGCTTTTTCTTTACCAGATTTTCAGATGTGATTCAGAAATTAAGAGTTGAAAGTACCATCTATATTTCTTCGCCTTCTCTTGCCTCCTTCTATACCTATATATGTTTTAAATTATCATTTTTTTTTGCAGTCTCCAATTTGAATTTGGTGTAGCTGAGTTATTATTTTTACACAGTTCTTATATTTGTTTCTGTAATCATTACACTGTTGTATAGGTATAATGTGGCAATTAAGTGTGCAACTATCACTCCAGGTATGGTGGTTGAATCTTATAAAAGGTGTTACATTCATAAGACTCTTTGTACATGCATTTACATTAAATAAGAAACAGAAAATATCATCCTGAGTTTGGGGTAAATCATATTGCTTGGCACATTTTTTATAACTAAATTGCTAGAGCTGCTTTACATTTAACAAAAAAACAGGGTTGCTGCATGTTATGATGTATGAGATAGTAGATGTTGGAAGAACTTATATTTGCGGCATTATAATTTACAGATGAAGGTCGTGTGAAGGAGTTTGGTCTGAAGCAAATGTGGAAGAGTCCTAATGGGACAATTAGGTACATCTTAAATGGTAATTCCATAACTAAGTTTTTCTTCATGAACTATTTACAGTCAAATGTTAAATTATTGATTAGCTTGTTCTTTTTTGTGCATTGGTTCTACAAGTGATAGATGGTTCAAAACATATCCTAGTTTACTATTAATTCTATCTTTGGAAAAATTTTCAGGTACTGTCTTCAGAGAGCCTATCCTTTGCAAAAGTATCCCTCGCCTTGTTCCAGGTACTTATGTTGTATATGTTTTGTCTTTAGTAATTCCTTTAGGGCTTGTTTGGTCTGAGGGGAGGGGAGGGGAGGAAAAGTAGGCAAAGGGAAAAATTTTTTGAGTTGAATTTAAAAAAATTAAAGAAGTGGGGTTAAAATTTTTTAATTAATTTTTCTTACTCTTTTATCTTATATATTCTCTTTATTAAAATTTTATTACCCCACTTCTTCAATCTTTTAAAATTCAACTCATAAAAATTTTCTTTCCCCTCCCTTCCCCTCCAAATCCCTCACACCAAACAGACCCTTAATGGCGTCTAACTGTTTAAACTTTGCAAGGTTGGACAAAGCCAATATGTATTGGAAGGCCTGCTTTTGGTGACCAATATCGGGCCACCGACACAGTAATTAAAGGGGCTGGAAAACTGAAGCTTGTTTTTGGTATAATTTCTACATACTTTGAGATGGTTTGTGGATGTCTCTTACCATTACTCAAGACTTTTCTGTTTTATCGCTTATCAATTCATGCATGTTATGCTATTATTCTTGCAGTACCAGAAGGGCGAGATCAGCAGACTGAATTTGAAGTTTTCAACTTCACTGGTGAAGGAGGTGTTTCATTAGCCATGTATAACACTGATGAGGTTGATTCTGTGGTTTCCATTAATCGTTTGATAGGGGAGAGTTAATGAATTTCTGCTACTTAATGGTCTTTTATCTTTTATATTTGCTTGGCATGCAGTCTATCCGTGCTTTTGCGGAGGCTTCAATGTCAAAAGCTTATGAGAAAAAGTGGCCTCTTTATCTTAGCACAAAGAATACAATTCTTAAGAAGTATGATGGAAGGTATGTGGATAATTCTTTGTTTGTTATTTATTTATTTATTTTCACCATTCTGGCAACAACTTTCCCTGCAGTTCTCCTGTTCAAGACATTTTTTTGGTTTCTTGTTACTTTGTTATTTTGAATTATATTCATTTATTGTAAAGATACAAGGACATTTTTCAAGAAGTTTATGAGGCCAACTGGAAATCAAAGTATGAGGCTGCTGGGATATGGTATGTGAAGTCATACTTGCCTTCGAACTTTTTTGATACATCCTATGATGTTAACTTCAAACTAATGGATGTGAAGGTATGAGCACCGGCTCATTGATGATATGGTTGCTTATGCTCTCAAGAGTGAAGGAGGATATGTATGGGCTTGCAAGACCTATGATGGAGATGTTCAGAGTGATTTTGTAGCTCAAGGTTTCCTTGCTAAAATATCTAATTATCATCATTTTTATTATTTACCTCACCAGTGGAACAATGCTTGTTATTTTTGTTATTGAATCATTTATATTATTTGTTGCCACTTTAGATGCTTGATGATTCTCTCCTTTTATCATTAATGCCTAATACATTTTTTGCTTTCAAGGTTTTGGTTCATTGGGTTTGATGACGTCTGTACTGGTAAGCTCTTATACATACTGTCACGTTAATCTTATTCTCATCTACCATTGCTTAACCAAAGAAAATTTTTGTTTGCCTTTGCTGTAGTGGTGCCTTAAGATTAAGTGTCAAATCAACCATTTTATGTTAAATTATATTCTTGATGATTTGATAATTAAAAGAAGTAGTCTTGTTATTCTAATCATGTCAACTTATATACTTTAGAATAAATAGTGAAGTTCCTGTGGAAATTCTTTATTTACTTCGCACTCAAGTTCATGACATTGTTTATCTGATAGATCTTGGAAGCTGCTTCCTGATGCTAACTGAATTATTGGTTGTGGTTCAGGTGTGCCCTGATGGCAAGACTATAGAAGCCGAAGTAGCCCATGGAACCGTAACTCGTCATTTTAGGGTTCATCAGAAAGGTGGGGAAACCAGCACAAATAGCATAGCATCCATCTTTGCTTGGACAATAGGGCTAGCCCAGAGGTATTTAATTAGGAGTGGAATCTGCAGATTGTGAATATTTTTTATACTCTTTGAAACTGAAGTGGTGCATCTCTTTGTTGACAGGGCGAAGTTGGATAAAAATGCCGAGCTATTGGATTTCACTGAAAAACTGGAGGCAGCTTGTGTTGGAGCAGTAGAATCAGGGAAGATGACCAAAGATTTGGCCCTAATCATTCATGGATCCAAGTGAGTTCCTTGTTGTGACATGACAAATATATATGCTTATGCTTATTTGCATTTCTTGACATTATTATTGACAACGATTGGCTTATTGACTTGATATAACTTTTATGCAAGCAGGGTTTCAAGGGAGCAATATCTGAACACAGAGGGATTCATTGACGCTGTAGCAAACGAGCTGACAGCAAGACTTTCTGCCTAGGCCTCATATTGGTTCCTTTCATCTATGAACGCAGGAAAGTGTAAACAGATTATATATCAATATAAGTTTTATATAAAGGGATTTTCTCCCTCAAGTTTAGTCCTTCTAAAAACAGTAGTCCTTGTAATTTGAAAGGACTAGGGTCAGACTAACATTGTTAACTTTGCACACATGTCACTAACAGCATTCAAGTTGCTTATGTGGCATGTATCTCACTAGACATTTTGTTTAAAGAACCAAAAAAAAACGCCTTCAACCTAGATGTTAGGTGCATTTCTCACACAAGCCAAAACACACGCACGATCACTGAACAAAGCAAAAGAGGAAGGGAGACCCACCTGCACTAGTGAAGTCTAACATGATCGTCGTCGGAGTAGTTGTTGGTTATTGGTGTTAACTACATCATCGTCAGAGGTAACCTATAGTCTTCGGAAGCCGTGGCAAATTTCTTCACTCTGTCGAGGCCCCACCAGCGGCGGTGGCGGCAAAGCTGCTTCTTCAACCTCTATTTCCCCGGATCTAGCTCTCTGATACAGATTCGAATACCGTCACCTTGATAGCCATCTCGTTGCTTGTCTTCCATGGTTACTAGCCATCCCCTTCGATCTCATCCTCTCCCTTCTGCATTGTCTCACCATTGCTTCATCATCATCCTCCACTTTGATTTTTGTTTCGGGTGCTCATGATTTTGCTTCCCTTTCAACTATTTCTTTCCAAGTTTCTCCAGATATTCAACAAAGGTTCACGTTTGGGCTCCAGATTTTCTAGTCTTCTTCTCCATTGGATTTTCGCTTCATCTTCTCCACATCTGCGATTTTTATCCACTGCTCTTTCAATTTGTCGTCTTCTATTGTGATTTTTGCCTAATGTTCACGTTTGGGCTCCAAATCATGCGTGCTGTCTTGTCCAATGATCCACTTCAATTTGTTTTATTTTTTTAAAGTATTCAGCCCATAAAAATTAAAACTTTTTTTCCAACTCAACCCTCTATGTAAGCAAAATACAACGGTGTTAGTGTCACGTATGAAAAATTAACACTGTTAAATACTGGTCCAAGTCCTTTTGAACCTAAAGGAACTAACATTATAGATGGAGAGAAACTAGAGGAACCAATAACATAATGAAGGGAAAATTATAGATGGAGAGAAACTAGAGGAACCAAAAACATAATGAAGGGAAAATTACAAGGACTAACATGGTAGTGAACCTTATATATATAATTAATATTCAATATTACACATTATTAAATGTAAAATGAGTTAAAAACCCTCACAATGTGTGGTTAGTTAAAACTCACATATTTAATTGAATTAAATAATATAACATCTATTACTTATATAATATGAGTGACACTAGTAGGTGGCAAATGGGCTATAATAGGAGGGCCACTGGTTTAGCCAAAAATGGCGACGTTGGTAGTAAGTAGTTGTGTGACAAGTTGAATGCCTATTTGAATGTCACTTTGCATCAGTGTCCTATGATGAATAAGTTAAACTATTTAATATAAATATTATTATATATCGTCATTATGTTGCATTATTATAAATTTCTTATTTATTTTTAAAATCTAAAACTAATTAAAAATGTGAACATGGATTGGATAAATTAAAATATTTAATTATTACAAAAATTTAAATACTGAATTCTCATATACATTTTTCTCATAACCATGATAAATTTTTTAAACTTGCCTAATTTTTTAACAAACCAAATAATCAAATTGTATATAAATAATCATCTAATATTGGTGTAAATAGAAAAATTAGATATTATATAATTATCTATATAAAATTTTTTTATTCGGATTGTTAAGCTTTCCTCCCTTATTCCTACCACAGAAATTATATAATGCATGTAAATTTTTTCAATTATTTTTAAGTATGTTAGCATATACATAAAATTTGTTAGCAAATTTTCATAATAGATTAAATATTTTAATTTATAGAGGAGCAGATATGATAGATTAAATATTTCAATTTATAAGAGTTCATTTTTTTTTAGGTTTAGATCTTAAAAATGAATATGGAAGTTATGATGATATAGCTGGGGGTGACCCTATATCTCGAAAAGTTATCAATATATAAAGATATTTTTTTGCCAGACAATATATAAAGATATTATAATAATAGTATATTAAATAGTTTAATTTATCTAGTATAGATTATTGCTATGTGGCACGTAGTTATATGTAGAGCTGGGAATCAGGGCCGGCCCTTGACGGGCCAGGGCCTAACAGGGCCGGCCCTAAAGGGCTCGGGGTCAGGAAAATTACAGTTTTTCAAAGTCCGGCCCGAGAGTATCAAGGCTAGGGCCGGCCCACAAGGCCTGAAAGTCCTTTCCACAATATTTAACTATTTTTCCTGCGTATTTTCCCCATAGAGATATAATTAGTAAATAACAACGATTAAAGTTCTAATTTAATACATAAATGTTGTCAACATTAAGGTTTAAATAACACGTCTCTTGCAACAAATAAACACAGTTACTAATGTATAATCAAAGGTAAAATCATGTCCACAAGTAACTCACACAAAGGCCAAAGTATAAGAAGGCAAGAAGCTAAATACTTTAACCTCTAAACAACATGAGTATGACGACTATCATTTTCACCTTCTTCGCCACTATCATCAATTTCAAGGATATTTGATTATATTTCACTTTGAGTAGTAGGTTCAAGTAGTTAAATAATCACAACCTTCATCAAAAATCATACTCTATCAAGCAGAATAGTATATAATATGATTTTATTCTAAATAGGCAGAATAATATATTCAAAAATCATACTCAAAAATCATAATATGATTCAATTAGATAAGACAATATACTCAAAAATCATACTCTATACAATATGAGGACAGATTGACATATAGATTCAATAAGGTGATTCAAAAATGTAATATGATTCATTTCCAAACAAAAAAAAATAAAAAATAAACGGGCTTAAAGGGCCGGTCCGAGGCCCTCCAAGGCCGGCCCTTTTAAGCCCGAGGCCCTACAGGGCCGGCTCTCTTGGGCCCAACTTCCTTTTGAGACTACAATTTGCAAGTCTGGCCCTTGAAGGGCCGGCCCAACGGGCTCGGCCCGTTTTCCTGACTCTAGTTATATGGGAGAGAGGCATCTTCATTTCCCTTACCATTCACTTCCTTCCACTTCTTTATTTTCATCGTTGGATTAATTCAGAATTGTTGAAATTCAATATCTTATAAATATATTATTATAATATTAAATAAAAAATATATATAAATAAATATAAATCATTAAAATTTGATATTACTAGTTCATATCTTTATACTTTTATTAAAGTATTACATATAGATATATATATTTACTTTTTATTGGATAATAAATCTCAACAATTCAAAGTTAATTTAACTGTGAAAATAAAGAAGTGGAGGGAAGTAGATGGTAAAGGAAATAGAAAGGCTCATCTCCTATAATTATGCGTCTCTCTTATTATATAAATAATAGAATTATAACTAATCGTCGATGTTTCTGTCAAGCAAATACAAAGAATTATTGCCTGCCACTGTTAAATTATTACATACTCTTTCTGGTAAACATGGTGGAGTTTGTCGTCTATAAAAATGGAAGGTAGATTTAGCACTATAAAGTATCTTGTTTTTTAAGGTGCATCCCATTTCTTAAAGTATTTTGTGGGGTATCAAGCATCCTAAAGTATTTTTTCCAATGCATCAAGCCTTTTGATATATTTTTTATGTTTTTGCTGATATAAGGTTTGGAAGATGAATCGTTTTAAAGCGTTACATAACAGTTGTTTCAAAAGAATTGTCACTTTTGTCACTAAATAAATTACGATTATTAACTACAACCGTTATTTTTGTGTTTTCACGAATTCTGCCTTACAATACATGATGGTATGCGCATAATTTATCTTTACTTTTAAGCATTATATATCCTTGCACGACCTCCACCTCAACATACATAATGTTTGTTAGTTGTAACTGTTATATATTAAGTATTATAAATGCATAAATCTGTAGTAGTGTTGTGTCGTAAGAATCGTCATTGTTGTATTTAAAAAAAATGATGGTTGTTAACTACAAATCTACAATAATTATATTTGTGTTTTAGCGATTCCGCCTCTCAAAACATGATAGTGTGTCTAGTAGTGTTGTGTCGCAAGAACCATCATTATTGTATTTAAAAAAATGACGGTTATTAACTACAATCATTAAATTTATGTTTTCGTGAATTCCGTCTCTTATTATATGATGGTGCACATATTTAACCACCATGTATTAGTCTTATATAGAGTCGGGAAAACGGGCCGAGCCCGTCGGGCCGGCCCTTTTAGGCCTTGGCCCTTCAAGGGCCGGGCTTGTAAATTGTAACCTCAAAAGGAAGTTAGGCCTAAAAGGGCCGGCCCTTTAGGCCCATTTATTTTTTATTTGTTTTACTTGGAAAGGAACCGTGTTACATTTTTAAATTACCTTATTGAATCTATATGTCACTCTGTCCTCATATTGTAGAGTATAATTTTTAAGTATATTGTTTTGTCTAATTGAATCATATTGTGATTTTGAGTATGATTTTTGGGTATATTGTTCTGCCTATTTAGACTAAAATCATATTATATACTATTCTGTCTAATAAAATATGATTTTTGATGGAGGTTGTGATTATTTGACTACTTGAACCTATTGCCCAAAATGAAACACAATCAAATGTCCTTGAAATTGATGATAGTGGCGAAGAAGGTGAAAATGATAGTCATCATACTTATATTGTTTAGAAGTTAGAGTATTTAGCTTCTTACCTTCTTATACTTTGGCCTTTGTGAATTATTTATGGACATGATTTTACCTTTGATTATACATTAGTAACTGAGTTTATTTGTTACAAGAGACGTGTTATTTAAACCTTAATGTTGACAACATTTATATATTAAATTATAACTTTAATCATTGTTATTTACTAATTATATCTCTCTGGGGAAAATACGCAAGAAAAATAGTTAAATATTGTGAAAAGGATTTCCCAGCCCTGCGGGCCGGCCCTGGCCCTGATGCTCTCGGGCCGGGCCTTGAAAAACTGCAATTTTTCTGACCTCGAGTCCTTTAGGGCCGGCCCCCTGTAGGGTCAGGCCGGCCCTGATTCCCAACTCTAGCCTTATATATTCTTATACAACCTCTACCTCGACATACCTAACATTTGTTTGCTATAACCTTTATCTACTAAATGTTATATATACACGAATATGTAGCAGTGCGCACTTTGAGTAAAAATTTATTGGTATTTTTACACATTTATCATAAGATTTTTTTTAATTTAATAAAATAATATTTATCTCATTTTTAAGAAAAATACCTTTGTCTGTTTTGACTCTTAAATGGCTTTGATTTGATTAAAGATGCTGTCGAATAATTGTAAAACTTTTTATCTTTAAGCTGTTTTTTTTTTTTTTTTGCAATTTATAATTTTTTTTTCATTTCAATAAAATATCTATTTAAAATCTTAACCAAAGATTTTTTTATAGAGTACATCCAGTATGTGGAAAAGTTGAAGTAAAATACATCACCTTCCGCTCTTCGCTTACGGGAAGGGGCCAAGAAGTTCAGTTCGTTGGCTGGCGAACTGGAAAATAATACTCTCTTTTGGGTTAAATATAAAATAAAATTGATTTTTTTTTGGAGATTAATGAAGTTAAATAAATTAGTTAATTATATTATATGTTGTGTATTCTTAAATTGTAGTATATCAGTTTATTAGTCAAACTAATTTTGAAGAAAAAAATATAAATATAAATACACTAAAGTAATTTAATTAACTTCCTTAATCTCTAAAAAAAAAATCAATTTTATCTTATATTTAAGATCAGAGTATTTATAAATTACATCCATCCACCTTCCCGGCCAGCCAGCTAGAGCATATCTCTATTAAAAAAATGTCTAAGATGCATCCACCTTCCCAGCCAGCAGCGTATCTTTACTAAAAAGCGTGTAAGATACATCCACCTTGAGCATATCTCTATTAAAAAATGTGTAAGATACATCCACCTTCCCAGCCAGAGCATATCTCTATTAAAAAAATGTGTAAGATACATGCAACTTCCCAGCCAGAGCCATATCCCTAATAAAAAATGTGCCTCTATTGTTATCAGTAAGACTATACTATATATATGAAACGACATAATCAAAGAAAACAAAACAAAAACAAACAAACAAACTTCTTTCATACGTGATCGGCACGTCACAGCTAGATTATTTGGGCAAAAATGGAAGGAGATGATCCAACGCTGGTAAGAAAAAGTAAAAAGGAATGCCATTTTTATAAAACAATTTTAGGAATATACATTTTTTAGGACTTGATAAGACCCACAAAAACAATTTTATAAATTAAAACATTTTAAGAGACTAAAGATATTTTTCAAACTTTCAGCATTATTATTATGGGAAAATTCCAGAAAAATATATCTGAAATGAAATAGGGAAATCCCTAATCAGTGCTACAAATTTCAAAATTTCAGATCAATACGCTGTCAGTACGGATGAACAGTGTGGGGGTGCCAAAAGACGATTTTGCCCTTCATCTCTCATTCTCGCCACTTCAGGATAACAACACGCTCCTCTTAATTAACAACTCCAGATTTTTGATTAACAACTCCCATTTCTTATTTCACAACTTCGTAATTTAAGTTTTAGGGCCAATAATAACATCTCTTTCTTTATTAACAACACGCGGTTCTTAATTAACAACTCCGTATTCTTGATTAACAACTCCGGTTTCATCTTTTTACTTTCACAATAACAACACCGGTCTTGTCATTAACAACACCATATTCTACATTAACAACTCCCATTTTTTATTTCACAACTTCATAATTTTAGTTTCAAGGCTAATAACAACACCTCTTTCTTTATTAACAACACCATATTTTACATTAACAACACTATATTTTTGAGATGTGAATATGTGGAAGAATAAAGCGGAGTTGTTAATCAAGAATCCGGAGTTGTTAATAACAAGACCGGTATTGTTAGTGAAAGTAAAAAGATGAAACTGGAGTTGTTAATCAAGAAACCAAAGTTGTTAATTAAGAGCAGCGTGTTGTTATTCTTAAGTGGCGAGAATGAGGACTAAAGGGAAAAATCGTCTTTTGACGCCTCCACACTATTCATCCGTACTGATAGCGGACTGATCCAGAATTTTGGAATTCACAGCACTGATCAGGGATTTCCCTATTTCGGATGTCTTTTTCTGGAATTTTCCCTATTTTAATCATTATGGTGTAATTAATTTTTTAAATAAAACTAATAGAAATTACTCATTGAACGCAAAAAAAAATAAACATGGTTGAAGTTAGGGAGAGAGTTACAGTGAAAGATTAAGTTCACAGATTTACTAATCATCTGTCATCAGTTGAGATTGTAAGTAGTTTTATTCCATAAGAAGGAGAACACAAATATAAATATTAGAAAGCACACTTATTAGAAAAGGCGAAAATCATTTATGCTTTAAGTATAAAAAAGAGAAACCTTTAATCAAATAAAATAATTCACAAATTAATTATTATTAAAAGAATTTAAAATTCACTATTTACATATCTCCACTGATTTTCTGTTGATGGATAATTCGAACCATGCCCTTATGGAAATTTATGACCGGCAGCCTTCCCTTTCACAACAACATAAAATTTACAGCTAAAAAATATATTTGATATTTTTTATCACGCCATCAACAGACATTTATAAATAGAATAACAAGTACTTTAAGGGATTCTTAAAAATAATATAAATATAAAAAAAAATTATATAAAGTAATAAATTAAATTTTGGTAAAAAAAAGGTAATAAATTAAATGGACCAGATGTTCGGTTGGTCTGTTTGCTATGAGGAATTTGAAGAGGGAAACTTTTATGAGTTAGATTTAAGAAAATTGAAAAAATGAAGTTATAAAATTTTAATATCGATATGATATAAAATAAAAAAATAAGAAAAATAAATTTAAACTTTTAACCATATTTTTTTTTATTCTGTTAAATCCAACTTAAAAAAATTTTTCCTACCGTCCATCTTCCCTCCCCTCCCTCCCTCATACTAAACAATCCTACCCGCGGCCACAACAGAACAGACCATCTATAAAATGAACCAGAACAGAGCATCTATCGTTAGAGAGACATAGCAATCAGTATCAACAAAGAAATATGAGCAGCCACCACCACGTTATGGTTTTACCATTTCCTGCTCAAGGACATGTGAATTGTTTCATGACCCTCTCTAACAAACTAGCGCAAAATGGCCTTAAAGTCACCTTCGTGAACTCGGATTTCAACCACAGACGGGTGGTGAAGGCAATAATAAACGAGAACAAGGAGGACGAGCAGCAGAGGAATGAATCATTGCCTTTGGAGTTAGTGTCGATCTCAGATGGAATGGGTCCTGAGGATGACAGAAACGACATGGCTAAACTAAGTTTGGCAATCTTGAAGACTATGCCCTTAGAGCTTGAGAAGCTCATTGAAGGGTTTGAAGGCAGAGATAGAATCACCTGTGTGGTTGCAGATGTGAGCATGGCGTGGGCCTTAGAGGTTTCGCATAAGCTTGGTATCAAATCTGCTGTTATCTGCCCTACATCTGCAGCTCTTTTTGCCTTGGAACTTCACATGCCCAAGCTCATTCAGGATGGATTGATGGATTCTAATGGTAATACTCTTTCTTCCCCATCTAAGCGCTCTACTACTCCCTCCCTCTAATTCGCAATATACACTATAGAGCTTATTAAAAGGCAACAACTCACAAATATTTTTAGTCTTCTTATACAGGTCACTTGCTAGTTTTAAAGTAGTATAGATTTCTTTTCTATGTATGCACAAATTTAATAGAAGTTTAAGCTTAGACTTAAAAGTGCATAGGGTTTTATTTAACACTCCCAGAGTATAGAGGGTTTTTACCTTTTTAAATAAATGTGCTCCATAATATTCAAACTTATATTATTCTTTTTATGGGAAGAGGGTGTTTCCTTGATCCCTCCCCCATTTACTTTCATTTTAATGTCACTTCAATTAGATCAACTTTTTATGGTTGAGATTTAACGATATATATAAAAATATTATAAATTTATATATAATAAAAATCTATCATTAAATCCTAACCATAGAAAATTGATCTATTAGTAGAGACATTAAATAAAGAGTAAATGGAGAGAAAGATCAATGAATACATCCATCTCCCCTCTTTACAGAGGTGAAGTTGCTTACCTCCTCAATCAATAACTTATTGCTTATACTCTTCTAGGTTGGATTTGCTTTAAAATAATTTTTGTTGTTGATTTACTATATCCATTTTTTTAACTTTATCTATTAATAGCTATTTATTTTACAAGGAGAAAAATGTGTAAGTAATAATTAAAGAATTACTGTCAAAATTTCTTACCATCTAAAATGGCTATTTAATAATTATTGTAATATATTTTTATATTTTAAATATCAATTATTTTGGAACAATTAAATAGAGGGTTAATGGTCATCCAGCACCTGAAGCACTTTTTTCTTGTATATCCAATACCCTAAAGTATTTTATGGTATATTCAGCATCTTAAAGTATCTTTTCAGGTGTGTCCATTAACATAAAATACTCTTTTGTACACTTTTGTACTCAACTTGAAATAATATTTTAGGGTATTGGATACATCAAAAGATAATTTAAAGTAATGGATGCACTTAAATACCTACATCAGCATGATAGATACATACAAAAAAATACTTAAGGATGCTGAATATATCACAAAATACTTTCACAATGTGCTGGATACACCTTAATCCTTAAATATAGTACTTTAATTCACAAAACTTATTTATGAATTTTATTATTCTTAACTTTATATAACAATCATGTCCATTATTGGCAGTAATAAGCTCCGTAAATCTCACCATACATGAGCCTTTGCATACTTTTTCCACCACTCAATCGTAAGAAAATTGGTTTTATTTGACAAATTACCATATTGACCTTGCAGGATTGCCTATTCTAAAAGGTGAATTCCAGATATCCCCAGATATTCCTAAAATGAACACAGCTGACGCTGCATGGTGTTGTATAGGAGACTCAGAGTCGCAAAAGACTGTATATGATTACATTGCAAAGATGATCAGAACTTTGCACTTAACAGATTGGTGGCTTTGCAATACCACTTTTGAACTTGAACGTGGAGCCTTGTCCTTATACCCCAAAATCCTACCCATTGGGCCATTAATGGAGAAGCAAGAGAGCCTACTAAGTACTCGCTCACTTGGCCAGTTTTGGGAGGAGGACCTCTCTTGCTTTAAATGGCTAGACCAGCAGCCACCGTGTTCTGTTATATACGTTGCCTTTGGTAGCTTCACTGTGTTTGATCCAACCCAATTCCAAGAGCTAGCTTTTGGACTTGAGCTTACCCAAAGGCCTTTTCTTTGGGTTGTTCGAGAAGATTCATATGGTGGAGGGACAAAAGTGACATACCCAGATGGGTTTGAGGGCACAAAAGGGAAAATATTTAAATGGGTACCCCAGAACAAGGTTTTGGGTCATCCTGCCATGGCATGCTTCGTTAGCCATTGTGGTTGGAATTCTACCATGGAAGGTTTGAGCAATGGGGTGCCTTTTCTGTGTTGGCCATATTTTGCAGATCAGTTTTTTGACAAGAATTGTATTTGCAATGACTGGAAGGTGGGGCTGGGATTTGATTCAGATGATGACAAAGGACTGATCTCGCGCCATGAAATCAAGAAAAAAGTTGATATGTTGCTTGAAGATGAGAGCATAAGGGCCAGGTCCATGAAGCTGAAGAGTATTATCTTGAACAATATAGCAGAAGGGGGCCAGTCAATGGAGAACTTCAGCAAGTTCTTGAAATGGATTAAACTATAAGATGCTCTTGTTGGCGAACTTTAATACTTGATACCTCTGGACTGATCAAGGATTAGTGATATTGGAGTCACTAATTTGGGGTTTTCCAAATGTTGAAGGTATTATTTATATGGGAATTTTTCCTATATATATATATATATATTGCCATCTTTTCCTATATTTTAATGACAAAAGTGATTTACTATTTGTATTTTTGGTCTCTAATCCTTAATGTAAGATCTAATTAACTAATTTGAATAGATTAAAGATGTTAATTAAATGAGTTAATATGATATGTTTTTTCCTAAAAACATCTCCCACTACTATAGAATCATATGTATATGATGCTTAATAAATAACGGTTAAAACAAATAAACATCACGTATGTCGAGGCTGAGGTTGTATAAGAATATATAATGTTAAAACTTAACGATTAAATATATGCACTGTCATGTATTAAGAGGTGAAATTCGCGAAAACAAAAACATAACAGTTGTAATAATTAACTGTCATATATTTTGTGACAAATATGATTGTTCCTATAAAATAGCCGTTATGTAGCACTTACAAATTATTTTGTCTTCCAACCTTATAATAGCGAAAACAAAAGTATAATGGTCATAACATTTGACCATAAAGCATGAATGAGAAAAATAATGTTTCTTAAGAAATAACTGTCATATAACACTTTCAAATGATATGTCTTACCCAACTTAAAACTATTTATATTTAAAGTACATTTTCATAAATATCTAACTAACCTTACCTCACTACTATAAAATCGTGTTTATTTGAAGCTCCATATGAAAACCGCTAAATATAAAGAGATGGAATTACGGGAAAGAAATACATAACAGTTATTTAAAATAACAATCGAGTATATGAGACAATATTTAACGGTCTTATGTGACCACCGTGATATATAAGTTTTTTTTTCTGAAAAAAAAAATACCTTGTTTACTTGATGACTATATATAAAAACCCAATAAATATATACTATCAATATATGATGGTTGTTATCAAAACACCGTGAAACTTATATATTTAACGATTTTTCAAAATTTATCGTTAAATTTAGATCTTTAAAATCCCTTTCTAAACTCTATTCTATCGCGTCAAAATTCCCACTATTTCTTTGCGTTCTTGGCGAACAGCTCCGACCACTCCTTTCAAGCATCCCCACAGTTATTCCCCTCTCTATTGTTGCAGAAATCATGATTCGCCTCGTTCCCACATCCATGGCTGTCTGTGAAGTTGTTTGTGGCTTGTTCTGCATTTTGGGTTTGGTGTTCTACAAAGCTCTGCAAGTTTCCAGTCAACTCACATAAATGTGAGAAATTTTTGCCCTTAACTAGAGTTAATGATTTAAAATTGATGCTATATTTATTTATGCGTTATAGTTGATTTGGGTTCTGGGTTTAGGGTTCTGTTTATGTGTTGTTGGCTGCATTGTAATTTTTAGGCATGCTTTGTTTATGCGTTGTTGCTCTTAAGTTGCACTATTGTTCAATAAAGTAGCATTGCTTGTAGTTTTGTCAAAATTGTCTGCTAGAATCATGCTGGTCCTTCTCTAGTATTAATTTCATTAAGGTCCTAAACCAGCAGTTTCATTAAGCTTCCTTTATTTTCTAGAATTATGTTTTGTCCTTTACATGCCTAAAAAACACAATGCTCTAGCTGGAATTAGGGAAAATCCCTCTAAAATATATTGGAAATAGGGAAATCCCTATTCAGTGCATTGAAATTAAAAAAATCCGGATCAGTCCAGTGTCAGTACGGATGAACAGTGCGGGCGGCGCCAAAAGACGATTTTGCCCTTCAGCCCTCATTCTCGCCACTTCAGAAATAACAACACGCTGTTCTTAATTAACAACTCCTTATTCTTTATTAACAACTCCGTATTCTTGATTAACAACTCCAGTTTCATCTCTTTTTTTTCACAATAACAACACCGGTCTTGTTATTAACAACTCTGAATTCTTAATTAACAACTCCGCTTTATTCTTCCACATATTCGCATCTCAAAAATATAATGTTGTTAATGTAAAATACGGTGTTGTTAATAAAGAAAGAAATGTTGTTATTGGCCCTGAAACTTAAATTACGAAGTTGTGAAATAAGAAATTGGAGTTGTTAATGTAGAATATGGTGTTGTTAATAACAAAACCGATATTGTTATTGTGAAAGTAAAAAGATGAAATTGGAGTTGTTAATCAAGAATATAGAGTTGTTAATCAAGAATTCGGAGTTGTTAATTCAGAATGCGTGTTGTTAACAAAAAAAGAGGTGTTGTTATTGGCTTTGACACTTAAATTAGGAAGTTGTGAAATAAGAAAGGAGAGTTGTTAATCAAGAATTTGGAGTTGTTAATTAAGAACTACGTGTTGTTATTTCTGAAGTGGCGAGAATGAGGGCTGAAGGGCAAAATCATCTTTTGGCGCCGCCCGCACTATCCATCCGTACTGACACTATGTTGATTCGGATTTTCCAATTTCAATGCACTGAATAGGGATTTCTCTATTTCCAATGTATTTTAGAGTGATTTTCCCCTGGAATTATGTATTGTGATATGGGTTAAGTGTGTGGCATGTAAAGTCCTCACCAATTTAAGAGATACTAGCTATTTTATATTTCCCGCATTGATAAATATGTGACGTAATCATGATTATTTGCTTAATATGTCAAGTTTTTTCTTAGTGCCATACTGTCAAGGGTAAATATACTACTTCAATAAATTGTTTGTTAAGTAAGTAGTTTTGTTCTCATTATGTTTAGGGTTGAGTAGCAAATTTGTCCTGGAAGTATGGGTCCAGGAGCAATTTTGTCCTGGAAGTTTTTTGGGGATCAATTTCGCCCCGAAAGTTTCAAAACGTAGCAATGTTGCCCTTTCCGTTAAATAACAAATGTTGACCGTTAAAAAATTGACGTTGACTGTTAATTTTTTAACAGAAAAGGGAAACATTGCTACGTTTTAAAACTTCTGGGGCGAAATTGATCCCCAAAAAACTTCAAGGGTAAAATTGCTCCTTGACCCATACTTCTGAGGCAAATTTGATACTTAACCCTTATGTTTATTATACTTAGGGGTCATTGGCTCCTCATCTTGCTAAATTCCTTTAAGCAAAGGATTTGGTACTTTGATTCGGTTCATGGGGATGCGGACAATCAACCACAGATGGTCAAGGTTTTCAATAAGTAAGTTGATGAATTTAAATTTAGTACTTTAATTTCTTATTGTCCTGTCAAAGTTTATTATAAATTTGGTGCTTTACACTAGTACAAAAAAGGTGATTTAGACCGGCACATTTAAACCGGTTGTAGTAAATGAGGTCTAAAAGAAATGCGCGGTGGCATTTACGTAATTATAAAGAATTTGGGAGACCGGTTATTAAAATAACCGGTCTAAAAAATACAATTTAGACCGGTTGTACACTAACCGGTCTTAAAAGATTAATTTTTAGACCGGTTATTATAATAACCGGTCTAAAAATTAATCTTTTTAAGACCGGTTGCTAGAGAACCGGTCTAAAATGAAAGCTTTTTAAGACCGGTTGTGTGACAACCGGTCTTAAAACTCAACTTTTAAGACCGGTTGTGAGACAACGGGTCTTAAAAGTAGCTTTTTAAGATCGGTTGTCACACAACCGGTCTTAAAAGTTGAGTTTTAAGACCGGTTGTCTCACAACCGGTCTTAAAAACTTCATTTTAGACCGGTTAATCTACTTAATCGGTCTTAAAACTTTCCCCAAATTTCAACCGAGCTCCGTTGCGCGCCATCGGATCCATTTCTGAAATCGACTCCAAGTCTCACTCTCGACACCAAATCCGTCTTCCACTCCATCTCCACCATCTTTTCCCTTCCATTCCACCGTAACTCAAGCTCCCATCATCACCGACGCCCTCTTTCTCTATCCCTCCGCCTCCGTCAATCTCTTTCTGGGCCACCACCATCACAGATTAACCCCACCGTCAACCTATCTCTCACCTCCCAAATCCGTCTTCCACTCCATCTCCACCGTCTTTTCCCTTCCATTCCACCGTAACTCAAGCTCCCATCATCACCGACGCCTCCGTCAATCTCGTTCTGGGAAGCCACCATCACAGATCTGGCTCTATTTCCAGCACCGCCAGCAACTGTCATCACAGCTTAGAAGCAATTGGTAATCTCCCCTTCTCTGATTAGCCTCTTACTATGTGAGCACTGCAGAATTTATCTGGTTTGTGTTAAAGGAAGTTTGAAGAGTATAATCTGATTTGTCAAGTACGATTTTCCTTCTCTTTTGATGCTAATTTCAGCCAGTAAATTAGGGCTTTTATTTTGATTAATGACTTTAAGAATTAATGTCTTGTAAGCTGTGAGGTTCTGTTGATGCGTTAAGTGGTTTAATTTGGATAACGATGTAGAAATCTTGTTGCCTAGTAGGTGTTTGTCAAAATGTTTGAAAGAGAATTTGTAACTAAATAAATACCTTAAACACGTTACCTTTGCTTCTTATTTTACTTTTACATGCCATTTTTTTTTATAATAATAAAAGGAAACCCAACATTATCTAACCCTTCTCCTTCACAATAATCCGTGCAAGCGCTTCAGGTGCCTCAGTAACAAAATGAACTCCAGACATTGATGATTGCCCCTCTTTGGCAAGAAGATCCGCAGCAACATTAATCCATCGGCTAACATAATTAACACTTACTTCCCATTGTCGCTGAAGTAGTCCAATGGCTTCTTGAATCAGTAGAGAATCTGCATGCATCTCCACCTCTCTTTCATTTAGAATGAGCGAGATTGCTTCAGTCGAATCAAATTCAAGGATGATCTTGCGAAAACCCATGTCCCATGCAATTCTCAACCCATGAATGCATCCCCATAACTCGACAGAGAGTGCATCACCCTCAGCACAACTAAATATGAATCCTCGAATGAAGTTGCCATACTCATCACGGATGAGACCACCCGCTGCTACGACATGGTTGTATTGAGAGAAAGCTCCATCTACATTTAGTTTGACCCAGCCCGGCTCTGGCCGGACCCATGAAAACCTAGTTCCTCCACTTAGTACATTGGTCATTCCACCTTCCACAAGCTTATCATGTGCTTCTCAGATACTGCGAATCATGGCTTACACACTAGACATAACCATACTATTGAAGATGGTCTTATTTTCAAATACGAACAAATTCCTTCTCCGCCAAATCCTCATTCCCTCACTCCTTCTCCATTCCACTTTCCCTCATTCCATTTTTTCCTCACACGCTACTCTAAATCACGATATTCTTTGTTTACTTCTAGTTACACTATGTACTTGGGTGTAATGATTGCATGCTCTCATCATTCTCCTACCTTTTCCAGGGAAAAAGTACAAAACAAAAAAAAGGTGTTAGAATATATGGATCGTAGTTGGATACAAGCTAAACGGACGAGTGTTGAATATGATGTTGGGGTCAAGGGTTTTTTAGACTTTGCAAAAAGAAATGCCGATGATGATAGTGGGATGTTTTATTGCCCCTGTGTAAAATGTTTGAATGAGAAGCGATTAAGTGCTGCAGATATATATACACATTTAATTTGTGAAGGGTTTTGTAAGACGTATGTAGTATGGGTATGGCATGGTGAACAATTAGAAATGCCAAGTGCATCTCAACAGGGGGAAGTGACTTGTGATGATAATGACACGGATATGGATGATCGGATAGAGGACATTATTCGTGATGTAGGAGAAGAGGCTTTTCAACAATCACATGCATATGGTAATATGTGCAGTGATGCTGAGAAGCCGTTGTACCCGGGGTTTAAAAAATACCAAATTGCTGAATGCTGTATTGAAATTGGTAAGCTTGAAAGCACGGCATGGATGGAGCGACAAAAGTTTTTCAGAAACGCTTGAGGCCTTTAAAGATATGCTTCCTGATGATAATGTGTTGCCTTGTCGATACTATGATGCTAAGAAAATACTGTGTCCACTAGGGATGAAGTATAAAAAGATCCATGCTTGCCCTAATGATTGCATATTGTATAGAAAAGATCATGAAGAGAAGGAGCAATGTCCGATATGTGAAACTCTGAGGTATAAATCAAATAAGGGCCCTGCAAAAGTGTTGTGGTATCTTCCAATCATTCCAAGGTTCAAGCGCTTGTTTGCTAATGAAATTGATGCCAAAAATTTGAGATGGCATGCAGATGAGCGGATTTCTGATGGAAAGCTGCGACATCCAGCTGATTCTTCTCAATGGAAAAAAATCGATAAATTATTTCCTACCTTCGGTGAAGAACCTAGGAATCTGAGGCTTGGGCTTAGCACAGATGGTATGAATCCTTATGGTAGCCTAAGCAGTATACATAGTTCATGGCCTGTTCTGTTGGTAATTTACAACTTATCTCCTTTGTTATGTATGAAACGAAAGTACATTATGTTGTCTATGTTGATTTCGGGACCAAAGCAACCCGGAAATGACATAGATGTTTACCTAGAACCCTTGATCGAAGACTTGAAAGAGTTGTGGGATAAAGGTGTCGATGTTTTTGATGCGAACAAGAAGGAGACTTTTAATATGCGAGCAATGATCTTTTGTACTATAAATGACTTCCCTGCATATGGGAACTTGTCAGGATATAGCGTTAAAGGCCACAAAGCTTGTCCGATATGTGAAGAAGGCACATGCTACCATCAACTTCAACATGGAAGAAAGACGGTTTACCTTGGGCATAGGCGATTTCTAAGACGAAGCCACCCTTATCGTAGATTGAAAAAAGCTTTTTTCGGTGGCCAAGAGTTTGAAGATGCTCTAGAGGCATTGACTGGGGAGAAAATTTATGAAAAGGTGAAAAATATCAATACTATGTTTGGTAAGTCATCAAAGAGTATAAATGAGAAAAATATATGGAAAAAAAGGTCCGTCTTCTTCGATCTTCCATATTGGCGCAATCTTGACATCAGACACTGTATTGATTTCATGCATGTGGAGAAGAATGTATGTGATAGTATTGTTGGGACACTGCTCAACATACAGGGAAGTTCTAAGGATGGCGTGAAGGCAAGATTAGACTTGCAAGAAATGGGAATACGAGAAGATTTACATCCAAAGCCATACGGTAATAGAACATTTTGTCCTCCAGCTGCTCATACTTTGTCTAAGGTTGAGAAAAGAAGCTTTTGTGAGTGTTTACATGGCGCTAAAGTTCCCTCAGGGTATTGTTCAAATTTTAAAAAGCTTGTATCGATGAAAGACTTGAAGTTAATAGGGCTAAAGTCTCATGATTGTCATGTCTTAATGCAACAACTACTCCCAGTAGCTATTTGAGGCATTGCCGAATATGATCTTCAACACATATTGACTAGACTTTGTTTCTTCTTCAATGCCATTTGTTGTAAAGTCATTGACACGGAAAGATTGGAGGAATTGGAAAATGAAGGATACATTATCTTATGCCAGCTTGAGAAGCTTTTTCTTCCGTCCTTTTTTGATATCATGGTACACTTGGTTGTTCATCTAGTGAGGGAGATAAAGTTGTGTGGCCCTATCTATTTCCGGTGGATGTACCCGATCGAAAGAACTATGAAAATACTAAAAGGGTATGTGAAGAACCCTAATCAGCCTGAAGCATATATTGTTCAAAAATATGTTTCTGAAGCTATGGAATTTTGTCAACAGTATTTGTAAAATGTACGACATATTGGCCTTCCTAAGCGTCATGATCAAGAAGGGGGTAGACGCGGGGCAACAGTAAAGAGCATAGATGCTGATAAATTGCAACAAGTCCACCTGTACATCTTGAACAATGTTGATGAAGTTCAATATTACATGAATGCCCATAAAGAAATTGTACGGAAACAAAATAGTCGAATGAGCGAACAAAGGTTAATCAGGGAGCATAACAGAACTTTCGCACATTGGTTCAAACAAAAGGTTGACGGAGAAGAATGTGTTTCTGATACAATAAATTGGTTAGCACGTGGTCCTGAAGTTGATGTCATAAGTTGGACTTCATTTGTGATCAATGGTTATACCTTTTACACGAAGTCCGTAGATGATAAGAGCACCGTCCAGAACAGTGGTGTTGTATTAGTGGCTGAATCTATGCACTTCTCTAGTTCGAAAGATAAGAACCCTACGTTGGCTGCCATACCTTATTATAGGGTGATTGAAGACATTTGGGTGGTTGACTATGTTAAAATTAGATTTCCCATTTTCAAATGCAAGTAGGTTGATGTCAATAATGGTGTGAAGATCGATAGGTTAGGATTTACATTAGTAGATCTGAATAGTAGAAGTTTTGGAGATGAACCTTTCATTATGGCAGATCAGGCGCAACAAGTGTTCTATATCACTGATCAGGCAAATAAAATGTGGTCTGTAGCTCTCCAAGGAAAAAGGGTCGTTGAAATTGACGAGAAAAGTCACTCAAATTATGATCTTCTTGAGACTCCTTCTTTTTCCAGGGGTCTACCAGAACTGAACGAAGAAGATGAAGCAGATAATGCGCACGGCACAAGAAATGATTATCACGAGGGAATATGGGAGGATATCTCTTTATGATACTACTTTGACCTTAACTAACTAAAGTAATTATGATTATGATTATTATCTGAAGAATATGTTTAGTTATTTTATCGATATAGTCTTCACATGTAATAGCTTAGGATTTATCTTTCTTTGTTGTCGTTACAGGAAAATGACGGATCCCCAGCGTCCTAGTGCAGAGGATCAGCCACCTCCTCTACCTCTGGGTCAGTCACCTAGTGCTCAGCAGAGTCAGCCAGCTAGTGTTAACCAGGGCGAGCCTAGCAATGCTCCGAGCCAGGGTCGTAGTGAGCGCAGTAGCCAGTCTGTACAGAGGGGTAGACGTGCCACACGGTTGACAGATGTTTCCCTCAGTCGGAGTGTAGGCCAAAAGATACCGATTGAGTTTGATAGACATTGGAAACCAATCGGGCCTAATGCACAACGATATAGGAGTTTCGTCGGCCTCCTTGCACGTAACAAGCCGAGCATCTTGATAGAGGAGTGGAGAAATGTCGATCCAAAAGTGAAGCAGCATATTTGGGACACTATTCAGGTATACAATTCTCTTCTGTATGTAATTAATTATTATCAAATGTCACTTCATTTGTCACTTACTCCTTCAATGCATGCATTTCAGCTCACCTACGACGTTCCTTAGAGTGAGATCTTGTACAACAAGACGATGACGTATTGTTATGAGTGCTGGAGCAAGTTTAAGACAAGTCTGACCAACAATTACATTCATATTGAGGTGCAAGATGGTCAGCCTCGTCCTAATCCTTGCAGCACGTATACATTTCTTGATCAAGAGACTTGGCAAGAATTTGTTAGGCTTCGAACTACTCCTGAATCTTTGGTTAGTTGACTTAGTTTTTATTTTATTTACTTAGCAATTATCTTAATTGATTATAACACTTTCCTTTTGTATCATTTCTTATTCGCAGGCAAAAAGGCAAAAAGCACAAGAGAGTGGTAGAAAGAATGATTGCCCTCATACAATGTCTCGTGGGGGTTATGCAAAGACTGAAAGAGACTTGTTAGCGGCCAAACGGAAGAGATTGGAAGAAGCATCTCAATCCGATCCTTATGTTCTTCTTTCTCTGCCATCTTCGATTCGTCGAGAAGAAAAATGGCAATTTGCCCACCAAAAGAGGAGTGGGACTTATACGAGTGAACAATCTCGTATAGTTGGTGAAAGAATTGTAAGTATATATCGTTATTGTAATTCATTACATAAGAAATGTACATTATTACTTATGTTTGTTATTTTGTATTATGTTACAGGATGAACTTAGAAAACAACAAGCTGAGGGCTCTTTTAAGTCAGAGGACAGGAATGACATCCTCACAGTTGCTACTGGCAAGCACGAGCATCCAAGCCGTGTCAGGGGAGTTGGAGGAGGGGTAGGGATACGGGATTACTTTGGAGCCGCCGTACACCATTCCTCAAACATCGTGACTAGGGAGGAATTGGAGACTATGTTGGCCATTGCAAGAGCAGAAGCAAAGGCCGAGGCTAAAGTATCTTTTAATGCACTATTAGAGACCCGGTTGAGCAAGATGAAAGAGGAAATGATAGTGTTTATGAGCTCAAGACAAGATACCAGTGCTCCCCAGCCACAATCGATTGATCCTAATAAGCAAAGCACTAAAGGTAGTTGTTGCAACATCGGGCAGTCATTAGAGGGTCCTAACCCGCAAATTACTGGGCTTTGTGATCTTTTTGTCGAGGATCCTCTGAGACGGTTAGTTGCACGGGGTAGTGTGCATAACCTGGGATCAACTGTCCACCACCGACAAATGAAAGGTGATCAAGTCCGGGTGTCAGTTGACGAGGTGATTATTGCGGATGCACCTGTCCCTATCCCTTCTGATGAATTCAAGGTCGTTAGCGATGTCTTGGGCACATTCATCTTGTGGCCAACGAACCTTGTTTCTGGTCGATCCGAGGATAGTCCGATCAAAGCCCCACTACCAAGTCCGATCAAAGCCCCACCAAGTCCATCTCCCTTCACTCAGCAAGAAGTTTCACAGCCTCCATTGAATATCATGCAGCAAGTGATTCTGATGGTATATGATACATCCTTCAAAACAAGAGAGTGGCCTACGGATTCAGTTGTTGGAAAGTCAGGAGTGACATGCTATCTTGAGAGGGATGATTTGATGTCCCTGGTAGCTCCTGGACAAAATCTTACGATTGGGATTGTCCAACTGTTCTTAATGTAAGTAACTTCTGCAATTCAAAGTAAATATTTTAAAAGTTTCACCGTTTACCTTTTATTTATGTGCTTGCGTTATTTTAGGTACATGCATCGTAGGTTGGTCTCCTCTGGCAAAAGCGAAAAATTTGGATTCTTATGCCCCCATCACATCCAAGAGAAAGGGACCACTGCTGCTACTAGACATACATACTTGTCACAGAGGCTTAGTGAAACTGGAACCGAGTGTTTCTTGGCTCCATATGTGCATAGGTAAGAAACAAATTGATATTTTATAATTTATATAATGTTTTATGTTTGCTTAACATTCTTCTATTTTTTTCAGTGATCATTGGCAGTTGCTTCTTCTATGCAAGAGTAGTTACACTGTCATCCTCTTATGTTCCCTCCACTTCAAACCAGGGAATGATTTGAAAAAGACAATGAATTCGTTAGTTTTCTTGCATTCTTACCTTTTGTATGCAAAGTTTATGGAATTTGTGTAAAACCAATAACCTTTGTCATTGTGATGATCATAGGTCTATGCGGACATTCCTACACAGTGCTTGTGGTAAGCATGTTCGTGATTTAAAGGACCCTACATGGATCATGCCAAAGGTTAGTACATATGGATTAACATTTGTTTAAAGAATGTAATAAGACATGCCTTTATATTTGTTTTAATGATATCATGTTTTTTCTCAGAGCCGTCGGCAACCAAAGGGGTCCAACTTATGTGGTTTTTATGTTTTAAGACACATTTACAATATTATCACTCTAGGCACGACTGACTTTACTCAAGAGGTAAATTTATATTTCAGAACTTTTGTTTTACTTTATTGTTTTTAAGTTACTAAGTCAATGTTTCGTCTGGTTTTGGTGTTACAGATGTTTGATCTTGCCGATCCCTTTCCTGAAGAAGATATTGATTTCATTCGCACATGTTGTGCTGAATTCATCCATGAGCTATTACAAAAATAGTGAGTTTTTGAATCCAATGTTACATTGTACATTATTTTATTTCATTCTGCATGTATTTGGCTCTGATTTGTATGTTTTATTTTATTTTTGTGATTGCTTGGTTTCATCCAAGTCTCCTTACTTTCTCATTTTTTTTAATCTAATGGAGCAATAGAATTAATACACAGCATAAGAGAGCGAACTATGTGAGCTATTGCTTTTGTGTTTCTCATGGATGAACGCATCATTTAGTTGCTGTTATACAGCTCCTTTGGTTTCTGTTGGCCACTTTACATGACAAATTAAAGCTTTTTGCGTTTGTCATTTGTTATCTAAATGGAACAACAGGTTTGATGCTGCTGCTGGATCTTAGCATTCATTTTTACTTTGATGCAGATATTAGAGAGGTTAGATATGCACCTAAAGTTGTAATTTTATTTGTCTTATGGTTGAAACTGGATGCCAATAAACTTGTAAATCACTTCACCGTAGACTATGAGCTCATAATACAGACTATCTTCTATTTTCACTTTGTGATTGGAAACTTTTGATTATTCTTTCATTGAATTGTGGGCGATGGAGAAAAAGTAGTGGTGAATCTGTGAAGAGCTGTAGCTGAACTAAGAAATATGTTATGGGGCCAACTTCAAGTGAGTTTTATCCCATGAGTATTTGGGGAAATGGAATAGTATGTGAGGATTTAGGAATATCACCACAATTCAGATTACTTACAGCATGACCAATTTTCATCCTGTCATAGTTAAATTAAGGAGTTTTTTATCCTTCTGAGTAAGTTGAGCAAGCTGAACACAAATGGGATGACTAGTTGCTAAAATGAGTCCAATTAGTATTCATCTCCTCTGTTTAGGCTCATGTCTCCTATTTCTAACATCTCAACTGTGTGATTAGTCGTCTTCTTTATCTTGACTGCTACATCCTGAGGAATGAAGCTCCCACATACTGTTGCTCTTCTTTGCTTCTTCTGTAAGTTTATAACTCAACAGAGACAATCAACTCGGCCATACCAAGGGATGCAAGAGGACATCAGAATCATCATTAGAAATTTGAACACTTTTTCTTGTTAGTTTTATTTAAAGTTGCCTTATTTATCAAAAAAGAAAATGTAAAGGCCATATGTAACACCCCGAATTTTGAGACTCGAGGCTAGAGAATAAGCCTGAGATTAGTGGATTGCTAAGCCCCGGTTTAGCAAGATCCCAAATTGTGATTGGGGGTTAATGACTACAAAAGTGGACGTGGTTAGTGATTAATGAACCCTTTTAGAGAAAAGTGGATTGTAGTCACTTGTGTTATGAGCAACGCCAAAACCCTGTATTTGAGTTCAATTGTGGATTAATATCCAAATTGACTTAGAATAGAGGGAATAATTGAATGGGGTATTGTGATGGAAATGGTGTCATGTTGTGGTATTTAATCATTGGAATTGATTTAAATTGGATTGGACACATTGGTTGCAAAACTAGAAATGTTGTCCAGTGTGAATTCTGTCTGGGCAGTCTTCTCGTGTGGATGTTTTGACAAGGCAAATGATGTCAGAAAATTATGAAACTTTCCAGTCTTGAAGTTCACATCCCAAGCTTCAAAATGGACATATAATTTGTGCCATTTCCTTTTGGGAACTGGGAGATATGACTGTCCAAAGTTTGAGGTCGAAAATGGACTCTGTTTTGGGGCAGTGATGAAATTTGTGTAATTCTGGAATTGTGTGGTGATTTCTAGTAATGGATCATATTTTTCCAATGAAGAGGACTTCAATACCTTTCATTTGGCTTTGGGATCACCTCATTTCGATTTTTCTAGAATTAGTTATGATTTTTCAAAGTTTGGGCAGAAAATCTGCCAGAAAATCCGAAAATGGGAATTATGACATCATCTCATTAAAAGATGATGTCAGCATGGATTATTAATCAAATTGCTCATCTTCTTCAGCTCATTTCTGTCGCACACTGCAGCTGAAACTTGTGAGAGAAAGTTGAGAGCTCTTAGAGAGAGAAAGAGGAGAAATCTCGCAAGGTAAGCCGATTTCTCCGACGATCTTGCTCCTAACGCGTATAACTCCACTCCTAAGCTATTCTTCTATGTGATTCAAGGGTTGGAAGCTCAAATTTGGTGTTCAAGAGAGCTAGGGTTTCAGCCATCTTTGAGAAAAGCTAGTGGGAGCTTGAGGTAACTTCCAAACTCTTGTATATTGACTATTCTAGCTACTGTGGGCAATTTAATCGGTGAAATTTCGCCGGATTGCCGTTGGTTTTAATTTATGGAAATGGGTTGTAGGGGCTGTTATGCTGCCCAAATTGATACTAAATGGTAGTTTTAACCTAATGGGATAGTCAATAAAGTGGTTAGGAGTAGAAAGGAACGCGTTTACGGAGCCGAAACCGAAAAACCCCAATTTTCCCCGGAGTATTTGTATATTTCGGTCTGGGCTATAAATGGGTCTTAGAGTTGGATTTTCAATGATTTGATGATTCCATTGAGTTCAGGAGGGAAAATTAGGTGGGGTTACAGTTGGGCACTTTTTCGGAAAAGGCCGAGAAAGCATAATTACGGAAACGCCCCTAAAACCCTAAAAGTAGGGCTGCCAAGGGCAATTTCGTAATTTGACATTGAATTTGATAATTCCGAGTCCGGAAATGGATTCCTTGGGCGAAAATATGTCAGAATAGCCCATGTCAAAATTTCGGGAAAAGTACAGCCGGACCGGGTACGGCGGGGCCGGGCCGGGGTCCCGGGGGCATTTTGGTAAATTTTCAAGATAGAATCATATAACCCCCAGAAACACTATGGAAGTGTCTAAATAGTACATTTGACATTGTAGGATCGAATATGGAGCCCCGAGCTGTTTGCACGTAGATCGAGGCACGCGTTTCGAGGCGGAAAAGGGTTAAGGTAGGGAATATATCTCTTATGCTTGTATTTGATATATGTGTTAGTGTGTTGGTGCATGTCTTAGCTTTGCATAATTATGTGTAATTTGAAGCTATGTTTCAATTTATGCTATGGCCATAGGTATATTGTTCGAAGCATTGAGCTTGCAAATTGTCATTGTGTTATCATGAGTTGTGTGATGCAAGCATGTCATGCATTAAACATCTATCATACATGCATTTTGATATTGTTATCCTACTGAGATTCTCTCGAATCTCACCCTCCCCTACCAACAATTTAGACAGGGCAGGTGGATCGAGGATGGAGTAATCAATCAAAGGCGACGGGACTCGTTTGGGTTGTAATCTTGTGATAGGTGGTTATCAATGCATGATTGGGATTAAGTATATTTGGATATATAATTGTGTAGGTTGGAATGTATATTCGAGTATGTATTTGATATGAGAATTTGTGTAATCCCCATATGAGGGCTTGTAGGGGCGAATATGCCCTATAAGGCTTTGAGTTAATGTATGGAACCCGGGATTGCCGGGATTATATTGTGTACTCTGATTTCCCATGAATGTGATATTCCGCGTAGTAATTGTATTCGGAATGTGACTGTGAGACCAAGTTATCAATGATTTTGAAAGGCATTTTTGAAAACCCCGTCTGGTAGATGGGTTTGCAATTTGTTATTTGCTTATTATTGGTCTCTATTTCACTTTAATCGTTTATTTCGGATATAATTACTGAGGGGGTTACATTTTGGTATCAGAGCTGCCGTTCCTGGCAAGTAAAGGATTTGCTAGGATAATGGCAGTAGTTGCTGCCTTAAGTCATAGAGAATGGCTTTGTTTGTTGTGGTATACACATTATGGTCCCTGCTGGTTGTGGATATATGTGATTTATGGACTGTGTATACATTATTTGTGTTGTGGATATGGTGAGTCAGTATGATTCACCCGAGAATTAGATGTGTAGATTCAGAGGTGGAGGTAATCAGACCCATCGTCTGATTAAAGAACTAAGGAAAATGATTTCCTAGATGTGTGATATTGAGGTTTTAGGTTTCAGTATGAACCTAATGGTGGGGTGAGAAACCCTAGGTGGTATGATGTTACATGTAGTGACGTCATACAGAGCTTGTGGGTGTAAAGGCCTTAAGACCTAGGGGACCGGTGTGCCTTAGGCGGGCAGAGATATTTGAATTTGGGTAGGAGTTATAAAGATGCTCCGTAGAAATGATGAATTTGAGTTGGAGTTGATGATGCTCCGTGGATTGGAGGGAAGTGATTTCCCAATTCAACTGAGGTTGAAGGTTTGAAAGATGAATTGTGATCCAAGGATCAGACTCAATAGTCAAGCTGGTCCTTAGGAGGTTGATATGACCTATATGGTCCGTGGTACCAGGATGTGGTACTAGATTGGCATTGAAATGTGTATCAGGTATCCTGAGGTTACTAGTGTTAATCTAGCACAGGGAAAAGTGATTCCGCAGAGAATTTGAATTTGAAAAGTTACCTATGGAGGATTCGGATCGGAGAGTGCTACCTACGGGGAGTTTTGATGGAAGAGGGCTACCTACGGTGAGATTTGATCGGAGAGGGCTACCTACGGTGAGATCTGATTGGAAAGGGCTACCTACGGAGGATGCTGACCGAAGGGGCTGACCAGTCAGGTGACTGAGTGAAGCATCAGGTACAGTACCGTAGTGTGGAGCCACCATGACGATGAACCCTAGAGTGGAGCCACCGTGACGATGAACCCTAGTGTGCAGCCGCCTTGATAACGAACCGTCGAGAGCAATCGCCGTGACGTTGAATCGTAGAGTAGAGCTCTGGGAACGTTGGGAGTATGGGATCTCAACGATGTGTTGGTTATGGCTCTGAATGATTCGAGTTGAATTGAGCCAAGGTCTGGCACAAATTATGTGTGTGGACAGGCGTAGTAGGAGATTCCTATGGGACTCCTATTGAGTCACCCTGACATTGTGAAGGCACAGATGAGGATAAAGACCTCAGAGTGTGCAGCGGAAGCGTGGTGAATGTGATGTTTGAGAATTGTGTTGAGCAGAAGCTCGAATTTGCAAAAAGTGCAATGCGTTAGTGATGGCTTCGAGAGGTAAAACTTCGGGGTCAAGTTGTATTGTGAAAAGGGGCCTTGAAGGATCCCAGTACGTGAAAAGAATTCACAATGTTGAAGGTGAAGTTGTTAATATGCCTGGTTCCAGCTTGTTACGATTGTGTACGGTGAGTCCATCTCCCCGGTTGGGCCGGATCGGTTTGGTCTGGTGGGCTGCGCCTGATAGGCATAGGCTCAGGATGTGACTAATATTTGCGAGTCTCTCACCTGCGGCCGCATGGGGTGATTCCTATGGCGGAGGATTGTACCTTCGGGGCGGTAGTTTACAGGGGACAGGCTATTTGTGAAGGCCGACGGGCCATTTGTGAAAGCCGGATAGCTCTACAAGTTATAAGGCTATGTGTATGCACTGCCACGCCAATAGTCCCTGAGTAGCTAACAACAGTTCGGGTAAGACTGTGTGTCTTCCCAGCGGAGAAAGGGGATGAGGGTGGAGTGTGATGAGGAAGCCGAAAGGCTATGTGTGTGCACTGCCATGTCAATAGTCCCTGAGTAGCTAACAACGGTTCGGGTAAAGACTGTGTGTCTTCCTGGCGGAGAAAGGGGAAGAGAGTGGAGTGTGATTGTGAATCTGTGACAGTTGTGGATAAGCTGGGACTGAGGTATAGTTGTCTAGTAGAGCAGAGCTAATTCAGCTGATGGCTAATTCGACTACATAATCGGGGGTTCTCTATTTTGAGGGCATTACCTCGGCATGGCCAGCATGGCTAGCCACCACGTTGGTTGCACCGGTATTGACCCCAGGCCGAAAGGCGGTGCATAAAATTAGAGTTTGCAATGTACGTTTGATAAGGAAGTGGATTTTCCTGTGAGTCCTGGGTGAAATGTGAGTAACCCAGCCACTGTCGCGGGGCATCCCCAGCGGGGGGTAAAACCGGGGTGGGCACCACCGGCACGGGGCATCCCTAGAGGGGGTAAAACCGGGGTGGGTGTGACAATGATTGAGTAACCCAGCCACCGTCGCGGGGCATCCCCAGCGGGGGGTAAAACCGGGGTGGGCACCACCGGCACGGGGCATCCCTAGAGGGGGTAAAACCGGGGTGGGTGTGACAATAATTGAGTAACCCAGCCACCGTCGCGGGGCATCCCCAGCGGGGGGTAAAACCGGGGTGGGCACCACCGGCACGGGGCATCCCTAGAGGGGGTAAAACCGGGGTGGGTGTGACAATAATTGAGTAACCCAGCCACCGTCGCGGGGCATCCCCAGTGGGGGGTAAAACCGGGGTGGGCACCACCAGCACGGGGCATCCCTAGAGGGGGTAAAACCGGGGTGGGTGTGACAATAAAAGGCGCCTGGATAGAAGAGACTGAGACTCTAGGTGGGCCATTATGGTAGGGTGCTTCGGATAGAAGAGATTGAGATTCCGGAGTGACTTGATGCGATTGTGGTTGATACCCAAAAGTCCCGGTTACCACTAGCGGAGTCACTGGTGGGTATACGGGTGAGGGCGACACCATGAAAGTTGATACGGCAATGTGATCTTGTTGTGAATACCTAAAAGTCCCGGTTACCACTAGTGGAGTTACTGGTGGGTGTACGGGTGAGGGTAAAGCTGTGAAAGTGGATATAGCGAATGCTGAAATGTTTGTGTATACAGCTGAGGCTGTCGTTTGATGTATTAAGTTTGTGATGTTGTTGAGTTATTCCAGGATGGAATCACTAAATTGTGTTAAGCAGGGTGGTGGCCTATCCCGCCTAACTACTGAGATGTTATGGCTCATGATTTAGAGCCTCCAGTGAATATGTTATGTGATAACAGTATGGTGTGGCAATCGTGAAATGGGCCGATTGCAGTTTGTGGCAACTGGGTTGCATATATTGTGTAAGATTCTTTCGAGAATCAAAATTGTGGCATATGGTTGTCTGGGAGGTCTAGAAGGGACCATCCCAATGTGAAATGAATTGTGAAACGGAAGCTGTCATGAAGAAGCATCCGTAGTTTTTGGATTAAGTGGTATAACAAATTTCGAGGACGAAATTTATTGAACGGTGGGAGAAATGTAACACCCCGAATTTTGAGACTCGAGGCTAGAGAATAAGCCTGAGATTAGTGGATTGCTAAGCCCCGGTTTAGCAAGATCCCAAATTGTGATTGGGGGTTAATGACTACAAAAGTGGACGTGGTTAGTGATTAATGAACCCTTTTAGAGAAAAGTGGATTGTAGTCACTTGTGTTATGAGCAACGCCAAAACCCTGTATTTGAGTTCAATTGTGGATTAATATCCAAATTGACTTAGAATAGAGGGAATAATTGAATGGGGTATTGTGATGGAAATGGTGTCATGTTGTGGTATTTAATCATTGGAATTGATTTAAATTGGATTGGACACATTGGTTGCAAAACTAGAAATGTTGTCCAGTGTGAATTCTGTCTGGGCAGTCTTCTCGTGTGGATGTTTTGACAAGGCAAATGATGTCAGAAAATTATGAAACTTTCCAGTCTTGAAGTTCACATCCCAAGCTTCAAAATGGACATATAATTTGTGCCATTTCCTTTTGGGAACTGGGAGATATGACTGTCCAAAGTTTGAGGTCGAAAATGGACTCTGTTTTGGGGCAGTGATGAAATTTGTGTAATTCTGGAATTGTGTGGTGATTTCTAGTAATGGATCATATTTTTCCAATGAAGAGGACTTCAATACCTTTCATTTGGCTTTGGGATCACCTCATTTCGATTTTTCTAGAATTAGTTATGATTTTTCAAAGTTTGGGCAGAAAATCTGCCAGAAAATCCGAAAATGGGAATTATGACATCATCTCATTAAAAGATGATGTCAGCATGGATTATTAATCAAATTGCTCATCTTCTTCAGCTCATTTCTGTCGCACACTGCAGCTGAAACTTGTGAGAGAAAGTTGAGAGCTCTTAGAGAGAGAAAGAGGAGAAATCTCGCAAGGTAAGCCGATTTCTCCGACGATCTTGCTCCTAACGCGTATAACTCCACTCCTAAGCTATTCTTCTATGTGATTCAAGGGTTGGAAGCTCAAATTTGGTGTTCAAGAGAGCTAGGGTTTCAGCCATCTTTGAGAAAAGCTAGTGGGAGCTTGAGGTAACTTCCAAACTCTTGTATATTGACTATTCTAGCTACTGTGGGCAATTTAATCGGTGAAATTTCGCCGGATTGCCGTTGGTTTTAATTTATGGAAATGGGTTGTAGGGGCTGTTATGCTGCCCAAATTGATACTAAATGGTAGTTTTAACCTAATGGGATAGTCAATAAAGTGGTTAGGAGTAGAAAGGAACGCGTTTACGGAGCCGAAACCGAAAAACCCCAATTTTCCCCGGAGTATTTGTATATTTCGGTCTGGGCTATAAATGGGTCTTAGAGTTGGATTTTCAATGATTTGATGATTCCATTGAGTTCAGGAGGGAAAATTAGGTGGGGTTACAGTTGGGCACTTTTTCGGAAAAGGCCGAGAAAGCATAATTACGGAAACGCCCCTAAAACCCTAAAAGTAGGGCTGCCAAGGGCAATTTCGTAATTTGACATTGAATTTGATAATTCCGAGTCCGGAAATGGATTCCTTGGGCGAAAATATGTCAGAATAGCCCATGTCAAAATTTCGGGAAAAGTACAGCCGGACCGGGTACGGCGGGGCCGGGCCGGGGTCCCGGGGGCATTTTGGTAAATTTTCAAGATAGAATCATATAACCCCCAGAAACACTATGGAAGTGTCTAAATAGTACATTTGACATTGTAGGATCAAATATGGAGCCCCGAGCTGTTTGCACGTAGATCGAGGCACGCGTTTCGAGGCGGAAAAGGGTTAAGGTAGGGAATATATCTCTTATGCTTGTATTTGATATATGTGTTAGTGTGTTGGTGCATGTCTTAGCTTTGCATAATTATGTGTAATTTGAAGCTATGTTTCAATTTATGCTATGGCCATAGGTATATTGTTCGAAGCATTGAGCTTGCAAATTGTCATTGTGTTATCATGAGTTGTGTGATGCAAGCATGTCATGCATTAAACATCTATCATACATGCATTTTGATATTGTTATCCTACTGAGATTCTCTCGAATCTCACCCTCCCCTACCAACAATTTAGACAGGGCAGGTGGATCGAGGATGGAGTAATCAATCAAAGGCGACGGGACTCGTTTGGGTTGTAATCTTGTGATAGGTGGTTATCAATGCATGATTGGGATTAAGTATATTTGGATATATAATTGTGTAGGTTGGAATGTATATTCGAGTATGTATTTGATATGAGAATTTGTGTAATCCCCATATGAGGGCTTGTAGGGGCGAATATGCCCTATAAGGCTTTGAGTTAATGTATGGAACCCGGGATTGCCGGGATTATATTGTGTACTCTGATTTCCCATGAATGTGATATTCCGCGTAGTAATTGTATTCGGAATGTGACTGTGAGACCAAGTTATCAATGATTTTGAAAGGCATTTTTGAAAACCCCGTCTGGTAGATGGGTTTGCAATTTGTTATTTGCTTATTATTGGTCTCTATTTCACTTTAATCGTTTATTTCGGATATAATTACTGAGGGGGTTACACCATATCTGGTATTTTCTTCTTTATTGCATTTTGTCCATTTCATCAAAAAAGAAAGTAAAAGAAATTATAGAAATAGAAAACTCTTCTTTCCCAGCAGAGAGAAATTAACATGTTCTAATTTTGATGCGTAATGAATGAAGTGAGTGAATTGGTGATATATGCAGGGATTATGGATTCTTCATATTCGTCAAAGGGAAAGAAGAAAGGCTTGGCAGATGAAGCAGCTTTTGCATATATGTTCATTGCTTTTGTTTTACTCCTGTCATTTTTGGTCATCCTTACTGTCTAATTGCAAATGAATCATCAATAACTGACTTTGCTGGCTGCTTGTATGAACATTAATTTGTTGTTGCTATAGACTGGTGCTTTTGAATTTTGAAATTCAAAAGTGATTGTTATTATGTACTGCTGTTTAAAATTGGAGCATTCTGTGCGTGTACATATAATAAAAGGGGTGTTTTTAAAAAAAAACAGAATTTTTAAGACCGGTTGTAGTCACAATCGGTCTTAAAAAGTACTTTAAGACCGATTGTGGGGCACAACCGGTCTTAAAAGTCTCACATTTAAGACCGGTTGTTCCCACAACCGGTCTTAAAGTACTTTTTAAGACCTGTTGTGACAACAACCGGTCTTAAAAATTATTTTTTTAAAAACTCTCCTTTTATTAAGTGACTTTTAAGACCGGTTGTGGGTACAACCAGTCTTAAAAGTGTGACTTTTAAGACTGGTTATAACAACCAGTCTAAAAAATAACAGACTTTTTAGACCTGCTGTATCAAGACCTAATACAGAACCGGTCTAAAAAGTCATTTTTAACTGGTCTAAAAAGTCATTTTTCTACTGGTGTTAATTTCTTATTGTGGCCTTATCAGAGTTGTTTATTATTATGAATGAAGGCCTTAGCTACCCGCGTTACATGGCCGAAGCATTGCATTTGCTTACAAATAGAAGAGAGTAGAGGTAACTCATCAATACTTAACATTTTGTGTTAGACTTGTTAGAGTTGGATATTTGTTTTCCTTTTGCACAAATAAAAGCAAGGACTGATACATTTCATTCATTTGTTTGTTTATAGTGTCTGTGGTAATCAGATAGGAGCTCTTATTATGGGCACTGTGTCATAAAATTCATGAAGGACATAGTCAACTACAACCCCAGGCCGCCTCAATTAATAATAAGATATGTATATATATGCATGTATGCGTGTTTAAGTTAAATTAAAAGTCAAGTCATATATATATATATATATATATATATATATATATTACATACTTAACTTGTTTTTGTGTTTAGTACTTTAAGGACAGTTATTGTAAGCAATATTCGACCGAACAAATTGAAGAAGTCATAGAAGAGTTGGCTATAATTGTTTATAGTCAATGGTTTGATGCAGAAAGGAGATAGCTAGTTGGTTTTGGCTTTTGCTGTAGAATGCAGTTATTTAATCCTAGGGGGCTCTTTCTCCACAAATTCTACCTCCTTCATAATAATATTCTCTCTTATTGTTAGAATTAATGGAATTTGTGAAGATTGGATTTGCAAAAATTTGCATATGACAATGATACAATTTCATAATTTGCATATGAGAATGATACAGTTTTTGTGAAATTGCATCATTCTCATAATGACAATTTTTGCAAATCCAATCATCACGAATTCTGTGGAAAAAAAATTTACAAAAACACGCCCATTCAACTTGATAACCTATGAAACTCTTTCCATTCTACTTCTATTTAATTTTAATTAGAAATGATCTTTAACACTAAAGGACGTGATTGGCATTATAGTCCATGAAACTCTAAAGGGCTTGTCCGCAAGAACTATGAGCTCCATTTATGGTTGAGGTTTATATGCAAGAATAAGGATGCATGGACAAGTGCTTGAAGGAACTTAGCTCTCTCATTCACTCTTTGAACGAGAAGGTGGACAAATTACTGGAAAAGGAAGAATATTATGATGCATTAGATTATTAAAGGGAAAATTCCAGAAAAAGACATCTGAAATAGGAAAATCCCTAATCAGTGTTGTGAATTCCAAAATTCCGGATCAGTCCACTGTTAGTATGAATAAACAGTGCGGGGGCGCCAAAAGACGATTTTGCCCTTCGGTCCTTATTCTCGCACTTCAGAATAACAACACGCTCCACTTAATTAACAACTCTGGATTCTTGATTAACAACTCCAGTTTCATCTTTTTACATTCACAATAACAACACCGGTCTTGTTATTAACAACTCCGGATTCTTGATTAACAACTTCGCTTTATTCTTCTACATATTCGCATCTCAAAAATATAGTGTTGTTAATGTAAAATACGGTGTTGTTAATAAAGAAAGAGGTGTTATTATTGGTCCTGAAACTTAAATTACGAAGTTGTGAAACAAGAAATTTGAGTTGTTAATGTAGAATATGGTGTTGTTAATAACAAGACCGGTGTTGTTATTGTGAAAGTAAAAAAATGAAACTGAAGTTATTAATCAAGAATACGGAGTTGTTAATTAAGAGCTGCCTGTTGTTAATAAAGAAAGAAGTGTTGTTATTGGCCCGAAACTTAAATTACGAAGTTGTGAAACAAGAAATGGGAGTTGTTAATCAAGAATCTAGAGTTGTTAATTAAGAGCAGCGTGTTGTTATCCTGAAGTGGCGAGAATGAGGACTGAAGGGCAAAATTGTCTTTTGGCACCCGCCGCATTGTTCATTCGTACTGACAGTGGACTGATCTAGAATTTGGGAATTCGCAGCACTAATTAGGGAACTCCCTATTTCAGATGTCTTTTTTTGGAATTTTCCCATTATTAAAACATCCCCATAATTTTTTATTTTTGGTTTATTTATTTACATTGTCCTTTTCTTATTTTTAATTTTTGTTTGTAGCATCATAATAAACCACAAAAAATGTCAAATATATAACAGTTATTAAATAAAACCCATAAATTATTAGAATACCATGTCAAATACATAAATCTCATTTATATTAGCAACAACAAAAACATAAAAGTTTCTGTTTATTAACTGTCAACTAAACATTCAAAACCTTTCCTCTTCCCCTCGTTGTATATAGTACTCTGTACTTCTTCGTTCTCGGATGATTGGCATGAGAATCAAGTATAATTTTATTACCTACTGGGCATGCAACTACTCCTTTTCAACTTCCAACATGTGCAATGATGGTTTGAACCTGCACTTCCAATCTATGTCAACTCCCCATTTCCATATGTTTTTCGTACTATTTCTTCATGGTCCTCCTTTATTCTCTCAATCGCCAAGATGAAACACCATGCTGATGATTTGCTAGAAAATCCTCAACATCATCCTCCTCTACCACCTCCTCCTTCTCCTCCACAACCTCCACCTCCTTCTTCTTTTCTTGCTCCTCCACCACAACCTCCACCTCCTCCTTTATCTCTGCCTCCGCATCCTCTGCTCCCTCAAGTAAAGGCAATGATACATCAAGTAGAACACATTGACCATGCTATAAGGAGGCATGCTGGATATTTATCCAATATAAACAGGAAGGACAATCTCATTCTTGATGAGTACGAGCAATGCCACCATGATCCTAACATACTCTCAGATGATCTAGGCCACTCCTCCAGTAATAAGTAGCATGATGATACGAGGTATGTAGATCATGTAGATCATTAGTCAGTCTCTTGACTTGCTAAGAATACCTTGAACTTCAATTGATCGAGTGCATTAAAAATTAAGATTTGAGAAGCTTTTATTGAAATTATGATCATTCGCTAACATTACATCTATTCTACCATTTGTTCATTTTGTTTTCCAGATTTGTAAGAAATAAAGTGTTCTGAAGTGAAAAGAAATCAAGTTTCAATAGCATTCCCTTAGAACTTGAACTAGCCTTCATTGTCACTAAAATTATTGGATTTAAACTAAAGAAAATATTCTGATTATGCATTCAGAGATTCAAAGGATGGAATGCACTTAGAATTCCTTGATGAACATGAAACGATACTTATGAAAAATTAATAAAACTAGCAATAAAATCTTATTTAAATGAGGCAAACAATATTGCTAATTCTACTCTCAAATAGGTAGCTTTAAACACCTAAGCTCATTATAGTCCATAAATCTTGATTAAACAATCATTTAGAAGACACGTTCAAAGAATATCATAGATCAAATTCCAAGGTTCTGAATAGTAACATTGAGTCCTAATATGAAAGAGTAAATCGACTAAACTCCCTCTCTGGTTCAGAAACTTAGGCAACGACTCATCTATTAGGGAAGAGGTAAAATCTAGCTGCTCATAGATCTGGAACAAGCTTTAACAAGCTGGGGAGATGGTCTTGTCATCGCAGCAACCAAGTGAAAATCTAGAATCAAAGACGAAAAATTGGAAGGTGAGCTCGTGAGAGAGTTCAGAGATGGAGAACGGAGATGTAGAAGTTGAAGATGAGATTCGGAGTTGGAAGTCAGAAGAAAAGAATCGAGCTGAGAGTTTTGTTGTAGAATGTTCATAGCTGGAAAAATGAGTAAAGTGATGAATTGAAATTCCATATATCCAAAGTTAAAATCCCTCCTCCCCAAACATGTGTTAAGTGGTGAAGATCCAAAAGTGGTTAGTGACCTTCAGCCGGCTCCCAATTTCTTCATAGCTTCCTGATTCCCACATGATAAGAAAACTATGTGATTTCTCCATTTTGCCCTACATCCATCACAAATACAACACCATATCACATATTCTCATAGTATCACAAGTATATTTTTAGATCATAAACATACCCTAAACACCAATAAAATCCCATAGAAAATATAGTCATTAAATAGATTTATCAAATCCCTCATACCAGAACTTTTGCACTCTTGAGAAAATTAATGATAAATCAACAATTCATTTCTCAAATAAGCATTATAGCAGTGAACTCAACCAAAACATGATCTCCTTAATTTGGTTATTTTCTTCTTTATAATGAACACAAAAGTTTGCAATCAACAAGACGAAAAACCATTCTAATGCACAGTCTTGTAACTAATAATAGGCATCAAGGACTCGTGCATATGTGTGTTTCTTTCCTCTCTACCATACAGGGTTCTTTCTCTCCTCTCTCTCCTAGGATAGCCTCTACCATATGCTTGTAGAATCCTACAATATCCACTACTCAAAACTTGGGAATCAATGCATCAAGAGGTATTAAATACAAATCAAAATTAAAATATACATATTGTTTTTCAATTCTTAAATAAATAATATATTAATTACTAATAAGTATTTTCATGAAATAAGAAAATTAAAAAGAAATATCAGATAATATATTAAATATATATTATAGAAACGATATATATAAAAATATATTTAATATTATATATTATATTTTTTTTGAATTGAAATATTATAAATACAATTCTATACATAAAGATTGCAAAATTAAAGCAGCTCAAGGAAAAAAAAGTGTCTCCACTAACCATTTTCTCCATTTCCTCTCCACTTAATTTCTCCATCATTGGATTTGTTTTTAATGGTTGAGATTATTCTGTAAAAATATTATTATCATTTAATATTTAATGTTACAATAATATTTTTAATATAGTATAAAATCTCAATCTCAACCATTAAAAGCTATTCCAGTGGTGGAGAAATTAAGTAAAAAAGAAGTGGAGAGAATGGTTAGTGGAGACACTCCATTCCCAAAAAGGCATTAACATACACGGAAAAGGGCTCGCTCCATTAACTTCTCTCTCCACTTAATGTCTCAACCATTAAATCATGTTTTAACGGGTGTGATTTAATACTATGTATTAAATAGTATTATAATATTAAATATAATAAAAATCTATAATTAAACCTCACCTATTAAAATATGATATAATGGTTAAGATACTAAGTAAAAGGGAAATGGAGATGGGGGTTAGGGGAGAGACCCCTTTCCCCAACATACACATGCCTCCATTCATCACAAAATGCAATCAATATATGATGTAGACAAGCTAGTAACATGGCATGGCAGCAAGGTAGGAGGGACACAAAGCAGGGAGGTGTCTAGCCAGTGGTGACATTTCTAGAGGCTACCGGCCGGCGGTGACAAGGCTGGTGATGGACACATGGTAGCTTTTGAGGGGTGCCACATGAAATTGTATATTGATAAAAAATAAATTACCCAAGTATTTCTAACAAAAAATTCTGACAAAAAAATTTTCTTTGGAAATTTACTGATTGAATATTTCGTTGATAAATTACTGACAAAGTTTTGTTGGTGAATTCTGATGGAATTTCAAACCAATTTGCCATGTCAAATATCACAACATAATGGATTCTATTGCTAATCCGTCGGTAATTTCATTTTCATCATCAATCCGTTGGTAAATTGAAATTTTGCTGGTAATTCCATATGTAATAAGTTGTCATTTTAGTGGACTTCTCTGCCTAACTTCAATGCCTCTCTGCAACTTTGCCAAGATGCTCGCCCTTTGCCTCCCTTACCCCTCCTAGTTTGTGGGTTGTTTGTTTCTTCATGCTCCAGAATCCTTCTCATTTATTTTGAAATTGAAAGCCTACATTTATTTTGAAATTGAAAGCCTACATTTCTCCACTAATAATCCATCACCATTACTCTCTTTCTCCTTTTTTATTCTTCCTTTCCTATATATAGCTTTGTTTCTCCCAACCAAATCTATGAGATGGAAGGGAGAAAAGGGAACTGTGTAATACTTCGAATTTTGGGATTTGAGGTTTGGGAATAAGCTTAAATTAAGTGAACTGCTAAGCTCCAATTTAGGAGGTGTCCCAAATTTATTCCCTAATGTTTCTTATATCTTTGATGTATTAAAGGGAATAAAATATTAAATTAAAGAGTAGGGGAAGTTTATATACAAAAATGGAATTTATTAAAGTTGCAAGTGCTTGTCGTTTCATTGCTTCCTGTGAGGCAGTGTTGTTGTGTAATGCATTTTGTTAACCAAATGATGAGAAAAAATTATGAAATTTTACAAGATGAAAGTAGACATCCTAAGATTTGATTTGATAAGTTATATGAATCATTTGAAGCTATATGCAAAAAGTTATGAATTTTTGAAGTTAACCCATAAAAATTGGAAAGTTTCTGGAATAGCTTCCAAAAACTAAAAATCTGGGAATGATGTGCTTTCAATTGTCAAAAGTATATATTTTTTCTTGAAACTTTACTCAATAAGGGTTCTATAGCCTTTGGAAAAACTCTGATATGAGGTCTACAAATTTAGTTATGAATTTTCAAAGTTTAGGTAGAAAATCTGTAAGAATTTGTATAAATCCGAAAATGGAAAACATTTTGGTAATAAATTGATATCAGCCCATTTTGGCTCCAATTTGGACCCCTAGATGTGTAAAGGGCTGACTAAAGAGGAGGGAAATATTATTTGTATGATACTTGGGCTTAATGTCATGGCTACATGAAGTTAAAAGTTATGTACGCAAAAGTGCAATTTTTGGAATTTTTGGAAAGTAAGTAAATGATTAAAATATAATATAAAACATTATAAAATCATTGTTTCCTTCATCTTCCACCTCCAAACCGTGCAACCATGAGAGCTTAAGTGAGAGAAAGTTTGACAAATTCTAGAGAGAGAAAGAGGAGAAAACTCACAAGGTAAGTCAATTTCTTTGGTAAATTCGTACCTAACACGTAACACTCCGGTCCTAAGCTACTCTTCTATGTATTCCAAGGTTTTTGAAGTTCAACTTCTTGTGTTGAAGAGTTAGGGTTTTCAGCTACATTAGGGAAAAGCCAAGGGAGCTTGAGGTAACTTCCAAAACTTCAATCTTTGATTGTTTTGGTTGCTGTGAATAATTTAATCGGTGAAATTTCGACGGATTGTCTTTGGTTTTAAATTTGGTAATTTAGATGGAATAAGGGTTATGCTGCCAAAATTTGGTCTAAATGATAGTTGTAACCTATTTAAATAGTTGATAACGTGATTAGGAGTACAAAGGAACATGTTTGCGGAGTTAGAATAGAAAAACCCCAATTTTTCCTTGTGAATTGTGCAATTTGGCCAGGGGCTGGAAATGGGGCTTAGAGTTGGATTTTCAATGATTTGATGATTACATTGTGTTCATGAGGGAAATTTAGGTGGATTACAGTTGGTCACTTTTTCAGAAAAGCCCGAAAAAGTATAATTACGAAAACGCCCCTGAAACCATGAAATAGGGGCTACCAAGGGCTTTTTTTTTGGCAATAAATTTGGTAATTTCAAGTCAGGAAATGAATTCCTTGGGTGAAAATATGTCAGAACAATCCTAGTTAAAATTTCAGAAAAAGTACAGTTTGATCGGGTATGGCTGGGCCGACCTGGCGTTTCAGGGGCATTTTAGTAAATTTTCATAATATACTAATATAACCACTATAAACACTATGAAAGTGTCTAAAATAGTACATGAATGGGTTTTAATCTAATTCTTATACATTTCACATTTTAGGACGGAGTTGGGAGCCTAAGGTTGGCACGTTTTACGAGGCACACGAAACGGGGTAAAAGAGACTTGAGGTAGGGAACTTACCTTTCCTACATGTATGTGGTATTTGTGCTTATGTGTTGATGCATGTTATTGCTTTCCTGTTTTATGTGAAACATATTTGAACGATTGAAGCTTTGTTTCTATGTATGCTATGGTCATAAGTATTTGTTTGAAATATTGAGCACACAGATAGGTCATTGTGTGAGCATGAGTTAAGTAATGCAAGCATGTCATACATTGAGCACTTATCTTGCATGCATATTGGTATTGTTTTCCTACTGAGATTCTCTCGAATCTCACCCTCCCCTAACAACAATTTAGACAGGAGGAGACGGAAGAAATGCTGAGAATAAAAAACAGAATCGTACGAGGGGATTGCAGTGATGGAACGAAGACGGAAAGATGTCTTCATTCCACTGGGATAGTTTTAGATACCCTAGAGCCATGTGCGGCTACAAGGTTTGTAATTATTATGTACGAACCCCTATAGGGAATTTTTGTAATCATGCAAATATTATTATTATTATATTTATGTTATTCCTGTGTTGTCCACCGAACCACACGTTAATATTCTGCTGCAAGTTAAAATAAAATAAGAGTGTGACAAGCTGCGTCATCATGATCGATCTCTGGAGCTGAAGTTACAAGGGAAGAGCATTGATTTTTTATCCTCTTCCCCAACATAATAGGCAACTCGATCTTTAAGTTTAATCATCATTTTACTATAATAATATATAGATTTATGTTTTTATTGTGTCTTACGTATCATATATGGGTGTATTTGGATTGATGATTGAATAAGTGACTTATTTTTACTTAGATTTATGGAATCTTAAAATTGAAAAAAAGTTAGATTGGGTAAAATAATGAGTGTTTGGATTGACAACTGGATAAGTAACTTATGTAAAAGTGAATGATATTTGGTTTGACTTTTGCATAAATGGCTTTTGTATTATTTAAGAGAAAAAAATGTAAAAATTATAAAAAATGAAAAAATGAAGGGATAATTGTGAAAAAAACTCTCATGGCAACTTAATTGCCAAATGGGATCTGGAAAGATACCTAACACAAAGGGATTTTTTTCACAATTTTCTCAAAAATTAAATTTGAAAATTTGGCAATGGTACAATTTTAAATAAAATTATATCAAACTCTAATTTAAATTGGTACACTCCAAAAGTCTTTTCTATTGTGCACCTCAAGCTTAAATTTTATAAATTATATCAAACTTTAATTTAAATATTAAATCCTAATTCATATTTTCACATAGCTCAAAATCTAACAAAATAAACCGATTAAAACCTCAATAACACCTCCAATAATCCAAATAAATTATTTAAACTAAATTTAATAGGTAAAAACACCATATAGAAACTAATTTATGATATGTTTATAAAAGAAATTGATTATAAAATCATAAAACAACTAAATAATAAATCTAAACTGATTAAAATTAATTATTAATTATTCTCTATATTTCTACAGTCATATATTGACAAAACTCAAAACTTGTCTAAACTTTTATCCCAAAGTATTCTCTAATTAGCAGAAAATTACTATCTAAAGAAAGAAAAAATTATTTAGAATATTTTTCATATAAGAATTTTTGTGATTAGAAGTGATTTTGAGTACCTCATTGATCCCCAAAGATATGAAAATACTCCTATCAATATTATTTTATATATATACACACACATAAGTTCCAATAAGCTTCATTTTGAGGCTTATTATTTTTTCCAACTTATGGCTTTTTTTACCTTAAACCCCATCACTGAAACAAACACCCATTTTAGTTTTTTTACTGTTTAAATCCGTTTTTACACTATTCAAGTCTGATTAACTGATGCAAACATCAAAACAAACAAGCACGTAAATATTTGTGACCGTGAGAAGGAGGAGAAAATAGCTTATGATCTTCCCGCCCTCATATATCTTATTTCAACCACCAGCACCAAGTTTCCACCTAGCTTTGTCCTTATATCTGTTTTTCTTTGGATTACTGCTGCTTACATATAGTTTTGCCTTTATACAAATATTTAGTAATTACTAATTTCTCTTTCTCTAATGCAACTCTTTACATATTTTGAACTATGAGAAGGAACTGTAAGGAACGAGGAACATGAAGTTACAGGTATTTTATGCTTCACTATGGAGGTGATTAACTACTTGGTGTAGTTGTCCTTCTTTAATTGTCATTCAAAATTATTAATTGTTAAATATTCTACTATTCTAGAGCTAAAATCGGGAGGAAGCTCGGTGGAAAATCCAATTTCACCTTCCAATGAAGAGAGTGAGATTGAAATCTTATCAGAGTATATATCCAGTTTGATCTATAGAGGCTCGAACGACACTTTTCTAACTGGTCTAATTCCTCTTACTTAGTCCTCATCACTCTATATTTCATTTTTCTCTTTTTCTGATATTGGTAGCAAGGAAGTTCAAGAAAACACTTATCCTAATTATGGTTTGATTGTGTAATCATCTGGTAGATTTTATTTGTGTATTTGTACTTATTTTCCAAATTTTTCTACTACATTATTTTGAGCAATGGAAAAAAAAAACTCGGCATTGAAACATGTATGAATCTTGTTGCTTGAGTGCTAATCTTTAATAAATAAATTTGTATATTTGTACTTATATTCCAAAATTTTTTGCTACATATTTTTCCTCTATTATATGCTTGTTGCATTCTTATATTGCTAACGTCATTTGCAGGTTGGAATCCTTGTGCTTAATTTCTTGGTTACATATGTTGTATTCTTTTATGCCAGACTAATTATATTTAGTTCCACATTCATCTTTGCATTTATAACCATGGAAATTTATTCCATCCCTGAAACAGTCGTTTTTTTTTTTTGTTGAGCTCTATCTTGTTATTTATTTTATCTATTTATAATAACAGACAGTTAACTCACTACTACAAAAGAAGTATTTAGTGGCGCTCATCCTATGCCACTTCTTTAAAAAAGTGTCATAAATAATTGTTTTTTTATGGAAAAAAATGTTTCAAAGCTATGACGTTTTCTATTATAAGTGCTGTAAGTAGTGTTAGGCTTAAGTAACATTTTCCTAAACAAACGCCATACAAAACATTTATACTTTTTAAAGGAAATATTAAAGTGCCAGCTATGGTGCTTCCTATGTAAGCACCATGGCTAGCCTTATTTTCTCTTTTTGTTAATAAACCTTAGAAGTCGCTTGCTTGTCAAGCGCCTTCGAAGGCTTTAAATTGATTTTATTAAATAAACCTTGGAAGGCGCGTCCTTGTCAAGTGCCTTCCAAGGCTTTAAATTTTTTTTTTCAATACTATTATAATTACATATAAGAGGAAAGAAATAGGCATCTAGGTTGATGGATAGGAAGTATAAAATCATCAAGCTATGCTCTTTCATTTACTGATTTTGTGTTTCGAAGTAGGTGTTTGGTGTTGGTGCATGTATAAAATTTGCATAATTACTACTATTATAATCCATTAAGAAGACATTCATCACCAACAATGTCAAGCTTATTATTTTATTTGCAAAATAGTTTATATAAAGAATTTAGAGCTACCATTTTTATCTCCTTTGTGTTTAATTTCATAAAGTAAGTATCACAAATAATCAAATGATTAAATGATTTCTATCACTCTATTTGAATCAGTAGAGAAAATTCAACATTTGGATATCATATGAAAGCGATGAAAAATACAAAGTCAGTAAAGTTTTATATGCATATATGATAAAAATAAGAAAGAACAAAATTTTAATGAACCTTGGAAGGCGCTTGACAATCAAGCGCCTTCCAAGTATATTAAATTTTTTTTTTAGCAATAAACCTTGGAAGGCGCTTGACAAGAAAGCGCCTTCCAAGGGTTAAATTTTTTTATTGGAAGGCGCTTGCTTGTCAAGCACATTCCAAGCCTTTTAATTTTTTTTAATATTATTATAAATAAAAAAAGGAAAGGAAGAGGCCAAGTAGGTGCTTGTTATTAGTGTGTGTATAAAATTTGCATACATTAATACTATTATAATCCATTAAGAAGACATTCATCGCCAACACACGTTAAAGCTTATTTTATTTGCAAAATAGTATATATAAGGAATTTAGAGCTACCATTTCTATCTCCTTTGTATTTAATTTCATGAAGTAGGTACCACAAATCAAATAATTAAATGATTTCTACCACTCTATTTGAATCAATAGAGAAAAGTTAACATTTGGATATCATATGAAAGCGATGCAAAATATAGAGTCAGCAAAGCTTTATATGCATATGCAATAACAATATGGAAGAATTTTTTTTTTAATGAACCTTGGAAGTCAAGCACCTTCCAAGTGTATTAAATTTTTTTTAGCAATAAACCTTGGAAGGCGCTTGACAAGCAAGCGTCTTCCAAAGGCTTTTAATTTTTTTTAATACTATTATAAACACAAGAGGAAAGGAAAAAGCCAAGCAGGTGCTTTATGTTGGTGCGTGTATAAAATTTGCATACATTACTACTATTATAATCCATTAAGAAGACATCCATCGCCAACACACGTTAAAGCTTATTTTATTTACAAAATAGTATATATAAAGAATTTAGAGCTACCATTTTTGTCTCCTTTGTATTTAATTTATGAAGTGGTGGGTACCACTCTATTTGAATCAGTAGAGAAAAGTCAACATTTGGATATCATATGAAAGCAATGCAAAATACAGAGTCAATAAAGTTTTCTATGCATATCCAATAAAAATATGGAAGAATTTTTTTTTTAATGAACCTTGGAAGGTGCTTGACAAACAAGCGCCTTCCAAGGATATTAAATTTTTTTTAGCAATAAACCTTGGAAGGTGCTTGACAAGCAAGCACCTTACAAGGGTTAAATTTTCTTTTTAAATAAAGCTTGGAAGGCACTTTCTTGTTAAGCGCCTTCCAAGGCTTTAATTTTTTTTTTAAAAATACTATTATAAACAATGAGGAAAGGAAGAGGGCAAGCAGGTGCTTGTTATTGGTGCGTGTATAAAATTTGCTTAAATTACTACTATTATAATCCATTAAGAAGACATTCATCGCCAAAACACGTCAAAGCTTATTTTATTTTCAAAATAGTGTGTGTGTGTGTGTGTGTAAAGAATTTAGAGCTACAATTTTGGTATCCTTTGTATTTAATTTATGAGGTAGGTACCACAAATCAAATGATTAAATGATTTCGATGACTCTGTTTGAATCAGTAGAGAAAAGACAATATTTAGATATCATATGAAAGCGATGCAAAATACAGAGTTAACAAAGTTTTATATGCATATACGATAAAAATATGGAAGAAAATTTTTTTTAATGAACCTTGGAAGGCACTTGACAATCAAGCGCCTTTCAAGGATATTAAATTTTTTTTAGCAATAAACCTTGGAGGGCACTTGACAAGCAAGCCCCTTCCAAGGGTTAAATTTTTTTTTAAATAAACCTTGGAAGGCGGTTTCTACTTAAGCACCTTCCAATGCTTTAATTTTGTTTAATACTATTACAATCACAAGAGGAAAGGAATAGAGTGAGAGAAAGGCAAAATGTTATATTTTGAATACTTTACAATATGTAAGATAAAATAAAAATCCAAAAACGCTTAAAAAAACACAAGGGATACAAATCTAGCTATAAAGCAATATATTATGAGCCTAACCATTTTAGCACAAGTAATAGACCCATCAGAAATAAAGAGATACTGTATAAAGATGATTCACAACATAAAAAACACAAGAGAAAAGGACGGTCTATAAGCTTTAATTGTATAAACTTATATGTCAGTTTCCATCTTATGTATAAAATGAATGCTAAAGTTAAACAATTCCAAAGTAATCAGCCGTGATTCTTCAAAAGGAAACTCAAGGAAGCAGAGATAAACACAACTGTAGGATAAGACAACCCTGGCAGGCATATTGCCAAGACCAATGTAATATCCCAAAATTCATACACCAAAGATTTATATATTTATTTCAATAAATAGAATAAATAGTGAATTTTGGTGAATTGGAAAATGCTGTCAGTAAAATTTTCTGTGAGTCAGTGAGTTTATCATGTGGTTTAGATGATCAAATGATGTCCAAAAAATGTGAAACTTTTCAGAATGAAAGTAGACATTCCAAGCGTTAATTTGATAGGTCATATGAATTATTTGAACTTATACATTAAGAGAGTATGTATTTTTGAAGTTAGCCCAGTGAAACTGGCTAGTTTCTGTGACATTGTCCAAAGATGGAAATTCTGGGAATTATGAGCTTTCAGGTATCTAAAGGCTATATTTTTCCCTAAAACTAGGCTTAATAAGGGTCAAATAGCTTTTGGAACCACATTAATTGAACATCTATACTTAAAGATATGAATTTTCAAAGTTTGACGAAAATTCAGTCAGATTGTGCGAAAATCACAAAATGTAAGGGCAAAATGGTAATTTTTCATATTAAGCAAGAGGCAATTATTTTTCCCTAATTATTTACTCATTTTCATCTAAAAAGGGATATGGGGAGGGGAAAATAATTAATTGGTAGATAAATATCCCTTGGCACAATTTTTGGCATATGGTCAAAAAAAAAAAGATAATGACATAGGTCAAAGTTTGCAACTCAAAAATAAATATGTGTGGAGGAGGAATTGAGTTAATTGAAGAGCATATTTTTGGGCCATTTGGAGAGTGCTTTTCAACCAAGTATATTAAAGAAGGAAAAAGATGGTAACATTGAGTTAATTGGCATGTGATGAAAAGCCATGAAAATATAATAAACAAAAGGGGTGAAGAAGGATATTTTAACTTTTAAGACACATTTTCCTCTTCTTTCCTTCCATATTTTGATCATATGAAGTGAGAGAGAGAGAGGGAGAGAGAGAGGGAGGGAGGGAGGGAGAGCGCTATTTGGAAGTTGAGAGCTCAAGAACAAGCAAATGTAAGGGTTCAAGCGAAAAATCCAAGGTAAGACTTGATTTCAAGTGGTCTTGCCTTCTAAATCACTTAGAACCTCTTCTAATCTCTTCTTCATCTTGGAAACCATGTTTTTGTAAGCAAAATCAAGAGAGAAGAGAGAGAGGGCAGTGGCAACCTAGAGTGAGAAAGTTGAGCAATCAAGAGGTAATCTCCAAAACTTGATCCTCTTGAGTCGTATGATGTTGTTGTTGTGTTTGGCTTTGCTTTGATTGATTTTGTAAATTTGGAAAGATAAAACCCTAAGGGAAATGCTACCAAAATTTCCTCTAACCATGTGCAATTGGTGTTTAATGGGTTAAACATGTGATTAGAGGTGTAAAGAAGGTGGTTTAATTAGGGATTAAAATCAAGAAACTCCAATTTTCCCTGTTTATTGTGAAATTTTTCTAGCTACTGTTCACCTAGGGTAGAGTTAGAATTTTGAAATTCTGATGGTTCCATTGGATTTAGAAGGGAAAATTGTGCAGGAATACAAGTGTTCATGATTTTTGGATGCTTATGTTTAAATCTGTAAATTTATGAAGTTAAGGGGAGGTGCTGTTTGATTTGTTTTACTGGAGGCAATCTGATTGTGCAATGAATTTAGTTAGTCAAATCAAGTCAAAAAATTATGAAATTTTCCAGGGTTAAAGTAGACATGTAGAGCTTTAATTTGGTGGGTAGAGCATGATTTTTAGATGAGTAAATTAAGAGATATGATTTTTCAAATTTGTGCCCTATTTCTGAAATGCAATATGGAATAGGGGAAGTTGGTGAAGTTCTAGGAAAAATGTGATAATAGTGACTAGCCTTGGGCATTTTTTTCATGAAATACACTTAAAGAGCTTTAATTAGGCTTTAGAACTAATCAATTTGGAATTTCCTATAATTATTTATTATTTTCCAAAGTCAATTGAAAATCTACCAGTTTTCTGGAAAACTGTGAAACTACACTGTGTAAAGTTGTACTGTACAGAAATTGTTGAAACTATTATTAAAGGCAGTAATAGTTCAAGTAATAACCAATTACTTGTAACTCTAATTTTTATAAGAATTGGAAATAGCTCAAGCCGAAGCAAAAATTCAGGAACAGCTGTGAGCTGAAAAAGGGGTTTAAGGTAGTGAATTTACCTCTTCTGCATATATTTGATATTTGTGCTTGTATATTGATGCATGTGATTGCTTTGCTTGATTATGTGAAACATATATGAATGATTGAAGCTCTGTTTCTATTTATACTATGGCCCTGAGTATGTTGTTTGAAACATTGAGCACGTGGATATGTCATTGTGTTAGCATGACTTTATGTAAGGCAAGCATGTCATACATTAAGCACTTATCTTGCATGCATATTGGTATTGTTTACGATTGAGATTCTCTCGAATCTCACCCTCCCCAACCAACCATTTAGATAGGTGTAAGTAGAGAAGAGAACTGCATGAGAGGAATGCAGTGGTGGAACGAAGACGGGAAGATGTCTGCATTTCATTGGAACATGTATAGACACCCTAGTAGCCCTGTGCGGCTACATTATTTGTAATTGTTATAGACAATCCCTATAGGTAATTACTGTAATCAAGTACTTATTATTAGTATTTTTATGCTATTTCTATGTGCCCACTGAACTACACACAAGTACTCTGAAAACGTGAAAATAAGCTAAGGGTGTTTCATTTTGGTATTAGAGCTAGTTATTAAGATGGCTTAATTCGCCACCGTGATCGAGGGTACTCATAGTGTGATCTATGGTGAAGCATTGGCTCTTACCCAAATACGGCATAGGGGCCAACCACCCTATTGTTGCCTTGGTTGGAGGGCTGACAAGGTGTAAGGGCACCTGTGTGAAGCTCTAGTCCTTGGTCAAGAGGCGAGGTGTTGAACTAGCTGTTGAGGTTACCTTAAATGGCTACCGGAAAGGGCTATCAAGTTGGTGCCTATGTGGAGCCGCCATTTGACAATCACATAATGGCCTTGTATGCCTGCTAAGGGTAACCTTGGCAGGTGCTTGCCAGGCCACATAGTGGCCTTGCATGTGACTCCTATTGCCTTTTAGTTCACATCCTGATTTTGATTTACTCCCTTAGCCACACAGTGATCTTGATTCACATCCTGCTTTTATACCCTGTTCGATACCAAGTAAAGGAGGGTTGTAGAAACCAAGAACATTTAGCTCCATCTCTTGTACAAACAAACAGAAAGCTTGATCTGGTCCTTTATTTATAACTTGATTCTTTTGCTCCATCTCTTGCTTGCAACAAGTAATCCTCCCATTTTATTTCTTTGCTATGATTTAACTCCATATTTACTTTGTTGGCTTGATTCTTTTCCAATATAAGAAATTGTCTAATCAGTAAATCTCTTTGCTATGATTATTTTCTCATTTCTTTCTTTCTTTCCTTATTTTCTTTCATTCTTTGATTTTGTTTGCTATCGGTAAGAAATGATAGTGATAGATGTCTTTGTTGTCTTGACAACTAAAACTGGATTTGTCACTCCCCTGTATTTGCTGTTGGTGCATTGTCTTTGCCCAGAAGGAATTACTCATCGATACTCTTTTGTTAGAATCCTTAATCATGATTTAGAATGTTGCCTTTCCTCATAATTACCCCCAAGTTTCTTAAATCAATTCATATATTTTGATTAGTTTTGATTAAAAATAAACATATAAGAGAGAGAGTGAGAGAGAGAGAGAGAGAGAGAATCAGTTTACTTTCATGTTTCAATTTATCATTTGTAATTATTTTTAAATTTTATTGTTTTTAAAACCTATTTGAATTATGAAGGTAAAAAACAAGGCACAATTTACTTTCATCATCTTTATCTTTTGCTATTTCACGCTCTTGTTCTTTATGTATGTTGCCTCTAACTGTCTTTTTACGTTGTGTATTTAAAATATATATGAGCATAGAAGACTCATTTTCTTAAGACTCTCCATTAGCAAATGATCATGCATTATGTCATTGTGGGTGTCCACTATTTTAGTTTCTTTTCTTCCTTTTGTTTTTCATAAAGATTGAGATATGGAATGATTGCCAGCTTCAACTAGAGAAATTCAAGGGAAGCAATGGCACTTACAGTGCAAGCTCCAAAGCTTCCCTATTACCATTTTTTTAATATATTAAATGGATGCAATGGCGCTTGGAGTATAAGCGCCAAAGCATCCATTTTTTTTATGCCTTGTATGGTGCTTTCATAGAACATGCCATACAAGTTTTAATGAAGCTATGCTTTCATAGAAAGTGCCATATATAAGGTTTAATGAAGCTATGCATGGCTTCATTACACCTTGTATGGTGCTTTCTATGAAAGCATCATACAAAGTGCTATAAAAATTTTTCACCTCCACGTCATTATCGTCGTCTCACGCGCCCTGCAACTCTCCATTTTTCAGAGCTCGATTGGTCCACCATCTTGTATCCATTCAATCCCCACTCTATTGTTCCACCACCTTTCCTTATCTATTGTCCCCCCACTCCCTTCTCTCTTTGACAGCGGGAATTAGAAGCTTCCTTGGGACCCCCACATTTTGTTTTGTCTTGTCTCCTCCATGCACACATTTATTGAAAATTGTTTTGTCGCCACTTCCATTTTAGTACAAAGCTTGGTCTCCCACGTGTTTTTTTTCTTTTTCTCAGCCTCCTACAGGAAATTCCCTGGCTTGTAACTCTCTTTTTTTTTACAAAAGCTTGAGTCATTACATTTTCTGATCTTCTTTTTTTTTTTGGTAAAAAATTGTCATGAATCTTATATGTGTGCTCATAATTTTTTTTCTAGGTATTTATTTGAAGTTTCAACTATTTTCCTAAAGCTTGGTCTCTGTCTCAGCCTCCTACAAAATTTTCTAAACTTGTAAGTGCTTTTTTTTTACAGAAGCTTTTGTCATACATTTTCTTGTTCTTTTTTTTTTTAAATTGGGTGCCTGAAGATTTCTCATCAATTTATAATAGCTGAGTACCTGAAGATTTCTTATGTGTCCTATTTACCAATCATTAAAGGAGTATTGAACTAGGCAGAGCATTAAATATAATTGAACTATGTAATATTCCTTTGTATAAAAAAAAAACTATGTAATATTCCTTAGCTTTTAATAACAAAATATCTCATAACAAATTGTTTCTCATGGAGGATATGATAGCGAATGAAGTATTTTAAGAAGTTTAAAAATGTCATTTATATAGGAGTTTGTAATGAAAAGAAAAACAATAATTTTTCTATCAAAATTCAAAATTTCTCAATATGAATGTAAAGTTAGAAAGAGTTGAAGTAAATGGGAGATCAATAATTCAATATCATATTATTCTTTACAATGTGCTCTAATCAATTAAATATACTAAAGCATTATAATTAATAATTTTAAAAGAAGATAAGTTATTTAAAACTTATTTGTGACTTAAAGAGAGTGTTTAATACTTGAAAAACTTCAAATTTTAAGACGTTATGATGCCAATTTTTTTTAAAATAAATATATAACATAAGATAAAAGTAATTAGTAATTGCAAAGGCAAGCAACTAACCACTTTTATATGTTTAAGGTATAAATGGATTGAAAATGGATGTCATTGGATCGATGCTCAAGGGAATATATAGATAGGGTGAAAGAGTTTACTAAATTTGCAAGCAAGCATACAAATGATCCTAACAAAATCTTGTGTCCTTGCTTATCTTGTTGTTATGGAAAGCGAATTAGTCCATTTGATTTGCTAGATCATTTAGTATGTCTAGAATTAATCAATCATATACACAATGGACAAGGTATGGTGTGACGAATGATACACGTAGTGAACGGGTGCATACCATGATTGGTGCTTCGAATGAGTTTAACCTATGCATGTGTGATGAGGACAATGGTCTTCAAGAAATGCTAAATACAGTCGAAGGGGTGCTTCATAACTACCCTCAAGAATTTGAGAAGTTGAAAGGTGATGCAGATAAGCCATTATATGTCGATAGTACTAAATACACAAGATTGCTAGTAATATTGAAATTGTACAAGTTTAAAGTACACTATGGATTGAGTGATTCAGGTTTCACCGCATTGCTTGAACTTGTGCAAGATATGCTCCTAGAAGAAAATATACTTCCTACCAAGACATACGAGGCAAAGCAAATACTTTGCTCTACAACTGCATGGGTTATGAGAAGATACATGCATGCCCTAATTATTGCATATTATTTCAAAATCAATATGCAACGTTAGAGAAGTGCCCTAAATGCAATGCATCTCGATATAGGAAGAAGAAAGGGAAAAATCCTTCGAGGTTGGATTTAGTTAACTCTGGAATAAGAGAAGAGTTGGCACCGGTTGAGTAGGGGCACCGTACTTATCTACTTTTAGAGGCTTAGACTTTGTTGAGGAAAGAGAAAAAGTTGTTTTATGAGTTTCTGGAAGGAATTAAGGTTCCAGAGGGCTAATCTTCAAATATAAAGAAGCTTGCATTAGTGAAAGAGTTGAAGCTAAAGAGCCTTAAATCTCATGACTATCATGTGCTCATGTAAAATTTCATACCGGTTGGTATACGGTCAATCTTACCCAAAAAAGTAAGGAATACCATTACTAAACTTTGCATATTCTTCAAGTTGATTTGCAGTAAAGTGGTTAATTCAACAAAGTTACAAGATTTACAAAGGTTGATTATTTATGGTCTATGTGAACTTGAAATATATTTCCCACCTTCATTTTTTAACATTATAGTCCATCTAACCATACACTTTGTGAATGAGGTTCAATTGTGTGGTCCAGTGTACTTGAAATGGATATACCCGAATCAACGATTTATGAAAATTTTAAAAGGATATGTGAAAAATAGATATCAACCAGAGGGTTGTATAGCTGAGAGTTACATGGTTGAAGAAGCAAGTGACTTCTGTTCTGATTTTTATTCAAATGTTGACCCTGTAGGGATCCTAAAGTCTCGTCATGATGGATGAAGATCAAGGAAAGGAATAAGTAGGAAGGATGTAATAAGGATATCAAGGACTAAATGGAAGTAAGCTCACTTGTATATGCTACATAACACTGATGAGGTTGAACAGTATGTTGAAGAACACAAGGATACTCTTTGATTGGTATATGGTAATAGGAATGAAAATTTGATAACAAAAAAGCACAACTAACATTTTTCAAGTTGGTTAAAAAGGAACATTAATGATGAGATAAAGAGGAATCCTGATTCAGTTTCTGAAAACTTGAGATGGCTATCTAATGGATTGAGCTTAAATGTATTATCTTACAATGATTATGCAATCAATGATTACACATTCTACACACAAGAACATGATACAAGGAGCATGATGCAAAATAGTAGAGTAACACTTGTTGCTGATTATTGGCATACATCCAGTGCTAAAGATATACACCCTATCTACTCAATAATATCATATTTTAATGTCATTAAACGAATATGGGAGTTAGATTATACTATGTTGAGGGTCCTTGTCTTCAGATGTACGTGGATTAACAACAACAATGGATTGTGGATAAATGAGTTAGGGTTTGTTCAAGTGGACATTTCTAAAGTTTGGTATAAAGATGATCCTTTCATTTTAGCATTACAAGCAGAACAAGTATTTTTCTTTTTCATTCTTGATTCTACTAAGAAGAATTGGTCCATTATACTTCCATTGAACAAGAATCATCAAGAACAAGTTGATGCTAAAAGTAATGAATATTTGAATATTCCTGAGGATGATCTTTCCTTTAAGATGTTGTGGTCAAAATATATTGATATAGATGAAGATGAAAATGAAGATGAACCCTTATACATGAGACATGATCATGAAAAAGGGACTTGGTTTTTAAATCAAATAAGAAAGAGGAAAAGATGATAATGAGTGCCTTGATTTTTTGTCTTGTATGTTTTATTATATGCATTCATATATTTCAACATAATTTACTTTCATTGCCATGATTGTCACTATGTATGCTCTAATGTTTTGTTTGGTTTATTTAACTTATAGGAAAATGGATCCCTACACCAGAGATGAAGTTGTTCCCAGTGAACATGATGATCAGGCAGCATTTGAGGCCGACGTAGCCCGGGGTGGGACCGCAATAATCAAACTGATCAAACTAAGGAGTAAGGGAATAGGTTAAAGCTTCAGTGGAATGAAAAGGGAAATCCAGTCAAACCGAATGCCAACTCCTTTAATAATTGTATTGGGACTACGGTCAGATAAAGAGTCCCTATTATAGTTTTAGATTGGTGACAGGCGAAGAAAGATTATGTTGATATCATCTTGGATTCAGTCAAGGTAAACATTATATACTTTATTATTCTGGTTGTTTTGTTTCATTAAATTACAATCTAACAAATTATGTATGTTTTTTCTTACAATTTTACTTTATAATTGACAAAGATGAAGAGAAATTCGTGCGGCGAAAATGCGGTAAACTTTTGAGAAATTTTAGCTATGATCTTGTCAAATTCTACTTGCGGGACGACAATGATATTATCAATCATACTTCATCAAAGTTGTACGATGGAATAATAACTCAAGAGCAGTGGAATAAGTTTGTGAACTCACATACTATAGTAGAATTTGAGGTAATATCATATTAGCCTTTACAAACTACTTGTAATGCATTTATAATTAATATTTATTGATATGAATCATTTGGATCTAAATAAGAAAGAAGTGAGCAAAATCATGAAAACGCATCCAACATGCCATACAGGTACATAAAAGGACTGGTATCATATGCAACATTGGAGCAATAATTAGTAAGAACTAATCATTATTTCATATGAATATAATTTATATGACTAATTTTTAATTACAACTAACTTTGATATTCAAATACAAGAATCACATTCATATGTCACACATATATCTCGGCATGATTTATGTCTGATCGGCTGCATGAACAAAAAAAGGTGAATTTCCTAGCGAACAAGCCAAAAAAGTTGTGGAATATATATACAATAAAGATTTAGCTTTACTTCATTGATTCTATTTTATAATAACTAATATTGTTGTAATTTTTTTTGTGATAGCACTCAATGACGTAGGAGCAGCCAAACTTGGTGCATTATGTTGGTCATGATGATTTGCTCAACAAATCGCTTGGAGTTCCAGAGTATGGTGGTCGTGTTTGGGGTACTAGTTTTACAGTCACCCAAACATCATACTTTGGACCTCAAAAGCGACCCAACAAAAATGACTTTCTGCAACTAAAGGAGGAGATTTGTGACTACAAGCATCAAGTAAAATAGGAGATTAGTGGCAACAATCATCAAGTAGAACAATTTAACGATCATATGTGTTTGATGCAAGAGCAAAATGTGTTATTGAAGGCTCAAATGATGCCTTACTGCAATCTAGGCCAGCACCAAGTCCAATGTGTGACAACACGAATACAAGGGATAGTTGTCCCTCCATGCCTAAAGTCCTCATTCCTTTGGTAATTAATTTCTTCTCTAGTTCACTTTTTGTTGCGTTATAAATTAGTGTACTTTAATATATTAACTCTATTTTTCATAAGGGCGAATCAACGTACAAGTTGCATTTCTATTAATCGTTCAAGCACGTAGTTGCTATCAGCGTGGCTTACAACATCGACAGTGATACACTGCATAATTCACCATTACCCGCAAGCATATTCCGAGTAAGGGTTGACGTATGCACAAATGAAAATGTCCTCTTACCAATCCCTTCTTAGGGGGAAGAAACAATAGTGAAAGATGTTGTCAGTGGTTATGTTGCATGGCCAATAAGTCTGATTGAGCCATTTGAGAAGGTAGTTAATTTACAATTCCTTTTACTTTTTCTATGCACTTCCATCTAAAAGCACATGATTTAATTTCATGACTTTGTAGGCTGCTGCTCTTCTTAAAGGAAACAAATTGAAGGGCGTAGGAAGAACTCAAAGTATTCATCAACTGAACAGAAGTCCCGACCCTCAATCAACAACCGAAGCAACAAACAAATGGGCTCATATAGCAAACAATTGGCATCAATGGCATCAGCTTTGATCCACTAAGGAGGCCAATCAATACGTTTCGATATCGACATCTATCATGCAGATATAGATGTTCATGTTGATGGTAGTATGCTGAATGAAGCGCTTAGTCATAATTGGCTTAGTGTGACGGGCATCAACATATGGATTAGGTACTTTATCATCATCATCTATCACTATTATTATTATTCATCATTCAATTTTTTTGTTTTAATGATATTGTTTGTTTTATATAAAGGCACTTGTGCCATGATCTATTACTGCACACAGAAAGGACGCATAGATTCGTATATGTTAGCCCATACCTCCTTGGCCAGCATACGGGGAGATTAGATGTGGAAACACAATCTAACGATCTTAAGGACATTTTCATGCAGAGAGTAACCTCTAATATGCTCTTTATTATGCCATACAATCCGGGGTAAATTATTTGGGACAGTATTTTAATGTATGTATTTTTTATTCTTTCACTTTTACTATAACATAATTGTCAAAGTAAAATTTTCAAAATATTTTAGAAGAAATTGGATTTTGATTGTCATCCATCTAACGTCACTTGGAGGCCCCCACATTTACTATTTGGATCCTCTAAAGGCCGGTCATCCAGACAACCGGCCTGATTTGAAGATTATAATCAATAAGTAAGTGCATAGATGTATATGTGGATGTTTGCATCTGTCATTATTAAATAATCGAAATTAATTAGTCACTACTTGTTTTGTTAGTGCATTGACCGCTTAGCAAAGCCAGGTTGGATTGAGCTATTCTACACACAAAAACCTAGTCAGTAGCTATACCTGGAGGAAGATTACAGTACTTACATATGAATTTATTCAAATTTTGTTATTAAAAAATTTTTCTTCAAATATTTACTTAACTATTTCATTGTATTGTTACAATGCCCATTCCAACCAAATAATAATGATTGCGGTTATTACATTATGAAATTTATGAAAGATGTAGTTACTCATAATCAAAATTTTGTTCCTATGCAAGTAAGTTCTTTTGCTTACAGTTATTGTATTTTAAATTTAATTGACAAGTATCTAAGTTAATTGATTTTTAGTGATTTTAATTCATTCTGTTCATGCTTTTTATGTAGTATTATAAAGATCAACGTTGTGTCAATTGATTGACCAACAAGTAGATGAAATCATTGAAGAATGATGTGAATATATGGTCAGGCAACTAGCTCATATTTAAGTACATACGTAGACTGTTTATTGCCTATTCTTGTCCTGTTTATGAATCTATTGTACATTAAAATTGTTTCTTGCCTACATAGTTACATAAGTAGGTAATTAAAACTAGTTGTACATTATTTGTTGCGTTGTAATTAATAAATATTTGTTTCGAATTATTTCATTATGATTTGATCTGATTCTAGTTTGGGTTTTTGCTATGGATTGTAAATTGTAAATTGAAAATTACTATAGATTGTAAAATACAGACCCAATAGGAAAGAAAACAATTAAGCCAAAGGAAGAAAAAAAATACTTACTTCCAATGATGCTTCTCCTGGAAGTGCCATTGGAAGTTGGCCACTTCCAGGAGTAGCGCCATTAGAAGCCAATTACTTCCAATGGTGCTTCTATAGGAAGCGCCATAGGAATAGGAAGTCATTGATTTCCTATACCACTTTCCTAGAGAAATGTTATAGGAAGTGCTAACTTCTATGAGACTTCCATCTGAAAGCGTCATAGCTTTATATTTAAAAAAAAAATTAAATAATCAAGTTATGACGCTTTCATATATTGAAAAAGCGTCGTAGCTTGATTTTATGACACAGGAAGCTATGACGCTTCCCAAGCACAATAATATTCCTTAAATTAAACGTCATAACTTGTGTTTTTTTGTAGTAATGATTCCAGCTGCATTGACAAATTCTCTCTCCATAAACAAGAGCAGAACAAAAAAAATTCATAACTTTATGAATCTGTGACAACCCTTTCTGAGTGGTACATGGTGGCAGGGTTGTATTCGTTCTCATATTTGCCATCTTGTCATGTTGCATGTAGGGAAACATTTGTAGTCCATGCACGCTAATTGATATTTGCCATCGTAGACAAATTATTCTCTCACTGACAAAGAGACTCCTTCTTAACTTAAACTATTAATATTAATATGAAATCATATTGTTGTAGTTATGTATATATTTGCTCGCATGCACGCTGCAGGATGTCCATGGTACATCTCAAGTATGACAGTTTCCTTTGAAAATTATCATTCGTAATAATTTTTTTCAAAGGCTAAGGATTAAGCATTTCATATTTATGGTAGAATTCCATTTGTTTCCACCTATTTCTTTGTTAAGGGATTTCATGTGTTCAAATACTATTGACTTTTTTTCATATATATATATTATTTTGTTGCACTGTCATATTATCTATTCCGGCTTTTAAGACTCATTAGTTTTTTATTGGTTTAGATCTTTGGTTTTCCATGTGTGCTCTTAACTCTTAGTACTAAGTGGATTAAGACCCCCACAGGTTAGAATTTCAGTTTATTATCTGTGTGACGGTGCCAATAAGTAAAGAGCTCAATTACGTTGTTTCTGTCATGTATGTTATTATACCATTGTCCATGTGAGATTGGAACAGTTGCTTGTGACTTTGTTTTTTTAACTATGTGATCTCAAAATATATATTCTTACTTTTTCGTAATTTCCATATTTTTTAAACTTTTTCTATTGGCCAAACATGTCTTGTATTTGCTTTTAACAAGATTTTTCACATAGTTAGGAGACTTGTTCGTCCATGACACAACTTGTGGGGAGAAATTGAGAGGGATAGTGTTCGAAAGATTTTTAATTTTTTTTATTGTACCATTTTCAAGTTTTTGTATTCCTTTACATCTTTTTTTTGGGGAAAATTGCATTCAGGTCCCAAGTAAAAGAAAAAAAATGAAAAAATGGTCCCTTTATATTTCAAAATTACCAACAAGCTAGTCCCATTAACTTGTTAATAGCGCCCCTAAACTTGTCAATGACGTGCTTCTGAAGTTGTCAATAGGACTTGTTGGTAATTTTGAAATCTGAAGAGGCCAATTTTTCATTTTTTCTCTTGACTGGAACTTGAACGTCATTTTCCCTTTTTTTCACAAATATAGTTTATTATGAATCATCAATTTTCAACAACTTATGGGAGGTATTTGGTAAACAAAAATTATTAAAATCTAATGAAATTTCATGAATTTTTTAATAAAACATGTGAATGATATGATAGTGTGAATTTTTCACTTGATAGACAAAATTTGCAAAACCTAATGAAATGTCGTGAATTTCTAAACAAAACTTATGAACGGGTTTGGATTAAAGATCAAAAGTTAATATATAAATTTATTTGCATATTTATCAATGAAAGTCATTGGTGGCCCAATGGCCACCAATCTTTTAGGCAAACCAGCCACCAATCTTTTAGGCAAACCAACCACCACAATTTTGGGAATATTTATTCCCCACAAAATATTCCTTCCCACCAAAATATTCCGATGGCCACTGGAGCTCCGGTGGCAATCGATGGGGTAATTTTAAATATATATATATATATAGATATAAGGGCATTTGTGTCATTGCCTTTAAATTTTAAAAAGAAAAATCGGATACTAACATCTCTCTAGTATTATAAATATTCGAAGCACTATTTTGTCCTTTGCTATTTTTAAAATTATGTTTAAGGGATTTTGCCTTTTGTATTTTGATGTCAATCAATCACCCATAGATATAATCACAATATCTTGCAGGCAATTGTGCGATTTCAATTTTTGGGTTGTAAGATTTTAATTTCTAGTCGTCTGATTTAGACAACAAGCGATTTGGGTGAGATAGTTATGCAATGATTAGTTGTGATTTCTGGCTTTTGTCAACATATCTAATTTTATCGAAAAGATTGTATTTTCTTGAATAGGGATGCTGGGGTTGTGGTGGACGGTGGCATGGAAGTTGTGTTGTGGGTGGTTGATGCTAGTATGGAGATAAAGTATTAAAAATCAGATCGGTCAATAAACCAGTCAAGATAATGATTTAAGAGTCAGTGAGTTAGATTGGAGTCAATCCAGCGTAAGACCAGTGATAATTAAAAAATATAATTTAATTAAAATGTGTAAAAATATTCATTTTTTAATTAAAAGTATTTTAATAAAATTACTAGTAAGGAGATTTTTCCCTCTTCCACTTCATATTCAAATTTTTTTTTAATTCCATCTACTTAATATAAGGTGAGTATGAACAAATGGACAAATGAGATTATAGAAGAATGCGCAACATTTTAATATTTTTTTTTTTATGAAATGAGACTATTGTGTCAGACAAACTTTGAAAAAATGGAAGTATGGCTCTTTGCTTATCTTCTATGCCATTTCAACAGCCTATCACGTCACAAAAATCACCTTTTCTTTTCTTGGTATTTTGAATCTCTCCCTCTGTAGCCTCTTCATTTTCCGGTCACCATTTTTGCTATCTCGAACAACTTCTTCCAGCCTCGTGCAGCTGTTGCTTCTTTTGGTAACCTTCTTCTAGTTTCGCATAGCTGCTTCTTCCTCTCCTATTTTCTTTCTTTTCTTCCTCTACTTTCTTTTTCCCTGCAACTTTTTTCTTTTCCCAGAGTTCTTGCGTTTTTCCCGGCGAGGAAAGAAGTGGCCCGAGTAAACCACCTAACTCAGCGGGTTTACCGAGTTGCTCCCAGTACACCAATTGGTACCGAGTTAACCGGGTCACGGTCCCTCCAAGTTCCAACATCAACCGGACTGGGCAAGTGGTCAGGTCGCAGGTTTCCGATCTAACCTGACTGGTCCGGTCCAGTTTTTAATACCTTAATGGAGGTTGATGGTTTTTTAGAATTGAAAGTTATGTTAGCTTGCGACAAAGAAGAAGCAAAGAGATTAAGGTTTGTTTTTTTTAGGGTAAGTATAACTTTTGATCCTTGAAATTTAACTTGATTTTGATTTTGGTCCCTCAAATTTACTTTGTTTATCAATGTTAGTCCCTCAAGTTTGAAATGGACTTGGTAGCGCCTTTGACGGCGTTAATTCATCCGACGTGGCGCTAACACCATTAAAATAGTTTAGGGTTAATACAACTTTTGGTCCCTAAAGTTTGACCTGATTTTGGTTTTAGTCTTTCAAATTTGAAATCGGTGGTTTTGGTTCCTCAAGTTTACTCCATTTATAATTGTTGGTCCTTCAAGTTTGAAAAGGAGTTGGTGGTCCGGTTATGAAATCCAGACTGGATTGGACAGCTGGTTCAGCCCGAAAACTAGTAGGTAAACCATTCCGGTCCAGAAATCAACCCGATTCAACTTTTTTTTTAAATCGATTTTTTTATTTTCTTTATAATTTCTTATTAATAACCCTAAAATCTTTACTTTCGTACCGGTTTGGTCCCGGTTTGACTCCAATATGACCCATTGACTCTTGATCTAGTACCTCATCTGGTTAAGTGACCGATCCAGGTTTAATTACCTTACTTGGTGGTGTCTTTGACGGTATTAATTCATCCAATGTGGTACTAACACCATTCAAATAGCTTATATGTCATGCCTTTTAGGACAGCTTATATGGAAAATATATTATAATAGGGTTAAGGAGCAAATCAGTTTTGTCCGGGGAGCGTTTGACATAAATATATTTTAGAAGGGATAAAAATACCAATGAACAACTAAAAAGGGGCATCCAGCACAAAAATCGTTAAATTCATACTAACGTCGTTAGGATTTTTCTTCTTTTATAATTTAACGCCGTTAGTATGGATTTAATGGTTTTTGTGCTGGATGCCCTTTTTAATTGTTCATTGGTATTTTTGCCCCTTCTAAAACATATTTGTACCAGACGCTCCTCGGACAAAACTTCATTGGTAAATTTGCTCCTTAACCCATTATAATATATTATATTGTGTTGGAAAAAGGGCATGAAAATGAAACGCACGAGCTTAAAAGGCATGATACATAAGCTATTTCTGGCTTGTACGTTTTGTTTTGATGCCCTTTTCCCCTTTTTTTACAGCTAAATATAATATATTATAGTATCTTTGCCATATCAGTTATCCTAAAAGGCATGACACATAAGCTATTCTAATGGTATTAGCACAACATAGGACGAATTAACGCTATCAAAGGTGCCATCAAGTTCCTTTCAAACTTGAAGGACTAACAGTAACGGAGTAAACTTGAGGGACCAAAACCACCAATTTCAAACTTAAGGAACCAAAACCAAAATTGTGTCAAACCTTAAAGACCAAAAGTTATATTTATCCTTTTTTTTAACCTTTTTTAAATGATAAAATAACATTTTAAGTTTCATGTAAAAAAAATACATATTTAACATAAAACTATTAACTTTTATAAATGCCATATAAGATGTCATGTCCTTCTCATTAACATGACGTGGTAGTTTCTATTAGTAACTTAATGAAAAAATTAATAACAAGAGGATTAATGCATGGAACAAAAAACCGGATCGGACCGGCTAGTCCGACAGGAAAACCGGTTACTAGTCTGGTTCGATTCGTTGCTTGAGAGGGGGAAGAGTTGAACTAGTTAAAACCGGAAAAACCTGTAGGTTACTGATTCAACCTGTTTGCTTTTTTTTTTTTTTTTTTGAAAAATGAGATATCTTTGGAAGGGATGTAGAAAAATGAAAAAATAAACAAGGAAGGAAAAAGATGAGACGTTTCAATAGCTCCTCGTGCTCTTCTATCTGTTACCTCATGTAGTCTTTGTTTGTTTGAACATTTCCCTTCCTGACATTAACCCACGCCCATGGAAGAAATACAACGACTGGAGACCAAGAAGAAGAAGAAGAAAGAAGGAGAAGTGAAAATGTCAAAGTGAAGAAGAAGAAAGAGAAAAAATATCCATGAATACCATTAAACTTTATGTGTTAACTATTGGGCTCCATTACTTTTCAAATTGTCATATAGGAAAACGTGTTTTGGGACAAGTGAAGGCTGACACTAGAACTAGAGTGTAGGTAGTAGGAATTGTACTATTAAGTCAATTTCTCTCTCACACGGTTTTAGTAATGTTTTTATAAATAGGTTTCATTTTTTTCCCCAATATAAATAGGTTTCATATATCAATATATATTTAAAAAGTTAAACATTTTTAATATCATCTATTTTTATATTAAATTTTTAACAATTTTAATTTTACTTCAAGTAATCAAATCTAATATAATCAATTAATTTTATCTATGGAAGTTTAAAAATATATTAATATATATATATATATATATTGTTACTAATAAATTGTAATATTTTAATATGACCGGTTCGATTACCGATTAGACCCTGATTGACCTATTAACCTTAAACTTGTTCCGTGACCGATTCATTGCCTGATCCGGTTTTTTATTCTTTGGACTAATGTCAAAACTTAAAATATCAAAGATGTTAAATTTAAATTTTAAAATATGAGTTTTATATATTTTACTCTTACACTAGGGGAAGAAAAATTAAACAGTGCCAAATCAGCGAATCTGGCAAAAGCTGAATGCCGACAGACAGCATCCCGGTCGACTGGGCCGACTATTTCGGGCGGGGCCGACTGAGCGCTGCTCCTTGCCCTCCTACTTCCTCCCTTTCATTTTGGGCTGCTCCTTTGACGTCCGCTGAACATAAAATAGTCCCAAGAAACTTCCATTTAGATGAGGGCAAAACCTTTCAAGTTTCCCGCCAAAGCCAAGTCCGCCGCGTTTCTCGCCGCCGTCGCTGCCTTTTCCTTGCCGGCCACTAACAACGCTCTCACTCTCCCCTCCTCCGATTCTTTTCCCGACAAAATCAGCACAGTGGTCCATGGCATCTTACGCTCCTCTCGCGCCATTATTACCGTCTGATTCTTTGCCATGATTATTTTTTCATTACGTGATAGCTAGCTTACCCTACTTTACGGCCTCACTTGTTTTTTCGGTTACCAATCTGAATTTCAGGTTGCTTGCACCGTTGCTGACTACAAGTACTCTTTGCGCGGGCTCCAAAAGGACTCCAATGAGTATCGTTACGAAATGACCGAGGTTGGTTCTGTTTATGTTCTTAACAATTCATAGTGGCAACTGGCAAGATTTGTTGCGATTTTGTTGAGTCTTCACCCTTGCATTTCCCCACTCCAAGATCAGCAAAAAAACAAACAAACATCTTTCAACATCATTTGGAATTGTTTTTTTATCGGTAGTATTAAATGTTTTTACTCCTCTTTGACTGACCAGAATACAGCTTATTCCAGATGAGAATATGTCCTTTTGATTTCTAGGTTCATCTACGCTCAGCCAAGAGGATTTTGAAGTTATGCGAAGCCAATAAAGGATTTTATGTGAAAGCTGGACAGTTTGTCGCTGCCCAGGGTGTGATTCCCAAAGAATACTCATCAACTCTATCTGCATTACAGGATCAGGTTCAATTAAATACATTTCATTTGAGTTCAAACTTTCTTTCTTTTTTTGTTTGGGCAGGAACATCTTTGGTTGGTTCACGTGCTAATGTTTGCGTTCTTTAACATCTAGGTTTCTCCTTGTTCTTTCAAAGCTATAAGAGAAGTATTAATGCATAATCTGGGACCAGATTTCTCTGAGAAGTAAGTTATCCTTACTGATTAAGTTTTGATTTTGAAGTGCATGCTGATATGTAATCAGAAGTTGATTAATTTCTTGGGCAACATTTGTTTTGATGGATTGGATGGTGTTAGTCTAGGGTTCTGAATGAGTAGTGTTTGAGATTGTTGAAAAGCAAGAAAGAGTCTGGTGGACTATTATGGGCTACCAATGGTTATGTGTACCAATGATAGAAGAGAAGCATACAAGCGTGTAGGCGGGGGAATTTTGGGTTACATGCCTTCAAGTATTCAAATTTTCAGTCTCAACTCCGATTTTCATTTTAACTCTATATACTGGCATATAGGCAGATAAATATAATAAGTTAGGTGTGTTATACTGGAGATAAAAGCCTTGTAGGCCATAGCTAGAGTACAAAAATAGAATGCCCAAATCAGATATATCCTTGGAATCTAAAACTGATAACTTATGTTGGTCTTTCACTGCCAAGAACCACCTTTGAACTGAACTGTATTCTTTTTCATGTCGTCTTGAGTTCTGTCCAGCTAGTTAATGGATGGTATAACATATTTTTAAATGAAAATTATTGACTCATGCATGTACGACTAACTATCACTGCTAAGGTTCCTTAATGCGGTAGCCCATTATAACTATTGCTATAGCTACACAATTGAGAAGCGTCCCTGCTCCTCTACAAGAAATGATAAAATGAAGTAATGAATTATGATTGCTTTCTGCTATGAGAACCATAGATGGCTAATCAGTCTTCACAAATTGTATGGTTTGAAGAGATTTGTTGAGCCTCTTGGAATACTAATATGACTTCTAAATTACTAAATTTCTGATTGTTTTGCCTGGTTGTTGGTCCTTACGATAGCTTGTTAATAGGGGTTCTGGGGCTTTGTTCCTATGTTGAATAAAGACTACTTTAGTTACATTTTTCCCTCATAAGATTTGGGTTATTTGGGCCATATATATTGCTTGGTTTTTCTCGTGTTATTTATATCTCATATAAATTTGAGTATTAGTAACCCGAGTGTTTTCAATATTGTTCTTGGTTACCGCCTTTGTTTTTATTATTGTCATTACACCAATGGTGATTTTATATTTTTTAATATTTTATACACGATGTAGGTTAGAATGATTATACAGCTTGATTTGGCCTTGCCATTTTGATTAGTGATACACCCCTATACAAATCTTTGTTACTTATTCTCTTTTCCCAATAGTTAATCCAACAATTTTTTTCACAACCTCTGTATTTCAGGATTTTGTCAGTTAGTGAACAACCAATTGCTGCTGCATCTATTTCTCAAGTTCACCGTGCAGTGTTGAAAAGCGGTCATGAAGTAGCAATTAAGGTTTGTCCATGAGTTAATTTTGTTGATATCTATCTGATGGCTGTAAATCGGGAACACTTCTCTGAAATCTAACAAGTTTTCCATGGCCAGGCTGTTGAGTTTATGTTCTTACATCCTGTGTCCATTACATGGCGTCATTAAGAAAATTGTTACAAGATTGGTCTGTGTTTAAAGTTTACTTTGAAATTGGGCAGTATCTTAAAATTTTCATGTTTGTTTGAAAGAGAGTCAATGTTGGTCAAAGGACAGATTTGTCTTTTCACATCATTTTCAAATCTCACTTAATGTGGGCTGTGTTTGAAAGACTTGTGTAATGGTAAAATCGTCATCTTTGATTTAACAGGTACAATATCCTGATTTAGAGCAGCAGATGAATTTTGACACAAGAACAATGTCTTTCCTGTCCAAAACTATTGCACAGGTATGTTCTGTCTCCCAATTACATTTGTTTGACACAAAACATTGAAGATGCTTTCGGTACTTATTCCTGAGACATTTATGAACATCTAATATTTTGAAGTGAATCACTTTTTCCACATGTTAATTAATTATGCTGATAACTAAAAGGATGAGAAGATATACAGAATTGACCACCAAAATGAAATTGGAATTGGAATTGAAGTGGATCATTATTTTTAAAGGCAAAAGGCTATTTATGCATCTTCTTCTACTTCAAGAATTTGACAAACAATTACAGAGACTTTTAACTCTGTTTCTTCAAAATTCATTGGAGAAAAAGAACTAGAAATCAGAGCATACAAAAATAATGTAGTAATGCAACTAATATTTTCACGAGTTTCTTGTCTAATTGTTTGTTTAACCTGCATGTCCCCTCTACTCTTCATAAAAATATTGCTCCAGTATTGTAGCCATCGCTGTTTGTTTACTTCAATACTGCTCCTTTTGGCCACAGTTTTTTCCTGAATACAGGTTTGAATGGTTGGCATCATCATTTACGAGGACTATGGCATTAGAACTGGGTAAGTAGGAATGCATAGTTACCTAAGCATAACATTACCGTCTTTTTTCTAAATGCCCAGTTTATCATCTAGAATTATTGGATAGATTTCACCTGGATTTATTAGAGCTGGAGGGGCAGGCTTGGTGCCTCAAAAACTCTATTTATACCTCTGATTCTGAATAAAATTATATGAACTGAGATTGCTAAATCTGGTTGATTAGGATAAGATTTTATCCCTTAGGAGCTGTACATGCACCTTTTGAATATCACTTAAAATCTCAGTCGATTCAATCAGTTGAATCTTATTTTAAGCATTGAGCATTGTTTTAATTGTCAACAGCTTTGTTCTGTTTATATAGGATTGAGATATGTTCCTTGATCACTTTCCTGTAGATTTTGTTCAGGAGGCAAGGAATTCTGAGAAAGCTGCCAGCAACTTCAAAAACAACAAATTCATCAGGGTTCCATGTGTATTCTGGGTATGATGATTATGTTCTTTGCTATTGCTATTAACTTTCTATCTTACAAGGCTACCATTATATTTATATACATGCAGGAGTTGACAACAAAACAAGTATTGACCATGCAGTTTTGTACGGGACAGAAGGTATGATCTGCCTTGCATGTCTATGTACATGATCATTAGTTGAAGGATTGAATGTTTTATCAATTCAGGTTTTTTAGGTATCACTCTTCTTTTTATTTCTTCAACTGCTCAGATATACCTGGATCCCTTCATAATTTGATGAGCATGAAGCTATGAGGACCAATTAATCTCCCTTAGGAACTGTTACTTCAATTCATTACATTTCCTTTCTGTTATCATCGTTTTGGTCAGAAGCCCGATATTTCTCTCAAAAGTTTCATGGTCTTTATACAAATCTTATATCTTCAATATAAGTAAGCAAAATGCCATATGAGAGTGGTCCAATTTTGGGTTCATATTCTGCTGGTATATATTTTGTTTGGAGCATATATTGCTTATGAGAACAGATGTCACTGATGACCCATGTTGCTATTTGAATGGTCTTAACTAAATGATCCAAAAGGCTTTACTCCAACTTATTTGCAGTTGACTCCTTTAAGTCTTATAGACTATATAGCATTATTTCATCCCTCTGATTTGAGACAAATCGTGTCTCATCTTCATAAGAAAGGTTTTTTTTCCTTCTCTTCTTCAAAATTGAAGAAAAGATACAAACTGGAGAGAAAAAAGTAATTTGGAAATTTTAGCAATGACATATTGGAGATTTTGCTTGCTATGTTTGCTATGATATGCTTCAGATTTCTGGATATGGCATTATACTAATGAAAAATTATATTTTCAGATTGACGACGTAGACTTTCTGAAGCAGATTGGGGTTGATCCTGAGAAGGTTTATTTGAACAAGAATAATAGTAAACTTGATAAATTGCGGTTTTATGTACTTTGTGGTGGATATCTCGGTCTTTGATTGTGGTGCAACATTACCAATTGTTTGATGTTGATGACCACAGCTCCATGTTTCCTTCTAAACATTGGCTCTGAAGAATTGTTTTGTTTGTACCTTATGTAGTACTCGAAGTGCTATTTACTTTTTGTAGTTTAATATGTTAATATTGTTGTTGTAGGTTGCGAGTGCATTGGTAGAAATTTTTGCGGAAATGATATTTGTGCACGGTTACATACATTGTGATCCACACCCTGGAAATATCTTAGTTTCCCGTGATAGATATAATGGCTTCTCTTTGGGTACTTTCCTGTTGTAGATTTGAGATCCATTTTTCTGTAGCTTGATTTACAAACTTTGTAGACCTAAAAGAGTTGAACTTTGACCTTATTCCTTTCCTGGGGACCATAATGCAGTTCTTCTAGACCATGGAATCTACAGGGAATTGGATGAAGAATTTAGGAAGGACTTTTGTCAGTTATGGGAGGCTTTGCTTCTGCAAGACTCGAAGAAAATAATGAGCCTTGGTGAGCGATTTGGCGTTGGGAAGTATTCTAAATACCTGCCTATCATTTTCACTGGAAGAAGTATTGAAAGGTCTTTTCATTGTTCTCCTCTTTGTTATTGCATTTAAAGAATAATTTCATTTTAATGATAGTGATCTTTTGTGGTTTGCTTTTAGTGGTGGATTACAATTGTAAATCTCAAGCTACTGACATTGATATTCATGGATCTGAATATACATCGTGCGGCTGTTTTGTTCTTGTAACATATGGTCTCTGTGCCTTGCATATTTGAATGATATATAATATTGATGATTGTTATCTCTTATTCCTGAATTAAGTTCTCCAACCCATTTCCATATAAATTAGTTTTTAAAATAAAATTTTACCAACTAGACATTGGAATATGTTCTGTACAGCATAAAATAAATGAGTATTTTTGTTTTCCCATGTTTAGTGGCTGTTGAGATATGGCAATTTCACTTTCTATACAATTCAATTTATTTTTAATTAACTTCCTTTGTAAGATTTGTTATATGATTTCTAAAATGATATATGTAAAATTGACAGCTTAAAATTTAGTACTTCGAATGATACTGCTGTGGAAGAAACTCACATTGGAGCCCCTTTTTGATGAATCTATGTTGCCCAGTGCTATGATGTGTTAATTGTTCGAGCCTTAGGTACAATAGTTGTCAGCCAAGATACCACAAAGGAGAAAAAAAAACCCAAGAAGTGGGGTATACAAGTGCTCAGGGTGAAAAATAAGAAAAATGGCTTTGTGCTAATTATGGGCTTTTTGGTTGGAGCAGAATGAATTATTTCACTTTGAAGGAGCAAGCACTATTTCCATTTTTGTCATGTGATAAGAAATGTTCTTGGCTGGTCTGGTTTCTCTGTAGATGATGTTTTCTATAGAAATGTCATAATTGTTTTGGCCTCTATTTGGCACTCATCGGATGCTCTACTTCATGGAATCTTCTTGAGACTGGAATACATGTATTGACCAGCTTGTTTATTCCTTGTGTCTAGTTGTTATGCATTTGTTGTGAGAGGATATCTTATCCTCTCCTTTTATGCAACATCTTTCCTATCAAATTCTATTGTTTGTGGGGCAAAAAGATGATGAAACTTTATGATGTGAGGTTGCAGTAAATCTGGTCTGGGCAGCGGAATGTCAGTGGAGGAGAAAGAAAATATGAAAAAGGAGTTGAAGTCTCTTTTATTTGAGGACTTATCCCCCTTTATGGAGTCTCTGCCACCAGAGTTTCTCTCTATCATGCGTGTAGAGTAAGAAACAATTCAGATCTGCCTCATCTGATGCTTACAAATTCTTAACCAATGTGCTTCACTTTTTTCTTTCTTTTTCCAGTGGGCTTTTAAGGGCTATCATTAGAAAGTTAGGCGCCTCACGATGGATCAGGTGGCTGGCTTATGCCAAATATGGAATGTACGGTATCTATCAAAAGTTGGATGCTGAATCAGGTAAATGCTTTGAACTAACTTGTGCTTTGATCTTGTTATTTCTGGAGGTTTATATGGAAGCTTGTCTCAATTGTCAACCACGTAGGAGGCATTTGAATAATATATCTAAAGATATAGTTTTCGAAAGAGCACAATGGCTGCGTGCAATCCATATAACCGACCCCACCTAGTAGGATAAAGGCTTTGTTGTTGTTATTGTTGTCAGAGGCATTTGAATAAATTTATCTCACATTTCAAAGTATCTTGAATACCATGGTATAAGATATTATGGTATTTGAATTGTCTATGATTAGCGTGTCACAGAAGAAAAGTATCATAAAATTCATACATGTAGTATTTTATAAAGTTCTAGATTTGAGTACCAAACAAAGGCATTTTACATCCAAAATACGAAGGTCAAGATAATGATTTACCAAAAGTTCGTTAGCGTATGAGGGAAAAGAACAAGAACTTGCCCTTGCTGAAAATTGCTAAGCAAGTATTTGCGCTAGGTCAAATTTTTAAATCATTGACAGCATTTGTTATTAACGTGTGATCTCAGGGGGGTACGCACTTCAATCTCCATCATTTTAACTGATATAAGAAATGGCCTAGGTTTTTACCCATTTGTTTTTTCATGCTTCCAGATTTTGCTGGGAAAGCTGTGTTCTTCAGATTCATGTCAGAGTTAAAATATTATGGAATCTTAATAAGGCTCATTGTCGGTAAGAATGCTGTTTGCCTGTTAATATGTGCTCCATCTGTCCTATTTATAAATAACATTCTCTTGCACAAAGCTGGTTCTAAATATAAGAATCAATTTGTGTTTGGGGGGGGAGGGAGTTCTCTCGTATCTTTTTCTCACCCATTCTCTTATGCATATTATCTTCATAAATAAAAGTATAATTGAAAAAAATTAATGCATCTCTTATACATTTATTGTTTTTAAATAATTTTAATCAACATTTTGATCAGCGTAATTTGGGTAACTGTTACCAGAGAGAGTATTATATTATTGTCACCTCAAGATTGAATTGGCTCTTCACTTTTTCTTCAGGGGAGATTGAAGCGAAGTTTGTAGTGCCACTGGTAGAGAAGCTGAAGAATGCCCTACATTACTTGTATAGCAAGATCCATAGGGACTTTTGGGGCCTCCTTATGCATTCTTGGTTTCTTCTTTTTGTGATAGGTCATGGTTCATTTTGTTAATTAGAGTTTCAAATCATAGATTTTGGGGGTCCCACTTTGTTCATTCATTCTGCAGATTGGGCAGTGGTCCGTTATGGATCTTCCCAACCTTCAGTCATAGACTTGTTCACAGGTCGGCTCAATTAAAACACAAGGTGGACCCGTGAAAAGAATGATACCCTGATTGGGCCTGGGCTCGGGCCCTAAACGGGGCCCATCTGAAACCTATTTCTCGTTGAGCGTTAGAGATGGATTCGTGCCAATCGCTGTCGATGTCATCTTATTAAAAGGGTGTTCAGAATCAAACCAAACGAATTGAGTTTGACAAAATAAAACCACAAGACACCGACCAAAATTGACCGCAAATCAAGTTTGGCTTCGATTTTTCATGATGTCAGAATTCTTTGGTTTGGTTTGGCTTTTAGTTTGCTTCAATTTAAACCAAATCAAAGCCCTCCTCTTTAAATGAGGCGCATATCCAAATTTGTAGCTTTTTAAACATCATTCAAAATAGAATTAATAATATACATAGTTTGAATTTAAATAAAACTATACAGGAAATTTTTGAAAATGGATAATTTGACATTTAAATTAATACGCTTTCACTTTCGAGAATAAATACTTTTGAAACCTTTTATTTAATTTATTTGTGTTAAAATTTGTTTTTCTTTTATAAAAAGTGAATATGAATTTGACTCTATTGTATTAAACATTTTGGCATAAAAACATAATTTAGAATGATTCAAGCTCATCCAAATTGTAGGTTTCAAAATCAACCCAGACTAATTTCATTTTAAATTTAATACTTTTAATAGGTCCTGAAAAAGGTGAGCCTTTGTATCAGCGTTTTGGAAGTTACGGGTTTAAATCGTAAAAACAGTTTTTTACTTTGTGGGGATAAGGCCGTATAGATCTATTCTTCTTCAAACCTAACCGGATGGAAGTCTTGTGGATTAGTTTGCCCCTCTTTAATACATCTTGAGTTTCGTCAAATTTGATTAGTGGCCGCCCCTTTCTATTAGGTCCTGAGTTTTGTCAAAATTTGATTAGTTTGGGTCGGTTTTATTCTCACCTAAAATCAACATTAAAGCAAACCTATAAGTCTTGGAAGGTGAGCCTTTGTATAAGCGTCTTGGAAATCACGGGTTTAAATCTTAAAAACAGTTTTTTACTTTGTGGGGATAAGGCTCTATAGATCTATTCTTCTTCAAACCTAACCGGATGGAAGTCTTGTGGATTAGTCCGTCCCTCTTTAATACATCTTGAGTTTTGTCAAATTTGATTAGTGGCCGCCCCTTTCTAATAGGTCCTGAGTTTTGTCAAAATTTGATTAGTTTGGGTCGGTTTTATTTTCACCTAAAATCAAAATTAAAGCAAACCTGTAAAACGTCCTCTTTTGCGACGGCATACTCAGACATTTGGGATGAAAAAATCGTCATCGTAAAACGTGCGATGCTAGAATATGCTTAAAAGGCATGTAAAGTGGCCTTGGAATTGGGAATTTAACCATTAACGACGGGCATTGGCAAAAACCAAAAAGATCAATCACGACTTGCAATTCAAGACGAAAAACAACTTTAGAAACAATGGGAAAGCCCAATACCATGGGCAAACTCATGAATTAAAACTAGCAAATTGAACATGTACATTATTTTTCCTTTTTTTCAATAGAAACTTACTTATCATATCTTTAATATAAGATATATTTAGAGAGTTGATTTTAATTCTAAATATAAGACATAATTTTCGTATTTGTTAATTTTTTTTAATTTATCCCTATTAATGCTCCCTCAATAATAATCAAATAGGAGAGGGAATTAAGGAAGATAACTAGGGTGTTTGAGAAAATGCATATCATATTAACTAACTTAACTAATTTTCTTAATATAATTAAATTAGATAAATATGTCTTATATAAACTAACTTTGAAATGCTTGTTTAGATCAACGGTAGAAGCTGTTTTTTCAATGTGATTTATGATGTATGAAATAAATATGTGAAATGAGTTTTGTTCCAACTTATGCAAACATGCTTATTGAATGATAACTAAAAAAGGTACGAAATCATAGCTTCAAAAGAAGCATAAGTAAATAACACCGCCATTAACTTTCCTCATCAATCTCCTCCTTTTGATAAAGACGTGGAGGTTGATTAAGCACAGAATCAACGAGTTTCATTGAGCACAAACCACAGTCTCCAATATCCTTAATAAAATTATTTAGATTCTTTCAATTGCTTTCTCTCATTTAAACGTCAATTGAGGTTGTTAACAATTAAATTATATCACAATCTAATTACTAATGTTCCTTAACGAAGACTTGGTTAAAAGATTAATTCATTTTTAATAGGAGTAAATATAGATACTAAAATTGTTAAACTCATGAGTTTAAACTCGTATTAAAAATGTAAGCTTAAGATTATGAACCCAAATGGTACACTAATAAGAGTTTATTTTTTCAATAAATAATTATTAAAAAATGTAATATATGATAAAAATATGGGAAAATTCCTCAAAAAGAACTTTAAAAATGGGAAAAAACAAAAAGGTGATCCGAAATTTCATATTCCGACGTAAGTGCGAATGCTTGAACTAGAATATTGCAATTTGATACAAAATGACGTGCGTAACCCTGAAAGTTTAAAAATTGAAAAATGTTGAGGGAGGCGTGATAATGGCGCGAAAACACGGTCAAAACTCTTCATCTTCTTTTGCCATCGTCGGTGCCATTGGTTGACCCTGGTTCCGTGGCCTTGAGAGAGGATAGTGGCAGCGACATGGGTGGATTGATGCAAAACTCGAGTTTTCCATTGATATCTCGAGTTCAGATCATTACTGGATGGTAACCGATGAGTGATTAGGCTTTACCAACACAGTGTTACATTTTCTCAACATCCTATAAGACTTTCACATGTTCAATAACTCGAGTTCCACATCTATCACTCGAGTGACAGTGCACACTTGCCAATAACCAGCAAGTGCGCACTGTCACTCGAGTGATAGATGTGGAACTCGAGTTATTGAACATGTGAAAGTCTTATAGGATGTTGAGAAAATGTAACATTGTGTGAGTAAAACCTAATCTCGATTTGGGACTCATGTCAATGATGAAAATTAAGACTCATCTCGATGATGAATCACATGTCGGTGATAATGATGAAGAAGAAGATGACAAGTTGTTGGGGGTGATGGAGTCTAAGTTGTTGGCGGCGATGGCGAAGAAGAAGATGAGGATGACAAACATAAGCCTTCCCTCATGTAGTTGGATGTGCACATCTGAGGTCCCTGTTCTCCCCTGTTTTCTTTGTCCGAAACAGAGATTAGTATTTCTAGTGAGGAATAAACGATGAATGAACGTGAACAGAGCAGAGAGTGAGTGACTCCAGCACCGACATTGGAGGAAAGAGATGCAATGAATAGAAGTAAGAAGAAGGACCGTGGATTTATAACACTACCTCACTGGAGTCTGTTTTATACAACTCGAGTTCAGTGCATCTTGACACAGCAACTCTCTTGTTACTCTCCAGTGATGATTAGAACTCGAGTTTATAAATAAGAAACTCAAGTCCGTCTGTGGATTTATAATACTACCTCATTGGAGTCTGTTCTTTACAACTCGAGTTCGGTGCATCTTGACACACGCACTTTCTGGTTACCCTCCAGTGATGGTTAGAACTCGAGTGCTATATGGGCCAACTCGAGTCCTCAGGCAGAATTAATACAAGTATGCACTAGAGTGAGCTTTTGAACACCTCGAGTTTGGTGTAGCTTCACACTATCACTCTTTGGTTACCCTCCAGTGATCAAGAAAATTTGAGTTTCTCATGGGGAAACCCGAGTCGAGCTGTGGATTTACATCAAAATCTCACTGGAGTGAGTTCTTCACAACTCGAGATGGGTGTGGATTGATACAATCAATCATTGGTTACCCTCCAGTGCTAAGCAACACTCGAGTTGAAATTCCCTCAAACTTGAGTTATGTGAGCCTACTTTTGTTCTTTATACACTCAACTTATGTGAGCCTACTTTTGATGAAGCACCATAGAGGGCAAGTGATTATCATGATGTAATGTGTGCTTAAATAGGATTTTCTTGTTTCTACCTCATTAGATCAGACTATTCGTGTTTGGGATATTAGTTCTCTTAAATAGGATCTTCTTGTTTCTACCTCATTATATCAGACTGTTCGTGTTTGGGATATTAGTTCTCTTAAATAGGATCTTCTTGTTGTTCGTGTTTGGGATATTAGTTTTGGAATATTAGTTCTCTTAAAAAGAAAACTTACTCTTCTACAGATGAAATCCTTAGATTGGGCTACATGAACATAGACAAAGCACGTCTTGATATGCTTTGTCCCTGCCCTCTCGTGCAAGCTAGATATTTAGTAACTCCTCCACCACTATCTTTATAAGTTTGTTTCGATGCTCATCGATAACTTTCACCAACCACGCATAGACCTTCTTCAATTCCTGCCGTGACAAGACATTTTTATTTGTCAATTAAATGCATAAGTAGTCTTTAACACAAATTAGCTTCTACAGACAAATATCAGGTCTAAATAAGGGATGTCATCTGTATCCTCATTCCCCGCCCTTACTTTAAAGCCTTTTCCTTGATACAAAATGCCCATATTGCTCATCCTCTCGGTGTTCACAAATTTTGGTTTTTTTCCCACAACTTTACTTAAGCCATTCCCAACTCCATGCATGACATTTTCAAAAAAAATCAAATCACAATTTCATACTTCACAACATCGTCTCAACTTCTAATCACGCATTGACAAGTTCACATGTTGTTTCAACAGTTTACCAATTTCACAGCTTCCAATTCAAACTTCCCCACTTAACAATAGAGTTTCACAACTTCTCCTAAACTATTCGCAACTTTACTTTACAGGTTCCCAACTAAGCACTCACGACTTTGCACCACATTTCAAAATAGCATATATTGTTGCCGTTATGTTGTATCCACCTTGCCTAAACTTATTTAAACCCATGGACATTGAACTGCCATTCTATTCAACAGGACAAAGTTAACATGAAAAACATTAAACACAACCACTTACCGAACTTAAGCACTGAAGACCAATGTTGCGTCTACACACCAATATCTCTGCAACTCTCGACTCCCTTTCACCACAACCTCTCCCTGCCTTCTCTCCTCCTCAAATCCGCCCAAAATTTGAAACAAAAACTCCCCCCTACTACATTTGCTACTCCTTATATCCACCCAAAAATTGTACCCAAATGTCGATCGCTGCACTGCCTTCACTCCTCCTCAAATCCACAACATCAACTACTGAGATACTCTCCTCCCTCACAGTGAAAAACCCAAACTTTATCGACGCCGATTTCCAACCATCTCAGGCAATGGAGTATTCGCACTGTCCCTCCCCCTCAAAATCGATCACACCAATATCGCTGCCACTAGTGTCACGCCCTTATCTCAATTTCAACCTTTTTTCAGAGTGTTGGCGGAAAACGATATGCGATTCGGTAGGCAACACAGGAATAGCATAACTATACTGATAATATGTGCATGATTACATAAATTCCCCATAGGGGTTCGTACCTGATAATTACAATTAGTGTAGCCACACAGGGTTACTTGGGTGTCTAAACTCATCCCAGTGAAACGGAGACTTCTTCCCGTCTTCGTTCCACTACTGTAATCTCCTCGTACGGTTCTCTACATTGTTGTTTGCATAACTTCTGTCATCTCCTGTCTAAATTGTTAGTAGGGGAGGGTGAGATTCGAGAGAATCTCAGTAGGAAACAGATACCATAATGCATGCATGATTGATGCTATGTGTATGACATGTTAGCTTTATCTAGATGTATGCCCCATAATGACATTTCTGCATGCTCAATGTTTCATATAACAAGACTATAGCCACAGCGAAAACAGAAACAGAGCTTCATTTATTCAAATATGCTCTACACAATCAAGTAAAGCAATCACATATATCATTACACAAGTAAAGATATCAAATACATGCAAGTAAGGTAAGTCCCCTACCTTAACCTTTTTCCGTCTCGAAACGCATGCCTCGATCTACGTGCAAATAGCTCAGGGCTCCATATTCGATCCTACAATGCCAAAGGTACCGTTCAGACGCTTCCATAGTGTTTATGGGGGTTATATGAGTCTATCTTGAAAAATTACTAAATTACCCCCGGGGACTCGGCCCCATCATACCCGGTCCGGCTGTACTTTTCTCGAAATTCTAACCTGGGCTATTCTGACATATTTTCACCCAAAGAATCCATTTCCGGACTCGGAATTATCAAATTCAATGTAAAATTACGAAATTGCCCTTGGCAGCCCTACTTTTAGGGTTTTAGGGGCGTTTCCGTAATTATGCTTTCTCAGCCTTTTCTGAAAAAGTGCCCAACTGTAACCCCACCTATTTTCGCCCACTGAATCCAATGGAATCATCAAATCATTGAAAATCCAACTCTAAGACCCATTTACAATACTGGCCGAAATATATAGGTTTTAAGGGGAAAATTTGGGTTTTGCGATTTCGGCTCCGTAAACGCGTTCCTTTGTACTCCTAACCACTTTATTGACTATTCCATTAGGTTACAATTACCATTTAGTATCAATTTGGGCAGCATAACCCCTAGGGAAACCCATCTTCCATTTTTACACACAAAGACAATCCGGCGAAATTTCACCGATTAAATTGTCAACAATAGCCAGAATAAGCAATATACGAAAGTTTGGAAGTTACCTCAAGCTCCCACTTGATTTTCCTTGACTTGGCTGAACCCTAGCTCTTGAAAAACCAAAAGATCAGCTTCCAAACCTTGAATCACATAGAAGAATAGCTTAGGAGCGGAGTTATACGCATTAGGAACCGATTTACCGAAGAAATCACTTACCTTCACAAGCTTTTTCCTCTCCTTCTCTCTCTAAAAATCTCAACCCTTCTCTCTCTATTTCAGAGCTGTGCTGCACGGTTTTGGCTGAAGGAAGGAGAAGAATGATATTTATTATATGATATTTACTTATTACACCATTTTTCCAAAATTCGAATTTTACAAAATTCTGGCAGATTTTTGCCCAAACTTTGAAAAATCATAACTAATTCTAGAAAAATTGAAATGAGGTGATTCCAAAGCCTATAGAACCCTTATTGAGTCTAGTTTCAAGGAAAAATATATACTTTTGGTTTTTGGAATCACAAAATTCTCAGAATTTCAATCTTTGCATATTGTTCCAGAAATGTCACAGTTTTTCTGTGCTGACTTTAAAAATTCATATCTTTTTGTGTATAGCTCTAATTAATTCATATGACCTATCAAATTAAAGCTTAGGATGTCTACTTTCATCCTGTAAAATTTCATAATTGTTTATTATCATTTAGTCTTTCAAAACCTTATGATAAGCTCACTGCCTCATAGGTGATTTTACCAAAAACATAATTATATTCCCCAAAATTCACCATTTTACTTTCTTAATACCCCAAAGATATTAGAATCATTAGGGGATAAATTTGAGCTCCTGCTAAATTGGGGCTTAGCAATCCACTTAATTTAGGCTTATTCCTGTAACATCCCAAATTTTATTCACCAAGAATATATTGTAATTATTATATATATTCAATGAAATGGTGAATATTTAAGGCCAGAAGAATTAAATATTGAAAATTGAAGGTGGAACAGTGCTTTCAGTGAAATCGCCTGCAAGGCAGTGAGATTGTCATATAGTTTTGGAAGACCAAATGATGACCAAAAATTATGAAATTTTATAGGGTGAAAGTAGACATCCTAAGCTTTAATTTGATAGGTCATATGACTCAATTGAAGCTATAGACAAAAAGATATGAATTTTTGAAGTTGATCCAGAAAATCTGGAAAGTTTCTGGAGCAGAGATCAAAGATTGAAAATCTGGGAATAATATGATCATTTCCAGTAAATTTCCATATTTTTCCTTGAAACTAGACTCAATGAGGGTTCCATAGGCTTTGGAATCGACTCGAAACGATGTCTAAAAAATTAGTTATGATTTTTCAAAGTTAAGGCAGAAAATCTGCCAGAATTGGCATTATTCCGAAAATTTGAGAAATAAAGTAATATTCCTTTTTCTCTTAATTATTTTAGAAATTTAGGGATGAAGGAGGAGAAGACAAGTGTCAAAATCCAATGAGGCCAAGTGTCAACACCACATGAAAGATGATGGAGATAATTGTTGTGTCATAAGTCCTTACTTATGTCATAAGGTTAGGTGGCCAACTTTTGCACCAATTGACTTGAGTAAATGGAAGAAACACTTGATTTAGTTGGAGCATAAGAGGGAGCACGTTTTTGACTAACCAAGGGAGAAGGAAATGATAATTGAGGTTGAGTGTACACAAAAGGGAAGCATGGCAAGGTTGAGTGTACACAAAAATGGAATGATGGTGTACATGAAAGGTGTTGCAATCTCAACCATAGATGAAATCAAGGGCTAGGAAGGAAGATGACAAGGTTAATAAAATATCTTCTCTTCCCCTTCACACACACATTTCGTTCAAGGCACAAGGAAAAGAGGAAGAGAGAAAGCTTGAGAGATAGAGAGAAGAGGAGAGCTCAAGGAGGAAGAAGTCTAAGGTAGGTATTGTTGTTCTTGTGTTCAAAGCTTCCTCTCTTGCATAATAGCTTCTCTAATCTCTTTTTCTCTATGGATCACCATGTTAGCAAGCTAATCTCAAGGTTGTGGGGAGAGAGAGGACGTTCTAGAGAGAGAAACACCAAGGATCAAGAGGTAATCTCCAAAATCTCAACTTCTTTGTGTATTGAAGTTGTTGTTGGTGATTGTTGTTTGATTTATGTGATTTTTGGTTAAGTTGTAAAATTGGAAAAGCCATAATCCTAAGGGGTTATGCTGCCCAAAATCCTTTAAATCATGATAATGAAGTTTTTAAATAAATTAATCAAGGATTAGAAGTGGAAAAGTACAAGTTTTGGAAGCTAAAACACAAAGCTTCATTTTTCTATTTTCCCTTCAATATTTCGGTCAGACCAGAACTGGTACAAGGAGTTGGATTTTCATGAAATAAATGGTTCCATTGGGCTCAGTGGGCAAAAATAGGTGGGGTTACAGTTGGGCAATTTTTCGGTAGAGGCCGAAAAAGCATAATTACGAAAACGCCACTGAAATCACTAAATAGGGGCTGTCAAGGGTATTTTCGTAATTTGACCATGAATTTGGCAATTTCGAGGCCGGAAATGGATTCCTTGGGTGAAAATAAGTCAGAATAGCCCTAGTCAAAATTTTGGGAAAACGTGCCATCGGGCCGGGTACGGCGGGGCCGGGCCGGGTTCCCGGGGGCATTTTTGTAAATTTTCACCATAGACTAATATAACCACAATAAACACTATGGAAGAGTCTAAAATGATACTTGGATAGGTTATGACCTATTTCTGGTACATTTAATATTTTAGGACCGAGTCGGACGCCGGGACAGCACGCTTTTCGAGACACTACTAAATAGGGATTATCACAGCTTTGAGGTAGGGACATTATCCTTCATACACTATGCCATAAGTTATGTGATTGTGTGGATGCCATTGTTTTGTAAATGCACTTTATTAATAACATGATTTGCCTAGAGAGAGGCTGTTAGTGCCAGAGGTGCACTTACACTGGGAGTTGGCAGAAGTCCAACCGGTGTAGATTGTGGGGCTGGGCCCTACTCATGTATACATGACGATGATGTGTTTATATTGTTCATTAATTTGTGCATACCTTGGCGCATGACATATTTACTTTTCGCATTTTCTATGAACGATATTATGTCTCTACGGGGATTCTTGGGAATCTCACCCTATTTTTAAACAAATACCTCAGCGAGTACCAGTGGGCCAAAGGGCAAAGATGTTGACGCCGGACAGTAAGCGGCACGTGTCTCGAGGCGAGGATATGAACGTGGTTATGCTTTAGTCTATGCCTTAGTATTTTGGATAATTTGTAAATATTAATACTTCTGCTGTATTTTCTGTTTCCGCCGACGAACAATATCGGAATTGTAAACGAACGGCGTTGGGATTGTAAACGAATATTTTTATCAGTATAATTGTACTTTTCTGTATGCCCATTGAATTTCGTCTTTATTACTCTTTGATTATCGAAATGGAAACGGGGGTTGACAATTCCCAAGCCTCCAATCCCAAAATTCGGGGTATTACAACTAGCCTCTCTCACCACCACGGACCCAAGGTCAACCAACGGCACCAAATGACGGCAGCAGAAGACGAAGAGTCCTGATTGCGTTTTCGCTATACACCCCTTATAACGCCTCCCTCAACGCTTTTCAGTTTAAAAACTCCCAGGGTTATTTAAGTCATTTCCTTTCAATTTGTAATATTCCAGTTCAGGCACTCGCACTTATGTGGAATATAGAATTTCAAAGAACATTTTTGTCTTTTCCCAATTTTAAAGTTTTTTTTTAGGGATTTTCCCTAAAAATATAGAAAATGACAAAGTTTGAATTAAATATATCTAAAATTCAAATAATTAATATTAAATCCATCAATATTCATAGTTGATCGTATTCAACAAAAATTTTTACGAAATATATATATATATATATATAAACTTATTAAATATAATCAAATTCAAGAAATTAGTATGATTTTACGAGTTACCACTTTGGTCCTTTTTATAAATCTAATTTACCTAATTCTCATGTATCAATGAAAGTTACTCCTCCCGTCCTTAATATAAGATATATTTGGGGAGTTAATATTAGTTCTAAATATAAGAAAAATTTATCATATTTATTAATATTTTTCTAATTTACCCCTATTGATGTTCTCACAATAGTAATCAAGGAGGAAGGGAATGAGAGAATTAAGGAAGGTGTCTAGGGTTTTTTAAAAAATACATGTCATATTAACTAACTTCCTTAATCTAATCAAATTAGATAAATATATCATATGTTAATGATTGGAGGAAGTATTGGTTAACTCATTAAATATGTAACACCCCAAATTTTATATTCACCAAATATATTGTAATTATTTGGGAAATTCAATAAAATGGTGAATATTCATGAATTTGGAATTTATGAATTTATAAATGTTCAATTTCATGGGAAATTGGGCAAAAATAATTATGGAATTAATTTGGGTAATTTAAAAAGCCCAATATTAAGGTCCAAAAGTGAAGGAATATTAGAGAAAATATTTGGTCCAAAAATAGATGAAAATTGGTGAAAGAAAAATAAGAAAAGAAATTGGATTAGAAAGGTAATGGCAAAATCGTAATTTTGCCAAAATATCACAAAATTAATTATTTTTCAATTAATTGAAGTTAATTTCAATTAATTAAGGGAAATAAAGTTTAAAAATATATTTAGAATATTTTGGTCAATTTAATATGAATTTATGGAAAATTTGAGCAAAAAGTGCAATTTTGACCAAAATTGAGACTTTACGTGTATACGTAATCGAAACAAGTTGTGAAGCCAATTGAGACCATAGGGAGGGACCCCTAGGTGTCTCCTACATGTGGCATAAAGAAGAAAATATTGGTTGAACATGATGGCATGGTTACGTGAATGTAGGAAGTTATGTACACAAAATTGGATTTTAGCAATTTTGGAAAATTAAACCAATTATTATAATATTATGAGATATTAGAATATAAGTCATCTTCCTCATTCAGCTGATCATTCACGCACAGCAACATGAAATAGAGAGAGAGAAGGTTGAGAGAGTTTAGAGAGAGAAATAGAAGAAAAATCACAAGGTAAGCCGATTTCTCCGGCGATTTCGCTCCTAACGCGTATAACTCCGATTCTAAACTACTCCTCTTTGTTCTTTAAGGTTTGGAAAGCTCAAATTGGGTGTTTTAAAAGTTAGGGTTTGCTGCCATTTTTGGGAAAAGCTTGTTGGAGCTTGAGGTAACTTCCAAACCTTCGTATATTAACTATTCTGGCTGCTGTGGGCAATTTAATCGGTGAAATTTCGCCGGATTGCCATTGGTTTTAAATTTTGGAAAGTTGTATATCTAAGGGTTATGCTGCCCAATTTTAGTTCAAATGGTTGTTATAACTCAATTAGATTATTAATAAAGGGGTTAGGAGTAGAAAGGAACGTGTTTACGGAGCCGAAATCGTAAAACCCCGATTTTTTCCGGAGAACACAATTATTTCGGCCAGGGATGTTTGAGGGCCTTAGAGTTGGATTTTCAATGATTTTATGGTTCCATTGGATTCAGTGGGCGAAAATAGGTGGGGTTACAGTTGGGCACTTTTTCAGAAAAGGCTGAGAAAGCATAATTACGGGAACGCCCCTAAAACCCTAAAAGTAGGGTTGCCAAGGGCAATTTTGTAATTTGACATTGAATATGGTATTTTTGAGTCCGGAAATGGATTCCTTGGACGAAAATATGTCAGGATAGCCCTAGTCAAAAATTTGGAAAAACGTGCCATCGGGCCGGGTACGGCGGGGCCGGGGTCCCGGGGGCATTTTGGTAAATTTTCACCATAGGCTAATATAACCACAAGAAACACTATGGAAGTGTCTAAAATGATACTTGGATAGGTTTTGACCTATTTCTTGTATATTTGATGTTTTAGGACCGAGTTGGACGCCTTTAGTTGATACGTTTTACGGGGTGGACCCTTTGAGACAAAAAAAGAGGTTAAGGTAGGGACTACTATCTCTCATATACTATGTGACTATTTGTACGATGCGTGTTACTGTATTTTGTGATCTGAACACGTGCTGGAGGCACATTACCTAGCTGTGGTCTAGGACCTAGCTGAGGTACACTGGTCTTACCTAGCTGTAGTCAAGGACTCGGCTGAGGTACATATAGGGGTTTCAACGGGTTAGTTGGCCCTGAATTTTGTGTACACACACGGATGATATGAATTTTCATTTTACTTGATACGGTGCATTGCATATTTAATTTTTGCATTTTATATGTTGATCGTATGTTTCTACTGAGATTCCTTGGAATCTCACCCCTTTTTCTAATCCAAATGTCTCAGCGGGTGCCAGCGGTTCAAAAGGCAAGGACATAGTTCCGGGAAACTGACGGGCTTGTTTCTCGAGACACAGTTGGTGGTTATATTTAGCCTGTACTTGGAATATTTGGGATATTCTGTATATATTTGTAATTATTAGCGAATTTTGCTCTGTTAATGTCTGTCTGTAAACAAATACTTATTATCAGTATAACTGTACTTTTCTGTTTGCCTATGGAACTTGTTCATTATTGCCCTGCGCATATCAAAATGGAAACGGGTGTTGACATTTTTGGTATCAGAGCTAATAAGCGGTTCTGGCATTATCAGAATGGTATACTGATATAGTTTTGTTTGCTGGCGACAGGACATCATGAGCAGTTCGAGGGAGCCTATGACCAGTTCGAGTGTACCATTTGAGGGGTCAGAGGTGTCCGTCAACCAAAGCCCTCCAGAACAGCGGATACCAGACGGGAGGCTTTTCATCGAGTACTTTGGACCTGGAGGCGTTCGTATGAGGCGGACGGCACGCAAGAGTGTACCACAGCTACCTGTATTTGGACCTGAACCCAGGCCGGCTTCTCCAGGGCAGTCTCGGGTAGGAGAGACCGACGAGTATCCTGATGAGGACTCTGAGGAGGATCCAGAGGAGGATCCAGAGTGGGATCCTGATGATGATCTAGAGGAGATGCTCGAGGATGAGTCGAGCGATCGTGAGTCTCGGGCAGAGCCAGTGCAGGTGTTGTATAACCTGCAGCCGAACCTCGAGTTGTGGCACTATCTGCAGGGCCGATATATCCGAGCGGTACGGGACCATAACACTCCCCGCCATCAGTATCTTATGTTTTTGGTAGGTGTGGTAACGATGTATAGGCTTCAGGAGGATATGGGAGTTAGGTTCACGAATGAGGTCTGGGCATATACTACTATGGGCTTCTTTCCAGATACAGCGTACTGGAACAGACAGAAGAATGACATTGTAGAGAGAGGTCCGAGTAGGAACTTTTGGGAGTTCCTGAATCACGTGAACACCCTCGTATCGAAATATATGTATCTAGGTTGACGTGGGACCCACGTGGTATATTTTGGGTGACCGGAGCTAACCGGTACATATTATGAGACAAGGGCAGACAGGCGGAACCGACAGACAGAAATGATTTAGCCAGAGTCGGTATTTTGAGGAGGGTACAGATAGGAAAATGTAATGTAACAAGAAACAATATGTTATGTACAGTAGTTTATAGGTTGTCTGATGTTTTTGTTTCTCTGTAGCTACTGTAAATAGTTGTGTATACTATGTATGACATATCTGTGTACCCTGACTTTTATATAATGACGAAAATGCCCTTTGCTCTTATATATGAAAAGTAATGCTTCTCTATGTTCATGTAGAGTGAACTATGGAAACGATACAACAAGGAGAAGGTGGCCGAGGCCGAGGTAGAGGCCGAGGCCGAGGTAGGGGAAGAGGAAGACGTGGTAATCATGAGGAAATACCGATTCTTGGACCAGATCCATTTCAGCAGCAAATACTAGATATGCTGGCACAACAACAAAATACAATGAATGAGATAAGAGTTGACCTACAGGGAGTACAGCAGAGACAGGACCACCTAGAGAACCGCATGGATGAATTTATGTGGGGAAATTATGAAGAAATACCGGAGGAACCCCAACCAGAGGATTTACCACCAGAGCCTGAGGTGGATATCCAAGCTTGGCTGAGTAGATTCAGTAAGCAACAACCACCTATGTTCAAGGGGAAGTTTGATCCTCAACAAGCAGAAACTTGGTTAGCTCGTTTGGAAAAGATTTTTGATATGTTGCAATGTCCAGATGAGATGAAAGCCCGGTTAGCCATATACAAGCTGGAAGGTGATGCCGATAGCTGGTGGAAAGGCATGGACCTCATTCTGAAGGGGAAGAATGTTCCTATCACATGGGAACTATTTCAAGAGGAATTTAACAAGAAGTATTTTCCTCCGACTGTCAAGAGAGAGAAAGAGAAAGAGTTCCTCAGCATCAAGCAGTACGACCGGGAGAGTTTTGACGACTATCTGGCCCGGTATATCCGACTGTCACGCTACTCGTCATATGCCAAGCTGAATGACAATGATGAGTGGAATTCGGATATGATGATAGAGGGGCTGAGACCTGAGTTCAAGGACAGACTGATCTCCCAACACTTTACTGATTTTAGTAAAGCGGTAGAAGAGTGCCGATATATTGAGAAGCGTATGTCGAGCCTGGCAACTCAGACTGGTAATAAAGGTGCTTCTGGGAGTGGAAGTGCATCACAGAAAAGAAAAGAACAGGGTGGACCTTCTAGGGGTGATAATAAGAGGCCGAATCAAGCTGGAGGCCGTGGGGGCCAGGGTTTCCCAAGAGGCGGAACATGTTGGTATTGCCGCAAGCCATTTCATCCTGGCAAGACGTGTAGTGGAGCCCCGTTTAGAACGGATCCTAACAAACCACTCACTTGCTATAACTGCGGTAAGCCAGGGCACTTTTCGAAAGATTGTCCACAGAAGCAGCAACCGGAGGGGACTAGACCCAGGGTTCCAGGAAGGGTCTATACACTGACACAGGAAGAAGCTCGAAAATCTCCAGAGCTGATTCAAGGTATGATTTCTCTCAATGGCAGTCTAGTGCATGTTATGTATGATTCTGGTGCTAGCCATTCATTTATTGCATATGACTGTGTGAGACGATTGAATTTACATATGCATAAATCCCCATATGATTTGGTTGTATCTACACCTATGGGCACACGAATTGTGACGGCCGATGTTTGTTTGAATTGCGGAATAAACGCTGAGGGGCATGAGTCAACTGTAAATCTTATTTGTTTGCCACTGCAAGGGTTGGAAGTAATTTTAGGGATTGACTGGCTAACAGCAAATGGTGTGTTGTTGGATTGTAAACAGAAGAGAGTCTTATATCTGAATCCACAGCCACAAGCTGACACTGAAATCACTCTTAACCTTTTATCTGCGGCTAAGGTTGAGAGGTATTTGCAGAAGGGATGTCAGGGGTACATGGTATTTTGCTCTATGCAATCAGAGGCTGGTGTAGCCTTGGAAAGTATCCCTGTGGCAAACGAATTCCCTGATGTTTTTCCGGAGGATGTCGGTGGACTACCTCCAGATAGGGAAGTGGAGTTCTCGATTGATTTGAAGCCTGGAGCGGGTCCAATTTCTAAAACCCCATACCGTATGGCTCCAAGCGAAATGGCAGAGCTGAAAAAGCAGATTGAGGAGCTACTTGAGAAAGGGTTCATACGACCCAGCGTATCACCCTGGGGTGCTCCAGTGCTCTTTGTCAAGAAGAAAGACGGAAGCCTGCGTCTCTGTATCGATTATCGAGAGCTGAACAAAGTGACCGTCAAGAACAAGTATCCACTCCCTAGAATTGATGATTTGCTCGATCAATTGTCTGGTTCCTGTGTATTCTCGAAGATCGATTTGCGATCGGGATACCATCAGTTGAAAGTCAAAGCAGAAGATGTATCGAAGACTGCTTTCAGGACCAGATATGGGCATTATGAGTTTCTTGTGATGCCATTTGGGCTGACCAATGCACCTGCCGTGTTTATGGACTACATGAATCGAATCTTCCGTCCGTATCTGGACCAGTTCGTTGTAGTCTTTATTGATGATATACTAGTGTATTCACGGAGTCAAGCTGAACACGAGCATCATCTGAAAATGGTGTTGAACATATTGCGAGATAGGCAACTCTATGCCAAACTGAGCAAGTGTGAATTCTGGCTTTCAGAGGTAAAGTTTCTGGGCCACGTTGTCTCACAGCAAGGGGTCTCTGTTGATCCTAGCAAAGTGGAAGCAGTACTGAGCTGGAAGAGGCCAGAGACTGTATTTGAAGTGCGCAGTTTTCTGGGTCTAGCTGGCTACTATCGAAGATTTATTCCGAATTTCTCCAGAATTGCTTTACCATTGACAAAATTGACGCGGAAAGCTCAACATTTTGTGTGGGATGAGAATTGTGAGAAGAGCTTCCTAGAGTTGAAGCAGAGGTTAACTACAGCACCAGTGCTGACGATCCCAGATCCACAATTTACGTATGTTGTGTATACAGATGCCAGTGGGCAGGGATTGGGATGCGTGTTGATGCAGCATGGCCGAGTGGTGGCATATGCATCCAGACAGCTGAAACCTCATGAATTGAACTATCCCACTCACGATCTTGAGTTAGCGGCAATTGTGTTTGCTTTGAAGATCTGGAGACACTATCTCTATGGTGAGACTGTAGAGTTGTTCTGCGACCACAAGAGCTTGAAGTATTTGTATGATCAGAAAGAGCTCAACATGAGACAGCGCAGATGGATGGAGTTGCTGAAGGACTACAATTTAGAAATCAAATATCATCCCGGTAAGGCTAATGTTGTCGCTGACGCATTAAGCCGGAAATCAGTGCAGGTGGCAGCCATAATGATTTATGAGCAGAAACTGCTCGAGGATTTCAGAGACCTAAATCTGTCTAGTCAAATTCTGTTAGGCAGTGGGGTCAGTCAAATATACAATGATCTGAGGGCGGTAATTGAAGAAGCCCAACAACATGATGATGAAGCGTTGTATATCAGAGGTATGATTGATAGGGGCGAGACTCAGGATTACGACTTGTCTCCCAGCGGGCTAGTCAGGTACAAGAAGCGGATTTATATTCCACCGCAACAAGAACTGAAACGACAAATCCTGGAGGAGGCACATAAGAGTAAGTATACTCTGCATCCAGGAGCTACAAAGATGTACCATGACTTAAAGGCTCAATACTATTGGCCGGGAATGAAAAGAGAGGTGACTGAGTTCGTTGCTCGTTGCTTGACATGTCAGAAAGTAAAAATCGAACATCAACGACCATCGGGGCTTTTGACGAATCCTGCGATACCTGAGTGGAAGTGGGAAAGCGTTACCATGGATTTCGTGACAGGATTGCCAAAAGTTAGAAACCATGACGCTATATGGGTGGTAGTTGATAGATTCACGAAGACAGCTCACTTCCTACCGATTAGCATTCACTATTCTCCTGATAGACTAGCAGAAATTTATATTCAAGAGATTGTGAGATTGCATGGTATTCCGAAGAACATCATCTCTGATCGAGATCCACGATTCACTTCCAAGTTTTGGAAGGCGGTTCATGAAGCTTTGGGTACCAAGCTCCGATTCAGTACGGCATATCATCCTCAAACAGATGGGCAGACAGAGCGAACGATTCAAACCCTTGAGGATATGCTAAGGGCGTGTGTACTTGATTATAAAGGTAGCTGGGACAAATTCCTTCCATTAGCAGAGTTTGCCTACAACAATAGTTATCATTCGAGTATTCAAATGGCTCCATACGAGGCACTTTACGGGAGGAAGTGTCAATCGCCAATATGCTGGACTGAGTTGTCTGAGAGGGAATTGCTAGGGCCAGATCTTGTTGATCAGACAACGGAGCAGATAAAATTGATCAAGCAGAGATTGCTAGCTGCTCAGAGCCGACAGAAAAGTTATGCAGATAAGAGGCGAAAACCTCTGGAATTTGAAGTCGGTGACCACGTATTCATGAAAGTATCACCTGTTACGGGTATTGGCAGGGCATTGAAAGCAAAGAAGCTACAATCAAGATACATTGGTCCGTTTGAGATCTTAGAGAAGATTGGACCTGTAGCATATCGTATCGCTTTACCACCGAATCTGAGCAGACTACATGATGTTTTTCATGTTTCACAGATGAAAAAGTATCAACCTGATCCAGAACACGTAATAGAGTATGAAGATGTGGAAATGCGCGACGATTTGACTTACGAAGTCACACCTGACCGAATCATCGATCGGCAAGAAAAGCATCTCAGAAACAAGAGCATTCCATTCGTCAAGATTGTCTGGAAAGGGTTATCGCCCAGAGAGGCTACATGGGAAACAGAAGAAAGTGTAAAGAAACGTTACCCGGAATTTATGGCTGATCAGGTGTAGCAAATTTCGGGGACGAAATTTATTTAAGTGGGGGAGAACTGTAACACCCCAAATTTTATATTCACCAAATATATTGTAATTATTTGGGAAATTCAATAAAATGGTGAATATTCATGAATTTGGAATTTATGAATTTATAAATGTTCAATTTCATGGGAAATTGGGCAAAAATAATTATGGAATTAATTTGGGTAATTTAAAAAGCCCAATATTAAGGTCCAAAAGTGAAGGAATATTAGAGAAAATATTTGGTCCAAAAATAGATGAAAATTGGTGAAAGAAAAATAAGAAAAGAAATTGGATTAGAAAGGTAATGGCAAAATCGTAATTTTGCCAAAATATCACAAAATTAATTATTTTTCAATTAATTGAAGTTAATTTCAATTAATTAAGGGAAATAAAGTTTAAAAATATATTTAGAATATTTTGGTCAATTTAATATGAATTTATGGAAAATTTGAGCAAAAAGTGCAATTTTGACCAAAATTGAGACTTTACGTGTATACGTAATCGAAACAAGTTGTGAAGCCAATTGAGACCATAGGGAGGGACCCCTAGGTGTCTCCTACATGTGGCATAAAGAAGAAAATATTGGTTGAACATGATGGCATGGTTACGTGAATGTAGGAAGTTATGTACACAAAATTGGATTTTAGCAATTTTGGAAAATTAAACCAATTATTATAATATTATGAGATATTAGAATATAAGTCATCTTCCTCATTCAGCTGATCATTCACGCACAGCAACATGAAATAGAGAGAGAGAAGGTTGAGAGAGTTTAGAGAGAGAAATAGAAGAAAAATCACAAGGTAAGCCGATTTCTCCGGCGATTTCGCTCCTAACGCGTATAACTCCGATTCTAAACTACTCCTCTTTGTTCTTTAAGGTTTGGAAAGCTCAAATTGGGTGTTTTAAAAGTTAGGGTTTGCTGCCATTTTTGGGAAAAGCTTGTTGGAGCTTGAGGTAACTTCCAAACCTTCGTATATTAACTATTCTGGCTGCTGTGGGCAATTTAATCGGTGAAATTTCGCCGGATTGCCATTGGTTTTAAATTTTGGAAAGTTGTATATCTAAGGGTTATGCTGCCCAATTTTAGTTCAAATGGTTGTTATAACTCAATTAGATTATTAATAAAGGGGTTAGGAGTAGAAAGGAACGTGTTTACGGAGCCGAAATCGTAAAACCCCGATTTTTTCCGGAGAACACAATTATTTCGACCAGGGATGTTTGAGGGCCTTAGAGTTGGATTTTCAATGATTTTATGGTTCCATTGGATTCAGTGGGCGAAAATAGGTGGGGTTACAGTTGGGCACTTTTTCAGAAAAGGCTGAGAAAGCATAATTACGGGAACGCCCCTAAAACCCTAAAAGTAGGGTTGCCAAGGGCAATTTTGTAATTTGACATTGAATATGGTATTTTTGAGTCCGGAAATGGATTCCTTGGACGAAAATATGTCAGGATAGCCCTAGTCAAAAATTTGGAAAAACGTGCCATCGGGCCGGGTACGGCGGGGCCGGGGTCCCGGGGGCATTTTGGTAAATTTTCACCATAGGCTAATATAACCACAAGAAACACTATGGAAGTGTCTAAAATGATACTTGGATAGGTTTTGACCTATTTCTTGTATATTTGATGTTTTAGGACCGAGTTGGACGCCTTTAGTTGATACGTTTTACGGGGTGGACCCTTTGAGACAAAAAAAGAGGTTAAGGTAGGGACTACTATCTCTCATATACTATGTGACTATTTGTACGATGCGTGTTACTGTATTTTGTGATCTGAACACGTGCTGGAGGCACATTACCTAGCTGTGGTCTAGGACCTAGCTGAGGTACACTGGTCTTACCTAGCTGTAGTCAAGGACTCGGCTGAGGTACATATAGGGGTTTCAACGGGTTAGTTGGCCCTGAATTTTGTGTACACACACGGATGATATGAATTTTCATTTTACTTGATACGGTGCATTGCATATTTAATTTTTGCATTTTATATGTTGATCGTATGTTTCTACTGAGATTCCTTGGAATCTCACCCCTTTTTCTAATCCAAATGTCTCAGCGGGTGCCAGCGGTTCAAAAGGCAAGGACATAGTTCCGGGAAACTGACGGGCTTGTTTCTCGAGACACAGTTGGTGGTTATATTTAGCCTGTACTTGGAATATTTGGGATATTCTGTATATATTTGTAATTATTAGCGAATTTTGCTCTGTTAATGTCTGTCTGTAAACAAATACTTATTATCAGTATAACTGTACTTTTCTGTTTGCCTATGGAACTTGTTCATTATTGCCCTGCGCATATCAAAATGGAAACGGGTGTTGACAAAATATGTCTTAAATTGATGTATTTTTTCAATTTTACCATCACTCATGAATGGTATTCTAACCCTCTCTCTAATCTTTCTCCCTTTCCAACATAAATTAACTCCTTTTTTTATTACATTTAATAAGGGTAAAATTATAATATTATCATTAATTACTATTTGCTCTCCATGTGGACTTATAAAAGGACCATAGTGATAGTTGACATAATAATTATAAGTTAGAAATACAAAAACAGTAAATTCGACGAATGAAATCATAAATTTAACCGAGTTTATAACTAATATGAGTTTAAAAATAAGTTGGCACAATTTCATATACTTGTTAGAAACACAAAGACGGTAAAGTCAGTGAGAACTCATGAGTTTGACGAGAATGATAGATACTCATCAACAATGCTATGATTTAAAATGAACATGTCCACGAACAATAAAATTTCCAATTAAATTCCTTTCGCCTTGTCCCTTGACTTTTATAGGAATAATAAAGAAGAGAATGATACTTTTTCTTTTTTTTGGACAAATGCAGAAGAGAATGATACTGAAGTCTAAAGATATTGCACTTCCTCGACCCATTATCATCGTCCAGTGTATGTGCCAATATTAGACATTTGTCAATGGTGTGTGTTTTATGCTTTTGCGTTAGAAACTAAACAAAGTCATATATATATATATATATATATATATATATATCTATATATAAAGGAGCAGTCAATATTGTAGATCCTACGAACCAAACACATGGAAGATGCTTGTAAGACTTTAATCTCAAGAATTCAAGTTTTCCCATAAAAAAAAAATCACAGGATTCCTTTAATAGAAATAAGTTAGATAATTTATAAGTCATGAATAATATAAATAATAATATTTTATGTTTTTTTGAAAAAAAAACGTTTGATATGCTTACTTCAAAAGAAGTATTATTATTACATAGAACAAAAATAATTTCTATTATAAATTCTTAAAAAGTTACTCCACACTGTAACAATCTTTATTGTTATATTAATAAATAGACACTTAACATTATATTTTTAGAAGAACATTAACACACACAAATATATAATTAAATATAATTTTTACTCCCCACTGGCAATTTTTCTGGATCCCTCTCCCTGTTTACAAAACAAACAAAAATAGGAGGCCAGGGTTTGTACTTCATATCTTTGAAAAAATGACAGGAAAAAAAATATGAAAATTGGAAAATTTCAAATAAGGTGCTTCTCATAAAATGAGTTGTGTAGTTATTACCTTATAAATTATAGGTGATTAACTTGATTTGGGATTTTCTAATTTTCAGATTGTTTTTCTATCATTTTCCCTTTATCTTTCTTAAATAATAAAATTGACCGGTTATAAAAAAGAAAAACAAAAAAAAGTTGATACAAAATAATTTTTTATGTACTAAATATAATATATTCCTATAGGATGAGGGTCGATCTAATTTATATTTGAGATTTTTTAAATTAATTATTTTTGTTAGAGCTTGCTAGACTCGTATCTAACTTTTTTGGGCAAAAGAAGGGAGAGAACCAGATCCAAAACCATATACGTTTAGTGTACTTGGACTTCAACAAAAAATAAAAATTCTAGAATATAGTAGTTGTTAAAAGATTAATTTAATTAAAAGTGTGCACCTTGCGTTAGGAAACAAAGAATAAGAAGAAGAAAAAGTAAAAAACGTTGAATATTCTTCACCATAAAGTCCATCATACCTTTTCTTCATCTTTCATTAAAACGTGGTTAAATATTTTATATTTTTGGGAAAATTGTGGAAAACTATCTCATTAAAAATTTTATTGATAAAAATGGTGTAAGAAATTTTTATACAGATAAAATATTGGTACTTTGCAGATTTTGTAAACAGAGTGGATCTTACTCTGATATATATACTAGCAAGTCCTTTTCTCCAATGATATTTTCAGTGAGAAACTTTTCCTCAATTTTTTTTAAATTATTTTTTTTAAAACAAGTTTCCAATAACAAAGGAACCATGTTAAATATGTCCATTGAAAATGGAAAAGTCTTGGTTTGAACTCTTGAAAGATTAAATTAATGAGATTGACGAGGGTGTTCATATTATGGTGCCTTGAGCTGCAAATCTTGACCCACAAATTACATCTCAATATTTAAATTCGATGGAACATTTCTTTTATTTATTTGGATTATTAAAAGGGGCCGTAAGCCAAAAGATAATAAGAATATATGTCATGGATGTACAATGTGATAGTTTCACACTGTGTCATGGAATAATAAAATGGAGATGTTAAATTGAAAGCAACAACAAATATTCTTTAATTTATCACAACAAAGCTCACGTAATGATTTAGAATAAAGTGTTATCTTGTAGTTTAGTTCACCTTATATTAAATTGATGATGATGATCAACTCCATGTACAAATGAAATTGATTGATCCACTACATAATAGAATTATTCTAGCGGTTCTGTTAGATTTCTTTGAGTCTCAAGTTAAAGCCTTAAAAGAGATATTTGTCTTAGAAATGGCAGCTACAAACTCTAAACCGGATACCGAATAATAATATTAAAAAAAATTAATCCCATAGTTTAATTTGAAAACACCTTTAATTGGCTTCGCATTCGCCCATGTCCCCTAGATCCTTTAAGATGAAGATTGGCCGAGAAAAAATCATCATGTATAATAAACAGAATTAAGGGGGAAATTGAGATCGACATGTGTAAGTGAGGCTCCCTTTGATGAGAGGTAAGAGTTTTAATAGAAAGAAGATGTAAATAAAATGAAGATAAGCATGAAAAAATATGCTTGGCATATGTATGAATGAAAAGAAAAAATATTTGAAGAAAAAAGACTAATTAAACTATTCTCTATTTAAAAAAAAAGAGGGTTTAAAGGGAAAATTTGTTGTGGAAGTTTTTCAAAATCTACAGTTGGCATCCTCAACTTTCGATTGGCACAATCTTTTTTTTACGAGTTTAAAAATTAGTGCAAAGTAGTACTCCCTCCGGTCCTAAATATAGGATAAAGTTTGTAGTGCAAATTGCACTACAAACTTTATCCTATATTTAAGACCGGAGGTAGTATCATATATGAACGTTTGACTAATGTTGTTTATTAGTTGAAGTTGGTATCCTGGCTTAGCCTAGTCCAAGTTGCCCGCGGGCAAGTGCAGGAAAATCCATACTGGCTCATAGCTAAGCATGCAAACCGGGACCTGCTCATGGATATATCTGAACATATTCACGATCAAACTAACGGCAGTTCATACTTTGCTCAAAAGTTGTTGGATCTTTCTTTTGATTTGAACATTACTAACCCAAAAACATTGCGTCAATATTGCTCATTCAAGAAAAACTTTTAAGGAATAATTACCTTTTAGGGAAAAAGACAAAAAAATATCGTTTGAACTAAGATTTTGAAACCTGGACCGGTCACTTAACCGGCCAAAGTACTGAGTTAAGAGTCAATAGGTTAGATTGGCGTGGTGAGGAATTGAATATTTTAGGGTTATTTATATGAAATTCTAAATAATATATATATATATATATATATATATATATATATAACAATCGGTCAAACCGAAGTTAAGTATTGGATCAAATCGGTCGGACCACCGGTTGACCGGTTTTCAACCTAAATCGGCCGATCCGATCTGGTTTTCAAAACTATAATTTAAACTTTAAAATATTAAATCAGTCTTATTAATTATAAGAATATAATATTGACTACAAGAATATAGCAATTGACAACTCATTTTAATAGAAATTTATTAATTTAGAGTTTTAAAGTTTAAGTTGTATATTCTTTTCTTTTCCCCTATCTTTTAATCCTAATCCAAATTATTCAACTAACTAACGTGTCGAATACTTGTGTTTTGATTATCGCAAAATCCGAGAAAATGTTATTTTTCCTTCAGGGCGTAAATAAAAATACAATGACAAAACAATCAAGGAAAAATGATATAAGGGCTTAGGTTATCATCAAAACATTTCAAGCGTGTGCCTGAAAGTCCCAAGTTTTCTCATAAAATTATTTGTCAAGGGCTTTTTCTTGGGGTAACTTTCTATATCTTTAATATTTCCTTCCCTTCTTCCCAAGAAATCAATTCTGTTCTAGAAACTACACCTAAATCTCATGTTACCTGTCTCATTCTCCACAAACTTATCAAACCATGGAATCCTTCATCTTCATCCCAATAATAGCTTTTGACATGTACCGTTTAATTTGAAATTAATTTCATATATACACTCTTATTTCTTTGAAAAAATTGTGAAAAAATCCCTCATTACTAACTTATTTATCAAATGGGACTTTCGCGTGCAGATTATCTTCCACGTGTGCAGAATATTTTCCCTGGTGTGCAGATAATCTTCCCTGTGTGCAAAACTCTTCCCTATACGTGTGCAAAATTCTTCCCTACGTGTGCAGAAATCTTCCCTCCATGTGTAAGATATCTTCCCAGATTCCATTTAGCAAATAAGTTGTCTATGAGGTCTTTTTAAGCAATTCTCCCTATTTCTTTCAAGCATTAATTGAGGGTTAGAATCACGCCAATTCCCCGTTATATGTACCCCACCAATCAATTCAATTCTGATGCAAAATGCAATATAATGCTGAAATCAGAAATAGAAATATCGACTTCATCAACTAACTAAAGCTAATTTAAAGTTCAAAGAAAAAATTGTTGAATCTTATCAGTTAACTAAGAAAAGTAAGCTGAGAAGGAAAAAGTTTTCGAGTGTCCCCCCAACCCCCCAAAGAAAAAACAACAAAGAAAGTTCGCAATTGATCTCTCCAATCACCGTCATTGAAGAAAAGGACAGCATATTTGCGTTCACAATTTTAAAAATATGACATATTCACATTCATATTCGTGGTGTTAAGAGGAAACCTCCATCCCATGAACACGCCATTGATTATTTCAACAAACAGACAAGATATTTGAACTCGCCAATAACTTTACTTTGTACTAAAAATTTGTTTTTATAATTCAATCGGGTTCGATTGGAGTTGAATCAGCTTTAAGCCAAAATAAAGAATTAGACCAGGAACTGAAACGAATTTCAAAAAATCGGGAAAAAAATGTTTTGGGCTTGATGAAAAATATATATATATATATATATAATTAAAAAATAGACCATATTAAAAAATCAAATACTTTTTGATACCACTTATAGTACAATACTAAGAGCGATGTATCAGGATATTACATATATATATATATATATATATATTATATGTATATAATTTTTTCATCAAATTTTTATTTAATTATCTTGTCATTGGTTGAACCAATTAGACCATAAAAGCCATAAACCACTCGCCTTTTAGATTCACTTGAAATCTGGCTTTTAAAACACTCCATAATCCTTCCAATCTGAAATACTAGTGATTAGGAGATAAAAATTGCCACTGCGAATATTAATTATTGCTATATTTATTTCTTTTAATTATTTATACACTCGTCCCCACCTATTGCCTCAATCATCTGCGGGATTTGATCATACCTTGTCTTCACAACTTTTATTTAGATAACCTTACTTTCACAACTTCAATAATCATTTTTCCCCCATTTTGGTACTCCTTTAGCAATTGCTACTAATTCATCAACACTAAAAAATGGTAATTAACCCATTAAACATCTCTTTCATAAAATTTTGTTTTTTCAACTTTATCTATATTAAATTATATTTTAAATGAGAACGTATAAAAAGTCATATTAAGTATTAACTACATGGGAAAATTTGATAAATAAGCAGTAATCATTTTCCAAATGACTTATATTGTGAATTAAGATATTCTTCTATAACTAACTTATACCGTAGATAAGAGGGAATATCCTATTTTCCCACTATTTAATTGGTAATATTTGTGAATAAAGGCCGGTGCGGACTGAAATTATCAACGCGTAATTAAAGAAGACGAAGCCATAAGAAAAGGACATTTAACTTTGTTTGTTCTTCTATATGGTTGAGAGGAATATATATATATATATAGTATTTACCATAATTTTAAACAAACACGACAAACATAAGTCGGCGCAAGCTTTCAAGGTTTAAGGTTGATCATGAATCCCAAATTTTTTTTTTTAAGGCGTGTCCACTGTCCAGCACTCCAGGGGTTTGTAATTTGTTTGGTACAGGGGGGGACGGGACAGAAAATAAATGAAGGAAAAATAGTTTTGAGTTGGATTAGAAAAAATGAGAAAAATAGAGTTAAAGAATTTTAATTCATTTTTTTTATTCTTTTATCATACATATTTTTTTTATTAAAATTTTATAACACTATTTCTCTAATTTTCTTAAATCCAACTCAAAATTTTTTTTCTATCTTCCAAATCCCTTATACCAAATAGACCCCAAATGATTGTTTGGTACGAGTGATTGAGAGGAGAGGGACTATTTGGTAAGAGGGTTTTAGGATAATGGACACACATAAAAAAATATTCTAAGATGGTAAATGCACTATAAAATACTCTAAAGTGCTAAATGCATCTAGAAAAATATTTTAAGATGCTAAATATACCTAAAAAAAATACTTTAGGATGTTGGATGCATCTTAACACTTAAAAAATTTGAAAAGCAAGGTTGTAAAAATATTTTTATAGGTTAACAGTAAAATTAAAATTGCTCCTGAAAAAATATTTTAAGGACAAAATTAATTCTAAAAATCAATATTTTAAGAATAAAATTGCAGCGAAAAACACTTCCTGTGAGGGATATATCGAAACACTATTTCGGGCTTGGGGTCAACCTTAGCCTGCATCGCACAAAATACATACCGTGTTACAATAATAATTACTCAGATCCCGTACACAACTCATTTCTTTGTGCTTTAATTTCAAAATCTCTATGCTCACAATATTCATCACTTTAATAAACATATATTTTTCTTGATTTATGAACATAGTGCAATTATTTTTCAGATTTTACCCTTACTGATTTTTAAAAATAAATATGGAATATCCTTATAAAAAATACACTTCCATTCCCATGAGTCTATTGAACCATGTATATAACCATCTAACGAGAATAGATACTCCCTCCAGTCCTAATTATAAGATAAAATTGACTTTTTTGGAGAAATTAAGGAAGCCAATTAAATCACTTTAGAGTATTTATATTTTTAGTATCTTTAGATTATATATCAGTTTATTAGTCAAATTAATTAGTTTGAAGAAAAAAATAAAAAAATAAAAATTCTAAAGTGATTTAATTGGCTTCCTTAATTTCTCCAAAAAAGTCAACTTTATCTTATAATTAGGACCAGAGGGAGTAGGAATTATGGGGGGGTCTTCATTAAATAATCTTATTTTTCATCATTAAATATATTTTCTATTGATACTACGCTCAACCCCCAAAATAAATTCCATATCGTCATATCATTATATGATAATTTATTAAAGTTATCTACACTCTTTCATTTTTGAAAATAAATTCAAATAGTTGAACCAAAACAAATTAAAATTCATATACAAAACGTACTAGGGGGTAAAATAAACAAAAATCAACAATAAAATTCGTTTTATCAAAACATTAAAATTAGATTAAAACTCATATCATATCATTACAAGATATTTCAAAAAGCATCGATGTATTTTTTAGGCATAATAAGGTTTACTAATGGGGTAAAAGAGGAAACTAGTAATAAAAAATTGATGATATACCTTGTTACTAGGAGGCCGTACCTCATTATTAATGAGGTCAGAGTAAAAGAAAAACACAAAGTAGATTCAATAGTTACAAAAACGAGGCGAACCGTAAATTCAGAATGGGATGATTCATTCAACGCCCACGAGATCAAACCAACAAAACCAACGGTAATGGTGAATAACCGCTTTGACTGGTAAACCAAATTAGCCCATTGGCTCGACTTCGTCAATCTAATAACTCAACCACACTGACACTAGTGGACACCAATCATGGAGTCAAAGTTGCCAACAAATAATTTTCTTACATTTTTCCTTTTTAGAAAACAAAACTTTTATTCCTCTAAATTTCAATCAACTTGCAATCACGTCTTATATATTTTAATCGGCATTAATTCCATCTGTATATAGTTCCACCAAAATATCAGATAAGTCGTTCTCATGCTTTAAACCCTACATAGATATTTTTGGGCTAAAAAAGGGGGAAAAAAACTATGTGCATATCAAATAAAATTTCATCCAAAATATACCATGAGTATTTGTTTAATATACAAAATTCTAGGTGATTGATTGTCTCCACTAACCCTTCTCTTTACTTCCTCTCTGTTTAATATCAAAATCATTAGATTATGTTTTAATGAGTAAGATTTAATGGTAGGTAACAATATTAAGGTCATAGGTTTTTATTATATTATAATAATAATATTTTTTACATAATATCAAATCTCATCCATTAAATATAATCAGATAGTTGATACATCAAGTGGAGAAGATATGGAGAGAGAACTTAATAGAGACACTCCTCCATAATGGGTTACGGCCTTCCAGGGACATGACATGTTCCCTGTCAAAAAATACATAAAAAATACTTACATATTATTTATCAATAAAATCTTGTGAAATTACTTTTCAAACTAATACTAATAATAAAACTTTATTTTTGTAATATTTGAACCCAATCTATTTAACGTTTATTTGATATGTTCAAAAGTTTCATAACTGACAAAAAAATTATATATAATCATCCTTAAGTATGTGAGTTCCTCAAAGTAATCGTGCAGAGCTTGAATACTTTTCTAATAGTCATATGTTGACAATTCAAAGCCTAATTGTTTTGCATCACAAGGACAAGTTGATGCTCAAATTTGGTGACGTCATTATATAACTTTGTTCATGACTGCGATGTTAATGAGTCACGTCTCATGGAATATTCTTATGAAACTTTGATTTAACTGATATTTTAATTTATTTTCTTCATGCTATTTTGTTTATTTTTTTTTCTCCGATTGATAAGGATATCATTAATTCACATTAACGTGACTAACCAGAAGTTGGGTCTAATGTATAGGGTTAATTGTAGCGAACTAAGAGTGTGTTTGGGTGCAATTAAAAAAATTGCTTTTGAGGCCAAACCATGGTTTGGAAAAAATTTATCCAAACACTCACAATTTTTGTAGAATCTATTTTGCATGTGAAACCATGGTTTGGGAGGCCCAAACCTTGGTTTGGGAAGAATCCATTTTTTTGAGCTTTTTCAATTTTGTGGGTCCCACCCTCTCATTCTCATTGGTTCTTTTTCTGTTTGTGGGCCCCACGTCACACTCTCTCTCTCATCTTTTTTATTTTTTTGAATTTCAACGTTTTTTCTCTTTTTTTTGAATTTTAAAATTTTAATACTCCCTCTTATCCTATTTAAGACTTATTTATCTAATTTAATTATATTAAAAAAAATTAGTTAAATTAATTAACATTACATATAGACAAAATTATTTCATTTTTGGTATTAATTATGAAATTTAATGTTAAATAATGGGTTAAGATGTATCATTTTTAATACCGTTAGATGTTTTCTTCTCTTATAATTTAACTCCGTTAGGTTAAATTTAACGGTTTTGTTAAATTTACATCCTTGTTAATTGTTCATTGTTATTTTCCATCTTCCAAAATTTATTTGTACCAGACGTTCTTCAGGAAAAACTTGGCTGTTAAATTTGACATTAATCCTTAAATAATACATAAAATATAATCTTATTCTTTATATGTAATTATCACAAAAGTTAATGTCCTTTTTAGTAATTTGACCATGAAAAAAGCTATTCTGATCAAAACATCCAAACACTCTCATTTTATCAAAATCACTTTTTTCTCATAATCTATTCTTCTTATAATCTATTCTCTAAAAGCTATTCTTCACTTTTCCCCCAGAAGCTATTAAAAAAAAGCTTTGCCAAACACACACTAATATTTGAATTTTTATAGAGAGATACTCACATTTAATGCTCAATGATATTTAGAATAGAATTGCCTTCAAATAGAAGGATCCATGTGCCTATTTTAAATAAAAATAATGTGGCTAATAATTGTGACATTTAATTATCAACCAAATTTATTTTATTTGATGATAATTTATTTGTTTACAATTTAATTATATCATATTTGTTGTTAGACTATATATAGAGATAACATCATTTGCTTTGTTGGCAAAAAAGAAACATCATTTGGTTTAGAATACATTTAAGTAAATTATTTTCATGATTGATATGCGTTTACTTTATTTTATTTTAAATTACAGGTCAATTCTTTAGTCACAAATCTGCACCATATATAGAATATGATAACTCATTTCCAAAGCAGACATACTTTTAATATATATGAGATTATTGTCGGTCAACTGTAAATAAACAAATTATCGAATTACTTAATAACGAGTTAATATAGTTAATTAGTTAATAATATTTTTTGGCCAGCAAATTAGTTAATGATATTGTTGACAAGTGAATGAGAATTGGAATGTATTTTAATATGTGTTTTTGACCTCCTAATTAATAAAAGGAAAATAAAAAGACCAAGCAAAATAAAAAATGCAGACTACTAGATATGCTTGACTTACACACCTTCCCCTCACATGTCAAAGCAGAAAATGTAATTCTAGAAAATGTCACCAGAATCACAACCATTTACTTCTCGTAAAACGAACTTCATATTTGACAAATAAGATTTTAAAATTGAGTTTTGTAATAAAAAAGGGGGAAATCCCTAACATATACCATATGGAAACATAAATTCCAAAAAGGTAACACCAATCTCCAAAATCTAAATCAAGAATCAATGACTAAATAGGAATTTTAAAATATTGATGTTTTTATAATTTTGCCCTTAGTTTTGTTTTAAACAAAAAGACTAACCCCCCTCCCTGAGATATCCTTGCCGACACAAGTCTGGCATGGGGCATAGCCAGAGCTTCTATGACCCGTTATCGAAGCTCCGACACCAATGACTCCTTTTTGGGGACAAGGTTTTTTTTTGGGCCAAGATGGTAAAGATGGAATTTGATGCCCCCATCACTTGAATTCCAAGAGGTTAGATGGTCATTAGACTAGCAAGCTCTTTAAATCATACAATGCGAAATCATAGCATAATATTAAGTAAGGGTGTAATATTTTTAATTATTTACCACACTTGTAATGCGGAGAACGATATTTATAAGGATATTTATCATGTCAATAACGTTATTTACTATTACTTTTAATAAATTTTACACTTGAAGAAATTCAACTATAATTCAGTGAGGATGTGAGAAATTTTCTCCACTTGAATGAGAATGAATATATTCATAAATGTCTCTGCCATTTTAATAATGTCATTTACTGATACTTTTAACAAGTTCCACACTTAGAACCCGTTTGGTTCAATCCCATTATATGCCTGCAATGATAATCATGATTGCATTATCAAGAGAAGAGTGTTTGGTTGCTCTTTAGCATAATAATAGGGTTTACCATGGTAATGATGATTACCAAAAAATTGGTAATCCTCATTCATACCTCCCCCCTATGAATCCTCATTACCATCCTATTGCATAGTCTAAAAAATCCAATTTACCCTTTAGTTTCCCTTATCTTTGTTTCACTTATCTTATTTCACTTGCCGCATCACTTCACAATAGCCACCGCCACAACCTCTTCCTCTTTCACCATCGTCATCTCCACCCTCTGCCACCACCACTACCTCCTCTACCGCCGTCACCTCCACCCGCCGCCACCGGCCCACCGCCTACCGCCACCTCTTCCACCCAGCCGCCCGTCGCCACCCTCACCCCCGTCGCCCCCAGCCACCACCACCACCACCTCCTCCTCCGCCGCCACTGGCCCACCGCCTACCGCCACCTCTTCCACCCAGCCGCCCGCCGCCCACGGCTACTGCCGCCACCACCTCCTCCGCCGCTGCCACCCTCACCCCCGCCGCAGCTATAGGCCCACCGCCCAACATCACCACCTCCACGGCCGCCGCCGCCCTCACCCCAGCCGCCGCCACCTCCTCCACCCCCACAATCGCCGCTGCCTGCCCACCACCCACCGCCGCCGCCACCTCCTCCTTGTCCTCTATCCTTGTCGTCGCCGGCTTGTAACTATTTTTTCTACAAAGATTATATTAAGGGGTAAAATAGACTTCGTGTAATATATTAATTTTAAATATATGAAAATTCAACTAATAGTGAATACTTTTAGCAATTTGAACTTAATTAAGTATTATTCTTTTTAATTTAATACTGTGATAATAATTTTATTAGAGACCAATTCTAAAATCTAAACTATTTAAACGTTAATTTAATGGTTACAAAATGGAAAGGTAATGGAAAGGGTCAAGGAGAGGTTGTTGTCCCACCCTCATTCTTATTGAAGTTGTTTTTTTTATTTGAACCAGCTTGTCCCATTCTTATTTTGAGGCAAGCTCAAGTGGTGAAGAAGACACGGTATGTAAGGTGAAGGCAAATAAATAGTATACCTAAAGAAAAATAAAGCACTGGTGGAGGCAAATATTAAAAGCGACAATGAGATACCGTTGGCGAAGGAAGAAGACTTTTCTTTACGCGGAGACTTTATTTTTTTTAATAAAAAATTAAATTATTTGTTTAATCGGTTTTGAAAAGTTCACTAATCCCTCGTTTCCCTGTTTCCTCTGATGCTTCTCTTGTGAGCTTCACTGATATTTTATTTCTTGGTTAAGACTCGAGACTCAAGACCTTTCTCCTCGTCTTCCCCTATTTAAGCCTCCCCACTCCTCACCTTCTTCCCCACACATCCATCTCTCAAATTCCATTGATTCATTTCCCTCTCTGCATTATATTTCTCTGTCTCCGCCATGGTTCTTTCCAAAACCTCCTCTCAGTCCGATGTCTCCGTCCACTCCACCTTCGCTTCTCGCTATGTCCGCGCTTCTCTTCCCAGGTGTGTACTGTACTATCATCGATTGATTAATTCATGCGTCGATTAGATTTAATTTTGCTTCTGAATCTGATGATCGATTCGATCGGGATTGCAGGTTCAAGATGCCGGAGGAGTCGATTCCCAAGGATGCGGCGTTTCAGATCATAAACGACGAGCTCATGCTGGACGGAAATCCCAGGCTGAATCTGGCCTCCTTCGTCACCACATGGATGGAGCCTGAGTGCGATAAGCTTATCATGTCCGCCATTAACAAGAACTACGTCGACATGGATGAGTACCCTGTCACTACCGAACTCCAGGCAAGTTTTCATCTCCTCCTTGCTTTGATTTTCAGATTCTGACATATCTATTTCCTAAACAGTTTTCTTCAATTAGTAGAACAAATTCTTTCACCTTAGATGTAAAAAGTTCAAGATCCCTGGGCAAAAAAAAAAAAAAGTTCAAGATCCCGTCGAGACACCGATTTTTTTTTTTAACCAAAAAAACCAGACACAGAAAAGTTTAGGCGAGATTATTGGGAATGAGCGGAATGGCTAGGGCCGTGTCATTACAGTGGTGCTTTGAACCAACAGCTACTGTACCATTCTCACACTTAGATAAGCTGTCATCGCTGAACGCACCATAGTGCTGTGCTGGTGCAATTGCAAAACCGCACCAGTAGTGCTTTGTTGCGTGGGGAAGCAGTTATTATTCCCCAGTCAAGTTGCAGCATCCGGGCCCACAAATTTGACTAATTAAAAATTAGATAGAAAAACAACAGTTAAAGTACAAATTAAATCAACGCCTTTCATGCAGTGATGAGCACCAGATTTAAATTGTTTTAATTTTTTGTATAAGAGCCGGCAGGATTTGTATGGGCATTTGACGAGTTTTTTTTTTATCTCTGATTAATTATATATTGTATTAATTATAAGCTTAATGATACTTAAATTTATTTCATTTCTCTTCCTTATTTATCCCTTCATAAATAAGGGTATACTTGGAAAAAAAAATATTTCAGATATATTTGTTATTTTTAATTAACTTCAATAACTTTCTTAAACTGTATAATTTCAGTTATTAAACTCTTATAAATAAGATGGAAAAGTATGTTCTAATAGTATATACAAGGAGTTTTATGTATGAATGCTTCCAACAATTTTTTTTTTAATAAAAAACGGTAGTATGTAAAAAAAATGATGCTGCTAGATCCCTAGATACTCGGATAAGAGAAATTAGAAGGAAGAGGAAGGATGCCAGTTTCTCTTTCTCTTTGGTCCTTTTTTACTTTCGGAAGTTTAATTTTCATAACTATTGTAGATCGATTGGTTTAAAATAGTACTATATAAAAAAAAAATGGTGGTACTATATATGGAAATAGATTAGTGAAAAATATTGATTTCTTCCTAATATCTGAATCTTACGCTACCACATTTGATCTACCTCAAGTTCATATAATAATATCTAGGATCATTTTCAACCTTATGAGCAGTGAAGGAGACTTTTATTTCTTGTGTAAAAAAGTTAAAATAAAAGAAAGCCCAATTTTGCAAAAGATTGAAAATAATAGTATAAAGGACCGATCACATTTGATGGGAAACTCGCATGCGACAATGACGGATCAAAAATAATAGGATTAAGTGGCTCCGGTCCTTTTGCTTCGGGGGAAAGGACTGTGGGTCCTTGGATTGAGTTTTTAACGATGTAAATTTAATATATTTTTATAATATTATTTTTAATTTTTAATATATTAATATAATAATAATATTTTTAGAATATATTAAATCTGAACCGTTGAAATCAATGCCTTACCTAAAGAATAGGACAACCCTTTTCTAAGTTTTCTTCAAGGGAAAAGGATTGAAACCGAATCCACCTAAAACAGCACACGCGGGGCAATATATTCCGTGAAGCAGCCGCCTCTTATCTTATCCCCAGGATTAGGAATAAAAAACCCATGAGACTCTCCCTCCCAATGAACTCCCTATTTCTCTGTTTTCATCTTTTCTATGACACGTGGGAAAGAGTTTTGTCCTTCATGTTTCCTACCCATGCCTCGAATTCAATACACTATTTTTGAGATCCTAGGCCACATGCCACCTTACCCAGTTACGCTCTACTTAAATCATGGGCTCAAATGTTCTTCCAGCGCGCATAGAGAGTGACTCTTTTTGAATAATTCAGATTCTCAGTCATATGATTCCTTTAATTAGTCAAGTCTCTACGCGTTTTCTCGCTTTCATTAAAAAAAAAAATTCACATGCTCAACTCATACAATTAGTCTCTAAAAAATATATTGCACTATAAGCTAAATCTTATATTTAGGATTAAAGATAATGTGTGTATGTATATATAGGACAAGACTGCCACCAAATTGCCTCATGCATATCCTTTTTGTATATGGCAATTAGATTGCGTTAAAGGGAAAATTGTAAATTTATTTTTTTAAAAAAGATAAATAAAATTATTTACTTCAATAATCAATTGTACTACTTAGATATGACATTATAATGGTTAGTATCCTTAATTTATCGCCGGTGAGATCTAATGCCATGAATTTGAATGGTTATTAATTGGTTAGTCCTGTTTACACGTATGGTGCTGTTTTTCTAAGATGGCGCGCCCTCACACTTTTAAGATATTTTTGTATAATATGGATTTATTAGTGACTTAAGGGAGGCCCCAATGACTAAAGGGGAAAACTTTATAATGAAAATTTTGGCCAGTTAGTGGAAATTAGGGTTAAAGCATTCAAACATTGAAAATGAAAATTTGGGGTAAAGCTTGTGAGGATGAGATGGCATGAAATGAAGACATTTTTCGAGATTGATTGAAGGTTTCCATGAAATGCACTTCTCCTTAATTTTCTCCGATATTTAGTCCGTTGGGTCAATTGATTCAATGGTCCGCCAATATCAGCCCACAGTGTGACCCCAAAAAGTCCAGTCAGTGGGACCCATATTACCAGGTTACCCGCCCTAAGTCGGTGCATTCACAAAATTATATTACAACGGTTGAAGTCTTGTGGTTTGACTTTGCGCCATCAAATTGTTGACTGGAGTTTTGAATTAGCCTTTTGAATCCAAATTGCCGACATTATTCTACTATTAATCCCTATGACTCCATTTTAATTTTGTCGTGAATTTGATCAACACCATTATTTTAGTTTTCTTTATTAGTTGCAAATTTTTTGGGGGCTTTTTTCTTATTGAATAGCACATCTCCGCAAATTAATTATTATATGAGGATTCGTCGATTGATACATTTGCACACCGAAAAGGAATTTATAAGGTAATTCCGGAAAAGAACAGTAGTTATTTTTTAAAAATAATTCACATGATCTCCAACCATGCTTTCATATTTTAAGAAAAAAATCTAATGAACAGAAAAAGTTTCTGTTTTCGGTGTCGCAGAACAACTAATCTCTAGTCCCTTTACAGTACTCAAATGACTTGGCATTTAGACAAACACTTAAAAGAGAAATTTGGATTTGGTTGCATGCATACATATGATGTAAAATCTTTAGATGTAGAGACTTGGTTGTGTGAAGTAGTGCATGTTGTGACATATATGGTTGTATGAATGAATGCAGAATCGGTGCGTGAACATGATAGCTCATCTTTTCAACGCACCCCTCGGAGATTCAGAGGCAGCCGTTGGTGTCGGCACCGTCGGTTCATCGGAAGCCATAATGTTGGCCGGTTTGGCCTTCAAGAGGAAATGGCAGAACAAAAGAAAGGCAGAGGGAAAGCCCTACGACAAACCCAACATTGTCACCGGAGCCAATGTCCAAGTCTGCTGGGAGAAATTTGCAAGGTACTTTGAAGTGGAACTCAAAGAGGTAAAACTGAGGGAAGGTTATTACGTAATGGACCCAGAAAAAGCGGTGGAGATGGTGGACGAGAACACCATCTGTGTCGCGGCGATCCTGGGCTCCACGCTGAACGGAGAATTCGAAGATGTGAAGCTCTTGAATGATCTACTAATCAAGAAGAACAGTGAGACTGGATGGGACACGCCTATTCATGTGGATGCTGCGAGTGGTGGGTTCATTGCACCATTCATATACCCAGAACTGGAATGGGACTTCAGGCTGCCGTTAGTGAAGAGCATCAACGTGAGTGGCCATAAGTATGGTTTGGTCTACGCCGGTATTGGGTGGGCCATCTGGAGGAGCAAGGAGGACTTGCCGGAGGAGCTCATCTTCCACATCAACTATCTCGGAGCTGACCAACCCACCTTCACTCTCAACTTCTCCAAAGGTATATATATATATATATATATATATATATATATATATATATATATATATATATATATATATATATATTCACCAAACTCCTTTGATATATATAGACCTAAATCACTCATATTTTTGAAACGTCTCTAGTTAATACTTACCAAACATAACAATATATTTAATGCAGGTTCAAGTCAAGTTATTGCTCAGTACTACCAGCTCATTCGCTTGGGTTTTGAGGTACGAAACCAGTAAACACATATGCATCTAATCAATTTTCACCAGCCCCACAATTTTGCTGCTACAATATTAAAAGGAAAATTAACCTTTGATCCTATAGAATTAGGTTAAAATTTAGTCCTTATAGTTTTTGACTCAATTAAAATTTAGTTTCTAAATTTTAATTCATTACAACTCATTTAGAACTTTAGTCCCTAAACTTTATAAAATGCATAATTTGGTTTTCTAAAATATATGGGTCAATATTTTAAACGTATGAAACTATATGCACCAGAGTTGTACTTGTATATAAAGTTAAAATTCAAAGACTGGGTTACAATAAGTTAAATCTAAAAAAATTGAATTGGAGTCAAAGTTTAGAGATTAAGTTACAAGAAAGTCAAAAAGTTACCTTGTCAAACCCAGCATAACATGCATTATATGCTGTATCAGATATGGACACACACACATATGTAGGCATACCTATGTGAAGCTACTATATGTGACATTGTTGTGTATTAATTGCAGGGATACGCGAACATAATGGAAAACTGCAGGGACAACATGCTTGTGCTGAAAGATGGACTTGAGAAGACAGGGAGGTTCAACATCGTATCAAAGGACGACGGTGTCCCACTGGTGGCTTTCTCTCTCAAGGACAACCACCACTTCAGCGAGTTCCAAGTTTCCGACATGCTGAGGCGCTTCGGCTGGATCGTGCCGGCCTACACCATGCCTCCCGACGCCCAGCACGTCACCGTCCTCCGTGTCGTCATCCGTGAGGACTTCTCCAGAACCCTCGCCGAGCGTCTTGTGCTCGACATCCAGAAGGTCGTCCACGAGCTCGAGTTGCTACCTCCCAGGGCGGGGGCCGAGCAACATGATGAGGTTGTGAACAATGGCAAGGTCGTGGTCTGTAAGAAGAGTGAGTTGGAGACGCAGAGGGAGATCACTGATGTCTGGAAGAAGTTCGTGACCATGAGGAAGAAGAACAGTGAAAAGATGAGTGGTGTTTGCTAAATTATGAAGCCATATTCAGGAAGAATTGGGAGCTTTCGGTTATTCAACTGCTCTATTTAAGAATTTAATTTTATTACAATATCATATTGCAAAATAATTTCCGAGAAACTCAGCTTCCTGGTTATGTCGTCCTTCGTGTTGTTGTTATATACATACTTTTTGACAATAGGGTTTTGTCGTTTTCCTCTTTTTTCTTTTTTGCAATTTTGGGGTTTGTTTATGTGTACACGCAATGAAATGACAACTATTAGTTTATTCTATTTTCTTAGTTGTTGATTTTAAGAGAAGCTAGTCAAGAATGAAGATGTTGCATGTTCTTAATTTTCTACAAATGATATATCTTCTGCGTATTTTTCTCTTTCAAGTAAATTATTGTTGTTATATCATTTCAGAAAACCTAATTACCTACGTACAAAGGCATAACCATATATAGCAATATATACCTTTTCAGTTCCTTTTTTTGTTTTTTAAATTTGTCTTTTAAAGGTCATCGTCTTACTTGCACGGAAACAGAATTAGACCCTACAATCTTATAACTGTCTGTTTCTTTTAAAAATCTTCAACATAATGGACAGATCTGAGTGTCCTCTTGTCCCTTTAAAGCGGAACTTGGATGTTGGACTTTAGAAAACTTACATGTCTGCTGTAAAAAATTGTTTTATAAGCAAGTAACCCTTTTGGTTGTCTGGAAAGCGAAGGAAAACAGATGGAATCGACCTAGCATTAAATTTATCACTACTTTTCAGATCTGTTGCATAAACTAATAATCCAAAAATTCGCAAATTACTCATGTCAGGTGAGACTCCATATACAAGTACATAGGGGGTTTTACATCCTAGAATCCTAGAAGGCAGCCAGTTAACCACGTATGTTGCCATCTTAATGCATTCCCACTAGTATTTAACCGCACTCAAGACTGCAAAATCAGACCTCTTGCAATCTGCACGTTTCTGTCTACAACCCCATTCTGCTTTGGGGTGTAGGAACGTGAGGTTTGATGGATAATCCCTTTCTATTAAAAATGTAACCTCAATTTATTGTTTGTAAACTAGGTGCCATTATGAGTTCTAACAATTTTGACATTAACTGACAAATGAGTATGCATGAAAGCAATAAATTGACGCACACATCCTGCAACTTCCTATTTAGTTTTCATTAATAAGGTCCATGCAGTCTTAGAAAAATCATCTACGATGATCAAAAAATACTGATATCCTTGGTGTGTTGGGGTCTATATGGCCCCCTCACATCAAGATGCAATAATTCTTTCTCTAAGATTGAGTATACTGGGAGATAATGAATTTTCTTTAAGAGTTGGAAATTCATAAGTAATTCAATATATATTCAAATATAGTGGTTCCAAGCTCTATTTTTAACTCATGGAAAAGCCTTCAATATAAAAACAAGACCTGAGCAAACTATTATTCCATTTAGTCCAAAAACCCTCATATTTAGAATCTGTGCAGTGATTTCCGCAACAATTCTCAACTTTCCGAGGTCAACTTTAAAAATTTATATATTTTTATATACACATAAAAAAACTATGAATTACAACTTTGTTTAAAGCTCTAGATGTATACTATGTTCTCGCAAAATTTCATAATATAACTCTCTGTTTTGCCGTGTCTAAGCACTCACAAATTTGTGGCTCATACAAGTATATAGACTAGCTATCTACATACTAACTACTTTCATGCACACTTGCCATGTTTTTCACATGGAAGTTACCTTGGACTTGAGAACAATCCTCCTCCTCCTTATGGAGGATAGATACAATCCTTAATATGTATTTAATTTACATAACCATGTATAAATCATAACAGCCACATAACAAAACAATAGATGTAACAAACATAACACAACTATGCTTCCACAAGCCTTCACTTCTTCTAATCCTCCACTAGCTTCTCCTTCCCAATAGATGAACTTGCACCTACTGTTGGTACATAGGAGAAAGGGGTGAGATTCAGGGGAATCTCAGTAACAAAACATGAACTCAATATATAATGTGCAATGGCAATAAACAAAGCATGTTAATTGCCAATATAAGAACAACACCTTACAAGCATATACACAACATAGCCATGACACAAACTCAAGCAAGAATATTACATGTTCAATGTAATATCTCAAAAAGCGATTAAGGGCTAATGAATTCAAAAATAAATATAATTATTGTTGAAATTGGAGAATGGATGATGGGAATTTGGATGTTTTAATGATTCCAATGACTTCCTTGTGAAAATTCGTGTGGGGAGAGTGTTTATTGTGAAATTGGAACCATTCGGAACAATTGTGCAAAAGTTGGAAACTCTATCCATTGAAACTCCGTACATGGCAGCCGATTTGTATGGACGTTCTAAATAGGCAAATGGTGTCTAAAAATTCTGAAATTTTCCAGTTTTAAAGTTCACATGCCAAGCTTTAAAAAGGATATATAATTTATGTCATTCCAATTTGTGAGCTAAAAGTTATGATTTTCCAAAGTTTGGTATGGAAACTGGAATCTGTTTTGGAGCAGTATGGACTTTTGTGCAATTCTGTATTTTTGAGGTTATTAAATGCAGTGATCCATATTTTTCCAATAAAAAAGACTTAAATAGCTTTCCATTGACTTTGGGATCACCCCATTTTGATTTTTCTAGAATTAGTTATGATTTTTCAAAGTTTAGGCAGAAATCTACCAGAATTTTGTAAAAATATGAAATTGATGGAAATTTAGTAAATAATTAGAAAATAATATTATATCATATTAAATCATCACCCACCTCTTCCATCAGCCCAAAACTGTGACATTCAGCTGCAACAAGAGAGAGAAGGTGTGAGAAATTCTAGAGAGAGAAGAAGAGAACTTATATGGTAAGTCGATTTCTTCGGTAAATCCTTACCTAACGCGTATAACTCCGCTCCTAAGCTATTCTTCTATGTTCTTCAAGGTTTGTGGAGCACAAATTTAAGTGTTCCAAGGTTAGGGTTTTCAGCCACCTTGAGGAAAAGCTAGTGGAAGCTTGACGTAACTTCCAAACTTTCGTATATTGCTTATTCTGACTGCTGAAATTTTGCCAGATTGCCATTGGTTTTAAAGTTTGGAAATGATATGGCCTAGGGGTTATGCTACCCAAATTGGGTCTTAATGTTAGTTGTAACCTAATGTAATGGTTAATAAAGTGATTAGGAGTAGAAAGAAACACGTCTGCGAAGCCGAAATCGAAAAACCCCAATTTTTCCGGGGGAACTGAGAATTTCGGCCAAGGCTAGTTTGGAGGGGTTAGAGTTGGATTTTCAATTATTTGATAGTTCCCTTGAGTTCAGGAGCAAAAATTAGGTGGGATTACAGTTAGTCACTTTTTCGAAAAAGGCCGAAAAAGCATAATTACGAAAACGCCCTTAAAACCCTTAAAGTAGGGTTGCCAAGGATAAATTTGTAATTTGGCATTGAATTTGATAATTCCGGGTCCGGAAATGGATTCCTTAGATGAAAATATGTTAGGATAGCCAAGATTAGAATTTCAGGAAAAGTGCAACCGGACCGGGTACGACGGGCCCAGGCTGGGTCCCCGGGGGCATTTTTGTAAATTTTCATTATAGACTCATAACCCCAAGAGACACTATGGAAGTGTCTAAATGGTGCATTTGGAATTGTAGGATTTGATATTTGTCCTGTTCGTGATCCACCTGCGCTAGAGCACAATCGAAAAGAACAAAGTAGTAACTCTTTTCCCTTATACTATATGTGATACATGGTATGTTTGTTTGATCATTGTTTGAGTCTATCACCTGCGGTCCATTGATATTGACGGTTGGAGGATCATACCTTCGGGGCGGTGGAATCCAGGTTACAAGACTATGTGAAAGCCGTAAGGCTATATGTGAAAGCCGAAAGGCTATTTGTGAAACCTTCACCCGCAGCCCATCGGTGTTAACGGTGGGAGGACCATGCCTTCGGGGCGGTGGAATACGGGGGATGAGATTATGTGATTATGTGCATATGTGGCAACCGGTGTGCTGTGCTTTATACTGTGATGTTGCTTGATGATTTTCTTATATGCTTTGTGATTACATGTGGTATGAGTGATTTGTTACTAATGGAATTCTTTTGAATCTCATTCTTTCCATTGACAAACCTTCAGATAGGGCAAGTGGCTCCAAGGGAAAGGAGACGATCAAGGGCGGATAGGGCTCCTCAGGGAGATTTATATTTTGGTGTTGGATATCATATTTTGTTGGGAAATTACCGTATATCTCATAAATGTTGTTTTGGAGAAGTGGTGTAATCCCCTAATAGGAATATATAAATCTTCAGTTTATGTATGAAACCCCAGGATTACCGGGATTTTGTTGTACACTTTGATATATAAATGTGACATAACTGCATAAGGTAATTATATTCGAGTTGTGGAATTTGAGACCAGGGTAAGACAGAAACTTTAAAAATATTTGTGAAAACCCTTCCGTAAGAAAGGGATTGTAAATGAGTTTGATTATTAATGGTCTCTATTTCTTTTTAAAATACGTATTTCGAATCATAATTACGAAGAGGGTTACATTCAAAGGCATACATGACAATTAAACATGCAATCAACCAATCACAAACTATAAAAGAGTAGGTTTTACTACCTTTTGCTTTTTCTTTTTCTTTTTCAAATTACCTCCTCTTGCTCGTATTTCCTTTGCTTTGCCTCCTCTTTGATCTTGATGGAAAATATCAAACCCTATTGATTATTCATGTAGGGACAAATTAATACTCATCTTAGCAAGCTCTCATAGCATAACTAATCTCTCTCAAAGCCCCAACTTGTAACCCATTCATTTAGCTCCATAACTTGGTCATTTTACCTTGATTTTCCTACTTCTTGTTCTTTGTCTAATGATTCTTTTTTATTTTTCCTCTTTTGCCTACTATGTTCTGCACAATTTTGCAAGAGGAATTCATGCTCAATCTTAACATTATAAAGTTCAAGCCATAAATTTATGATCACCCTAGGCCAAACATGGGTGTGAAATTACATAATTCTATTATTCTAATCAATGCCTCCAAACTTATACCTCAGTCACCTTTGCATACAATTCCACCTTCTAAAACATATTGAATATCTACTTGACTCATTAATTTAGACATCCAGTTTAATACACTAGCTCTCCAAACTCATTCCAAAACTCTCATAAAGCCATCACTAGTTTCAATTTCCTAAGTGGTCATTTTCAAACTTAAACCAAATTCTGCCTCTGATTTTTCAAGGATCTTTGAAAAATCATATTTTAAGCTAGGAAATTCCAAATGAAGTGATTCAAATTCCTACTTAAAGCTCTTTCAATCCTCGACAAATAAAAAATAACATCCAGCATTAAATCATAGACGTAATTTCCCAATTCCAGCGTGTATTCTAACTGTTCCTCTGGTGAGACAGGATATTCTAGTTTTCTTGTTCAAACTTTGAAAATTTATAACTTACAATATACACATCCAATTTCTGTGTTCTAGTACTTAATTTAAGGCTATGTAAGCCTGTTTTAAAGGAAAAATAACCACAATGACAGATTATGAAAATAACCTTACATAATTTGCATAATTGCTCACTGCCTAAAATCTAGAAAACAGAATTTTCACAGTTTTTTGTCCAAATTTGCAAAAATCATAACTTTCCTTCTAGACATGCAATTAATTTGTTATAGGACTCCTTTTAAAGCTTAGGATGTACACTATTTCCTTACCAAATTTCACAGATCGAGGACACTATTTGACCTATTAAAACCTCACTCGAATCCAACTGCCTCTCAGACTCTCCAAAATTGACACTTTGCTATAACCTCAAGGACACGACATATCTCTTCCTAATATGAGTTCTTAGTTTTATCTTCCAAGACACATGTTTAACTTTCTAAACCTCAAAGAAACCAAATCGAAATCACCTAAAAACTCAAGCTTTCGCTTTTGGAAACTCATGCGTGCAACACTCTGTTTTCGGTTTGGAAGAACAAGAAGAAAAAGTGGACATGCAAGGCCAAATTCATGGCTAAAACTCCAGGATTTTGACATCTATAAACCCAGATTGCATGCTCTGTTTTCGGTGCTCAAATTACAGAATCAAAGACCTCAAAAACACACCTCAAAATCAACATGCAATGACTCATTCTTACCTTCTATGATGACAGCAACCTCCTTACAAGAAGACCCAACTTCCAGCACGAATTTAACCTCAAGAAAATCGCCAATCAACCCAAATGAAGTTGGAAAAGGGTGTAGAAAGGCTTAACTAAACAAAATTCTAAGGTTGCATGTGATCTCCAACCTCTTCTCCGGCGAAATCTCTGGTCCTCTCTCCTTCGCTATCCCTCTCGGCTCTCCCTCTTTCTCTCTTTTCTTTCTCTGGTCCAAATGCCAAATGAGGGTGAGAGGGAGTGGCTGAGTTTTTTATTTGTGTGTGTGAGTTTGTGTGTGTCGCGTGTGTGAGCATATAAGTGTGTTTTTATCCCACTAGACTCACTCACAAGACTTTAATTATCCTAATTTGTCTAAACTAAAACCTCTTAAATCTAACTCCAATTTTTTGATCATGGGTAGCCCGTTTACATTCCACAATTTGGCTTAAACTTTAGCCCAATTCCAATTTTTGGATCTGTGTAATAAAATTTCTAATTTTCCCCTTTCTTTATCGGTGCTAACTTACCATATAAATTCCATAAATAAATCCTTAATACTTTATAAGGATTTTCTTCCTCAATTAGCTTCTTTAAGCCATAAAATAATTTTTCTAAAATTTTCAAGTTAAACGATAACCTCTAACTATTTTTTCTTGAATTGTTGGGAAAATAGGCTTTTAATTCTCAGAAATTAACTTTTAAAATTATTTGGACCATTTTTTGGGAATTAAGCATCTTCATAATTTTTATAAATCTCCAAAATAATATTCCATAATATTTCCTCAATTTTCAAGGCCCATTAATAATTTTAATAATTATCTTAGGCATTTTTCTCATGATATGCTTAAGACATTTGGCTCAACCGAGCTTAATAATCTACTTAATTTAGATTTATTTTTCAACTTCTAGGCTCAAAATTTGGGACGTTACACTTACTATCCTATAGGGCCTGCAACAGACAGAAATTAGGGGAAAACACAACCATGTATTTATGCTCACTTGTCAGCCTAGCAACAGACAACAAATTGAACTCCAAAAATGGTGCATACAGGATTCCATCAATTACAAGATTATCAATGATCTTAGTGCTTCCTACATGTGTTATGGGTACTCTCTTTCCATCAGGCAATTTAATTGATTTTATAGGTCCATCATACTTTCTATAATTATCTACTAAGCTTAAGCTACTGACCATATGGATTGTTGCCCCTGAATCAATTATCCAGTAAGAAAAAGGATTAGAATAAGCAAAAGGGATAGCCAAACCTGTACCCGCTAGCGTGTGAATAGTGCATTGAGTCCTTCTTGAGGAGTACCAGCAGCTTCTCATATTGTTATTGCCTAAATATAGGTGCTGCAACATTTGTAGTGTGAGCTAGTGCCTCCCCATCATGATTTAGATCCCCTGACACTTGATTAGCAGTGGATTCCTTGGTTAATTTTCCCTTGTCTCCTCTAAAATTCGTCGGGCATCCTGTTAATTGGAAGCTGTTTTCTATCACATGCCCCTTCTTGCGACAATTTGAGCATTCGACGTTAGAATCACCATGCCCACGTCCTCTGCCACGTGCTTTACCCCTCACAGCCATGGCGATGCCGTCAGTGGGTGACATCCGTTCTTGGTTTACAATCAACCTTTGTGCTTCATAGATCTTCCAAGATCATCCCATATGCTTGCTCAATTGTAGGAAAGGGAATCATCATCAAAATTTGGCTTCGAGCCTGACCATAAGATTCATTTAATCTCATCAGGAATTGCAACACCTTTTGCTGTTGCATTAACTCCATATATGCCTGCGAAGTTTCACACTTGCAAGAAGGAATATTCACAACTACAGACTGCTCTTCCCATAGTTCTTTAAGCTTTGAAAGATAATGAAACACGGATAGAGAACCTTGCCTCTAAGGATTAATTTTCCTGTGGAAAGCAAAATTCCTCGAGCAGTGTTTTTGTCAAAGAGCTCCTTCAGGTCACTCCAAACTCGATGTGCCTCCTCATAAAGCACAATTCCATTAGCCAGCTCCTTCGAAATAGAATTCAACAGCCAAGAAAGGACCACGACATTACATCTTTCCTACTAGTCCTTCAATTCTAGTTCTTGATCATCCTTTTTACAAGACCCATCCACAAACCCTAATTTGTTCTTGCCTTTCAGTGAGATTCACATCCCACGGCTCCAAATCGTGTAGTTTTTTGAGCACGTAAGAACCTGCGAAATAATCATCAAGCCATGAGTCTTTGACGGATGCAAGAAAAGTGGATGAGTAATGGGAGGTTTCAATTCTGGAGAAAATTGCAAAATCAGCGTCTATCGGCTTGAAAGAACCAGTGAAATTGATGTCAATCGAGTCAAGGGAAAGAGACGAATCGAGATCAAGAAAATGGCGAAATCAACGGCAGTCAACAAAGAAATGAATTCGCCTCGACGGACGAAGGAGGCGGACCAAGAAAACGGTAAATTGACGTCGAACAAGCGAAGGTGAAAAATATGCTTCGAACGGACTGTTGTGTTTGCTTGAAACGTGGGTTCCTTAGATCAGTGACATGTGGATGGTAGACAAACCAATGGCTCTGATGTCATGCTAAGGGTCAATATCTGAACCCAACAAGGAGAATTCCAGAAAAAAAATCTTTATTACGACACCTCAATAATTTGAGTTTGGTCAAACGGATCAGTGGGCTTGGGTCAGTATAGATACAGGAGTGAGTTAGATGGAGAGAACCATACCCAACTAATTGCAAAAACAAATCATAGCACAATTACCTAAATACCCTCTCTATTTGTACATAAGCTGTTCCACGGATCTTCTATTCCTTTTCTCTTTCGAGTAAATTATTGTTGTTGTTATATCATTTCAGAAAACCTAATTACCTACGCAAAGAAACATACAAAAGCACTCAAACTTGTTCATTTTTTTTAACAACAAAAGTAAGGTAAAATGATGCACCTATATGTTCCCAAAAAAATGATGCCCCTATATACTCATAGAGGGTTCAAACAAAGAAAGGTATTATTATTATCATTGGGCTGCGGAGCCCCAACTATTCCGGTCCAAAATTTTCATTCAGTTAATTAGTAACCAAATGAAATGAAAGTGGTTAAGTGAGTATTTTGATTAGTTTTTAAAAAATAGTTTTTATGATTTATGAGGTAAGTATATGAGAGGAATCTTGTCTTAACTCATAAAAAAACTCTTCTGAAATTGCGGTCCACTAATACAGCCTTCTAATCCTAAATATATAATATAGTTTCTAATATAAATTGTACTATCAACCGGTAAGTAGCATAACATGTCGTTGGGTGACTGGGGATGAATCATTATGATTCACAATCACCACCCACCTCCATGTTGCCATCATATATTATAAGTGTCGTAAAAGGTAAAAAACGTTTCTTTCTGGCCATCCGTGAAAGAAACAAATTGAAATTTTTTTTTTTTGCCCAAAGAAACAAATTGAATTAACCCCCGCCTCTTTAGCTTTCCATGGCAGCAAATTAAATTAATTAATCCCATTGATGAATACCAAATTTAATTTAAATCAATCCCACCTGTCAGCTGCCTCCCATACATATATATTTAGGGCTAAGGAGTAATTTTGCTCATGAAGTTTTCATTAATTGGTAATTTTACTTTAAAATTTTTAAAATGGGAGCATTTTTTTCCTGACCATTATTTCAATTAATTTTAACCGTTAATTGACCAAATATAATAACCTGATAGTCTACATGTCATCCATGTCATTTTTATTAAGATGCAAATTTAACCCAGAAGTCCATACGTCATTTACTTCATTTTTTTTCAAAGTTAGATTTAAAATTTTAGGGATAAATTTACCCTTTAACAAAAATGATGTGAATGACATGTATACTGCCAACTCAGTAAATTTGGTTAACTAACAGTCAAAATCAACTAATATAACAGTTAAGATAAAATTATTTTATTTTTAAAACTTTTAGAATAAAATTACCTCAATAAAAAATTTTAAAGACAAAATTGACCGACACCCTAAACTTCCAAAGTAAAAAACCCTTTATATTCACGGTTTACTGCCACTCCACTTTGTTCTCCTTTCCCGATGTGTTTTCAACAGCTTTCACTTTCGTAGCCTTATCCTTCTTTAATGAGGCGACCCCGCAGGCCATTTGTTCGCGTGTGTGTCTATTTATTTATTTACGAGCAAAGGGCCTTCCCTCTTTACCCATATCTACCACTCACCAATCCACTCGCTCATTGGTAAGTTGTGCCTGTCCTATCGATTAAAAAAAAAAAAAAAAGTTGTGTCTGTCCTCTAATTAAAAAGATGTGTTTATATATATATAAATATATCTATATGTATTCGGTTCAATTCTATCTCACATGAAATTTGTCTATATATTAACTCACATGCATTACATTTGTTTTCAACGATTAGGACTAATCTTCCTCTCTCATGTATACTGAAAATATCCATCTCATTCTAAATATAATAGTGGAGGAAGTCTTGCCAAATGAATGAAACAAGTGGACCCAGCAAACTCACGAGGGGAAGAGAACAAGTGAGTAGAATCTGATATATACAGTCACGCTTGTCCAGAAGTGCTTCTGACAGATTTACAAAGGATAAGGAAAACAAACAAAAAGAATCAAACTGAGTGGTTATATATCTACGTTGATATGTTTCACACACAAATAGTGCCCTGTTACATCACGTGATTATGATTTGTGGTTGGTTTTAATTATAAGCTTCAGCTTTCAATAGCAGGTCAGATTTGGTCTCATTACAGATATAGAACTCAGCACAACAGGATGAGAGAGGTTGCTTCATGGGTTTGGGGACCTTTGAGGATCACAAGTGTTTTATCCGGTGGTCTCAATTTTAATGAGTGCATCCATGAACCAAGGCCAAGCACTCAATAAGTTAAAATAAATAAATAAATCCTTTCATGACTTGCTTCCACTTGTGTCCCTCGTACAATCTAGATGTGTTTTCAGGGCTAATGAATATTATAAATCATATTGGCAAAAAAGAATAGTATAAATCATAATGAATTTCTTATTTCATGTTGATAACTAGATTTTTGGATTATTTGGACCTTCCATTGGTGGGTTGAATAATATAAATCATTAAGTTGGAGTAATGAGTCAAGAATTATATAGACCAAATTTTAACGGAATCAAAATTATAAAAATTGAATGGTTAAAGTATATATTTAGTCCTTTAAATTTTACATGAGGTATATTTTTAGTCTTTTAACTTTATAAAGTAGGGTTAAAGTGCAAAAATACCTATGAACTTTTCTTAAAAGTGCATCCAACACCATAAACTTTTTTTAGATGCAAAAATACCCATGAACTTTTCAAAATTGGGCAAAAATGTCAAACCGTTAATTGGTATAAACGTCCATTTTGTGGGACCCACAATTTTATTTTTTGAGGTGCAAAAATACCCATGAACTTTTTTAAAAAGTGCATCCAACACCATAAAATTTTTTCTAGGTGCAAAAATACACATGAACTTTTCAAAAGTTTATGGTGTTTGGTGCACTTTTTATAAAAGTTCATGGGTATTTTTGCACCTCAAAAAATAAAATTGTGGGTCCCACAAAACGGACGTTTGTACCAATTAACGGTTTGATATTTTTGCCCCATTTTGAGAAGTTCATGGGTATTTTTGCACCTAAAAAAAGTTTATGGTGTTGGATGCACTTTTGAGAAAAGTTCATGGGTATTTTTGCACCTTAACCCTATAAAGTATACTATTAGTCATATATTTCTAACACTGTTAATATTGCTAATAAAAAATATTGACACAACAAACTCAAATGATGATTGTACAGCTAATAAAGCATATTTAAGTTTTAATTTCTGATATAAATTTTTTAATATAATATATTTAGATTATTAAAATAAAAATAAACTAACAAATCTTACACGTTTAAATAAAATTGAGGTTTTGCTATTTAAATTATTAAATTAATGTATTTAAATTATTAAAATAATTTTTTTAATAAAATCAAGCTTTTGATATTAATTACTCAATTAGGTTTTTAGATATTTTTTAATTTACACATATTTTAATTTAATATTAATAGTATTTAATTACACAATCATTACTATATAGTTAGAATTTGAGTTTGTTGTGTTGACGTTTTCCATTAACAACATTAATGGTGTTAACATTAAAAGACTGAAAATATACTTAATAAAGTTTAAAAATAAAAAATATACCTCATGTAAATTTAAAGGACTAAAATTATACTTTAATCCAACTGAATAATTAGCTGGAGGTTACCACAAGTTTCTACTTTTCCTCCTTTTGAATAAGAAAGAACTGAAATTCCCTCTTTTAACGCCTTCCTTCTCATCCTCTTGAAAGGACAAAACTCCTTGAATTATGATCTATATGTAGTGATATAGGGATAGGTTTATATTATTTAGTATTCCTTTAAGCCACAATATAAATAATTTTCTTTTAATTTATTTTGTTACAAAATATAAGTCTAATGTGATACTATTTAAAGCATTTAATATTTTTTTCCTGTTTTTTCTTTTATACAATTAAATTTTAGAAGTAATTAATACATTAAGATTAATGTAGGATAATTAACTTTTGACAAGGGCATACTTAAAAAGTTTTAAAAATTTATATTTATATTTATTCATATAACTTCTTTTTAATTACTACTTATAGTGCTCGTTGGAAATCAATATATAAATATCATATGTAAAAATGGGTTCCTTGAGGGCTGAGGCAACACATAGAAAGATTTAAATTCTTTCAATGTCTTCTTGCCAGCCAAATTCCTTCAATGTTACAACATATACTAATTATAATAGTACTATATAGTAATTATATCATATTAATGTGTTATTTGACTTATTCCCACAACTAATAGGCATTGTAGCATTATTAAGGGTTAATCTAATCATTGGTCTTCAAAGTTTGCCTCCATTTTAGTTTTGATTTTTTAAATTTTAAATAATAGATTTTGGTCCCCCCAAATTTTATTTCATTTAGAATATTGGTCTCTATATATAACTAAATAAAAACCTAAATCATTTTCTCCCCACAAAAACCTAAACTAATGGTCTTAAACTTGAAGGATAAAAAATAAAATAAGGATAAACTTAAGAAACTAAAGATGATATTAACTCTTATTTCTAATTATAAAATGAGAGATTGAGCATAAGAACAAACTCTCTTCTACAAGTCATGGTGAGACCTGTTACTCTTGGAAAAAGGGCTCCGAATTGTGCGCAAAAAAGTATATATGTATTTGGTATCACTTATTTTTGGATAATAAGTCCTTATTACACAAGCCGAAATAAAACTCCTCTCACATACTTACCTCGTATACCGTGAATCATGATTTATAAACATTTATTATCTAAAAATAAGCTATTCCAAACGAGCATTACTTGCTACTTGGATTGTACATTCATTCATTCTGATGTCATCCCAAACAAACAAAACCTATGTCCCTTCAGTCACATGTTATTCCCAATTATTGTAATACTCCGAACAGAAAAAGAAAAATATCTTTGTGCGTTCACATGTACGGGGAAAACATTACCACTTGCTCTAGTGAAAAAGAACACAAATGGTTTGTTAACATTTATCCATGTTACCAAAATAGACCATCTATTTTGGTGATATAGACAACAGTACATAAACTCAAACTAATAAAAAAAAAAAAAAAGGCCATGCCTAAATTTTGACTAATTTAACAATTTTAAAATTGTTGGTGGGATGTAATGAGTGCTCAAAGCTCTTTTTTTTTTTTTTTTGAATTTTTCTGCTGGTATTTGATGCATCTAGTGATCAATTAGGGCAGGAATGTTAATATAGGCCTAGAATGGAAAAATTTTGCCACCTCCAAATAATATCACGGTTGCCTATTATGAGTTTGAATAAGAGATCACTGTTTAAGTTAGAACAACCACATCTAATTGATTTAAACGCTTGGAGGTAAAGCTGTATTATTATTATTATTATTTTGGGATATAAATGGAGCGATATGGATCCAAAAGGTCAAACGAGAGCATGGGTAGCTAGTGATAAAGTCGTCATGTTTCATAATAACATGAGTGTACTAGTCAGAGGATCTAATATGATCTTCGTCATCTTTGTATGAATATTGTGACCATATATAATGCTCACGTTGTTGGGATGTAAGCAAAAGTCACTTATCTTAAATCTGGGATTCTTTTTTTTTTTTTGAAATTTTAGAATTTAGAGGCAAATGAAAACGGAAGTAGAGCGCGTGGAAGACGAAGGCATTCCCAAACAAAACAGAAGAGAAAGGAGGCGGTGGTGTTTGTCCCCATGTTCATCCGTGAACCTCTTTCTGAAACTGTTTGCTTACTAGTACTACCCGGTCCGGTTCTAACGCAGGAGCTCATTTATTTATTTTATTATATTCCTAAATGTAACAGCTCAATACATTTTGTTTAGAGAAAATCACTCTTAAGTCTCAAGAAAATAAGATATTATTAGAAAGGTTCTTGATCACAATCCTCAAAACATGTATTCACAATATGTTGAGTGTGTTTTACAACTTCGAGGTACTTTTTTGATAATATCTTCCTCCCTTAAGATTTAGGAGTAATTTTCCCTTTTATTTATCATATTTAAGTTTTTTTAAAAGTATCCTTATTAATTATAAATATTTTTTCACTCCTGAGATATAGTTTTAATATAAATAATTTAAGAGAGTATTTACGTAAAATCAAGGTAGTTTTTTTTTTTTAAATGTAGCTCCTATATCCAAGAGAGTGAACCTCAACACAATAAAAGGTTGTTATAATCTAGATGCCCCAATTTCAAATCTAAAAAGCAATATTTTCTTTTTCTATTTTTGCCAAGAAAAAAAGCAATCTTTTCAATGTAAGGCAAGACGGTATATATCTATCTCTCCCTAGATGGTGAAAGTACATTAGATACCAAACAACACTTAGGGCATGTTTGATACAAGGGATTTGAAGAGAAGGGGAGGGGAGATTTTTTGGATTTGAATTTAGAAAAATTAAAGAAGTAAGGTTATAAAATTTTAATAAAGATAATATATAATATAAAAGAGTAAAAAAAATTAATTAAAAAATTTTAACCCCATTTTTATAATTTTTTTAAATTTAACTCAAAATTTTTTTTCTATCACTCACTTTCCCTCACATCTCCTAGTAGGCTAGTACCAAACAAGCCTTCAGTGGGAGTATACTAGGTACCTACGTCTATTTCTCTTTAAACCCCATTTATTTATTGGTAGCCTTGTGCAACTACCGAGCCTCCATCTCCATCTTGACATCTCGACCCACCATTGTAAGATTATTGTTTTTCAATTTATCCTCATTTTGGTCCCTCCATTTTCCTTCACATTTTTCTCCGCCTGCTTCCCCTCACTCAGTCACGAGATTCGTTTTTCTCATTCTTCTCTGTCCTTTTCTATCTATATATACCCCACCACACCCCACCCTCTCTCTCTCCCACTCACATGTCTTCCTTCTCTTAACTCTCCCCTGTTTTCTTTCATATCATTCTCTCTTCTCTCTTCTCTCTCAAACCAAACAGGTGCTCTGTTTTTTGTTCTTGGCAATTGAGAAGGCCATTTTTTTTTATGCAGTGGCATATCATGTATTCAACTGTTCACAACTCTCACAACAGGCCTCCAACTTCTTCAGGTAATTACTTCCTCTTCCCTTTCAAAACTCAAATCCTTATTTTAAACACCAAACAAACTGATAAAATGAATAAGCCCCTGGATTTGTTCATGTCAGGCCCATTTCTGATCCCCATAACTTGTCTGCTGCACGCCATTGTTGTTGTGTTACTGGTTCTGAATCGTCCTCTGGCTGTGACTGGTCTTAAAGAATGTACGAACACACCCACACAATCTCACACCTTGCGTGCGCAGTTATCGAAATCCAAGAACCAGACATGGAAGGCTGAGGTTATGTCTGATTATCATCTCACTCCAACAGATGACTCTGTTTGGGCAACTCTGTTTCCCAGAAAGTTACTGAGAGGAGAAAAAGATGAGCATGATTGGGCAATGATGTACAGAAACATCAAGAAACAGGGCTTGTTCAACTCTTCATCATCATCGTCACCACAAGGTATTCTCAGAGAAGTTTCACTCCATGATGTGAGATTGGATCCAGATTCGATCCATGGTCGAGCACAGCTCACAAATTTGAAGTATTTGTTAATGTTGGATGTTGATAACTTGCTGTGGAGTTTTAGGAAAACAGCTGGTTTGGCCACTCCTGGCAAGCCTTATGGTGGTTGGGAGAGTCCTGACATGGAGCTTCGAGGCCATTTTGTGGGTTAGTTGCTTGCATTATTATTATTCATTATTCCTCTCTCTTGACCCTTTTCAATTTTATTTCATTGTTTCTGCTTTCTAGCTCGTCTTTAATCACACCATGTGACTCATGTCCCCCTTCATAATTGCTTACTTTGTGGGTGGCTAAAAAGTGTGATAATGTGAAAATAAATCCCACGTTTGATTCTATAAACCTACTCCCTCTTTAATTAATACAAGGTAGATGACTAATCTTATTAGGCACTCCCGAATGTTTCACACAAATAAAAAAAACTTTAAATTTCACTAACTCTAACTCTCCCTTATAGTTTAATAACTTTCTAACTTCATCCCAATTTAATATATATAATACTACCTTCGGTCCTAAATATAAGATAAAGTTGACATTTTTTGGAGAGATTAAGGAAGTTGGATAAGTTATTTAATTATATCATATGCTATGTATCCTTATATTATACTCTATCCGGTCCTAATTATAAGACAAATTTGACTTTTTTGAAGAAATTAAGGAAGCTAATTAAATTACTTTAAAATATTTTTATTTTTATTTTTTTTCTCCAAACTAATTAATTTGATTAATAAATTAATATATAATCTAAGGATGCTAAAATTTTAAACACTCTAAAGTAATTTAATTGGCTTCCTTAATTTCTCCAAAAAAGCCAATTTTGTTTTATAATTAGGACCGGAGGGAGTATATTAGTTTATTAGTCAAACTAATTAGTTTGGAGAAAAAAAATAAAAATAAAAATACTCTAAAGTAATTTAATTAGATTCCTTAATTTCTCTAAAAAAGTCAACTTTATCTTATAATTAGAATTGGTGGGAGTATCATATTAGAATAAAGTCAATATAATAATAAATGAAGAGTAAAATTGTATATTCTTATAAAAAGTTTCTCTCTCCACATTATATTTAGAACCAAATTCTTTTTATCTCTGTCTTGTAAATAGGATAAGAGGAGTATTAAGAAAATTAGTTTAGTTGGGTATTTGTAATAAATGTGTATTAATTTTTCTAAAGTATATTCTTTGAATTATTTTTATTGGAAATGACTCACATAGTCACATTATTGAAAACCTTCATTTAATATGTGCAATCAACATGAATAATTTAAAGAAAAAATTATAAATTTGAGAGGGAAAATGAGATGAAAGGTGTTAAATTTAGATTCAAAGAGAGAAAAAGCGAAACCAGTAATCTGTTTAAATAAAATAGTAGAATATAAATAAGGCATCATATAAGTTCAGTCCTAGGTTGGAAAATAAGGTTTCGTATAAGTTCAGTCCTAGGTTGGAACAAAAGGGTAATTTTAAAAGATCACAGGTAAATAAGGAACAATGCTGGAATTTTTGCCTGAACTATATTTTAAGGCCCAAAAGAGTCAAGAATGAGGAATATGACCCAAAAGGAATTTTATTTAGTTGATGAAATTTTGGCTATTTCATTTTGACAAGTGATCAGAACTTAACTTGTATGTTTTCTCATAATAATGAGTTGTTTCTAACATTTTGAAGGGCATTACTTGAGTGCATCAGCTAAAATGTGGGCAAGCACACATAATGACATTCTAAAACAGAAAATGTCAGCCATTGTTACTGTTCTTTTAGCCTGCCAACAGAAACTAGGCAAAGGATATCTCTCTGCATTCCCATCAGAATTGTTTGATCGCTTTGAAGCAATTCAATATGTGTGGGCCCCCTATTACACCATTCACAAGGTACATTATTAAAATCCATAACTTGTTTTTGAATGAATATTGTTGGATTTAATTAAGTTTATCAGTTTTGATAAATAGATTATGGCTGGGCTGTTAGATCAACATACTATTGCTGGAGACACTAGAGCTCTGAAAATGGTGATTGGGATGGCTGAGTACTTTTACAACCGTGTCCAGAATGTGATCACAAAATACACTATAAGTAGACATTACCAATCATTGAATGAGGAAACTGGAGGAATGAATGATGTCCTTTATAATTTATATAGCATCACGGTATGTTAACTACTTTTATTTGCCTCCTTAATTTGCTTCTATGTGGCTAGGAGAAAAGTCCTATGTGGATATTTTTATTGATGAGAAGGACTTAAATCAAAGTATCGATACTCTGTATGTACTAAATTTATAGGGTACGGCTATTTTCTGTATATAAAAATTTATTAGATTTTTCTCACCAATAAAGATTTTAATGTGGGTTTTCCCCTAACATTCCTTATATCTTTTTAACTCGTTCAATTTAAATTTCAAAATTATAACTCAAGGAATAAAAATCCAATAGTTGATCTTACATTCAATTTTGAGTGTAAATGTCTTGCAATGCAGGGAGATCCAAAGCATCTATTGTTGGCTCACCTTTTTGACAAGCCTTGCTTTTTAGGGATGCTTGCTGTGCAGGTAATTAATGATTATATATGTTTTTTACCTGAATTTTAACTATACTTAATTATTTTTGGCCCTACATCACTCATCCAATCCATTTCAGTTCCCAACTATCCAATGCCTGAAAATTTCTTTAGGCTTTGATTTGCGACCCAAAAGTTGATGTCTTAATCACTGATAAATCATTTTAATTTTCAGGAAGTTGCAATGTTAACATCATGGTCTTTTTTATATTATTATTTCATCTTATATTGTTGAATTGGAAATTAAATGCTACAAATCGGTGAGTGCAAATTAATTAAGTGCATCTATAAAAGTTACAATGTCAACTAAATTTCCCTGTAAATGCTATTGATGACTGAAATCAAATTTCGCTTCAAATGAAAAATAGATTGGGTTGGGAATAAGATGAACTGATGAAGGCAATTATTATTTCCCCTTTCATCCCAGAAAAATGATTCTTTCAAGTGAACATCATTAACAATATCGAGCTAACATTTGAATTGAATGTTTATAAATTTGGATTTCAACTTTGGAAATCATATTCTAATTTAGATATATTATATATATAGATATTATTATATCTGGAAAAAAAAATATAGATATTATATATACTCTTTGTTTATTACTGTAAGTCATTTTTAACTCACAGCCTGATACAAGTAGACAGTGTCTCCAAAAACATTTCAATATTTTCAAATATACCCTTAATTAAATGCAACTAACTCTTTTAATGATGAATGTACTAAATCAACGGGGTTCAAGTGATTTTTTTTTTTATTTGTCAAGGACATTTTTTTGAATAAATATAATAATTGCTCTAAACATTCCATAAAATGCATTATAAATTGAAACATAAAACCTTATCCATGATTTATTAATATTAGCATTTTTATATAATAATATTATTATTATTATATAATGAATTTCTTACAAAACTCAAGAATTTTAAAGTTCTCATTTTTTGTGTGATAAATTTATCATTTTTTCCCATGTAGGCTAATGACATTTCAGGGATGCATGCTAATACACACATACCCATTGTTGTTGGGTCTCAAATGCGGTATGAGGTCACTGGTGATCCACTTTATAAGGTAACTTCTCCACATATATATTTTTATTTATATTATTTATAGGGTTTAATTTTGACATCTCTTCCTCTAAATTATCTAGTGTGATTATTGTGGTTAAGGCCTTGGGAAACGCCTTACGACCAAACTTAAAGATAACAGACATTCAAAACCCATTAACTTAATGTTCTGTACTTTGCAAAGATTCAAGTTTCTAACTAGCTCTATTATTCATGCTTTTTGCTGTGCTAGGAAATTGGAACATTCTTTATGGACATTATTAACTCTTCTCATAGTTATGCAACTGGAGGGACATCAGTTCTAGAGTTTTGGTAATGTCACCTCGTACATACGTACATACTTACATATTTGCTAAATGGCACAGAGTAGCAAGTGTTCTATTCCTTCTTGTTATTGACCAATTTCTTTGTTTTTTCTAGGAGTGATCCAAAAAGGATGGCGGATAATGTTCTACAAACAACAGAAACTGAAGAATCATGCACAACTTATAACATGTTGAAGGTACAACCAATCATCTATGCCTTTATCATCTAATTTTTTTTCATTAAATTGTTTATTCTCCTGGTCCTCAGTATTTTGCTATACAAGTTGTTGCAGACTGTTTCCATTATATCAGGAATGAACAAAAACATTAACCAGACTTAATTTCTTAGGTTTCAAGGCACCTGTTTAGATGGACCAAGGAAGTTACATATGCAGATTATTATGAGCGTGCCATAACAAATGGTGTACTGAGCATTCAAAGAGGAACAGAACCTGGAGTTATGATTTATATGCTCCCTCTTGGTCCTGGAGTTTCAAAGGCTAAGACTGGACACAGTTGGGGAACTAAGTTTGACTCTTTTTGGTGTTGCTATGGAACTGGTAATTCAAACATTTTGCTCATCAAATCTCTTAAACCGTGTCAGATTATCATATATCTGTCATGGATCCCACATCGGGACGGTTTCTTTAAAATGGGTGTCTTATAAAGCGTTAAGTTCCCCAACCTTAACAGATAGCTTTTAGAGTGTGGTTTTTCTAATGACTTGTGCTTGTTACAATATCCTTTCACAATTCAAACTTGCATATACTTATATTGTCCACATTTCTTTTTCGGGTAATCTTCAGGTATTGAATCATTCTCAAAGTTGGGGGATTCTATTTATTTCGAAGAACAAGGGAACCCAAGTCTTTACATAATCCAATACATATCAAGCTCTTTTAATTGGAAGTCTGGTGGTCTCATGCTTGATCAGACTGTGGTTCCTATTAATTCATGGGATCCTTACCTAAGAGTCACCTTCACATTTTCTTCTGCTAAGGTACTTACACAATATAATGTTACAGATTATACTTGCTTTTAATAATAGAGATTGAACATTTCAAACGGTGATGTAGAGATTTATTAAGAACTGTTTCATGAAAGTTACTATTGCACTAGAAGATGAGTTCTTTATGTGATGCCTAAACAAACATCTCAACTTGACAGAAACAATTCAATAACTTGAGTTTATTGTAATCCCTAAGTGAATTAGCTTAATCGCGTGTTTGGATTAACATTTTAGAAGTGATTTATGGTGTATAAGATATTTGAGAGGGTTTTGTCTCAGCTTGCAGAATAACTCTTTTTTATATGATAATGGATAGAGTTTAAAATGAAATATTCGCTTTTTCAGGGAACTGGCTCTTCGTCTACACTGAACTTCAGGATACCAACATGGACAATGTCAGACAGTGCCAAGGCTACTTTGAATGATCAGGCTGTATCTTTACCATCTCCTGGTATTTAACTCTTTTTCCTTTGGAAACTATAGATTTCGCCTTGTTTGTTTGGCCTCAACCTTTAGTTTTTCACACATTTTTATCCCTCTAGCGTCAAACATCACATGTTATTCTGGATGTTAAAAAATCTCTATCTCCGAGAAAGGAAAAGCGAAAGAAACAAGAATTTTCAATTTAAACTTGGGGACCAAAAATGCAATTACTTTTTTAATTCTAAGAGGGTAAGATGTTCTTATGAGCATATAAGACAATAAAAGTTGAAACTTTTTGTAGGAAACTTTTTGTCAATCACAAGAAAATGGAGTGCCAATGACAAGTTAACTCTTCAGCTGCCACTTACAATCAGAACAGAGGCTATTAAAGGTATCTACAAATCAATCTATGCTAAGTCACTGCATTGAACATAAGGGAAAGAAAAATCTCATAACGGATATTTTTGTGTTTTGGATTAAATTCAATTCAATTCAGATGACAGATCAGAATATGCCAGTCTTCAAGCAATTCTTTATGGTCCATATCTTCTTGTTGGCCACACAACTGGTGATTCGGACGTTAAAGTTGGGTCAGATACATCAAATGCTAACTGGATTACTCCAATCCCGGCTACTTACAACAGTCAACTAGCAACTCTTTCCCAAGTTATTTCAGGCTCAACCTTTGCTTTAACAACCTCAAGTCAATCTCTAATAATGCAAGAATTCCCTGAACCTGGCACAGAATCAGCTCCTTATGCTACTTTCAGACTTATTCCAAGTGAACCCAACTCCAAGTTTTCATCAGTGAAAGATGCTACTGATACATCAGTACTGTTAGAACCATATGATCTTCCTGGAAAAGTCTTAATGCACCAAGGAGCAGAAAATGGCCTTGAGATTTCAGATTCTTCAAATGGTGGGGCCTCAAGTGTGTTCAATGTGGTTGCTGGGTTAAATGGGCAAAATGGAACTATTTCCTTAGAGTCCAAAAGCAATAAAGGTTGCTTTTTGTGTAGTACAGGTTCTGATTCAAGTGTGAAGCTAAGTTGCAGTTCTGGTTCTGATGCTAATTTCAATCAAGCTGCAAGCTTTTTGGCAACAGAAGGAGTAAGCAAATATAATCCTATCAGTTTTGTGGCTAAAGGGGCAAAGAGGAATTTTGTTTTGGAGCCATTATACTCATTTAGAGATGAAACTTACACTGTTTACTTCAATATTCAAGCTTGATATATATATAGGTTCCTTTTTTAATTTTCCAGCCTCTTGAGAGACAGAGAAACTATTGGAAACTGTATATGGTACATCATTGGAATTTATCCTATTTTCATTCAAACGATGAGTGAGAGTGTCCTGAAACATCTAATGAATAAATATATATATACAGGGAAAATTAATATTAGTCCCTTTATATTGTTTTTGTCAGCTTTTAAATGGTTCTTGTTGTTTTTGAATTTTAAACACATCCCTAGTATGCTTGAGAACTTTCCTTTGTTAACTAGACTATACCCCTGGGGATGCGGAGGGTGAAAATGTAATGGGAAAATAGGTTATAGATTTTAAGTTATTTAATTTCTATTTAATCCTAGTATAATTTTTGAATATTTTGTATTTGATTCAAAATTATAAGAGCAAATTACTATAAAAATATTCACACATTGAAGTTTAAATGAAAATAAGGTGGTATTATACAGTTATTATTATTTTTAATTATTTTATATTGTGATCATTTCAAAGGAAAAACTGAAAGTGAAGAGAAGGAGATTTAAAAAGAGAAAGAATATTAATGGAGACCTGCAGAAAGATGAGGAATAAGAATTTACTATTGCTGACAGTTCATTGCACTGAAGGATGAATAATATCATTTTTTTAATGTGTTTATATATATAAGATCAGATAATTATGCAGGCAAAAAGAAAAAGAAAAGAAAAGAAAATTATGCTTTATTGCTAATAAACCCATCCATTGGCTAATTGTTTTCCTAATTATTTACCACATCATTCCAAATATTGGGTCTATATCTGACTAATGAAATATGCCTTGACGAGGAGAGAAAATTGTGAAATTATCCAAGAAATCAAATCTCATAATTAATCTGTGCAAAACGCAAAGGGATTGTGCATGAATTTAGATATTATCCAAACAAAAGACACACATGCATGCTTGTGTCGAGAAGAAAACTAATAATTATTAAGAATATACAGGATACATTAAATTCTTTAAAATATTTTTCTTAAAAAAAAAATTAAGACCTTAATGGTATATTTTGTTAATTTAAATTAAATCTCGGAAAAATCATCTCAATTTAAACCAATATTTAAATATTTTCGTATAAAACGAGATATGTGTGTCTAAAGAGAACTTTTATTTTAATCATCGAAAAGGAAAAATTGAAAAATATGAAGAGAGGGAGATTTAAAGAGAGAGAATATGAATTAGGACCACAAAGTGATAAGGAACATGAATTTACTACACTACTCTCAAAATCAACCGAGTTTGTAATTAGCATGAATTTAAAATCAAGTTCACAATATGGTTTATACACAAAATATACTTATACTTTTAGTACTAGCAAATTCATCCATCGCACACATATATAGGTTAACAGTATTAATAACATTAATGTTTGAAAAATGATAAAGGCTAACTAACATAGAGTTGGTCTAGCGGTATAAGGCCTCGCTAGATCTCTTTGGGTATCGAGTTTAAGTTTTAGAGGAGTCACTTGTATTGAAAAGGGCAGTTACAAACCTCAAACTAGATACTGGATGATAACATCAAAAAGAAAAAAAAAATGACAGGGTATGTGCCAAATGAATTGGCTAATTTATAATATATACATATTATGGAAGAACCATCTTTGTTTGGCCATATTAGCGCCCAGATTCATCCATATATTAATATATATTTTTTATAATGCTTAATTAGGATTGCCACAAGGTTTTATTGAAATAGGGAAGAAACAGGGAATGACGCAAGGAGTGACGTGAGACAGAAACGACAGTGAACGATGGTTGGGGGTTGGTGACTGAGGGAGTTGTTGAGCACACCAACATTAAAACAGAGCATTTCCTTTCCTTATTTTAATAAGAAATGTATTAGTATAAATAGGTGCCATTTTTTATTGTAAAAACACATCCACAATTTGAATAAACACATTTAAGATTGGTTCCTATACCATTTTGGTATCAGAGATGAGTTCCAGAGTGCCAGAGAGCGAAAGAGTGAGGAGTGGGTGAGAAACAAAAAACGTGAGAAAAAGGGAGTGTTGTATTTTCACTCTCGGAGTGTTTTTTGAAGAAACTGACCTCACCATCGTGTTCAGAAGGCCGAAAAACCTAGGAATAGCCTCTATCACCATCGTGAAACGCCTCCACGCGTCTCTACGGACGTCGCCGGAAAGTCGCTGGAATTTCAGACAATCGCTGGAGTTCAGAGGTTGAAGATGATGACGTCATCATCCACGTCATCCTGATTTGCTGCGTTAGCGACAGGTCAGCCACTCGTTGACTGCCACATGTCATAACCGCCACATCATCAATCTGAGTCAGCCAAAGTTTCAGAAATTGCAATTTGACCCCTAAATTTGATAAAAATTACAATTTCTGCTCCAAAACTTTCTGAAATTACATTTTGGCCCCAAATTTATGTCGAAATTACATTTCGGACCCCAAAACTATCTGAAATTACATTTTGACCCCATATTTTTGCCAAAATTATATTTCCATCCCTGAAAGTTAAGAAATTTCCTTTCTACCCTAATTGTCCATAAAATTTCCAATTTTACCCCTTACTTGCCATAAAAAACCTATCCTATCCTTGTAGCTTTCCACCCTATACCTAACCTCACAAGAACAATTCCAAAATGCCTCCAAGACGCATAAACACACAAGAGATTGAGATGGACGAGATGAGACGCCGGATACAGGAACTAGAAACCACTGTACAAACACAGCAAGTGATGCTAGAATCTCGCAGTGAGTATCCAGATGATTCATATAGTAATAGTTCGTCGTCTACTGACTACCGTCGCCGTCCTCAACAACAGCAATTCCGCCTTAATGACATTAAGATAGACATACCTGAATTTGAGGGAAGACTTCAACCAGATGAATTCGTCGATTAGCTTCAAATCGTCGAACGAGTTTTTGAGTATAAAGAGATTCCCGATGAGTAGAAAGTCAAAATTGTTACCATCAAATTAAAGAAACATGCCTCCATATGGTGGGAAAATCTCAAGAAAATGCGTGAAAGAGAAGGAAAAAGCAAGATCCAGAAGTGGGACAAAATGCGACGTGAGCTCTCACGTAAGTTTCTTCCAAATAATTATTATCAAGATAATTTCCTTCAATTGCATAATCTCCGCCAAAAGGCTATGACTGTGGAAGAATATACGAGGGAATTTGAAAAACTCATGATGAAGTGTGATATCCAAGAGAGGGAGGAGCAAATAATAGCCCGTTATATCGGAGGATTAAATACCAACATTGCCCATCCGATACAGCTCCAACAATACTGGACTCTGGACGACGTCATTCATCTAGCCATCCGTATTGAGAAACAGTTACCCAAAAGGTTTCCGTTTCAACCTTCTTCCTCCATCGAAATTCTTTTTGATGGACATGAAGCACACATGCATCAGCCTACACAAATGCATCAGCATAACTCTTCAAACAAGCATCCACAAGAATATCAGTCTAACTCTTCAAGCAAGCCTCCACCAAAGGCTATCAAGGAATTTAGCTCCAAAGCACCTAAGTGCTTCAAATGCCAAGGGTTCGGTCATATCGCTTTAGAATGTCCTACCCACAAAGTTGTTACTATTATTGAAGGGGAAACTTCTGCAGTTTTTGAAGAAGAAGAGGAGCTCATACCCGACAAAGAACCTGTATTTGATGAAGAGCCAAATTTTGATAAAGAATTCATTCCTCCTGATCACGGTGAAACACTTGTGATCAGACGAAGCTTGCATACAGCCACAGTGAAAGAAGAGCCTTGGCTACGTCACAACATTTTTTATACTCGTTGCACTACTCAAGGTAAAGTTTGTGACGTCATTATCGACAACGGAAGCTGTGAAAATGTAGTCTCTAACTACATGGTAGAAAAGCTGCAACTACCAACTCATAACCATCCGTACCCGTACAAACTCCAATGGTTTAACAAAGGAACCACGGTAAAAGTGTCCAAACGATGCCTTGTTACTTTCTCTATCGGTAAAAGGTATCACGATGAAGTTTGGTGTGATGTTGTTCCGATGGATTCTTGTCATCTTCTTCTAGGAAGACCTTGGCAATATGATCAACACGCTCTATACGATGGGCATGCAAACACATATTCATTCCAGAAGGATGATGTGAAGATTCAGCTTGAACCTTTGCCACCAGATAAACATGTCAAAATAAAAAATAAGCCCAAGTCATTTTTATTGAAGCATAAAGTTTCAGATCAATCTCCATTCATTGATGATGATGTTGTTTTTGACTCGAGGACGAGTCCTGTCCAACCCCGGGAGAATGAAACAGGGAAGAAATAGGGAATGACGCAAGGAGTGACGTGAGATAGAAACGACAATGAACGACGGCTGGGGGTTGGTGACTGAGGGAGTTGTTGAGCACACCAACATTGAAATAGATCATTTCCTTTCCTTATTTTAATAAGAAATGTATTAGTATAAATAGGTGCCATTTTTCATTGTAAAAACACATCCACAATTTGAATAAACACATTTGAGATTGGTTCCTATACCATTTATACTTTTTAACCGTCTTATCATTCTTAGACATGCATGACACTTTTGCTGTTCTGCATATTCCTCAAAATGATATTTGTCTTCCCAATGTTCTCTGTTTAGCTTAAGATTTTAGGGTTTGTTTGAGAAAGCGGTGTAAAAGCCCATTTATGTAAATCGAGACAAAACTCCTCTCATAAACTTACCTTGTATACTGTAAATCATGTTGGAAAAACAGCTTCTACTGCTAATCCAAATAAAAACTAATTCTTTTTCTGCTTAGATTCATTCTCCTCCCTCCACTTTCCTTCTCATTCTTCTCTCTCCTTTTCTCACTATATATATATATATATATATATATTCCATTCTCACTTACATCTTTCTTCAGTCCTCTCCTCTCTTCTCTTCTCTTCCCTTTCCATTCCCTTGTTCTCTCCTTGTTTCCCTTTTTGCTTTCACAACAAGCAAGTATAAGGTAACAGTGTCCAGAATTTGAATTTTGATGCATTCTTTAGACCACTCACATGCCTGCACCTTCGTCTGGTAACTAATCTTGCTTTCATATTCATTAGTCTCTTCAATTTTTTCCCCATTTTAGCAGAGCCTACTCTGTTTTAGCAGCATATTCTGTTTTCATTTCAGGCAGGTTTGTTCTTCCCATCACCGTCACTTTTCGGTACGCCATTGTTGTGCTGGTGCTTTTGATTCCTGCTGTCACTGGTATCAAGGAATGTGGCATTGATGTTACCCAAACTCAGACCTTGCGTGCCCAGATGGCTCATTCTCATCTCACACCAACAGATGACTCTGTTTGGGGAACTCTGTTTCCCAGAAAGTTACTGAAAGAAGAAAAAGAAGAGCATGATTGGGCAATAATGTACAGAAACGTTAAGAATGAGGGTCATTTGAAGGCACCTCAAGGTCTTCTCAGAGAAGTTTCACTTCATGATGTGAGATTGCTTCCAGGTTCAATCCATTATGAGGCACAGCTTCCAAATTTGGAGTATCTGTTAATGTTGGATGTTGACAGTACATTCTGGAACTTCAGGAAAATAGCTGGTTTGGTCACTCCTAGCAAGCCTTATGGAGGTTGGGAAAGATATGATATCGAGCTTCGAGTCCATTTTGCTGGTCAGTTTATTCTTTCATTCATCTTCTTAATCAGCTGTTTGTTTCATTATTTCTACTAGTTACCATCTTGTCCTAAGTGTGAGTTAATGGATTTTATTAGGATGAAGAAGAGATATATGAGTGAAAAAACCCACAAAAAAGCCTTGAGAGTTTTGTGTCAAAATGTGGTGTTAAATTTATCTATATATTTCCTCCGCTTCAAGATATAGTGCTAGATAAGCGGTTTATTTTTGTTCTAAATATATGACTTTAATCTCATTTGTTCTCTAAATTTATAATTTTTTCTTAAAAATATCCTTATTGATTGCATATATCAAGAAAGTTTCTATTAAAGAGTAGTTTCAATGCACACAATTAGATGGTATTTTAGATAAATCAATTCACATCTGGTACAAATAATTAACTTGACTACCTTTCTTAACGTACACAAATTAATTATTTTTCTCCTATATTATGGAGCAGGATTTATTATTTAATAATCTATCTAAAGATTTGGTTTTCGATAGAACATAATTGCATAATATGATCTATATAACCGACCCAATCTAATGGGATAAAGCTTTGTTATTGTTATTGCTATTGTTTTTTTTTCTTTTTTTGCCGCTAATAAGACTTTGTTGTTGTATCTCTTATATTATGGAAAGAGTGGAGTATTTGTTACCAAAATCCAATGGAATAGAATGACTTCGAGGATCTATCACAAACCAATTATATGTTTCAATTGGTCGAGCTTTTAATGTTGTACCATCTAGCAAGTAGCCACAAGTTTTAGCATTTGCAATTTTACTTGTCATGGTTAATACATAATTGCTTAATTTTACACGTTGTTAAGGGCATTACTTGAGTGCATCCGCTCAAATGTGGGCAAGCACACATAATGATACGCTGAAGGAGAAAATGTCAGCTCTTGTTGCTGGTCTTTGGTCTTGTCAACAGAAACTTGGCACAGGATATCTCTCTGCATTTCCATCTGAGTTCTTCAATAGCTTCGAAGCACTTCGAACCGTGTGGGCTCCCTATTACACCATTCACAAGGTACATTATATTAATTGTGAACTTGTTTCTGATGATGTAATTCACAGGGTTCGATTGAATTAAGCATGTTCAATTTTGACAGATCATGGCTGGTCTGTTGGATCAACACACTTTAGGTGAAGACCTCAAGCTCTAAAAATGGTGACAGGGATGGCTGAGTACTTTTACAACTGTGTCCAGAAAGTGATCACAAAGCACAATATAAATAGACATTACCAGTCATTGAATGAGGAAATTGGAGGAATCAACGATGTCCTTTACTGGCTTGGGGATGTCAGTTGTGCCCCCAGCTGTCTCTTAATTTTAGGGTCCTTCCCAAATATTTTTTTTCATAATTCTTTTAATTATTAGATTCTACATAAAATGAGTGATATTTTGATATCTTATGAGTTAAAGATTAAGATGTTTTCATTTTTTAAATGATTTTTTTAAAGATTAAAACTCCAAAATGGTGTTATTCCTTTTTAATTTAAAGTCTTAAATCTTTAAAAAATTATAAACATCCCTATTTTCTACCTATAGAATATCAAAATTTCACTAATCTTATATAGAATTTAATGATTAAAAAAAAACACAAACAAAACATTCAGGAAGTGCTCCAAAATTGAGGGGCAGCTAGGGGCACAATTGATAAGGCGTAACTAACACCCCAACCCTAATTTATTGAGCCATCTTAGGTTTGGCTACGCCTTAGGTTGATTTATATAAATATACGTGCCATAAGATAAAAAGATTCAGAATTATAGCCACTCAATCCTTGCTCTTACATTCAAATATGAAACCACACTTGTCTTATTAGCCTGTGCAGAAAGATCCAAAGCACCTATTGCTGGCTCATCTTTTTTGACAAGCCATGCTTTCTAGGGTTGGTTGCTCTGCAGCCAATTATTATATTTACTAAGTATTTATGCCAACTTAAACCATATTTATGGACCTACATTATTGTATTTATATTGTTGAAAAAATTCTCATTTTTCCCCAATGTAGGCTGATGATATTGCAGACTTTCTGCTAATGGACATATGCCAATTGTTGTTGGATCTCAAATGCGGTATGAGGTCACTGGTGATCCACTTTATAAGATAAATTTCTAATATAGTGTGTGTATATATATATATATTATATCATGTTTATAAACTATTTGTTGGCCTAAATTTATTTATTTTTTCATATTTTTATTTAAACAATTTACAGTGTTAAATTTTCAAGTTTTCTTCTCAATTATCTAGTACACTTGTTGAGGTCGATGCCTTATGAAACACCTTATGACTAAACATTAAGATAACGAACTTTTTAAACTAAATAATTACTACCTCCGGTCCTAAATATAAGACAAAGTAGATTTTTTTCTAGAGAGATTAAGGAAACTAAATAAGTTACTTAATCATTTATATGTTATGTATCTTTATATTATAAATTAATTTATTAGTTAAAAAAATTAGTTTGAAGAAAAAATATAAATATAAATATTTTAAAGTAATTTAATTAGCTTCCTTAATTTATCCAAAAAAATCAATTTTGTCTTATCATTAGAACTGGAGGGAGTAATTTCTAACTAGCTCTGTATTCATGCCTTTTGCTTTGATAGGAAATTGGAACATTCTTTATGAGACTTGTTAACTCTTCTCATAGTTATGCAACTGGAGGGACATCAGTTCATGAGTGGTGGTAATGTGATTGAATTAATTAGTTTTTGGGTAATTTTTTTCCCGTATGAACCTCAAATTATTCTTGAATACTACCTAGTGTAATTTGCACTATGAACAAAATCTTATATTAAGGAGTGGAGGTGGTAGTAGTAGTAGTTATTATTTTTTTGTATTTTTGGATACAATGAATAGAAGTTATTCTATTTCTTCTTATTATAGCAATTACTCATCCTTTTTTTTGGGCATGAGCCAAAAAGAATAGCAGATGGTGTTCTGAGAACAACAGAAAGTCAGAAACTAAAGAATCATGCACGACTTATAACATGTTGAAGGTACAACCAATCATCTATCTTTTTCATAACTCTAGATGAAACATTTTCAAAGAAAAACCTCAGCTCATGTTATATAAGTGAATGTACAGTGTTTCTTTTGTATTTGCAATTGAAAAAAAAAAAACCAGAGTTAATAATTTCTTAGGTGTCAAGGCACCTATTTAGATGGACCAAGGAAGAAGCATATGCAGATTATTATGAACGTGCCTTAACGAATGGTGTACTGAGCACTCAAAGAGGCACAAATCCTGGAGTTATGATTTATATGCTCCCTCTTGGCCCTGGTGTTTCAAAGGCTAAAACTGAACACAGTTAGGGAACTGAATTTGACTCTTTTTGGTGTTGCTATGGAACTAGTAATTCAAATGTTTTGCTCATCAAATCTCTCAAAATTGTGTCAGGTTATCCTATATCTATCATGAATCTCACATTGGGACAATTTCCTTAAAATAGGGGTCTTATAAAGCCTTGAGTTCTCCAACCTTAACAGATAGCTGTTGGAGTATGGTTTTTCTTAAGACTTGTGCTTCTTATAATATTATTTCATAATTCAAACTTGCATGCACTTATGTTCTCCACCTTTGTTTTTCAGGTAATATTTAAGCATTGAATCATTCTCAAAGTTGGGGGATACTATTTATTTTGAACATGAAGGGAACTCAACTCTTTACATAATCCAATACATATCAAGCTCTTTTAATTGGAAGTCTAGTGGTGTCATGCTTAGTCAGACTGTGGTTCCTACTTCTTCATGGGATCCTTATCTAAGAGTCAACTTCAGATTTTCACCTGCCAAGGTACCTATATATTGAATTGTTCATCACTAAGTGGTTCAATCCTCAAAAAAGAGGCTTAACTTGAAATATTCACTTTTTCAGGGGAACAGCTCTTCGTCTACATTGAACTTCAGAACACCAACATGGGCAAGTTTGGGCAGTACCAATGCTGTATTGAATGATCAGACTTTATCTTTACCATCTCCTGGTATTTTACTCTTTTCCTTTAGAAATTCCTAGAGACCTCACCTTATTTATACAATAGTACTGAATAATTTGGTCTAGTCTTTAGTATTCACAAGAACAAAATTTAATCCCTCTAGTCAAACATTTTGTTGATGAAGCTCTTTTCTGATTACATGTCAAAAGGAAAACTTTTTCACTTTAACCTAGGGGATCAAATAGCACAATTATTTCTTGTATTCTTGAAGGATAAGAAGCTCTTATGAGTGTATAATACAGCAAATTCAACTCCTTTTAGGGGAAATGCAGGAAAATTTTTGTCAATCACAAGAAAATGGAGTGCCACTGACAAGCTAACCCTTCAATTTTCTCTTACTATCAGAACAGAGGCTATAAAAGGTAGAAATCCTTCTGTGCTTTTCAGTTTTCACATTGCATATATAAACAGAAGAAATTTGTCATTAGCTGATATTGTGTTTTGAATTGACTTCAATTGATCAGATGATAGACCAGAATATGCTTCTGTTCAAGCAATTTATTATGGTCCTTATCTTCTTGCTGGTCATACCGATGTTGACTGGGATATTAAAACTGGGTCCAACTCATCTATTCCTCACTGGATTTCTCCAATCCCAGCCACTTGCAACAGCCAACTAGTAACTCTTTCACAAGTTATTTCAAACAGAACTTTTGCTTTAACAAACACAAACCAATCTCTTATAATGCAAGATTTGCCTGCACCAGGCACAGAATCAGCTCCTAATGTCAACCCAACTCACAGTTCTCAACAGTGAGAGATTCTATTGGTAAATCAGTGATGTTAGAACCATATAATCTTCCTGGAAAGCTCTTACTGCACCAAGGAGCAGAAATGGAACTATATCCTTAGAATCCAAAAGCAATAAAGATTGCTTTGTGTACAGTCCTGGTTCTGGTTCAAGTGTGAAGCTTACTTGCCACTCTGGTTCTGAAGGTAATTTCACCCAAGCTGCAAGCTTTATAGCAACAGAAGGAATAAGCCAATGAAATCCTATCAGTTTTGTGGCTAAAGGGGCAAGGAGGAATTTTGTTTTGGAGCCATTATACTCACTCTGAGATGAAACTTATCCTGTTTACTTCTCCTTTCAAGTTTGATAGAGTTTATTTGCCCTTCTCATGTATGGTACTTATATCAAATTCTTTTTATTCATTTCGTAGAGCTCTACAATCACACATGGTTATATGTCATATTTTTGAATTATTATCATTTAATTATAAATTCACATGAAAAAAATAGGACACATGATCTTATGTGATTAGTGAACTTAATGTAATAAATATAAGTAACTTGATATAAGTATGGTTCTATATATATATATATATATATATGATTTTTAGAGATGAAAGAAAAAAGGATATTCAAATGATTTTTGGGTAGCTCCGAGAATCAGGTACCATTATCTTAAAAAGATGCCACAAAAAATTCCTTTTATCTATTTCGTCAAGTTCTCTAATCACACGTGATCATATGTCATATTTTTGAATTATTATCATTTAATTATAAACCCACATTAAAAAAATAGGACACATGGTTTTATGTGATTAGTGAACTTGATGTAATAGATATAAACAACTTGATATAAGTATGGTCTTCTATATATATATGATATTTTGGGATGAGAAAAAAAAGGGTATTCAAATGATTTTTGGGTAGCTCTGAGAATCAGGTACCATTATCTTAAAAAGATGCCATAAAAAATTCTTTTTATCCATTTCGTCAAATTATTATCATTTAATTATAAACCCACATTAAAAAAATAGGACACATGGTTTTATGTGATTAGTGAACTTGATGTAATAGATATAAGCAACTTGATATAAATATGATTTATATATATATATGTGTGTGTGTGTGTGTGTGTGTGATTTTTAGAGATGAGGAAAAAAAGGATGTTCAAATGATTTTTGGGTAGCTCCGAGAATCAGCAACCATTATCTTAAAAAATTGCCATAAAAAATTCTTTTTATCCATTTCGTCAAGTTCCCAAATCACATGTGATCATATGTCATATTTTTGAATTATTATTTTTTAATTATAAGCTCACATGAAAAAAATAGGACACATGATCTTATGTGATTAGTAAACTTGATGTAATAGATATACACAACTTGATATTAGTATGAGCCTATATATATATATATATATATATATATATATATATATATATATATATATATATATATATATATATATATATATATATATATTTATAGAGATGAGAAAAAAAGGATATTCAAATGATTTTTGGGTAGCTCCAAAAATCAGGTACCGTTATCTTAAAAACATGCCACAAAATGAGGATAATTATTTGAGAAGCTTCTTGAAACCAGGTCCGTTAATCAACCGTCCATGATACTACTTCAAGGATATTATTCAAGCTGGGTCAGGCTGATTATAATTAAAATTATATATTTAATAATTAAAATATACAATTCATAATTTCATATATATATATATATAACTTTGAAAAAAATAATATTTAAATATAAAAGCCATAAACTCACAAGTAGTAAGTAAAATAACCATGTATAAAATTATTAAAGAATAAATCTAATTGACTGCAGTATTTTTTTTGAATGCTCGTATTCCATAAATGATGATGAATGGCGTATTACATTGGATTACAATAAAAAACAGAATAATCTAAAATAATTGCAAATCAACAATATCTTAAATAAATCAAATTCATAAATAATTAATTCTAAAACAAAGAAATTAATCATAAAACGAAGTAATCAAGTAAGACGCGTAGTTTAAAGCATTATTCAAGAGTTATGGGAATGGAATAGATGGAAAGTTCATGAAGAAGTGGCTGTTGTTGATCATATTCCCGATCCTAGGTGGATTCCTAGGGAAGCAAATAAGATGGGTGATTGGGTTGCCAGAGCTTCAAGAAAGGAGTCGTGTTACTAGATCAATTGACCTCAGTTAGATATGATGAAATTATTAATATTAGATATGCAGGATGGGGTATTAGATAATGGCTGATGATTGTTTTTGGGTAGTACTTTGATGTTGTTTTCGTAACTTGTAATAGTTGCTTCTATCTTTCAATGAATATTGTATTTGCAAGCAAAGAAAAAAAAAAAGCACTACTCAACATATCATATATCATATATAAGGAGTTAAGAACTTAGGAAAACTCACATATTTAATTTAATAATTAAATAGTATAACATCTATCACTTATATATATAATATGAGTGTGGTAGGGTTGGGTTGTGTGACAAGTGGGCTATGTTGGCAAAAAGATTAAAAAAAAGGAACATTAATTGTAAGTGGTTATCTGATAAGTTAAATGTCCACTTGAATACCATTTGGCAATGTCCCATGCAAAATAAATAACATTAGGGAAAATTACACACAAGTTTCAAAAAATTCATGAAACCATTTTTTTATTTTGCAATTTTAAGGGATTAGTTTTTTATTTTCCTTCTTTCTTGGGGCTTAAATGTAATTTTTCCATTAAACTATTTAATATTATTATTATATGTGGCAACCCGTTACATTAATATAAATTTCTTATTCATTTTTAAAATTTAAAACTAATTAAAAATTTGAACACGGACAAGATAAATTAAAATATTTAAATACAAAATTCTCCTATGTACCCGTGATAGCTTAATAAATTTTCTTATAACCATATAACTTTTTTAACTTGCCTAATTTTTTAACAATACAAATAATGAAATTTATATAGATAATCATCTAATAGTAATGTAAAGAGAAAAATTAGAGATTATAACCAGAAAAAAAAGAAAAAATTGAGATTATATAATTATCTATACACAATTTGTTTATTTAGATTGTTAAAAAAAATGAACACTTAGCTTTTCTCCGGTAATCCTACCATATAGAAATTATATAATATATGTAAAATTTTTCAATTATTTTTAAGCATAACATATTTTTAGAATCACAACATACACACACAATTTGTTAGCATAGTTTTATAATAGATTAAATATTTCAATTTATAGGGGTTCAGATTTTTTAGGGCTAGATTCTAAAAATGAATAAGGAAGTTATGATGATATAATCACGGGTGATCACATATCTCGGAAAGTTATCAATATATGAAAGTATTATTATAATACTAGTAATAGTAAATTACATAATGTAATTTATCTAGTACAAGATATTATCATGTGCAATCAGATAAATCTAAAACGTGTCGTACAGCCAACCTATCAATATACTTTTTATTATATAAGTAATAGACCATCGTCCTCTTGTTATATGAGTAACAGATAATAGATAACGGATATACAATGTAAACTTTTGTAAAGGCTATAGTTATTCTGGGGACATGAATAAGGCAAACTTCAAGTTAATTAACACAAACTAAAACAAATATTGCCTAAATTTTGATATCTTAGGTTGTTGAAAAGTGTTTCTTTTCAGTTGTGGAAGAGTCAGCAATACCCCCAAGAAAAGGAGAGCCGTTTGCATTTTTTTTCCTGTTTTTGTTCTCTCCCCTATTCTCACTATATTTACACACAACCCCTATTCTCACTTTCTTCACTTCTCTCCACTTACTCTTCTCTTTCATTTCAACTTTCCATTTCTATTAGCTGCATTTAATTTTCTTTCTCTTATCTTTCTGAACAAACAAGTATTATTTAGTATCACCAGATGTATCCAACTGTTAAGCCTTTTAACAGGCCTGCACCTTCTTCAGGTAATATTAATTCCTCTTGCTTTCTTCCTACTCATCATTACTTTCACCAATGGGGCTTGGTATTGGCGAAAGGGGTTAGTCCCTCGTAACATGGCGAACGGTAGAATTCCTATTGAGAGAAGTGCTCACTTTAGTGTCCGACAATGCCTTAAATAAGATTGCCTTCAATAGGAGGATTTACCTAGCTTAAAAAAACAAATGATTACTTTCTTCAAAATTCTCATTTTTAGCAGCCTAGCTTATCTGTTTTTAATCATGTGTTCTTTTCCAGGCCCATTATTTGTTCTTCCCACCACTTTTCTGATGAACGCCATTGTTGTGCTTCTGGTGCTGCTTCTGAGTCCTTTTGCTGTAACTGGTATCAAAGAATGCACCAACACTATCACCCAATCTCATAGCTTCCGTGCACAGTTATTAGCATCCAAAAACCAGACATGGAAGCAAGAGATTATGTCTCATCATCATCATCATCATCTCACACCAACAGATGAATCCTTCTGGCAAACTTTGCTGCCCAGAAAGTTACTGAAGAATGAAGAAAAAGATGAGCACATTTGGGCAATGATGTACAGAAACTTTAAGAACAATAAGGGTCATTTCAATCCACCTCAAGGTCATCTCAGAGAGGTTTCACTTCATGATGTGAGATTGCTTCCGGGTTCGATCCATTATCAGGCACAACTCACAAATTTGGAGTATCTGTTAATGTTGGATGTTGACAGTATGCTCTGGAACTTCAGGAAGACGGCCGGTTTCGCCACTCATGGCGAGCCGTATGGAGGTTGGGAGACACCCGATAAGGAGCTTCGAGGCCATTTTGTTGGTCAGTTTATTTCATTCATCATCTTTAATTCTATTTGCTTCACTAGATCTAATTCTTGTCTTAAATCATATAGTGTTACTCAAAAAGTTTCATGTCACAACATGATATTAATTTAACTGATAAAGTTTTCTATCATAAGAATCTAATGACAGACCAATTATGTGTCAACATACTCATGCTTTTATTATCATGACATCTGACAACTATCTACATTGCAATTTACTCTTCCAGTTATAGTTTATTTTGGTCATATTTATTAGTCATTCTATTAAATTTTTTATATGAACCTACAATTTTAACTTTCATTTATTATTATATTGATTTTATTTTGAAGGACACTATTTGAGTGCATCAGCTCAGATATGGGCTAGTACACATAATGACACTTTAAAGGAGAAAATGTCGGCTCTTGTCGGCGGTCTTTCGGCATGTCAGGAGAAACTCGGGACGGGATATCTCTCTGCATTTCCATCTGAGTTCTTCGATCGCTTTGAACGACTTGAGTACGTGTGGGCTCCCTATTACACCATTCACAAGGTACAACAATCCAAAACTTGATTTATTTATTTTTTTAAATGATGTAACTACTATTGGGTGAATTATATCTGTGGGATTGATTGAATCAATTGCTGGTGAATTTTGACAGATCATGGCTGGGCTGTTAGATCAACACACTATAGCAGGAGACCCTCAAGCTCTAAAAATGCTAACTTGGATGGTTGATTACTTTTACAACCGTGTGGGGAAAGTGATTGGAAAATACACTATAAATAGACATTACCAGTCTTTGAACGAGGAAGTTGGAGGAATGAACGATGTTCTTTACAATTTATATAGCATCACGGTAGGATAACTTGTCTGGTAGCTTTATTATTTTGCTTTTATGATTTTTTTGCCTTATATACTTTGTTGATATAACTTAATTATTGGGTTCTCTTGCCAAGCATTGTGCTTGAAACATCACGAAGCTCAACTCAGGATGACCCTGAGATATAAGTACATAAGATATTATCTACGGTATTTGATATAAAAGCTAGATAATTAATTCCAGTAATTTGAGTAGATTAAGAAAATCAGTTGTGTTACTTATTGGTAACAAATATGAGTTGGTTTTCCTAAAATACTCCATCAAGTCTTTAATATCAGACATATTTACCTAATTTGATTAGATTAAGGATAATTGATATATATGACATGTATTTTTTAAAACACTCTATTCATCTTTCTTTATTCTTTCATTCCTTCTCCTCCTTGTTTATTGTTTAGGAAACATTAATAGAGGCAAATTAGTAAAATATTGACAAATATGAAAACCATGTCTTATATTTTGGACCGAAATTAACTCCAAAATATGTTTTATATTAAGGACCAAAGGAAATACCATTTTTTATTATAACTATCATTAGATGGAAGCATCTGTTTTTTTTTTTTTTTTGGTGACGGATGGAAGCATCTTATAGTGAGCAATCAATAGGGATATTTTGAGAAGAAAAAATTATAAATTTGGGAGACAAATTAATTAGGGTATTTTATTGAGGACCAGATTTAACTTTTCAATTAGCTCTTATATTAAGAATGAGAGGTAATACATAAATTTTGATAAGCATAACTCCTGGTACCCAATTCTTGCTCTTACTGTCTTGCATTCAAACCTATGCAGGGAAATCCAAAGCATCTATTGCTGGCTCACCTTTTTGACAAGCCTTGCTTTTTAGGGTTGCTTGCTGTGAAGGTAATGATTATATTCAAGTATAATATAGATTTTATTTGAATTTTAAGACCTAAATATCTTATTATCCCAATTTAATTTTCTTACAAAGCTCAAGAGTTTTAAAATCCTCATTTTTTCCCATGTAGGCTAGTGACATTACGGAGTTTCATGCTAATACACATATACCAATTGTTGTTGGATCCCAAATGCGGTATGAGGTCACTGGTGATCCCCTTTATAAGGTAAATTTCTCCTTATGGGTGTGTTATATCACATTTATTTACTATTTGTTGGTCAAAATTTATATATTCTTAAACATAATTTTATTTATACTATTTAAAACTCAATAATTGGTTTCTAACTAGCTCTCTATTCATGCGTTTTGCTTTGATAGGAAATCGGAACATTCTTTATGGACCTCATTAACTCTTCTCACAGCTATGCAACCGGAGGGACATCAGTTCAAGAGTGGTGGTAATGTGACCCCATTAATTATATAAGTTTGCCATCATTTTTGTTTTAGTTCCTTAAGTTTTAAATTAGGTTTTGATTTCTTAAGTTTCATTCTGTTTAAAACATTGGTCTCTATAACTAAATAAAAATACCAAAATCATTGGTTTGAAACTTGAGAGGCCTAAATTAAAATAAGGGCAAACTTGAGGGATTGAAGCTTGTATTAACCCATACATATATTTTGCTACAAGGGCATAGAGTAGTAAGTGTTCTATTCCTTCTTGTTATAGCAATTATTACTCATTGATTAATTTCTTTTTTGTTTTTTAGGAGTGATCCAAAGAGAATGGCAACTAATGTTTTGGAAACAGTAGACACTGAGGAATCATGCACAACTTATAACATGTTGAAGGTACAACCAATCATCTATCCCTTTATTATCCATCTTTTTCTCATTAAATTATTTCTTTTCCTGGTCCTCAGTTTTTTTGCCAAATAAGTAGTTACAGACCGTTTCAATTATATCAGCAATAGTGAACAAAAAATTAACCAGGCTCAATTTCTTAGGTGTCAAGGCACCTATTTAGATGGACCAAGGAAGTAACATATGCAGATTATTATGAGCGAGCCTTAACAAATGGTGTACTGAGTATTCAAAGAGGCACAGAGCCTGGAGTTATGATTTATATGTTGCCACAAGGCCCTGGGGTTTCAAAGGCTAAAACTGGACTGGGTTGGGGAACAAAATTTGACTCTTTTTGGTGTTGTTATGGAACTGGTAATTTAAATATTTTTTAGCTCATGAAATAAACTCATTTTGTATCAAACTACAATATACCCCTTCACAACTATGCATATGTACATACTATCTTTTGTTTCTGTGTGATCTTTTTAGGTATTGAATCATTCTCAAAGTTGGGGGATTCTATTTATTTTGAAGAAGAAGGGAACCCATCTATTTACATAATGCAATACATCTCAAGCTCTTTTAATTGGAAGTCTGGTGGTCTCATGCTTAATCAGACTGTGGCTCCTACTTCTTCATGGGATCCTTACCTAAGAGTCACCTTCACATTTTCTCCTATTACGGTGCTTATTACATAGTCTGATATATATCTTCAATAACTTTACACTTAGCATTATTAAAAAGAGGTGACACAGTATACAAGGCTCTCAATTTGAAAAATTTACTTTTGCAGGTAACGGGCTCTTCCTCTACATTGAACTTGAGAATACCAACATGGGCACATTTAGACAATGCCAGGGCTTTATTAAATGACCAGGCTTTATCTCTACCATTCCCAGGTATTTCACTCTTTTCAAATTCAACTATAGTGCTATGGCAAGGGCTATTATTTGAACGTAAGTTTTATTTTATTTTTGGACATGTAGGAAACTTTTTGTCAATCACTAGAAAATGGAGTGCCAATGACAAGCTAACCCTTCAGATTCCTCTTACTATCAGAACAGAGGCTATTAAAGGTACAGAAATCCATATCTCTGCTTTTCACTTCCCCTGCTTTTTTAAAAGAGAGAAAAAAAATTCTCACTACTGATATTGTGTTTTGAATTGAATTCAATTGATGATCAGATGACAGACCACATTATGCTTCACTTCAAGCAATTCTTTTTGGTCCTTATCTTCTTGTTGGCCATACCACTGGTGATTGGGACATTAAAGTTGGGTCAAATGCCTCTTTTGCTAACTGGATTTCTCCAATTCCTCCTACGTACAACACCCAACTAACAACTCTTTCCCAAGTTGTTTCAGGCAAAACTCTTGCTTTAACACACTCAAATCAATCCTTAACAATGCAAAATTTGATTGCATCCGGCAACGAATCAGCTCCTCATGCTACTTTCAGACTAATTTCAAGTGAACCCACCTCACATTTTTCAGCAGTGAGAGATTCTATTGGTAAATCAGTGATGTTGGAACCATACGATCTTCCTGGAAAAGTCTTAAAGCACCAAAGAGCAGAAAGTGGTCTTGTGATTGCAGATTCTTCCAATGGCGGAGTCTCTAGTGTGTTCAATGTGGTTGCAGGATTGGATGGGCAAAAGGGAACTGTATCCTTAGAATCCAAAAGCAATAAAGGTTGCTTTGTGCGCAGTACTGATTCTGGTTCAAGTGTGAAGCTAAGTTGCAAGTCTGGTTCTGATGATAATTTCAACAAAGCTGCAAGCTTTTTGGCAACAGAAGGAATAAGCAAATATAATCCTATCAGTTTTGTGGCTAAAGGGGCAAAGAGGAATTTTGTTTTGGAGCCATTACACTCCTTCAGAGATGAAACTTATACTGTTTACTTCAACATCCGAGCTTGATATGGATTTTATTTTTTTTAACTTCTATTGAGAGGTAGGGAATGATCGGAAACTGTAAACGGTTGTGTTCCATGAGGAGGGGGATTGAAATATCTCAAATGTCATGAATAATGATAGCACAAGTGTACAGGATAATTCCTACTAGTTTTAATTGATTTGCTAGCTATGCCCCTGTTTTTGAACTTGAGCTCCTTTCATGTTTACGACTTGAAATCACTGAGAAGACTCTTCATATTAGCAGTTAAGGTCATCTCAAATGTAAGGTCTTAGTTAGTGACCTTGTTACTTTCTCTTTGATGAATGTTGAAATTTACTGATTACATCGAAGGATCCATAGTTAGACTAGTAGAAGCAATGTAAAAGTAAAAACATTGGTGGGCAATTTGTCAGTGCTCTATGAGTTCAGAGGCATGTCCTAATCCTTAAGAGTCCGGTGACCCAACTTATCTTAACAAAAGTGCAGGTTTGGCAAATCACAAATCGTATTTCAGAAACCCTTTTTTACAAATCGAAACAAAACTCTTCTCATATACTTACCTCGTAAATCATAAAAACTATTCTCAAAAGCTAATCCAAACATATACTAAGACATATTTACCTAACTTGATTAGATTAAGGAAGTTAGTTAAGTTAGCTAATATTGCACATATTTTTTAAAACGCCTTAAATATTTTCCTTAATTCCCTCTTTTCATTGACTATTATTGAGAGAGTATTAATAGGAGTAAATTAAGAAAAAATTGATAAATATATCTTATATTTAGGATCAATATTAATTCCCCCAATACATCTTATATTAAGTACCAGAGTTTGGAGGGAGTAACAATAAAAACAGACTGCCTGGCATATAAAAAAAATATTTATATGCACACCGGTTCAATATATATATAAAGAAAGGAAACATTATTTAAGGGACAAACATAGTTACAGCAAGAGTTGGGAAATATATAATGATGATTTGAAGGGAAGTTTCAACGCCTGCAAGTAGGAGATGGGCTTCCCTTGACGACAGTTACAGGGCAAGAAGCATTCCTCACCATGTGATCGCTTACACTCCCCAGCAACACCCTGATTCATCCATCATTATTAATAATTAATTATATAATTTAAAAGGGCAAGAGAGATCCAACAAGCGATGGTCGTGGAAGACGTTTTGACCGCTTAAGCACAAAATGCCAAGTCCATATAAATGCAAAAAATATTTTGGATTAGACAATACTCAAATCTAATCTAATTAAATAGTCATATAAAAAAAGAGAAAACAAGAGAGAAGAGTGTGTGGGTTACCTTTTGATGGGACCAAAACCCCTACTTCCAACAACCAAAGAGTGAAGCTTTAGATCATCAATAGCTTTGCATAGTTTCTCTTTTGGATCTCCCCAATACACCTTTGCCTCTACCTTTGCCTGTTACACATGAAACACCACACTTGTTTCATAATTCACTAAAAACAAAAAAAGGTATAGTAGTGACGAAATCCTGTTGTTAGTTAATTAGTGACAATTTATTCAGCGACAGAATCATCCAATTCCATCGCTAATCCACTATTTTTTAATCGTGATTGTTCAAGTATTAAATAACCCTTCAATTATTCATAAGAGAGAAATAAAATTGCCTGAAAACATAGCAAGCAATAATTTTTTTATACTATCAATTGATATTAGGCATTTTTTTTTTAAGGATATCTCCTCTAGGACTCAAATTCGAGTCCTGAAGGGATATAATGGTGCATTACATCACTAGACCAACTTTGTATTGATGCACAGCAAACAGTAATAAACATACAAACAAAATCTATCCTTATATATATACCCCTCTGGTTTTTGAGCCGGTGTCAAGGATATCTATCAGTTCCGGGTCCCTAGGAATCCCATATTGCTTAGAGAAGTTCGTATCTCTCAGTTCCTCCAGAGGCACCAAAGCTGGAAAACCCACATATATAAGTACAGAATCTGAATAACTAAGGCAGCTATATATATATATATATATATATTAGGAAACAGATGATACGTATGAATGACGAAAAGAGTGGTATATACATACGTGAACCAGTGTGGTGGAAAAGCTCCTTCCTGGTGTGATCAGACTGAGAAGGCTGAACGTTGATGAGGATGAGGCGATCACCTGTGCCAGTGAGATTATGTAGAGCCCATTTGAGGGCTGATTTGCTGGTCGGAGAGAAGTCCACCGCCACACCAACAGTATGCACTGTGTTTGCCATCGCTGATATGGATGCTGATGATGAACAAGTACCCAGCCCTGTGTTCCTTTTATAATGGGAATTTCGTAGCTTTATAATTATTCTGTGTTGAGTTGTTTGGCTGGTTTTGGAATATTGTGGATTGGAGCAGAATATGTTGTTGTTGTGACGAGAGAGATGGATGAAAACAATAGCTAGAAAAATGAGGATTTTTGTGGAATATGGGTAGGAATAGGAGCTATGTGTAGCCAACTTTATTCCTTGCTCTTTAAATATGTTGGGGCTGCTTGCTGATCAAGTCATATTGACTCCACTTTGTGGCAAATCATGAAGTTTGATTCCAGCATCAAGCTCTGACTAATAAATATGTTGGGGCTAGTTTAAGAGTTTGTAAGACTACATACCACGTATGATACATCCTAGTTTGTAATGCAAATTCATAGTATCGGAGGAGTAATATTTAGGAGCAGACTTTAACGGTCTCAAGTTATAGGCAGAATTCAAACTATTATCTCTCATTTATAAGAGAGTTTTTATGCCACTATTTAGGCTATATGATGATTGCCTCAAATTATCCCTAATATTGATGGTATATAACAAGAAGATTTTCATCATCTATATTTTCTTCGGTCCTATTTATAGATAACATTTTCTGGCATGGGGTTGATCTATATATAAATAATAATTCAGCTTTGTCTAAGATTTTAATAAATCTCTTTCCATTTTTATCCCTCACTAATTATATGGTTTTCCCACTTTCTCTCTCCTCTCTTATCTTTTCATACATAAGAGTATTTCATACATAAGAGTATATATTTAGAAAAGGAAATTGCGTCTGTTATAGATTTATTGTTTTTAGTTAATTTTAATCAACAACTTTTTTTTTTACATGATATGGGTAGTTGTTGACTTGCTGTGGAAGGAATAGTTCCAATACGAATAATTAAAGAGAGAAGTTTAGAAAGCCAACACATATTTTTTAACATATAATTATCAAGAGAAAATTCTAAAAAAGTTAATCTTCAAAAATCAAAATATTAAAATTCCAAATTAGTTTTATTTCTTACAATAGCTTAGGTATTAACTACAATTGACTAATAACTCACAACTCATTTTAATAGAAAATTTCTGATTTTGGATTTTTAAATTTTGAAATTATTTTTATGAAGTTTTTCCAATTATTAAATTAATTAATTTTATTAATATCTACATATTAGATATCTAGCCGCCTAACGATTGGACGGAGAGAGTATCTATGACGTAGGAACGGGGACCTAAATTTGGGCACGCAACTTCGGCTGATGCGATATAACTACAGAGACACAATGAATATATATGATTCTTTTCAAACCAAGAAATTAAATCCACAGATAATAACCTAACTAATGACTTTATGCTCGTACTTCTCAGGACATGCTCACCAACGTGAGATTTGAGATTTTATGTCCTAAAATAATAGGGGCTGTTTGATTATATTCCCTGTTTTTTGTTCTCAAAAATAGTTTTATAAAACAGTGTTTAGAAACAAGTTTTAAAAATAAAAAAGCAAAAAAATTATGTTTGGATAGTTATTTTGAAAAATCTATTTTTAAAGTGACGTAACGGTGTGGCCGTCGGTGGTGAAGTGACGGTGGTCATCATTGATAGTGTAGTGTTAATAATGGATAAGTGACAACCTCAAAAAATAAAAAGTAGGAAAACAAAAAATAGAAAACAACTAAAAACTGTTTTTGTATTTTAGTTTTTAAAAACAACTTTTTGTTTTTGTGTTTTTAAAAACAATTTTTTGAAAACAGTTTATCAAACAGGTTTTCTTATTTTATTGTTTTTAAAAACAAAAAAATAGTTTTTAAAAACAAAATCAAACAGCCCCATAGTCTCCCTTCATGCGCCTTTAACTATTTCTTACACATGAAGAAATAATAATAAAATTATTAAATTTATCCTAAATTGATAAAAAAAATTTTAAACCTCAGCTAATAGTAAAGATAAAATAGGAAAAAGTAATTAATGAGGTTGCTGGTGACTATTTCAGACAAAATTATATTATGTACTGATATTAATACACTGATTAGCTCAAATTTCTGATTCCAACTCTAAGCTGATTTATCTCACTCGTAGTATTTGAATAGTAATCTAATTTTGGATTAATATGAAGAACATAATTAATTATCCTATAAAATGCTTTATAGGGTAATTATACTATAATTAATGATACTATAAAACTAACCGAAAATTTAGGTGAGCATAATTTTATTTTTTCATTTGTTCAACTAACTATGGATTATAATATATAATATCTTATTTTTCTTAGCATGGAGCTAATTGAAGAGTAAAACCTTTATCATGGAGTAAAAACCTTAATTGAAGAGTAAATTTGTGATCCTTCAATGTCTCTGTTTCTTTTCCGCCTTAGGTGGTCCTTCTGAGTCATTCTCCCTATTTTCATTTTTGTGGTACATCGCAAGCTCTTTTTGGACAAAATGAAATTTGTACCTGTCCATTATGAAGACGCATTCCCATGAAGTTCATTTTTTTTAAATTATTTTGGTACTTTAGTATTGGCAAATTGAACTCCTTTTCTTTCCTAAGGTACTTTTATTATTTAGTTTAATTTCACCCATGTAGGTAAAATCATTTAGATGAATGATAGCAAATACGTACTTTTGGAATCGAGTTTTCTAGTTTTCACCTTGTCTTATTAACTCTACTATAATGTATGTTTGGATGAGCTTTTTTTTTAAGAATAATCCTTATTACGTAAGTTGAAATAAAACTCTTTTCACATACTTATTTCATATATTGTGAATCACGATTTATAAGCACCTATTACCTAAAAATAAGCTATTCCAAACGAGTGGCAGTTAAAAAACAAAACAAAGAAAGAAAGAAAGAAAGAAGAAAAAGTACAAAAGCTCTTGTAATTGGGATTTCTTTTTTAAAATTCTAAAAATTTATTTTCAGAGATAGATAATTATTTGGGAGAATTACACTCAGGTCCCAAGAAAGAAAGGAAATGAAGAAATGGTCTTTTGAAATTGCAAAATGAAAAAAAATGATCACATGAAGTTGTCAATGCAGGCTTCTAGAGTTGTTAATGACCTGCTTTTAGAGTTATTAATGAAACCATTTTTTTATTTTATAATTTTAAAGAACCATTTCTTCATTTTTCTTGGGACCTGAATATAATTCTCCCTAATTATTTCTGACAAGTTCATGAACGACATACTCCACAGTGGTACTTCATAAGCATTGTTTGTTTCCCTTCTTGGCCTTCACACAAGTATTTCATAAGTATTTCACAACACATGATTTTAGATAGAAACAAAGAAGCAATTTGATAAATCCCTATTTTATTATATATTTTCATATTTTATTTGAGAATTTTGTTATAATAATTGAGCTTAAAATGTCTTTTTTGTGATTAATTATGATTAAATGTATTTAAATGAAATTAAGGTCGAAAAAGAGAAAAAATGTCATATATTTTACGATTTACCTTAATTGATTAATTTTTGGAATATAAGGTATTACATTTTGGGTTTATTTTAATTGCAGGTCAGTTTGGAAATATTGCAGAAAAGAACCTAGAATTTTTGGAAATTACAAACAAATGGAAAAAAGGACTTAGATAAAATTTTAGAAAAGTACCCAGAATTTCTTGCAAACCATGGATGAACCCATGAAATATTTCAAGTTCTCACTTTATTCCCTCATAAAAGATTTCAAAATTTTCATTTTGGTCCCTTAGTCAAAACGCACGTTTTGACCAAGGGATCCATTAACACTGGACCCGACTTGGTCGTCTGTGAAGAATGGAATCGCAGAGCTGAGAGTCGGGATTCACGGGGGGAGTGGCCGAAAGCTTTATTCGCCAATCACCACATCTCCGCCCCCATCACCTTCCTCTCCATTTCGTCCACCATCCCTTTATTGTCTGTCCACCGCCGCCTCACCACCGTCATCTATCAGCAAGCATCTCACAATAAAAGACTCAGCAGCGCCGAAAACCCGAAAATAAAGCTGTCGAGAAAGGGAGCTGAGGTTGGGGGGAGAGACGATAGGAGAGCTCATCTCGTCCACACCACCACCTCCATTCTTCTATCCCCAAGCTCGAAGGAGCTGCTACGTGACAGAGAGGGCAGAGAGCTGAGAAGAGGGAAGCACAGCTGCGACGAAGCTTCGGTTCAACACCTCCTTGACTTACTCCGACCAATCATCACCGTTCCTTTCCCCATTTCTGACGAGTCTCATCCTTCCACACCTCCATTGTTTTCTAAGCTGTGACTTCCTCTGTATCTAAACTCATTATAGCAGTAGCTCCTCCGTTCAATTTTTGGTTCAAATCCAGCCCCAATTCCTTTCTTCATTTAGTGCTAATTGATTATTTTAATATGTGATTATATGTTGAGTGTTTGAATCAGAGTGTGATTATATTTTTTGAAGCTTTTCTCATGATTGGCTAGGCAATTTTGTGGTTTTAAAGATGAATTGGAACTATAGATAATTTAAACTCCAGTTATGGATAATTTAAACTCCCTTTTGAAACACATGTGAGCTTAAGCCATCTCTAATTCATTTTTATTGGAGATGGCTTGAGTTCACATGTGTTTCAAAGGGGAGTTTAAATTACCTATAGTTGGAGTTTAAATTACCCATAGCTTCAATTCATCTTCAAGAGCATAAATTTACCTAGTCAATCATGAGAACAACTTCAAGAATTATAATGACACTCTGATCCAAACACTTAGTCATATAATCGCATATTAAAATAATCAATTAGCATTAAATGAAAGAAGGAATTGGGGCTGGATTTAAACCAAAAATAGAACAGAGGAGCTACTGCTATAATGAGTTCAGATACAGAGGAAATCACAGCCTAGAAAATAATAGAGGTGTGAAAGGATGAGACTCACCAGAAATGGGGAAATTCGGGTTTTCGGCGCTGCTGAGTCTTTTATTGTGAGATGCTTGCTGATGGATGACGGTGGTGAGGTGGTGGTGGACAGGCGGTACTCGGATGGTGGACGGAATGGAGAGGAAGGTGATGAGGGGTGGAAATGTGGTGATTAGTGAATGAAGCTTGCGGCCACTGCCCCCGTGAATCTTGACTCTCAGCTTTGCAATTCCCTTCTTCAAAGACGGCCAAGTCGGGTCCAGTGTTAATGGATCCCTTGGTCAAAACGTGCATTTTGACCAAGGGACCAAAATGAAGAGTTTGAAATCTTTTATGAGGAATAAAGTGAGAACTTGAAATCTTTCATGGGTCCAACAATGATTTTCAAGAACTTTTGGGTCCTTTCTGAACTTTTCTGAGTCCTTTCTTACAATTGTTTGTAATTTTCAGAAATTTTGGGTCCTTTTCTGCAATTTTTCCAAACTGACCTGCAATTAAAATAAACGCAAAATATAATACCTTATATTCCAAAAATAAATCAATTAAGGTAAATCATAAAATATATGACATTTTTGCCCTTTTTCAACCTTAATTCATTTAAACACATTTAATCACAATTAATCACAAAAGAGACATTTAAGCTCAATTGTCATCACAAAATCTCCAAATAAAATATGAAAATATATAATAAAATAGGGATTTGTCACACTTCATTTTGTGTCTCAACGGTTAATTTTTTAAAAAAATTTTATCATTATTTCTTTCATGTTTACATTTAAAAGTTAATTTTCATTCTGTATTTTATTTCACAGATGCTGTCAGCAGAGAAAAACTATAAAATTAAAGCCTCATTATGGTAAAAGCATGTCTAGAACAAAATTTCTTGCTTTATTTATGGCTATCATATATGCAAGGCTGAAGCGACAAAGTAATCATAGGACGGCTGAAAATTTTGGCAACATTAACTCATTATTTTCCAATTAGTAAAGAGGCAAAAGTAAAAGTAAAAGTAACAGAAGGAAAGAGAATAATAGCCTATGAGAAAACAATGAAGTGCTTCTTTGCTCATCTACGTAGAGTCTGCCAAAGTTTTAAATTCATATTAAATCCCTCATCCACTTATTCTATTTCTTGTTTCCATTTGTCGTTTTCCTTAGAGTCAAGTTGATACTAAGAGTCTTTGTGTTAGTTCAAACTTTAATCCTTAATAATAAGCAAAGATATTTATTTACTATTGTTACTAGAGCAGCTACTAATTTAATAGGAAAAACAAACAAAATGGTAAAGGAAGCTCACAGAAATCAAAGCTAAGGTACTGGGTATCTTCTCCTTTTGCCCTTGTCTAGCAGAGAACAAAAGCATAAACAAAAGTATCATATAAAATGAAATACATATCCCATAAGGAACAGATATTCATGCTTCGAATATATACCATTGAAGAAAAAATATATAAAGAAAAAATAAAAGCAGGTGGTGAAGCTTTTAATCTCATTTAAATTTAGAGTAGCCATCTACTGACTACTGTCCACTTTTGTTAGTTGTTGTAATTCAACATCATGCACCCAATTGTAAACAATAATTGGCTTCTGGCTTAAACTTGTTTCTGGTTTTATATGGATAAAATGTCCCAAATGTTTTATATCCATAAAAATGATCAAAACTGAAAAGGAGGAAAAAAAATCAAAGATAAAATACAACCCGTCTTTCTTTCTGTAGCTTTCTCTTTCTCTCACTGATCAAATAGAGACACAAACAAAGAGACATGAGTCTTGCAGAGACCATCAGATTGAGTTCTGCTTTAATCTAATCATGTCATTCTTGTCTTGTACTAGCATTCCTTTGGAAAATAACGCATGTTTTCAGAAGAATGCAAAAAAGCCTGTTTTCATTTCCCAAAAGAATAAAAAACTTTCCTCAATGCAGCTAGACCAAAATTTAAATCAACTTCTATTTACATTGCATAATCAATATTCTATACGTTAATGTCAGTCAGGTAGTATCAGCATTTTAGAAGGGTCCATTACAGCAATATTCCTTAAGCCATAAAGTGAAAGAAAGATAAAAAATAGCTATTTGTTCATAACTGAGTGTTCAACCCAGAATATATAGAGGGCTTTCCTTCTATGTCACAATTCATACCCAACACAGCTTGTGTTCTCACAGCCTTGTCACCATGGAATTGGAGATTGGAGTCACAAATTCAGATACATCTCTAGGTACATTTTTTTTTTCAGTTTTCCTTTGACTTCGATTTCTACTTTCTTAGCTTTAACTTGTTTACATGCGTGCCACTAAATGACACTTTACTGTTTTTACCTGCTCTTCATGCTGTTGCTGAAGTAGAGTCCTCGTTTTCATCTGATACATCTACTGGGTACCTTGAAGATGTTATTGCAGGCTGGAGTGTTTGGTACAAGCAACAAAACTTACCATTCTACTCTCTGTCTCAAGATCAAAAGGTTAATTTATAATTATAGACAGGTTTCATGTTCCCTTCATCAACCACTAGTTGTCAAATTCTTCAAACTTTGATTATGTTTTCATCTATGACAGGAAACCCATTTTCTAGACGACCAGATAAATCTATTTCCGCCATGTTCTTCCACAAGAACCCAACGCCTGGTTGATGGTAAGACACGCCTTCATTCCTTTTTTATTTTTCCTTTGGCCAATGCATGCCCACCTTCTCTAACTCCAATTTCTGGAAACAGTGAAACTGCACTGTGCAGAATTGTATTGTGCAAAAACTATTATAACTGCATTAGATAACCAACAACATTTGATTTAAAGGCAGTAATAGTACAACTAATAATTACTTACTTATAACTCTAACTTTTATAGGAACTGGAAATAGCCTGAGCCGAAAAAGGGTATAGGACAGTTATTGGAACTGAAAAAGGACTCAGATAGTAACTCTATTTTTCATAAACTATGTGAATGTTTATATGCTTTGTATATGGCATCTTCTGTAATATGAACACTATATTGCTGAGTAGGGCACTGTGCGAGTAGGCACATTTATAGAAGGTTACGGATAATGGGAAAGTAGCCCCAACTCATGTGAACATGCCGTGTTGTTTATGTTATGTTGCATTACATGGTGTATAGCATCTTTACCTGTCGCATTTTATATATATGATTGTATGTTACTACTGAGATTCGTTTGAATCTTACCCTTTTTCAACATTTAAAAATATTCCAGCAGAAGGTAGCTATTCTAAGGGCAAAACCGAAATTACTAGCGACTGAGGATTCGGTTCAAGCAGCTGGGAGTGCAATTGGTTATCTTTAGTTGTAACTTTTATTTCTTTTGGACTTTGTATACATTTTTCAAACCCTATAGGGATTTCCTATAATATAAACAAACACTTATTATTAGTTTATTTCTACTATTTCTGTATGCCTTTTAAACTATGCATTTATTACTCTACAAATATCAAAATGTTAAGGGGTCTGACATTTTTGGTATCAAAGCATGTTATAGATGTAACTAATCAGTCCATGATTTGGGGTTCTTACACTATGATCTATGGCGAAGTATTGGCTCTTACCTCCACATGATAGGCAGGATGCGCTACACTGGTTGCTCACAGTTGAGATGCTAGGCATAAAACATGTGTGCTGAGGTACCTTCTTTTACCACTGCGTATGGGCACTACGGAGGCATTTTGGCATTAGAGCATGCGGTTCTGGTAATATCAGAATAGTATATTGATATATGACTATGTGAAATTTACCTTTTCATCATTTCAATATAGTGAAACATAAAGACGGCGAGAACAAGAGGTAGACCGAGAGGTGGAGGTGTTAGGTAGAATCAAGTACCAGACCCTCAACCTGACCCAATGCAACAGATACTAGGTATGCTTACACAACAACATGAAACAATGAATAATATCAGGGGGAGTTGTGAGAAGTACAGCAAAGACAGGATCACCTAGAAGATCTAGTGAGGGGAGACGGTGAGCCCAATATGCCGGAGGAAACCCAACTAGAAAATACTTTACCTGACCCTGAGGCTGATATTCTTCAGATGTGGGTAGGAAGATTCAGTGAATAGAAACCTCCTATATTTAGAGGGAAGTTTAATCCTCAGCAAGTCAAAGATTGGCTATCATGACTAGAGAAAATTTTTAAAATCCTTACTTGCCCTAATGAAATTAAAATTATGTTGGCAAATTATAAGCTAGAAGGTGATGTTGACAAATGGTAGAAGAATATTGAGCTAATTCTTCGGGAAGAAATATTCTAGCAATGTGGAAATTATTCCAACAAAAATTCAATGAGAAATATTTTCCTCGTTTAGTCAAGCTGGAAAAAGAAAAAGAGTTCCTTAATATACAATAGAATGACAAAGAAAGTTTTGACGAGTACCTAGCTCGCTACATTCAGTTGTTTCAATATTCCGCATATCTTAAATATCGGGATGACAAGGAGTGAAGCTCAGACATGATGATACAGGAGCTAAAGCTAGAGATGAAATAGAAATCGGTTTCCAAGCATTTCACAGAGTTCAAGAAGGCAGTAAAAGAGTGCCGAATCACTGAGAATAACTTGTTGAGCTTGCATTTTGACAAAAGCATCAACAGAGTTGCATCTGGTAGTGGGGGTTCATCCCAAAAATGAAGGATCAAGGTGGTCCATCCAGAGGGGATAATAAAAGGCCAAATAAGGTTGGAGGCCGTGGAGGCCAGAGTTCCTTAGGAAGTAGAACATGCTGGCGTTGTCACAAGCCATACTACCCTAATAAAACTTGTAATGGTGCTCAATTAAGGTAGGATCTAGCTAGACAGTCTACTTGTTATGTATGCCATAAACCAAGGCATTTTGCCAAAGATTGTCCGTAGAAGCACCAGTCATAGGAGATGAGGCACAGAGTTCCAGGCAAGGTCTATGCTATAACACAGGACGAAGCTAAAAAGTCTCCTGAATTGATATAACGTATGGTTTCTCTTAACGGTAACTCAGTGCAAGCATTATATGATTCAGGTACTAGTCATTCATTTATTGCATATGACTATGTAAGATGGCTAGGCCTGAGTATGTATTGATTACCATATGATTTGGTAGTATCTACGCCTATGGGTAATAGATTTGTCACAGCCGTTGTTTGTCTAAATTGCATAGTAAGCGCCGAAGGGCATGAGTCAACAGTGGATCTGATTTGTTTACCATTGCATAAACTGGAAGTAATTCTCGATATTGACTGGCTAACAGCAAACAATATTCTACTATACTACAAAAGAAAAAGGGTTATTTATCCTAATTTGTCACCAGATTCTAGTACAGACATCAACCTTAATTTTCTCTCCACAACTGAGGTTGAGAGATATTTGCACAAAGGTTGTCAGGGCTACATAGTATTCTTCTCTATGTAATCAAAGGCTAGAACAATATTGGAGAATATCCCTGTAGTAAGCAAATCTACTGATGTGTTTTTGGAGGATATTAGTAGATTACCCCCAGACAAGGAAGTGAAGTTTGTGATTGAAACCAAGCATGGAGCAGGATCGATATCTAAAGCCCTATAAAGGATGGCTCCAAGTGAGATGATAGAGCCAAAAAAGCAGATTGAGGAGCTACTAGAGAAAGGGTTTATCATACCTAGTGTCTAGCCATGGGGAACTCTAGTGCTTTTTGTTAAAAAGAAAGATGGAAGCCAATAACTCTGTATTGATTATAGGGAGTTAAACAAGGTAACTGTCAAAAACAAATACCCACTTCCTAGAATCGATGATTTACTTGATCAACTATTGGGTTCTTGTGTGTTCTCGAAGATTGATTTGATATCTGAGTATCACCAACTCAGGGTAAAGGCAGATGATGTATTGAAGGCTGCTTTTAGAACTAGATATGATCACTACTAGTTTTTAGTAATACCATTTGGGTTGATCAATGCACCTACCATGTTCATAGACTATATGAATTAAATTTTCCATCCATATTTGGACCAATTCATGGTAGTCCTTATTGATGATATTTTGGTGTATTCACAGAGCAGAACAAAGCATGAACACCATCTGAGGATTGTGTTGAACACATTGAGGAACAAGCAATTTTATGCTAAGCTGAGCAAGTGTGAGTTTTGGCTTTCAGAGGTAAAATTTCTGGGCCATATAGTCTTATAGCTGGGGTCTCGGTGGATCTAAACAAAGTAGAAGCAGTACTGAACTAGAAGAGGCCAGAGATTGTTTTTGAGATACACTGTTCTCTGGGTCTTGTCGGGTATTATAGGCGGTGTATATAGAATTTCTCCAGAATAGCTTTACAGTTAACAAAGTTAACACAAAAAACTCAATATTTTGTGTGGGACAGCAGTTGTGAGAGGAGTTCAAAGAGCTGAAATAGAAATTAACAATAGCACTAGTGTTAACAGTCTCAGATCCGCAGATGATCTTCGTGGTCTACATAGATAACAGTAGGCATGGATTGGGATACGTTCTGATGCAGCAGGGTCGAGTAGTGACATATGTATCCCGTCAGCTAAAGCCTCATGAATAGAGATTTCCCACACACGATCTTCAGTTAGTAGCGATTGTGTTTACACTGAAAATCTGGAGACAATCTCTATGGGGCGACTGTAGAGCTGTACTGTGACCATATGAGCTTAAAATATCTGTATGATCAGAAAAAACTCAACATAAGACAGCACAGATGGATAGAGCTGCTTAAAGATACAACCTAAAGATCAAATATCATCTAAGCAAGGCTAATGTAATGGCAGATGCATTAAGCCGTAAAGCAGTGCAGGTGGTAGTCCTCATGATTCACGAGCACAAATCGATTGAAGATTTTAGAGATATCAATATGTCTAATCAGATTATGATAAATGCTAGTAATATCAATCAAGTAGAGAATGATATGAGAGCAGCAGTTGAAGAAGCTCAAATGTGGGATAGATGAGCACAGTATATCAAAGACATGATTACAAGGGATGAAACTCAGGAGCATGACTTGTTACCAAGTAGACTTTTCAGATACAAGAAGCGGATATATGTTCCACCGCAAACAGAGTTGAAAAGACAAATCTTGGAAGAAGTACACAAGAGTAAATATACTTTACACCTAGGAGCAACCAAAATATATCACAATTTAAAGTCCACGAATTGGTGGTCAGAGATGAAAAGAGATATAACAAAGTTTGTTGCTCATTGCCTCACTTGTCAGAAGGTGAAAATCGAACATCAACAACTATCAAGACTTCTACAGAATCCTGAGATTCCTGAGTGGAATGGGAAAGCATCACTATGAATTTCATGAAAGGATTATCCAAGATTAGAAATCATGATGCAAGATGGGTAATAGTTGATCGATTCACAAAGACAGCCCATTTCCTACCAATCAGCATCCATTATTCTCCTGATAAGCTAGCAGAGATCTATATCAAGGAGATTGTGTGGCTACATGGTATACCAAAGAATATAATTTCTAACAGAGCTCCTCAGTTTACTTCCAAGTTTTGGAAGGTAGTGCATGAGGCTTTAGGTACCAAGCTCAAATTTTGCACAGCCTGTCATCCTCAGACAGATGGACAAACAAAAGAACAATACAGATACTTGAACATATGCTGAGGGTGTTTGATTAGATTTCAAGTGTAGTTGGGATCAATTCCTTCTACTTACAGAATTCGCATACAACAACAGTTATCATTCGAGCATTCAAATGGTTCCATATGAAGCATTGTATGGAAGGAAGTGTCAATCGCCCTTGTGCTGGACAGAGCCATCTGAGAGGCAGTTATATGGGTTAGATATAGTTGATCAAACAACAGAGCTGATCAAGTTGATAAAGCAGAGACTGTTGGCTGCTTAGAGTAGGTAGAAGAGTTATGCAGATAAGAGGTGAAAACCTCTAGAGTTTGAGGTCAGAGATCATGTGTTCATGAAGGTTTTGTCTATCATTGGTATTAGTAGGGTGCCAAAAGTGAAGAAGCTAAGCCCTAGGTACATTTGTCCATTTGAAATCTTATCAAGGATTGGGCCAGTAGCATAACAAATAGCTTTACCCCTAAGTTGGAGTAGACTACATGATGTCTTCCACGTCTTACAGCTGAAGAAGTATCAACCCGACCCGGGACATGTGATTGAATATGATAAGGCAGACGTGCGAGATGATCTTACGTATGAAGTCACACCTGACTGAGTCATTGATCGGTAGGAAAAACAACTCAGACACAGGAGTATCCCATTCATAAAAGTAGTATGGAAAGGGTTATCTCATAGAGAAACAACCTGGGAAGCTGAAGAAGACATGAAAAGACGTTACCTAGAATTTATATCTCTATAGATGTAACAAATTTTAAGGACAAAATTTGTTTTTATGAGGGTAGAATTGTATTATCTCAAAATTTAGTAAAAGATTAAAATTTTTCAAAAAGAAAATTTAAATGGTGTTAGATATTAATCTTGGGAATTCAAGGCCTATTTTCCCAAAAATTCGAGGAACAATAGTTAATGGCCATAATTTAGCTTAGGAGTTTTTGAGAAATTATTTTAAGGCTTTATAAAGTTAATTAAAGAAGAGCATCCTTAAAAGTTATCAAGGATTGATTTATAGAGTTAGATAATAAGTCAAATTATGGAATCTATGAAATCTAAGGAATCTTAAACAAAAGGAAAAATTAGAGCCTAGTGTGTGTAATTAATAAGATAAAAATATACCTATGTATATATAAAAACACATATACCCAGACACCAACACACACACACACCACACTTGCCATTTTATAAGAGCACATCAACAGCCCCACCTTGGATATAATTTGTTTCCATCATTAGAAAATGCATGGTCCATTCACAAACACACACTTTCACCTTCACATAGACAAAAACTCAACACCTCACCTCACCTCACTTTTATCCAGGCTACACGACTCACATCCGCACACACTCAGCCATTTAATTAGACATTCCCTCACCTCTCCATTCTCCAAGTCTACCAGAGAAGAGGGAGCAAGAGAAAACAAAAAAATAAGAGAAAGAGAGGGTGAGTGATAGAGAGACGGAGGTGAGATACCGAGAGTGGTTACCAGAGAAGAGGAAGAAGGAGAAGTCAATCACCATAGGTAAGCCTAGAATATTGTTTAGGTGAGTCTTGTCTATCTCTTCCCATTGTTATTTTGTTTGTTTGGGCTATTCATGAGGATTTATGGCTGTAGGAAGTTGTGTGATTCTGAAAATAGTTAATGTCACCAAATAGGTTTAAATATAGTGGTTGTGTGTTGAATTTGGGGTGAATTTTGGGGTCATTTGGTTCTGAAAATGTGTCACCAAACATAGAGAATATATGTAGGAGTATGTAGAGTCAAAATCTTTAAGACTAGAGTGCAAATCCATAACTGCATGTTAGTTTTTCTTCACCCTGTTCTGTTCGTCGAAAAATAGAGTTTCTAACATAAAGTTGCAAAAGCTTAAACAGGGGTTATAGATAGAGTTTTTTTTTTCTGGTTCTTTTTGCAAAGTTTAGGATGTGTAGTAGGTGATAGAATCAAGAAGAGTACAATTTGGAGTCAAAATAAATAAGTTCTTGATATTTAAACTCAGACTGTCAAAACTAATGTTTTTAAAAGATAGTCAGTTTCATATTGAGTTTTGACCAGACAAACCTTATCTAATATTTATGAAATTTTACATGGAAATAGTATACATTCATAGCTTTAAAATGAGTCCTACAATGCATTGTTTGGATACTTGTAGAGAAAGTTATAATTTTTGAAAGATAGGTAAAGAAACAGAGGAAATTCTGGAAGTCCAGGTACTGACAGTTTGGTTGTGTTGTATTTTGGAGTAATATAATCTTGTCCAATGGCCACGAAATTTTACAAAACAGATAAATGCTAAAATTTAATTTGATATACAATTTGTGTTATTTGGATCAATATATTAAGATATATGAATTTTTTGAAGTTAGTTACTGTCAGACTATGTTTTTGGAAGTCAGATTGGTTTTGGCCAAAGTTTGGAAAATAAACCTTGCCCAAAAATTATAAAACTTTCTATATTTAAAGTAGACATTTATAGCTTTAATTTGATGGATATAACATAATTTTTGGACTTGTAGATTAAAAGATATGGATTTTTGAATTTGAGCCCCATTTCTGGAATGCAATATGGAACAGTGGAAGGTTGGTGAATTTCTGGGAACAATGTGGTTAAACTGGTGAGACTTAAGTATTTTTCTGTAAAAATATGCTTGAAGAGCTTCACTTAGGCTTTAAAACCAATCAATTTGGAATTTTCTAGAATTAATTATGAATTTCAAAATTTGAGTGAAAATCTGCCAGTTTCTGGAAACAGTAAAATTGCACTGTGCAGAATTGTACTATGCAGAAAATGTTATAATTGCATTAGATAACCAGCAGAATTTGATTTAAAGGCAGTAATAGTACAAGTAATAATCAGTTACTTGTAACTCTAATTTTTATAGGAACTGGAAATAGCCCGAGCCAAAACAAGAGTATAGGACGGATATTAGAATTGAAAAAGGACTCAGAACTCTATCTGTCATAAACTATGTGAATGTTTATATGCTTTGTATATATCATCTTCTGTAATATGAACACTGTATTGCTGAGTAAGGCATTGTGCGAGTAGACACATTTATAAAAGTTTACGGATAGTGTGAAAGTAGCCCCGACTCATGTGAACAAGCCGTGTTGTTTTTGTTATGTTGCATTACATGGTGTATATCATATTTATCTGTTGCATTTTATATTCCTGATGGTATGTTACTACTGAGATTCGTTCGAATCTCACCCTTTTTCAACATTTAAAAATATTCCAGCAGAAGGTAGAGGCTCTAAGTGCAAAACCGAAATTACCGGCGACTGAGGATCCGGTTCAAGCAGGAGTGCAGTTAGTTATCTTTAGTTGTAACATTTATTTCTTTTGGACTTTGTATATATTTTTCAAATCCTATAGGGATTTCCTGTAATGTAAACAAGTACTTATTATTAGTATATTCCACTATTTCTATATGCCTTTTGAACTATGCATTTATTACTCTACGAATATCAAAATGTTAAGGGGTTTGATACTTCTTCTTTCAAACATTTCATCAAACGCCTACTATCAATATGCCAATAATTTTTTCAAAACAAGTTTTGTTAATCACTAACTGTAGAACCTTTCAGCAACGTTGGCAAAATTTCTGAAGTTTTCCACCCATTACTCTTTTGGGAAAAGGGAAATGGAAGCTTACACAAATGATATATCAAAACATGAAACAAAAGAGTAGTTGATAAATATGTTAGAAAAGACTAGTCTTCTAGTTCCTTAGCAAATCAGATAGAATATATATATATATATATATATATATATATATATATATATATATATATATATATATATGAATCATATACAAATTGAGCAGAAGTGAAAAGGGGAAAAATAGAAGAGAGAAAACTTGAAGAAGAATCATATACAAATAGAAGGAAGAAGAATCTCCGCCTCTCACTCCCAAACTTCATGGCAGATTGAAAAGAAAGAACTGAAGCTCCTTCAACCAACGAAACATAAGGACGTAGCAGAGAAGGGAGATTTCATATTTACTACACATAATACACAAATCAGAAGAGGAAAAAGGAAAGTGAAATTCTGCACCACTCCAAAACGGGAAGAAAAAGGAGCTTGGCTGACATTCACGGCACCCATAGCAGCGAACACGCACTTTTGCCGATAAAAACAAGAAAATGAGACGGTGAGGTTTTAGTTCTGGGAAAAGACCAAAAACCCCACTTTAGATAAATAGAGCTAAAAGAATGCTAATTGCCTTATAATAATCTCAAGAATTTAAAACAAAATAAAATTATCCCAAGAGGATTCCAAGAAATATCACCCCTTTTTAATTAACATCATGTTAATGTGTTATGATTATGCATGATTTGATATTGACGTTTGGTAATTTGCTACTGAGGTTTCTAAGAAATCTCACCCCTCCCTTATCTATTACATCCAAAGCAAAGAGAAGAAAGCGGAAGAACAAAGGGCTAGATATAGTCCTAAGGTAAAAGTAGCTTGCTTAGAATATAGTTACCATGCAAGATTATAGCTAGCAGGAATTGAAATTTAATTATTTCATGTATAAGCTGTGAATTTAAGCATGAGTTGAGACAGGGCAAACATGTGGATTACGCCATGAAATGTTTTGAGCTGATAGTACACATCCTAATCATTCCAGAATGCCTAAGATCATGACTTTTGGGTGTGCATGTAAAAGGATATGATTTTACTATGATCGACCTGTGAAATCTGAAAAATCCTGCAAGGGTTGACGATACAGTGGATTTTGTGCACTTTCTGGAAATATTGAGCACGCATGTGAACCAGTTTATGCTTGTTCAATATAGAACATGTTAAAAGCTTCAATTAGGGACTTGAATTACTCCGTTATGAGTTTTCTAGAATTACTTTTGATTTTCTGAAGTTGAGACTAAATTATGTAACAGTGCTGCGAAATTCTCTGTCCAGGTTTGAAAATAGCTAGGAGGTGTTGAGCCAAATGGGTTGCCAATCAAGTTATTTATTGGGAATAAAAATATTATATTTTCAAGTTGAAGATATATTAAAATGTTTCAGCTCAAATTCAAAAGGGTTGTATTTCATTTCTAATAAAAACGAAGAAATATTTTCCTTTGGTTTAATTCAAATGACTTTTTTTATTTCTAAGCAGTATAGGTTACACATTTCTTCAAAACCATTTCATCATATATGTTCCCTCCAAAATAGGAAATTCCTAACAGAGAATTAAATACAAACTCTTCGTGAAACTATTAAATCTCCATTTGAATGAAAATATTCAGTCTTTATTATTGCTAAAAGCTATGCACACAGAAAGCATAAATGCATGCATGCGCGCACGCACACACATATATAAAGTTTTACATTTAAATGCTAGCTATTGCAACTCCATATAAGTAAGGGCCATTATTCATAAGAGCTCTCTTGTCCAGACAAATGCAGCTAATTCATATGACGATACTGAAAATGGAAAGCTTTTGCTTAATAGCAAGCAACTCTGCCAAAACATCTTTTATATCTGTTCATTCATCAGGCAATTCTGCACAACATGCCACTCCAACTCTAGCAAAGCTAGCTAAGGACCCTTGAATTTTTTGTTCCAGATCTAAATTTTGTGTAACTTCCCTGTGGTCTCTATCAGATAGAACAAGCAAATTTTAATCTACTATCTCAAGGACTCGATCTGGCAATGCTGACTTGCAAAAGCTAGGTAGGCTTAGATCCTCATGAAACATGCTGCCTGTTGGCTTCTTTCTAGTGAGCATCACTAGTAGAAGGGCGTCATAGCTGTAAATATCCCCTTGTGTTGTAACTTCACCAATTTCTCCATACTCTAACTAAACATTAATATTCTTTAGAGAACATAAAAGTCCATAAAACTTGAAGTTAATTTTAGGTAAAAATAAACATTTTCCGAAAATTTTTTTACTGATATAGAAAAGCTTTAGCTACTCTTAATGTTAAGTAAGCTCAATATGTAGTTTCTATAAATTAATTCATTATTACTGGAAAATAAATAAAGTTCATATTGAAGAATAAAAATCAACAACATAAGGAGAGTCATACCTGGAGGTATATACCCAATAGTTCATTTAATTGTTGAGGATGGAGTTTGACCCTCATCAGAATAGCTTGGAACCCCTTGAAGAAGCCTAGCTAATGCAAAATCTACGAAGTGTCTGACCATATCATCACTAAGAAGAACATTACTTGGCTTGATGTCACAATGGACAATAGTTTCCTCAAAATCATGATGAAGATAATCCAAAGCATAAGTCACATCAATAGCCACATCCAATCTTTGTCTAAAATTCATATATAAATCTCTAGGCTCACCAAGTTCATTTGTTGACAATCATTTCTCCAAGCTCCCATAAGGCATGAACTCAAATACCAGGGCCTTAAAGTCGTTGCCTTTGCATTCAACACTTGAGCATGAAGTCAAGATCTTCAAAAGATTCTTGTGCCGGACTTTGCTAAGAGTTTTGCATTCTGTGATGAAACTCTTTTTTGCCCCATGTGCTTGAAGATTTAGCACCTTTACAGCAATATGCCCCTCAAACTGTTGAAGAATTCCTTTGTATACAGAACTAAAGCTTCCTACACCAACCAAATTGGATGAAGAAAATCCATTAGTTGCATCTTGTAGCTCTTTATAAGAAACCCTCAAATGAGTATTTTGTGGGGATGACGGGGAGGAGGACAGCTTTTTATGTTTTCTTCTCTTGCAAATGATTATGAAAAATGTAAAACCAGCAAGAGCACCACTTATCACAATGATAAGGATTATGACTTTGAAATGCTTCTTCGACTTACTTGGGCATATAGGTAGCTTTAGATGAGATATTCCACCGCAAAGATTCTCATTTCCTGTGAGTGAAATAGCTGTCATATTATCAAACACTCCTCCTTTTGGAACCTCACCATAAAAATGGTTGTGAGATAGGTTCAAAGTCTCCAATATTGGAAAATCTTTTAGTTTTTGAGAAATTGTGCCTGCCAATAATTATAGTTAGAAAATTTTAAGTTGATGAGGGATATTAAGGAACTAAAGGATGAGGGGATACTTTCATGGAGGAAGTTCCCACTTATATCAAGATCCGTCAGCTGTAAGCATTCCTCAAGTTCCCTTGGAATATCAATAGAAAAATTGTTCTCGCTCAGATTTAATTCCACTAATTGCTTTCAGGTTACCAATCTCTGATGGAATGGGACCAAGCAAGGAGTTGGAAGACATGTAGAGATGTATTGAGCTTTCTAGATGACCAAAAGTTAGATTCGGTATATTGCCGCTCAAGTTATTTTGATCTATATACAAGAATTGCATACCTTTGCAATGTTCGAGGCTTATCAGAATGGCTTCCTCAAAATTATTATTAAACAACCAAAGTTGAAACAACTTAGTAAGATTTTCAAGGAAATAAGGAATTCTACCAGATAATTGATTTTGTTCTAAGAATAACTTTCCAAGATTTTCAAGCTTTCCAATTGAATGCGGAATTATACCTTGAAGGAAGTTATGTCCCAAGTCAAGGAAAGTTAATCCATCTAGTTTCCCAATCTCATCGGGTATGCTTCCAAATATATGATTAAATCCCATAATAAGCGTATCAAGTTGGGAAGAGAAATTTCCAATTGAATTTGGCAATATACCACTAAATTTATTATATACCATTTCTATTATATGCAATTGACTACAATTTGTTAATGATGAGAGGAAATCTAGGTCATGACCTTCCTCACTCCCAAAATTATTTGTGTGAATCCGAAATGCACGAAGGTTCTGTAGCTTTCCCACAGAGTTAGGGACTAGGCCACTAAAAGCAGTTGCAGATACTGAAAATATTTGCAATTGAGAGATGTTGAATAATGAAGCTGGAATACTTCCCGTCAAAATGTTGCGCCCCGCACTGAAAGATAGAAGATTTGGGAAAGCAAGACCAATATTTGATGAAATAGCTCTAGACAAGTAGTTGAAAGCAAAATCTAACTCTTCCATGCGAGAAAGATTATAAAGTGACATTGGGATTATACCAGAAAGATTATTGGTACCAAGATAGAGCAAATACAAATTTGATAGCTCACCTAGAGATTGAGGTATACTTCCTTACAAATCATTAGATGCAAGAGACAAACGCTCCAATGCTGAAAGATTTCCCAAGGATGGTGGAATTGTGCCATGAAATTCATTAATACCAAGTCTCAACCCCTTAAGTTGTTGCATAGATCCAAACCAGAAGGGAATTTCGCTAGTCAACTTAATAGAAAAGAATACAATCTCTTGGAGTTTCGAACAGTTAACCAACTCTCTAGGAACTTATCCTTCAAGATAATTTTGGCGCAAATTGAGCAGCAACAATCGTTTAAGACGGCCAATTTGTTTGGGAATTTGACCATGCAATCCATTATATGAAAGATTGAGGAGTTTAAGAAAGGTTAAGTTACCTAATACTGGTGCAAGAGTGTCCCCCAAATTTTGATTTGACAAGTCCAAAGCTGAGACTCTCATGTGACAGAGATTGCATGTAACGCCTTGCCATTTACAGAAATGGACAGAATCATTCCACAAAGGCAGAGCTTCTGGAACACCATTGGTTAACTGATATTTGAGAGTAAGCAAAGCAAGCCTATCAGTCTATGATCCAGTGGCCATAATAGCTCTAGTTGGCAACAGAATTTGAGAAGCTATGCATAGAATAAAATCGGCGGTAATAATGAACGGGATCATTTCGATTGTCGGGAAGGAACATGCAAAGTGAAGCCACATACTCAAGAACTAGACATGCGGTGTTAGTTTATATTAATTGTAGGCATTGATGGTTAAACCTCAAGTCTTCGAGTCGGCAAATTTTAATTCCATATCTCTGTTTTCCTTTTATTTTTTAATACTCCCTCTGATCCTAAATATAAGATAAAGTTGATTTTTTTTGGAGATTAAGGAAACTAATTAAATTACTTTAGAGTATTTTTATTTTTATTTTTTAATTCAAACTAATTAGTTTGACTAATAAACTAATATATAATCTAAGGATACATAACATATGATATAATTAACTTATTTAGCTTCCTTAATCTCTCCAAAAAAAAGTCAACTTTGTCTTATATTTAAGACCGGAGGGAGTAAAATAAAGACACTTGCAAATGACTTCCATGTGGTGCTGTCTAGGGGTGTTCAGGATCGGGAATGGTATATGAATATTTCTGGATAAGTATGCTCTGTGGTCGCAACCCTGGTTGATCTTCCACATCAGAAACATGTTAGTATAAAGCTAAGTCTCTACTTAATATTATTATTATCTGATAGCATGCTAGTTAGTTGATCTTATGATAGCATATGAACTTCATCCGTCTTTTCTAGGGCTATGGCAGTAAGTCTCAACGGATAGGGCAGACAAGTCCAGATGCCTATTGTTCGAATGTTCATATGATATTAGGGTTCAACGTTTGAGGCATTGGCTAAGTGATAATAATATTTGCAGATTTTTATCTTTATAAGAACATACAAAGAAATATTTATAATAACTCCATAAGTAGCCCAGAAACTTCATCATATCTAGCACAACTCTATGAACCTGGTGGTGAAGATATCAGAAGAAAAGTTTTATTATGTTTAGATCTTTCTCTTTCCGCTCCAACTCTTCTAGCTCCTCTTGCTCTTCTTCTACTCCTTCTTCATCTTCTCAAAACTCTGGTGTAACAACCAACAAAAATTCAGGGAAATCTTCCCTCCAAAAAAATATTTTCAACAATGAAATTCATTTTGAAGATATTGACCAAAATTTTAGTGATTAGACTATTCCAATCATTAACCCAAATGATTTATACAAACCTGAGGATAAAAAATTCTTTAAAAACCATGATTATATAATCAAGACGGTTGAAGAAACAACTCATCTAAAATCCAAACCAACTGACATGTGCCTCTTGTTAGAAAATTCAATTTTCAAACACCAAAAGAAATATAAATTCATATACATTGGATGTGTTCAAGTGGCCATAAAACCCTTGGTAAAAGCTGGTATAGATGTCTCTACGTTAGTATGTGTTAGGGATGGTAGACAACAAATCTTTTTTGAATCAATTTTTGGAAAGGTTGAAGCTGGTCTAAATGATAGACCAATTTACTTCTATTGTTTCCCAAATTTGACAGATTCATTGCATAATGATCCTGTCCTTGAAGCTTTGAAATTAAGTTTGAAACTGAATGGATTCAACTTGAAACCTGGTGTTTCACCTATATCTTTAATCTATAGGGTTCAGTACAAAGTTATGAATTCATGCACTTCAAACGTCAAAATGTTTGATCACGGAAAAGAGACTTGTTTCTCAAAATTTGACATGAAATATGGCTTTTGGCAAATCCAAATTTTAGAAAAAGCTAGATTTGGATTTGCCAAAAGCCAGATTTCATTTCAAATTTTGAGAAAATTTTGGCCTGGTGAAGCGATTTAAAAGATCCTTTTTATTAGGTATGGGATACCTAATCCATTGAAGAGTTTGATTGAGAGGCTTGTAATTAATTACAAGTCTCGGGGTTCCTCGTTCAAGTTCAACATTTTTATTAACATAGAAAGCTGCACAAGACCAAGGACTTTGGCTCTTACAGATTAAGCCTTTAGCAAGTAAATATGTTACCTCTTTTTGGCAATGTTCCAAGAGTTCTTGGTTCATTTGAATTGGTCGAGCTTTCGTTGGGATAGCTCTTTCATTGAAATCCTTTTCATAAGGTAAATCAATTATATGTCTTTTTCTTTCCCAAAAAGCATTTGAAAAATCAGAACAAATTGCGTCTTGAATATTTTTCAAAACATTTTGAATTTTCTGTTTTAGAAAAGGTTTCTCCAATTGGTTTTCAATTACTTTGTAAGAAACTTCCTCTTTTAGAAAATTAATTTGATTTTCCTTATATTCAATTTGATTAACAAATTTTGTATAAGGTGGATCAACAAATCCAAAGAAAATCCTTTTCCCCAAAGCATCAGTTTCAATGCCTTCATCAGTTGTTAAAAAAGGTTTTAGTTTACTGATGAAAGGAGCACCAAGAATTACATCTTGAGATAAAAATTTTACTGGGATAAAAAGATTTTGAATTTTGACACCATTATTTTCAACTACTGCATTAGAAAGTTTGTAGCTAACATCTAATGGGGATTTGTTTGGTCCACAAAGATTTTCAGTAGTTTTTTCATAAAATTTGGTTGGGATTAGACCTTCTCTAATGCAGCTTAAAGCTGCACCAGTATCACACTACTACAAAAATAGATATTAGTGGCGCACCTTTTGTGGCACTTCTTTAAAGAAGTGCCACAGCTTCTTTCTAGATTTTTTAAATTTTTATTTTTTTTAAAAAAATACTTTAGGTGGCGCTTCCTCAAGGAAGTGCCACAGCTGCTTGGTGACTCCTAAGGTATTTTTTTTTAAAAAAAAAAGAAGTACCAGTAGCTGTAGCACTTGCTTAAGGAAGTGCCATAGTTGCTATGATTTTGTGTGGCACTTGCCTTAGGAAGCTCCACACAAAGTAATTTTTTTAATTTTTTTTAAATTATTCTCTCTCCTGCAATCTAGTTGTATCACATTTATCCTCTTAATCTCCACTCCCCATCTAACACGTGCCATCACTCTTTATCCTCCTAGTCCCCATATTTTTTCCTTCTCTTCTTTTTGTCATTCATCACCATCTCTACTTCGATCGTTACTTCCTCCTTATTCCTTTGTCACTTATCACCTTTGTGAGGATTTTCTTTTGAAAAATTTGTTGTCTGCCAAATTTTTACATCTATAAATAATAGATCTTCAATCGCTTTCCCTTCCCTGGATCTTATGAAGATGGTGACACTTCCTTCCTTCACACACGCACGCTCTCTCTCTTTTCACTTGTTTCTTCTTCCATTATTTTTATATTAAGCTTCGAATTTTAGATCTGAGTCGTCCAACTTAGCATTAGCCACGAAGTAGTAAGTTTATTTGGTCTAATTGCTATTTTAGCTGCATTATATCACATCTATAGCTTACCAGTTTTTTTTGAATAATAGTTTCTTACTATTATGTTGCATATGTTTCTACAGGAGAAGAAATCTTTGGTTTTTTATGACGGAGGGATTGCTGTTCGTATTGTTTTATCAATTGCTATGTTGGTTAAGAACGTTCATATTTACTTTCAAGTTTCCTACTTTTAATTGTTTTAATTTTCCTTGATGAAGAATGCTTCTGAAATTTCTTTTCTCATTTTATTCCTGAAAAAATTATTCTCATTTTTATATGCTAAAAAATAAATGAGATAAAATTAAATGTTATTATATATATAAGTTGTATTTATTTAGTAGTTATAATTATTAATATTGATGATTTGCATGAGTAAAATAATTATTTATTTTAACACTTATATTTTATTTAGTAGTGATTTTGTTAATTATTTATTTAGTAATTTTTTTTTAATTTTATTGTGGATATGAAAATGCGTTTAAAATGTATTATCAACTATAATTATGAGGTTCTTTTTATAAAAAATAATTATAGGGTTTTAAAAGAAAAATATGAAAATAATTTTTTTTTTAAAAAAATACCTAGGGTGGCGCTTGCTTGAACAAGTGCCACAGGAAGTCACTTCCTGTGGCACTTGTTCAAGCAAGCGCCACCCTAGGTATTTTTTTTAAAAAATAAAACAGAAAATATCTACTTCCTGTGGCACTTGTTCAAGCAAGTGCCACCCTAGGTATTTTTTTAAAAAAATAATTATTGACTTCCTGTGGCACTTTTTTAAGGAAGCGCCACAGGAAGTGTTTTTTTTAAAAAAAATATTTATGCTGTAGCGCTTGTTTTTTTAGTGGCGTCTTGATATGTAGCACTTACTAAGCGTCACAGCTTTATTTTTTTGTAGTAGTGTCAAATAAGGCTATTGTTTCTAACACAAAAATATTAGCAACAATAACTTTAATTGGCACATGCCATTTTTGGATTGAAATCCTTGATATGAGATTTAAGAATTTTTCAGAAGTTTCTGGTTCTTTTGAATCTTCTTTGACTTCTTTTTTCTCAAAAACCAAATCTTCTTCAATGACATTAATTTGTAAATTGTCTATCTCGGAACCAGTTAACACCGATTCCTTGATTGGGTCATCAAGTGCAGGATTTCCTGAACTCTCAGCAAACTTGTCAAGACAATTTATTTGAAAATAATCTTCTTCAGATGAAGATGAGATGTCATCATGGTGAAGTTCGTTAACTTCTTCAGAGGATGATACTTCATATTCTTCTTCAGAAGAGGTTTCTTCAATCAAAAGATTGTTTAATTGTTGAAGAGTTGATTCTTCAAGTTGTGGGGTATTAATTATTTTATTAAGCCTACAATATTTTGCTATGTGACCTTCTTTACCACATCTAAAACAAACAATTTTTCCTTTTGGAAGATCTATAGGAGGTTTTGATTTGAATTCATTTTTCAAATTTCTGGGTCTTTTTTTTTTTTTTGGTTTCTTCCAACGTTTTCGATATTTTTTGTAATATCTTTTAGCCTTGTGTTCTTTGTCTTCATGTCTGTGCTTAAGTTTTTTTGACTTTTTACAGGCAGGAAAACCAAATTGTTCACAGAAAGTTCTTTAGTCTTTCCGATTTGATGCTTTTTCTTTGGCAAGTTGATGTTGAAGTTTATTTTCTTGACAAATTTTTAAAGCAGTTTTTAGGACAATTGCAATTAACTGTCCATATGTTAAGTTTTCGTAATGGATTTGACCATCACCAGTTTGGTTTCTGAATTTTTCTTTGATCTTATCTCTTAGAGATCTAAGAAGACCAGCAAGGAATTTTTCTTTCCAGATTGGATGATTTCCATCTTCTCTGGTCATTACTCTTAAGAGAAAATTGTCTCTATACCATCTGAAGTTGGATAGAGTTTTACATTTTAGGTTTGACAGAAGATCTGCTGATTTGTCTCTCCATAATAATGGATCACCTACAAAATGTGCTATGATATTAACTATGAGACAGTTAACAGCATCAGACATTGGTTCACCATTACTATCAGTGATAATTATACCATCTTGAGTGGTCTTTTTGGTTTGGAGAATTAAATTCTTTTGCTCTTGAGTGAGATGAAAATCCCACCAACCTCTGAGTTGCCCAGTAAAGCCAGATAGCAGTATATGAACAACGTCTTCCTCTTGACAATTATTATATATTGCATAGGCATTACTAACCATTGCCATTTGTTGGCAGATTTCCAAAATATTTGTTTCAGATTGGCCATCTATGTTCTAAACATAGATGTTGTTTGCATTAAATTATCGAAGAGCAAAATCTCTTTCTTCGAGCATTATATCCGGAGGAGTGGCTCTCGGATAATACAATTTTGTTTGTTTTTTCCAATCTTCTTGTTTTATTTCATGAATTTTTGGACAATCTTCACTTGAACTTGTTTGATTGTCTTTTACAGCGTTGATCACTAATTTTAAGACCGAGGAGATAGATTTTTCAGATTTTTGAGGAGTTTCTGGAATATCTTTGATTAACTTTTTTAATTCTTCGTTAATCCTTGTTTCCAAATTTCCTTTTCTTATACTATACGAGATGGTTGCAGGAATAGCATAAGGTTTAAAAATTGGCTGTTTACTTGTGGAGGTAAATAAAATTTCTTTACTAGCTTCACTAGTAATAGGTTTTTTCAAAATATGTTCTCCCAGAGTTTGCAAATACGACTTTGTATAATTGTTTTGTTCAATGATATTTTTAATATCATCTGTACTTGCATCTGTTCTAGGATTTTTTATTTTGAAAGGGGAGGCAATAACAGTTGCTTCACCCATTTTTGTACCAGGGACCTGGTAAGATTGTTTTGGAGGAAGATCAGATTCAAATCTATCTTTATTTTTCAAAATCTAGGAGGCGTTATCCCCTTTAAATGGTTTGAAAGGATAATCCTTTATATTCTCATCTTTCACATAGGTTTCAAATCAAAGAAAGAAAGGAATATGAAGTTTATACCTTTCTAGCATTTTGTAAAACTTTTCTTGAATTGGTTTTCGCAATTCTTCAGTTTTATATTTTTTGAAAAACCATTTTCGTCTTTCAGTATTTTCATTAGAGTATAGATCTTTTTGCAAGAGTTTCTTATCTAATACAAATTATTGCTCAATCACATTTATGTCAGAATATGTTGGAGATTGGCAAGTTTGGGTTTTATTTTGTTCATCTTCAGTGTTTTGGTAGATAGGTCTTACGACACTGGCTGACCCATTTAAGCCTTGCATTACTGAGGGTGAAATTACTGGTTCTTTGACAGAAGAACTACAAGAATGCCTAGAAGGTTGTTCTAAAGCAGTCTTGAAGCTTTCTTGAATTGATGGAGTTCTAGAAACACTAAATGATCGTCTTCGATCAAAAGTAATTTTAACATTTCCATTTTCATTTTTGCCTAATTCTGTAAGAATAAAGTGCAGGTTTTGGGATGGGAAGAGCAATTTTTACAGGACGGGACTGTGAAATGCCATTCCTGATCCTGATCCTGATTTCAATCCCGAAAATTTCCCATCCCGTTGGGGTGGAAATTCTTGAGTTCGGGATTGGGAATTTTTCGAATTCCAGACCTTAGAAATGAAAGCCTAAATCATGAACCCAACACACATGCGGATCTAAAAGACACAACAATCACTGATAAAATTACTGCTAAAAAATAAAAAAAATAAGGAATCCTAATATTTCTTTGTTGCATTTCTTCACAAGTATGGATCAGTGAATCATCAACCACCAGCATTTTCCTTCTATGAAATCGTGTGTATTTCGATTCAAAGGACCTCATTGGTTCATTGAACGACAACTCAACAAGGTCATTCCTAGTGGGGCAGCGGTTAAAGCATTGAAGAAAACAAACAAACTTACAGAGCTTGAGTGCTTAACGAGTTGGTAATGAGATCTGGAAGACCGACCAGAGCAGGGCAACACTATCATGAGTTGCCCGTCAAGCAGTGAGAGCGAGGACGCCAACCAGGGGAAGACCGAAAGACCGTGATGCCAAGCATATAGGGCAAGACCGTCAGGCGTCAAGTAGAGCAAGGAGGCCGACGAGAGAAGGGGTTCGAATTTGGGAGTTGGGTCTTGAGTGCAACGTGTGACTGTGCGAGACTGAGAGTCTGATGAGTGATGATGATGATCTGCTATTCTACTTGACCGCTTGAATGCTTGTGCTTGGCTGAGTGGGCTAGGGGCAACACCATCTTGGGCTCGTGGTTGCCTGGCTGATGGGCCTTCATTTAAAAAAAAACATGTCCATTATTTCGGGATTGGGAAAAAGTTGGGATCGGGAAAAACCATTCCCGATCCCGATCCCGACTTTAAATTTCCCGATCCTGAATTTTTCCCGTCCCAAAAGTTTCGGGACAAAATTTTGCTCGAGATTGGGATGAGAAGACCAGGGCGGAATTTGTTGAACACCCATAGTGCTGTTGACTAATGTCATTGATGCATTTTGACTGCACATGTGGCATTAGATTTATATTATGTTTTATAATAAATTATTAATACTACTACAAAAAATACAAATTGTGGCGCTTAATTTAAAGAATACTATGGCACTTGGGAAGCGCGGTAGTTTCCAACGCCATCAAAACAAGCTATGGCGCTTCTTGAATATATAAAAGCGCCATAGCTTGATTATTATCATTATTTTAAAATATCATTTCCTACGGCGCTTCTCTAGAAAAGGGCCGTAGGAAGTCAAATGACTTCCTATCGCAATTCGCTGGGCAGGACCGATAGCTAAAGGAGGGAGTTGAGCTGGGATTCTGAGGCACCTAAACCACCGTCGAGCTGCACTCCACCACCATTAATGCTTCTCTACACTTCGCCCAGTACCACCACCGTCACAGCACTGCCCTGCTCCTCAACTTACCACCACCTCTGTTTTCTTTCACAGTATCACCGACCCCTCCCATTTCTTCTCTTACCATCGTCTCTCTGTCAAACTGTTCCACTAACCACCATCATTAAACACATAACCGACAGTTCTTCAAGTCCCGGATTTTTCATCTCTGTGTCTGAACTGATAGCCACTACCTTTACAATTCTCATTTTCTTCTTCACCTCTATCTCCACCATTTTCCTCACCAACGTCCAACACCACAGTCACCATTAGAAGCTTCCTTGCCACCATCTCTACTTCACAGCTCCAATTTCTCATTTCAAACCTTGCACCGATTTGCACTATTTTCACCACTGTCATCGATTTTGTTTCAACACCACTGTGACTCCATTGTGACTGCCAGCTTTCTCCTCTATCTTCACTTTCAATTTCTATGGATTCTACAAGTTTTGAATATGTTGTGATTACTATTGGAGACATGAGTAGCTGATCTTTTTGCTTCTTAGTGTTGAGGAATTGTGGCTTGAGCAATTGTGCTTACATAGGGGAGTTCTTTGATTTAATCTTATGCTTAGACTATATATTTGATTTCCTCGTTTAGGTTAATCATTGTGTGGTTTTAAGACTTGGATTGCTGTTATGTATCCATGTGGATTGATCATTGTAGTTTCAATTGGATGATGTATTTTGATGTTCATTTTGAACATATCTTTGATATGCTTGATGAAATTATGCTTGCTATCATGTTATTGATTGGTAATCATAATTGATTTTAGCTCTTGAATGGTTCGTTAGAACATTCTAATTAAGAAGAACAATTTGCATCACTCCAATTTTAATTGCACATTAAATGGGTTTAAATAATATCTCAAGAGGTAGTAGTTAGCTATGTTTGTAGCAGCTATTATCAATTGGGAATATTGGACTCAAGTGTTATCTTGAGGTTATTTTTTAGACTTAATGAAATTTGAACTCTCATGATTTTTTTAGCAAGGATTGTCACTTTCTTCATCACCAAGAGCATCCATTATACATATTTTCACTTTCAATTTGACTTTTCTCATTATCTTCAAAAATACCAAAAAGATTAGAAATAGCTTTATGTTTCATGAATTTTGATTTAAAAGAAAACCAATTTAAAAATCCCTTTTCCAACTATGTTTATAGCACTTAGTTTTTCCTAGGGATTCAAAATAAAGGGCTCCTTGATAAGAGAATGATCCCGAGTTGTTTGCACTATATTGCATTTAATTCGTAGTAAATTGTGATTTGACCCTGAGACGGCTAAGGTTGTGTCAAATCAATGGCGCCGTTGCCAGGGAGTCAATTTTGACTCCTTTGGTTGACTAAGTGTCAATTGGTTTAGATTGACTGGGGTTTGCTTGTGAGCCTATTAGGTTTTCTTTCATTCTTTTTCTTCATAGGTTTTTAACACTTTTTCATAGTTTTTCTAGGTTTGTAGAGTGTCTTGCATTAAAATTTTTCAAAAAACCAACCAAATATCTTGATTTTCTTTGCTTTTGCATTTGCATTTGCATTTTTGCATTTCTCACTTGAATTCACTTACTTTATGCTTGGTTGCTACATATTGGTTTCATTGCATTCGGATTGCTTGTTGATACCTTACTTTTAATGCAATTTGGTGCATGATTCCAATCTCCAAGTCACAATTTTGGTGTATACCTTTCCATTTGGGTTGTGAGCATTCATACTTGTCCATACATATCATACACACTCACATACACTTGCAATCCTCCTACTTCATACCTTTTTGCTTGAGCTTGTATGCAAGATAATTTTGACATTTCATGGATCCATTGCTTGCTTGCTAGCTTTGTATGTCCGACCAACTTGAGAGAGCATTTGATCATTCTTCTAATCTTGAATTTGTCATTGACTTAAGTGACTGTGTTTCTCAATGTACAACTATGGCAGGAAATGGTCCAAATCCACCTCCAAGGAGAACTATAAGGGATGTGACAAGATCGGATGTCACTTATGATCCTTTCAACATTATATGCCCTAACCTTGAGGTTAATTTTGAGCTTAAGGGTCCTTTGATTGTTGCACTACCTCATTTTTATGGACTTAATAAGGAAGACCCTTAAAATCATCTCAATACACTACACTTGGCTTGCTCGTACATGAAGCCTATTGGTGCTCACCTTGAAGATGTGCAATTGAAAGTGTTTTATTTCATTTTGGAAGGAAAAGCTAAAGAGTGGTACATGATGCTTCCTACGCATGCTAATGATGCCCTTCATTCATGGGCTAACTTGAAGAAAGCATTCTTGGACAAATACTTTCCCGATGCTAGGATTGCTGAGCCTAAGAAGGAGATTTACTCTATCAAGCAAGATCCATTGGAATCCTTTTATGAGTAATGGATTCGCTTTCAAGAGCTTTTGGCCAAGTGTCCACATCATCAAATTAGTTATGAACAGTTGATCCAGTACTTTCATGATGGTATTTTATCTAATGAGAAGGGCATTCTTGATGCTTCAGCTGGGGGTTCTTTAGAAGATTGTTCTACTGAGGAAGCGTGGGCTCAAATTAAAAGAAGAGCTCGAAATACTCAACAATACAATGTGCGAGAGATTAGAGGAGTATGTGATATAGGATCCAACCAAAGGATGCTTTCACTTGAGTCAAAGATGGATACAATTAGCTCACAACTTTCTCTAATCACATCTGAGCTTTATCATTTGAGTATCCACCAAGCACCTTCCTCTCTTACTTCAAAAGCTCTTGTTGCACCTAATTGTGAATCTTGTGGTTCAGTTATGCACATTTCAAGTGTATGCCTTAATCTTCATGAGGAAGTCAATGCTATGTACCAAGGAAGGCCTAATCAACAAAGATGGGACTCTAACACTACCACCTACAATGAACAAAGAAGACCTAACCCTACTTTCAGTTGGAGGAATCAAGAAGGATCATCTCATCAAGTCCAACCATTAGATCAAACTGTGGGTAAATGGTGTCACTTCAAGAGTCTAAAGGTGATGAGAATAATCAATTGTTGAAGAGTATAGCGCTCGACTTACTAGTATTGACGACCGGATGATGGAAGAAAAAGCTTTGAATGAGAGTCAATGCTCTTCTATTGGCTCAACTCTACAAAAGCTCAAAAGTGATAGAGCAAGTGATAGAACTCAACTGTCTCATGTATTCAAGAAGTTAGAAGAGTTGGAGTTAAAGAATGACACTGTGCAATCCCACTTAACTCAACTCTCTAATTCCTTGAGTGATGTACATGCTAAGACTAGTGGTTCTATTCCTTCAAACACAGTTATCAATCCCAAGTCCTTGAATGCCATTGAGTTGAGGAGTGGCAAGAAGGTGCACTTCCCTGAAGAGATTGACAATGAGGTGGATGAGGAGATAGAAGTTGAAAGTCCACCCTTGAGCCCAATGAAGCTTCTTGATTCTGAGAGCTATAAAGAGAAGGTTATTCTTAACAAGAAGAAGGACAAAGTGGTTGAGTAGCCTCAAGTGGAACAACAACCACTTTTGAGAGAGGTTGGCCCCAAGGAAAGAAGCACTTTTGAGGAAGGCGAGTCAAGCAAGCAAGGAACCTTATCCAATGCTAATGGTAAGGAGGTAACAATTTCTCAACTCCCTTTCCCTAAAGCTTACTTTCAAGGCAAGAAAATACATGAGGAACAAACTGAAAAAGAAATGTATGATTTGTTTAGTAAGTTGTATATCAATATTCCTTTCTTCCAATTGGTTAAGTCTATGCCTAGCTATTGCAAATTCTTGAAAGTGCTTTATACTAACAAGAGGAAGTTTAGGCCTAATGAGAGAGTTCAAGTTAGCTCTAATGTGTCTGCCCTATTCAAACCTCAAATCCCTGTTAAGTGCAAGGATCCCGGCTCATTCACTATACCTTGTACCATAGGTAATGTGCATGTAGGTCAAGCCTTGTTAGACTTAGGTGCAGCCATTAATGTCATGCCTAGTGCCATTTTTAAGTCTCTTGGTGTCAAGGAGCTTAAGAGGACTAGTGTGGTTCTCCAACTAGTTGATAGGACCACTAGGGAACCACAAGGTATCATTGAGGCTTTACTTGTCAAGGTTAAGGATTTGGTTTTCCCCGTTGACTTCTATGTGTTAAACATGTCTCAAGAGTCTAGTGAATCCACCCTTATCTTAAGGAAACCCTTCATGAGAACCGCTAGTACCTTGATAGACATGAGATATGGGTCAATCACTATGGAAGTGGGTAACCATAAGCTTAGTTTCAACATGTATGAAGCCATGAAACATCCTTTTGAAGATTACTCTTTATTAGGTGTGAATTCAATTGACTTAGTATTTGATGATGTGGTTAATGAATATGAGCTTGACTTGCACACTAATGATTGTGATCTTAACTGTGGTATTGCATTGGCTTCATGTGATGAACAATTCTCTTCTCCTTCTGTTGATGATTTTGATTCACGTGGGACTAAGATTTCCAACCTTGACTCATCGATGGTTGATTGTTGGTTATCCTCCCTCAGTGACTTTTCACTTACTTCTCTTAGTTCATTGGAGCTTAATTCTTCCACTAACACATGCTTGAGTGATGATGCTTGTAAGAAAGGTGCTTTTGTTAATGTTTCAGGTCACAAACTAGTGGAGGAAGCTGAGTTCGAGGTTGGTAGCCAAGACTTGGATGATTTGATCTCTAAGGGGATAGCCCTCACACCGACCAAGATATCCTCTTATGTGACTCACTTTAGGCCTCACCATGTAGTTAAAGGGTCACTTCCTAACTCATCACTTAATCCTAGAACTAAGATTACTCCTCATACCTTATGATTTTTGAATGAGCTAATCACTCCTTGTGAAGTAGGTATGAAGGAAGCTACTTTCCCCAAGTCTGTTGCTGTTGTAGACCAACCAAATGTTGGTTCAACACTTAGGAAGACCAATACACAAGTGGTGGAATCAAAGGAGCTTAGCACAAGTCATGCATTGCCTTCGTCTACAAAGGGGAGTATCTCTACTACCCTTGATCTTTCTAGGCTAATTCCCTCTATTGTTCAACCTCCTGATTTAGAGCTTAAGCCTCTCCCTTCTCATTTGAAATATGCTTTTCTTGCTTCTGATGAGAAATTGCCTGTGATTATCTCAAATTCTTTATCTGTGAGTGAGGAGGAGAGGTTGCTTGATGTTTTGTCTAGGAATAGGAAAGCTCTAGGTTGGACTTTGGCTGACATTCCTGGGATTAGTCCGGCTATTTGTACCTAAAGGATCCTCTTGCATGAGGATTCCAAACCCCTTAGGCAGCCCCAAAGGCGACTCAACCCCTTGATTCTAGATGTGGTTAAGAAAGAAGTGACTAAGCTATTGAGTACGGGTATTATTTACCTAATATCTGATAGTGAGTGGGTTAGTCCAGTCCAAGTAGTGCCTAAGAAGAGTGGGATCACTGTGGTAAATAATGAAAACAATGAGTTGATACTTACTAGGGTGCAAAATGCTTGGCGAGTGTGCATAGATTATAGGAAATTGAATGAAGCCTCTAGAAAAGATCACTTCCCCTTGCCTTTCATTGATCAGATGCTTGAGCGATTGGCGGGTAAGAGTCACTATTGTTTCCTAGATGGTTATTCAGGATATTTCCAAATTCTTTTAGCTCTTGAAGATCAGTAAAAAATCACTTTTACTTGTCCATTTGGTACCTATGCCTATAGGAGAATGCCATTTAGATTGTGCAATGCACCTAGCAGTTTCCAACATTGCATGATGTCACTGTTTTTTGATTTTCTTGAAAATTGCATGGAGGTTTTTATGGATGATTTCACAGTGTATGGCAATTCATTTGATGCTTGTTTAGCTAGTTTGGATAATGTTCTTGCTAGATGCATTGAGAAAAACTTGATTTTGAATTATGAGAAGTGCAATTTCATGGTTGATCATGGAATAGTACTTGGTCATTTGATATCTAGTAAGGGCATTGAAGTTGATAGAGCTAAGATTGAGGTGATTTCCTCCTTGCCTTACCCTACTAGTGTTAAAGCACTTCGTTCTTTCTTAGGGCATATGGGTTTTTACCGACGAGTCATAAAAGATTTTAGTAAAATAGCTCTACCATTATCCAAACTATTGCAAGAGGATGTTGATTTTTTCTTTGATAATCCTTGTAAACAAGCATTTGATGAATTGAAAACACACTTGATTTCTCCTCCTATCCTGAGTGTACCAGATTGGACCTTACTTTTTGAATTAGCATGTGATACCTCTAATTCTGCTGTGGGGGTCATGCTAGGACAAAAGCATAGTAAGTTGTCCCATGTGATTGCCTATGCATCCAAAACCTTGGATAGTGCATAAAGGAATTACAAAACCACTGAAAAAGAACTATTTGCTGTGATATTTGCATTAGATAAGTTCAGATAATACTTGATCAATTCCAAAGTGGTTGTGTATACAGATCATGCAGCTGTGAAGTTTCTCTTCACCAAGCCTCAATCGAAACCAAGGCTCATTAGATGGATGTTGTTGCTACAAGAGTTCGATATTAGCATTAAGGATAGGCCTAGAACTGCGAACCTTGTAGCGGATCATTTGAGTAGACTACCGGATGGAACAAGGGGAGTACTTGATTCTGACTTTGTTTGTGATGACTTTCCTGATTCATCTCTTATGTCTATTTATGTCTATGTTCCTTGGTTTGATAATCTTGTTAACTATATCGTAACCGGTCTAATCCCTGAGCATGTCTTCTTTTTAGGCTCAGAAACTTAAACGGGAAGCTGAACACTACATTTGGGATGAGCCATATTTGTGGAGACTATACAATGATCAAGTGATTAGGAGATGCATTCCAGAGATCGAGTCTAAGGACATACTCTCTATTTTCCATTCAATGGTTTGTGGTGGATATTTAGTGCTAACAAGACCTCTAGGAAAGTGTTAGATACTGGGTTTTACTGGACTACCCTGTTTAAGGATGCATACTTGTATTGTAAGGCATGTGATAAATGCCAACGTTCGGGGGGTTAGGTAAGCAGCATGAGATACCACAATAACCCATGCTCTTTTGTGAGGTATTTGATGTTTGGGGTATAGAGTTTATGGGTCCTTTTCCACTATCATACGGCTTTACCTACATCTTGTTAGCCTTAAATTACCTTTCTAGGTGGGTAGAATCCATTCCCATTAGGAAAGATGATGCCCAAACGGTTTCCAAATTTCTCAAGTCTAACATCTTTTATAGATTTGGAGTACCAAGGGCTATAGTAAGTGATAGAGGTTCCCACTTTTGCAATAGGTTTATCGATAACCTATTTTCTAAGCTTGGAGTAGCCCATAAAATGTCCACTCCTTATCATCCACAAACAAATGGGCAAGCAGAAGTTTCCAACCGAGAGATCAAACACATTTTGGAAAAGATAGTCAAGCCTTCAAGGAAGGATTGGAGTTCAAGGTTGGAGGAAGCATTATGGGCCTATAGAACCGCTTTCAAGACACCGATAGGGATGTCTCCTTACCGGCTTATCTATGGGAAAGCATGTCATATTCCGGTGGAATTGGAGCACAAAACCTATTGGGCAATGAAATTGTGTAATATGGATGTGCAAGAAGCGGGCTTGGAAAGGAAGTTGCAACTATAAGAACTTGAGGAAATGCAATTGGACGCTTATGAGAGCTCCCGCATGTACAAAGAAAAGACCAAGTTACTTCATGATAAGAAGATTTTGAGAATGGACTTTAAGGTAGGTGATCGTGTGCTGTTGTATAGGGCTCGATTCAATTTGTTGAATGGGAAGCTTAAAGATAAATGGTATGGGCCTTTCACTGTCACCAAAGTGTATTCATTTGGCATGGTAGAGTTGCTTGATGAGACTACTGGAAAGGAGTTGCAAGTCAATAGACACCTCCTCAAGCTCTACCGTGATTCATCATCAAAGCCCCCTTGAGGCCAGGTTGCTTCTTCTCCTTTAACAATCTTTTACTTTCAGTATTTCTGGATTGGTGGTTATATATACTTGACTGATTGTTTGAGATAAGTATGGGGGAAGGGCATTCTAGTAGGAAAAGTAGAAGTAGTATAGCTTAGTAATTAGAATAAGAACTCCCTTTGTATGCTTGCATTTGTGGCCACTACCCTACTTAACCGCCATTGTGCCTTTTCATCTCAATTTCCTATGTTATTGTGACTTGTTTCGCCTTCTCCCTCTTTATGTGATGATTGACGTGTTGTGCTCCAATTGCAATTGGATTTCACAACTTTCCACTTCACTCAGGAACAAGTTAGACTAATAGAGTTGTTTTACACATTGAGGATAATATGTTGATTAAGTGTAGGGGAGGGGAATACATTTTGAATCCCACTATTTGGTTGTTTTTAAATGAGAAATGTCATTAACTAGAAAATTTTTCAAATTTTTTTCAAGAATAACTACTTTGATACATGTCCTAAGTAGTAAAGGGTCGCATTTGCCACTTTAGAAATGTGTTTTGTGGGTAATTCTTTGAACTTTTATGAGATCTAGTGTTTTGGCAACTTTTTAAAACCATGTTTTGCTTTTCAAGTGAATGGGAAGAGAAATGAACCCACAGTTTGGATTTTGTTAACTCCTTGTTTTGATAAAGAAAGTTTTCACATCATTAGGGCATTAAAGAGTTGAGCATTATTATAATTGATTGCAATGTATTGATTAATTGTGTTTGTAAGGTTAGCATTTGAATTAGTTAAGGGAATGCATTGTGGTTAGTTTGCTATGAAATTGATTGTATTGGAGTGAGCATTAGAGAGAAACCTTGTTGGAAGATTCATTGAGCCCTGAATTCTTTCCATGTGTGGATGTTCACTTAATATTTTATCTTCTAGAACTTGTTTCAACTCTTTTTCAAAACGGCATTTGCATTAGTGTGATGGAAATGAAAGAGGCATTCATTCTAAACCCTTTCACCCAAACACAAGCCCTTATTCATCACCATTTGTTTACCCCTTTGAGCCATTCCTATGTTATATGAATGTCATTTATTCATAGTGTTCATAGTATTCTAAAATCAAAGTGATTTGCTGATAGAAAATTGAACAATGTATATATTGAAATGTCATGAAAAAAAAAAGAGAAGTAGAAAAGAAAATAAGAAGAAAAATAAAAAAGAAGAAAAATTTTGAATTAAAAAAAATATAAATAGAGAGAAAAGCAAAAGAAATACCAAGAAGGCATTTGTTCATGAATTTAAAAAAGAACTGGAAAAAGTTTTCAAGTTATTTAGTTGCTATGAACCCATTTATTAACTTTGACTTGCATATCAACTATTTCTTTTCTCTATTTAATCAATTTCATTTAGCCTTCATTTATCATTACAAGCCTTTTTAAGCCCTCTTGATTCATTGCATTAAGTGCTATTGTTAGTGGAGAAGTTAGAATTGTTACAAGCCTATGGTAAGGTGTTGATTAAGTAAATTAGAGTGAAATTATCCCAATGAGGTGAAATGAGTTAAACACTAATACCTTGAGAGCCTCTTGTGCTTCATTATAATATTTTGGATTCTGTGGTTAGCTAATTTCTTTGCATTGCTTGACTATGACCAGTGTTGACTTAAGGAATCTGATTAATTGATCCATTACTTTCTAATTATGAAATTGCTCATCTTTCAAATGCATACGTGATTTGAATTTAGAGAATTGTACTTAATTGCCTTTGTTCAGGAGTACAAAGGTCTAAGTGTGGGGGAATTGATTAAACCATATTTTCTATATGATTTTGCATAGTCAAATTGGGATTTTAATGCAATTCCTGGGATATTATTGCCTGATTAAGCACTAATTTTAGTTAGGGACAATTGTTTTGAATTAATTGTAAATAGGGGCAAAATAGTCATAATTGTTTAATTATTCATATAAATGATCCCTTGAACTTTTGATGCTACAATTGTGCTTAATCTTACATTTAAGGTGTTTTGGAAGAAAATTGTATATTTTGGAGGTTAGAATTAATATTTAGATGATTTGGGAAAATCACAGAAATGGGCCCCAGAAATTGTGGAAATTACAAATATGTGAAGAAAAGGGCCACGCAAATTACAAGAAAATACCCAAACTCTTTGAAAAGTTTAGTACAGTTCCAGAACATTTCGAATGTTTTCAGCTTAGTCCCTCCAGAGAAGTTTTTGTTCTTTTCAATAAAGTCCCTGGTCACTATTCCCTATTCTTCTTCAGCAAAACAGCGACCCGAGACGAAGCTGAGGATCCGAAAAAAAAAAAAGATGCAAGCTGAGGGTTAAGAAGGGAGAGCGGCGGACATGGGAGAGAACTGAGAACTCAGAGGGAGCTTGAGGGAGACGGAGAAGAGGCAGAAAACCTCACCTCAACCATCGGTCCTCCATTTCCGGCGAACTTGAGATCTGATTGCAGTACCCAAAGCTGAGAGCTTGAACATGGAGATCTGGGTAGGACCGAGAGCTGAAGGAGGGAGTTGAGCTGGGATTCTGAGGCACCTGAACCACCGTCAAGCTGCACTCCACCACCATTAATGCTTCTCTATACTTCGCCTAGCACCACCGCCGTCACAGCACTGCCCTGCTCCTCAACTTACCACCACCTCTGTTTTCTTTCACAGTATCACCGACCCCTCCCATTTCTTCTCTTACAGTCGTCTCTCTGTCAAACTGTTCCACTAACCACCATCATTAAACACACAACCGACGGTTCTTCAAGTCCCGGATTTTTCATCTCTTTGTGTCTGAACCGATAGCCATTGCCTTCACAATTCTCATTTTCTTCTTCACCTCTATCTCCACCATTTTCCTCACCAACGTCCAACACCATAGTCACCATTAGAAGCTTCCTTGCCACCATCTCTACTTCAAAGCTCCAATTTCTCATTTCAAAGCTTGCACCGATCTGCACTATTTTCACCACTGTCATCGGTTCTGTTTCAACACCACTGTGACTGCCAGCTTTCTCCTCTATCTTCACTTTCAATTTTCTATGGATTCTACAAGTTTTGAATATGCTGTGTTTGCTATTGGACACATGAGTAGCTGATCTTTTTTCTTCTTGGTGTTGAGGAATTGTGGCTTGAGCAATTATGCTTTTATAGGGGAGTTCTTTGATTTAATCTTATGCTTAGACTATATATTTGATTTCCTTGTTTAGGTTAATCATTATGTGGTTTTAAGACTTGGATTGCTGTTATATATCTATGTGGATTGATCATTGTAGTTTCAATTGGATGATGTATTTTGATGTTCATTTTGATACATATCTTTGATGTGCTTGATGAAATTATGCTTGCTATCATGTTATTGATTGGTAATCATAGTTGATTTTAGCTCTTGAATGGTTCGTTAGAACATTCTAATTAAGAAAAACAATTTGCATCACTCCAATTTTAATTGCACATTAAATGGGTTTAAACAATATCTCAAGAGGTAGTAGTTAACTATATTTGTAGGAGCTACTATCAATTGGGAATATTGGACTCAAGTGTTATCTTGAGGTTATTTTTTAGACTTAATGAAATTTGAACTCTCATGATTTGTTTAACAAGGATTGTCACTTTCTTCATCACAAAGAGCATCCATTATACATATTTTCACTTTCAATTTGACTTTTCTCATTATCTTCAAAAATACCAAAAAGATTAGAAATAGCTTTATGTTTCATGAATTTTGATTTAAAAGAAAACCAATTTAAAAATCCCTTTTCTAACCATGTTTATAGCACTTAGTTTTTCCTAGGGAATCAAAATAAAGGGCTCCTTGATAAGAGAATGATCCCGAGTTGTTTGCACTATATTGCATTTAATTCGTGGTAAATTGTGATTTGATTCTGAGGCGGCTAAGGTTGTGTCAAATCAAGAAGCTACGGCACTTTTTGTCAAAACGCCGAAGCTTCTCAATTTGAAAAAAAAAATGATGGCTAATTTTTTTTTTTAAAAAAAAGACAGAAGCTATGGCATTTTTTCTAAAAGCGCCAAAGCTTGTCAATTTAAAAAAAAAAAAGATGAACAATTTTTTTTAAAAAAAAATCTTAGACGGCGCTTGATTACCAAGTGCCGTCTAAAACTAGGCCTTAGACGACACTTGATTTCCAAGCACCGTCCAAGGCGCTCAAGGTGCCTTGGCGCCTTGAATTTTCAAGGCACCTGATGCCTTGAAAATTCAAGGCCCCTGATGCTTTGAAAATTCAATAGGCACTTTATTATGAAGCATTGTCTAATGACTTTTATTTAAAAAAAAGATTAAAATCCTTTTTAATCAAAATGATTTATTTTTAGGTTTTGATCTCTAAACCTATTCTTAAATTTAATTTTTGTTTCTTAGTATAGACAAACTTTTTTAAGAAAGCATCTTATCATAATAATGGAGCTTTGACACTTATGAAATTTCTATTATTCCATGGTTGTCACACTTTTTTTTAATAGTAGTAAAGGGATTAAATTTTGTTTTTTTTAAAAAAATAACCCCTTGTATGGTGCTTTTTCAGGCAAGCGCCATACAATGTATTAAGCAACTATGACGCCTTCTTACTCAACCGCCGTAATTGTCACATGTATTTTTTTTAAAAAAAAATAAGAAGTCTCCTCCAGCGCTTGGTTAAAGAAATGCCATAAGATTGGTGCCGCTAAATTCATATTTTGTAGTAGTGTAAAAAGTGGCGGATCAGCTATTCTACAAAGTGGTCAAACTAAGTTCGAATCCCACATTGTTCAAAAAGACCTATTGGGAGATGCATCATAATCATAAAACCTTAATATGGATTAGTCAATTGCTCGGATACTTGATAATAAGATCTAGAAAAAGCACCAAACACCCAATGGGTGGCTCAAAGGTTATGAAAAAAATGATTGAAATGTTGTCGTATATATTACGTAATTCACAAGACTTTGAGTGATTCATTAATGTGGAAGAAGGTTCGAGATAAGAGCAAAGACCGGGCAAATATGAAATGGTATGGTCTCCAAGTTTGGAAGCCTTGCTCTTCTGAGCATAAAGGAAAATTTTATTAATTGCTCTACACTACATGTATTGGCCGTCCTTTGTCAGCATATCAATGGCTAGAAGTGAAATTTCAATGTCAGCAGACTTTTCCCCCTTAAAAAGACAAACAGATAATTAAGAGTATGTAAAACAAGTTGGGTACGGCATTAAGAAGTTTGGAAGCCTTCCACTAATTAAATTACTTGAGGAAAATAGAAGTTGGATATCCTCCTACGCTCTTACCATCTTTTTCTCCTCCTCTCATCTGAACCTTCATATTAAAATTTGAATAGTTTAAATTTAATATTTTATAAAAATATTAACAAAATATCAAATTATTAAAAAATTAATTAATTAAATAATTGTTAAATTTAAAACAATATTTTCTATAAAATATTAAATCTGAACCACTCAAATTTCAATCTAAAAGTTGAGATGATGAGTGGAAGAGAAAGGTAAAAGCATAGGGGACTTGGATATTCTCCTATGTTCTTACAGTTCTTTTCTCCTCCTCTCCTCATCTCAACCTTCATATTAAAATTTGAGTTGTTTGGATTTAATGAAAGGAAAATAGCACCTAACAAAATAAACAACGCTATACCAAATGAAGTTACATGTGCGTGGGAGACAACGGTTAGAAATTGTCGACTTAAATGATGGAAATTTCTGCCTGGAATATTGGGGCAGACACACAATAAAATAGATAATTAATATATGCAAGATGACTTTTGGTATTGAATTTTTATGAAAAAAAATTTTTCGGTAAAATTTGGATCTAGTGCCATTAAAAAGGTAAAGTGGATTTAATCTTTTTATTAATAGAATTTGAGTTAAATAGTCGGCAGAGTTTAGGTCTAACAAAAATGGCTACTTCTACATAATGTGACAAATTAAAGTTTGAATTCCAATTAGAAGAGGTGTTTACTTTTAGCATCTGATCATGACTAAAATAGAATTACCTCCACTAAATAATAATTGTTCACACAAGATGAAAAAATCACGATACAAACGCTGGAAGTTCAAACATTAACGGCTGCAAAATTGTAATTTTTCCATACCGCACTTGTAATATTTTCCAGTGCTAGGGGGTGGCTTTGCCCTTGCATCCCACTGACATTTTTATTCTGACTAATCGATGCATCTTCCTTTTAGTTTGATTTCATTTTGTTGACACTGTATATTGTTTGCATTCATTGATTGTGCTGGGCGAATAGATATTTGAGGCGTGAAGTGTCAAGTCTTAACCTGCAAAACAAATTTAGTTTCCTAAAATTCACAAAGTAGTGCAACATTCAACATGTACCTTAAAACTCAAGAAGTTCAGATAGAAGTAATTGTATCTATAATAGTAGAATTAATACAAACAAAAGTAGTAATAATAATAATAAAAGGACCATAGTCCTTTCAACAATTAAAATTTTATAAAAGGAATAGTCCTTTACAAAAATTAAAATGTTGTTGAGTCATGTCAAAACACTCGTACTCATCTTTTATAGTTTCAACACTCATCTTTAACATTTTTAGTACTCAATTTTTCAATTTTTTAGTAGTCATTTTAAATGTTTTCAATACTAATCTTTCATGTTTTAAAAAATTATCTCTAATTCTTTTTAGTATTGAGAACATGTAAAATGAGCATTGAACACATATAAAATAATCACGGTGATAATTGAAAAATAAAACTGAATAATAAAAATGCTAAAGATAAATATTAAGTAAATATGGAAGACGAGTACTCAAAATACTGAGTATACGTAATTTAAAAAAGTAAAAAGTTTTAATTCTAACCAAGGACTATAATCTTTTTCCAAAATTTCAAAATTTTAGAATCTTTTACTATATTTAATAATGTCCTGAAAAGTCCTTAAATGTCATTTTTTTTCCATATCAGTATTTCCTTCTGAAAAATATAGATCTATATGTCTATTCGGATCTCTAACCAAGTACAACCATGGTTCTTGTTATATTTTCATATGACCTTTTTAATTAATTATGGAAAAATATTAAAATTATCTAAGAGTCTTGAGTTTTTTTTATATTTTTAAAAAAAATATTATAACATTCCATAAAATTCATTAATTAAGTCACGTTGGTTGCAATATTTAATAGAGAAAAATAATGCTGGCAAGAAAATAGAAAATTAATATTTGCAAAATGAATGTATAAATAATATATTTTTTCTGAAACATATCATTAAAAAAGGAATTGGAGTACACTCTCTCCATTTCAAAGTATAAGTTTCACATTTTTTTTAAGGGTTACAGATTTTTCTTGTAAACTTCAAGTTTGGATTTGTCTCATCATTTAATGCATTTTTTTAATTTTATTTCTAATTAGTTATATGTCTCTCCCTTCCTTTTTCACTCATTCTCTCTCACTCACCCTTTCTATAAATAAGGGTGTTTTAGGAAAAAAAAATATATTTCTAATGTATTTATTTTCTTTAACCAACTTTTTGAGTGACATAATTTATTTGTTTGAAGCTTATATTTTTAACGAATATTACTTAAGAATTCTCAATTTTGTTGACCTGAATATACAAGAGTAGTCTCTCACTTTCACTACTATTACCTCTGAGACTTCTAATTATTTTGTTTATTGTTAACCCAATAAGTCTAGCCATGATAGACATGAAGCATGGACACCGCCTCCACCAGGGTGGTGGAAGCTAAATGTCGATGGAGCTTACTTTTAGGGGAATGTGGAGGCTAGTGGCGGGGTGTTGAGAGATGAGAAGGGCAGGCTTCAGGCGGGATTTATGTTTTGTGCACCTGAGCCAGTGCGTAGTTTGTCAGCAGAATTATGGGGCTTGTTGCTTGGTCTCAAGATGGGATGGGAGAATGGCGCTAGGTTGCTCTTGGTCGAAACGGATGCAGTGGAGGTGTGCGAGCTGATACGCCAACCCTGTGACGAGCTAGGAGCATCAGCTTGCTATGGTAATTCAGGAAGTACTGACGTTGTTGAACCCAAATGGAGGATGGAAGTAGTTCAGATCCCTCGTCTTGCGAATCAGGTTGCTGACTTCTTGGCAAAGGAAGCTCTAAGTATAATGCCAGGGTTTCACCATGTTTCGACTCCTTTTGGGCGGTTGATTGATTTGGTCAAAGATGAATCCCTGGGGGCTATGCATGAGATGTTGGGTGTCGGTGGAGGGAGTCCCCTCTTTCCTTTTGTATAAAAAAAAAAAAAAAAAAAGATCATAGGAGGAAGTGTCACATCCAAAATTGTTAAACTCGCGAGTTTAAACAAACTCATGGTAGCAATGTAAACTCGTATCATAAACTTGAATTGTAAAGCTATAAGAGTTTACTTTTATCATTAAACAGATACTAATAGTGTATAATTAAATAATTAAAATATCAAAATGACAAAAAATGATTTAAACATGTTTCAAATTTAAATAATTAAAATTAAATCCAACAACATTCATAAAATATCATACTTAACAAAGAAGTTTTTATAGAATTCATATATAAAGCCACTGAGCATCATCAAATTGAAAAAGTTAACACTAGTTTAAAAGTATGTTAATACGGTTTTATAAGTTAAAAACGTAAAAACGTTAAACTCGATGTATAAATTCGTAAGTTTAACCGAGTCTACAAGTGGCATGAGTTTACTGCGACATCAATTTTATAAACTAAAAATGTAAAACTAGTACACTGGAGAGTCAACTCGCCAGTGCGACAACAATGATCACATTGCCAATTAAGAATTAGTCAACTTTGTTTGTCAAAAACAGAATTAGTTAACTTTGGAAGCCTTCTACTATTTAAATTTCTTGGCGTATATACCACACTAAAGAAAAATAAAAATCACCATAAATGGTGGAAACTTCTGAGTGGAATATTGGGGCAAGCCCACAATAAAAGTAGAGAGGGAAATTTGTTTCTTTAAAATAAAATATATACATATATAAATTTTTAATTGTTTATTTTAATATTTCTTATTAATTTTAAAGCTGATTATATATATGATATGAGACCAAGTTATTAAGATAGAAAATCATATCTAATGATACAAAAATGTTACTTAAAAATAAAAAAGTGAAAAATGAACAAAAATATTAGGAAGAATACATGAAATGTTTAGTTGATTAACAATTAAGAGGATAGTAGATGATGGTTAAAATTTTGAGTATATTCGTCTATCTATATATAGATAATTTGAATGACAAATTAGTATAGTTCAAACATTAGAACAAATTAAAACACTATGGAATTATAAAAAATTATGCGTTTGACATATTCAAATTGATTGTAATTAATTAAAATTATCTACAATATAATAATCAAAAAATTATAATATCATTGTAACTTCGGAATTAGTGCAATTTTTGGATGCAATATATTCACGCACTTATTAGTTAATAAAAGAAAAAAAGAAAGCGTTTTTTCTTTAGAAAATATCAATCCAACCAATCCTTAGCATAAAAGTCAAAATTTTTAGAACAATTCTATCTTTATTTATTACCATACAATGCGACAAAAAGCATGTCTTTTCAATACAATTAAAAAAAGTTAATTTATTAAAAAATAAATTCATAATATTTTAATATATAATACCTCAGGATAGGATGGGATCGGACACCCATGTCTTGAGTCCCATCTTATCCTGGGACAAAATTTGTCTCGTCCCACCATCCTCCCATCCAAATTTGTTTGGGTTTGAAATGGGATAGTCGGGATAGAAAAGTCTTAAACCATTGTAAAGTAATTTATAACATTTTTTTTAGGGGTGAAAAGTATACAAACATGACCAACATAATAAAGCCTAAATATATTGTTTTTAATGAAAATCGGGTGTATTAGAAAGCCCATTAAGGTCCCAGCTTGAAATAGGTAGGCAAAGGCCACTAAAGGCCAATGTCTTCTTTTTGACAACTTCTTGGAAGACAAAGTATTAAATCAGGACTTGGCTTCCTTCCTCTTCCCATGCACTTCCCCTCCTCTTCTCTTCCTTTAATCATCTCCATCCTTAAATTGAAATTTAAATAGTTCAAATTTAATATTTTTATAAAACTACTAATAAAATACCAATTTATTGAAAACAAATAAATAAATTCAAACCGTTAAATTTTAGAATTAATAATTTAAAAAAGAAAAAAAATTAAAATTAACAATCGTATGTAACTGTGCATATATATGAACGATAAGACTATATGATCTGATGTTTATGGGTCATCTTCGAATTGTCTTTTTTTCATTCAACTACAGGGTTTTGGGTGGAAGGAAAGTGTGCACAGCTTAGAGGGAATGCTCTTTTATTTACTGATTTGTTGTGCCATTCACAAAAGAATTTTAACAAAACTCATTCTGGGCAGTTTGCTCTCCCCAGGTTGATGCTCTTACAGGAGGGTTTCCATGAATCATTTTAAGAGAAATTGATGAACTTATAAGAGTTAAATGCTTTGTTCTTGTTGCCCTCTTTGCTTTATATTTGCACGTTGATCTATAAGGATCGCCTGTACTCTAAATTTGTTAATCTATGTCTATGTCTTGTTCAAGTATGAAAATCGAAAATATTTTCTTTGATTTAGAGGCTATGCTACTTTCAAGCAAGACCTAATTATAAATTGTCCTTTGTCTACAATCAATACATATAATTGCCTATTGCCTAGTGCTTAGTCATAATAAGTATATCATCCATATCTTCACTATATATATATATATATATAACAATTAGACTTTCAGCAGCAATGTTAATTGTCTGTAATGTTTTAAAATTGATAGGAAATACAATGATATAATATACTCAATTGTAGATTCAAATAAGCAATATTATGCAATCATAGAGCTCATAGGTGTAGGGAAACCATAGGAAAGTTCCAGTACAAATGGAAATATATCAGAAAAGAGAATATAAGATGACAGAAGAAGGTCTAAAGAAGGGAAGAGAATCTACAGAGGGAGAAAAGCCGAAATCATTCCACACCCTTTCTAATTTTTCCTTTGTCTATATTTATCTACAGAGGGAGAACGACCAACCAATTAAGGATATTGAGCCATGATAGTAGGGCCCAGCCCATATAAAGCAATAACGGAGTTGTGCAAGTACTGATATGGTAGTGAAGTCTTGAACCTTGGTTATGTGAGGTGTCGCCCAATTCATATAAGCAATGCAATCTTTAACAACCCAACTCATATAATTTCTTGGCACTTCAAATGAGCAATTGAAGCAAGGTGGCAAACAAGAATATAGCCAATCATTGGACACAACTGATGGCAGACATTGAATTTGAAAGCTGTACATGATGGAAGAATAAATTTTATAAGTGATACCATAATCATATATGAAACCATAAGGGAATTCATATTCTTCCCTTGCCACCTGATTGAAATAGTTATGACATTGAATTCCTCTGGGAGTGAAGTGGACAAGGAAATTGGGACCAAGATCATAAGCCATTCCAAGATTCAAGCTAGTAATAATTGGCTGCTTAACTTGTACCTCATCAAAATCTATGTGTATGTCACTTGCAGCTGCTCTATGAAAATTCATGGTAATATGATGACAATGTCTCCCTGTTGCAAAATCAATAGAAGTGTAGTAATTTAATTTCATACAAAAGTCAACAGAGATGCATCAAAGAGGCATATTAAATGCTTCATAATTCAAGTGTCTAGATTGTAATGAAATGAGGCATAGACCCTATGATCCAGAAATAATATGGATTGGCATTCGGTAAGAGTAGAAGTCCCACAGAGTGGTGAGTGGGATATATTGAATTGCACTTTTCCATTTATAGGGCCAAAGAGTTAAAATGTGCTGCAAACTTGAATTGTTCATGCGACAACAAGAAACCAACATCCATTGTAGTTTATATTTCACAAGAAGTTTGGACCAGCTAGAGTTAATTGCATAACTAGTCCAAATGCTATAGATGTATTTGTCAAAACAAGCTATGAAAGAGATGTGTTTATCAAATTTGGGATGCAAAGGTTGAAATGCCATTCCAAACAGGGGCAAAAAATGGCAGAGCAAACAGATATACTTTTTATTCATTCATAAATATTACTAAAAATTGAACAAACAGCTAATAGCAGCTGAAGAGGTAGTTGAGGGAACTTTAGTTCAGTCGTGAAAGAAATCATGACAAGAATAACTATCACAATGTCCATTTGAATGAAAATGTTCTATCTTTCTCATCCCGATAAGCAACACACAAAGTTGAAATACATAAATAGTTACAATATAAAGCTAGCAACTACTAAATACACCCACTCCATAAAGAAAAGAACAATCAAAGAGCTATATGTAGCTAATTCATATGGCAATGTTAAAAGTGGATAGCCTTCGCTTAATTACAAGCAACTCCGCTAAAACATCTTTAATATCAATCCTATCACCAGGCAATTCTGCACAACATGTCACTCCAATTCTAGCAAAGCTAGCTAGGGACTCTTGAATTTTGAGTTCCATGTTTGAATCCTGCATAACTTTCCTGTGGTCTCTATTAGACAGGACAAGCAAATTTGAATCCACTATCTCGAGGACTCTGTCTGGCAAGGCTAGCTTGCAGAATGTGGGCAAGCTTAGGTCCTCACAAAACATGCTATCAATTGGCTTCTTTCCAGAGAGCATCTCTAGCATAAGAACCCCATAGCTGTACATATCCCCTTGTATTGAGACTTGGCCACCTTCTCCATACTCTAACCAAAAATTAATATTCATTAGAGAATATAAAAATCCATAATGATGAAGTTATTGTTAGGTAAAAATAGATCTTTTTCCCAACACTTTTCATTAAAAGTATACAAAAATTTTAGTTACTTAAGTTCTTATTGATGAAAATAAAATTAACAGCATAAGAAGAGTCATACCTGGCGCAATATACCCAATTGTTCCCTTAATTGTTGAGGATGCAATTTGACCCTCACCAGAATAGCTTGTAACCTCATGAAGAAGCCTAGCTAATCCAAAGTCTCCCAAGTGTGCAACCATATCATCATCAAGAAGGATATTGCTTGGCTTGATGTTGCAATGAACAATGGCTTCCCCAAAATCATGATGAAGATAATCCAATGCATGAGCCACATCAATAGCTATATCAAGTCTTTGTGTGAAGTTTAGATGTAAATTTCTAGGCTCATTATGTTCATTTGACAGCCACTTCTCTAAGCTACCATTAGGCATGAACTCAAAAACTAGGGCCTTGAAATCATCTCCTTTGTAATCAACACTTGAACATGAAGTTAAGATATTCAAAATATTTCGATGCTGGACTTTGCTAAGAGCTTTGCATTCTATGATAAAATTATTTGTTGCCCCATGCATTTGAAGATTTAGCACTTTGACAGCAATAGGTTTTTCAAAATGAAGAAGAATCCCTCGGTACACAAAGCCAAAGCTTCCTATGCCAATCAAATTGGAAGAAGAAAATCCATTGGTTGCTTCATGGAGCTCTCTATAAGAAACCCTCAAGTGTGTATGTTCCATAGATGGGGAGGACGACAACTTGTTTTGTTTTCTCCTCAAACAAATCATGAGGAAAATTACTGAACAAGCAAAAACACCACTTATCACAATGAACAGGGTTGTTATTTTAGAACGCTCCTTTGATTTAATTGAGCATGGAGGTAACTCCAATTGAGGAATTCCACCACAAAGATTGTCATTCCCTATGAGTGAAATAGCAGTGATATTATCAAACACTCCTCCTCTAGGAACTTCTCCATGAAAATGGTTGTATGATAGGTTCAAGGTCTCTAAGATTGGAAGATCTTTTAGTTCATGTAAGATTGTGCCTGACAAGTTGTTGTTGGAAAGATCCAAGTTTTGGAGGGATTTTAAGGAACTAAAGGTAGATGGGAGACTTCCTTGAAAATAATTCCCGCTCATATCAAGATCTGTCAACTTCAAGCATTTCCCAAGTTCCATTGGAATATCACCAGTAAACTTGTTTTTGCCTAGATATAACTCTACTAGGTTCTCCAACTTACCAAACTCAGATGGAAGGGGACCAGCCATGGAATTGGAACTCATGTTGAGAAGTATTAAGCTTTCTTGATGACCAAATGTGTCATTAGGTATATTGACACTCAAGTTATTTTGGCCAAGGTACAAGAATTGCATACCCTTGCAATATCTAAAGCTACCTGGAATGGTTCCCTCTAAATTATTGTCAGACAATTGGAGATAAAATAACCTAGTAAGATTTCCAAAGGCATCAGGAATTTGTCCTGATAAGCTGTTATCTTCCAAGTATAATTTTTCAATATTTTCAAGCTTTCCAATTGAATGTGGAATTGTACCTTGAAGGCAGTTGCTCTCCAAACTAAGGAATGTTAAGCCAACTAGTTGCCCAATCTCTTCAGGTATGCTGCCAAATATATTGTTGTATCCCATATTAAGTCTAGTAAGCTGGGAAGAGAAATTGCCAATTGATTTTGGCAATACACCATTAAATCCATTATTTTGCATTTCTAATTCACATAATCGACTACAATTTGTTACTGGTGAGAGGAGATCCAAATCATGGCCATGTCCTCCCCCAAAATTATTTTGGTTGATGCCAACTATACGAAGGTTCTGCAACCTTCCAAATGAGGTAGGGAGTGGGCCAGTAAAAGCATTGCCAGCTACAAAAAAATCCCGCAACTGTGAAATGTTCGAGAATGATGATGGAATCGTTCCAGTTAACAAGTTGTGGTCAACATTAAAGTGTTTAAGATAAGGGAAAGCATGATCAATGTTTGACGGGATAGTTCCAGATAGGTTGTTGAAAGGAATGTCAAGATGTTTCATGCGGGAAAGATTATAAAATGAAGGAGGGATTACACCAGTAAAACTGTTAAAGCAAGATAGAGCAAGTGCAAATTTGACAACTGACCTAGAGATTGAGGTATGCTTCCTTCCAAATTATTATATGCAAGAGACAAACGCTCTAAGGATGACAGGTTTCCCAAGGAAGGTGGAATATTTCCATGAAATTTATTCTTACCAAGTCTCAACACGGTAAGTTGTTGCATAGATCCAAACCAGAAGGGAATTTCGCCAATCAAATTATTGTGGGTGAATAAAATCAACTGAAGTTTAGAACAATTAGCCAACTCTAGAGGGACTTCTCCCTCAAGGTTATTTTGTTGCAAATCAATAAATTGCAATCGCTTTAGATGGCCAATTTGTTTGGGAATTTGACGAACCAATCCATTATACGAAAGATTAAGCATTTTGAGAAAGGTTAAGTTACCTAATGCTGGTGCAAGAGTGCCCCCGAAATTTTGATTTGTCAAGTTCAAAGATGAGGCTCTCATGTGACGGAGATTGCACGTAACACCTTCCCACTTGCAAAAGGGGATCGAATCATTCCATGAAGGCAGAGCTTTTGGATTGCCATTGGTTAACTTATCCTTGAGAGCAAGCAAAAAAAGTCTATCAGTCTCTAACCCAGTGGCCATGGCAGCTTTAGTTGGCAACATAATTTGAGAAGTTATGTATAGCAGGAAATTGGTACTAATAATGAAAGGGATCATTTTGATTGTGCCCAAGGAATCTGCAAAATGAAGCCATATACTCAAAACGTAGACATGATGTTAGTTTTATATTAGTCACAGGCATTGACGGCTAAACCTGAAGTCACCAAGTCAACAAAATTCAAATTGACGTCCCTGTTTTCTTTTTTTAATTTAAATTTTTGTTTTTTTACCATTGGTTGTTCAAAATTAAATTAATTTTCAATTAAAAAAAACAAGGGTGAAAACTGAAATATGTATTCATTTTTAATTATTCAATTAATTAATTGTGTTGTTTTACTTTACTTGAAACAAAACAAATTCGCCTATTTCTGATCAAACTCATGCACAGCTGATAAAATCAAAATTAAATTAATTTTCAATTAAAAAAAAGGGTGAAAACTATGGTAGAATTTTACTCTCTAAATAGAAAAAAACAAATTATGTGTTTTTACCATGGAAAAATATTTATCTTTGGACTTTTTTTTTTTTGGTCAGCATCTTTCGACTTTATAAAAGTACTTTAGAAAGTGTAAAATACAACGTTACAAACACTCGCGAACGATCCTTCCATGTGGACTATGGTGTTGTTGACTAATGCTCCCATAATCATGAAGGGCATGGATGCATAGAGAATTTACTCCCTTACGTAGTATTTATAAGAGCTCGGCAATCAAAATTATTTTGTTTAAGAAAGTATTGATATTGATATACTCCCTCCGGTCCTAAATATAGGACATAGTTTGTAGTACAATTTACACTATAAACTATATCCTATATTTAGGACCGGAGGTAGTATCTTTTTTAATACTGAATTAATTTATCTAACTTATGAACTAATATATAATTAAATGATATATATGACATGTGTTATGATTAATTAATTTATTTAACTTAATTTTTTTAAAAAATATCAACTCAATCTTATATTAAAAAAAAAAAAAAAAAGAGAGATACGAGTAAAGACCGGGCAAATACGAAATAGTGTGGTCTCCTTCTTGTTGGGAAGTCTTGCCCATGCGAGCATGAGAAAAAGACAACTTCCGTGGGACCCACACCTTGTTGGGTGCGGGGCGGGCGTTCATGTGAACATGCATAGCCCATTACGGTTCTAATGAGTAATAAGTGTAGTATATCCTCCTGGGTTTAATACAAGATTCATTTAATTTTTGTTAGAAGAGATTAAGCGATTTAAATAAATTATTTTGAAATATTTATGTTTATAATTATTTTAAAACTAATTTATTTAAATTATAAATTGATATATAATCGAATAATACATAACATATGATATAATTAAATAATTAAAGATGAAATTCAAAAGAAAATTAAATAATATTGTACGGCCATAACTATTTTGTTTTAAAATAAATTATTATAATTTCTAAATGCACATATTATAATTCACAAGACTTTCAGAAATTCATTGTATTTGTAGAGGAAGGAATGAGACAAGAGTTAAAACTTTTGAGCAAAAGAGATAAAAGCAAAGACTGGGCAAATATGAGAGGAAAACATCTTCTGTGGGACCCCCACCTCATTGCGTGGTGAGTGGGAGGCACTCTTGTCAATATGCCGCAGGATTGTGATGGCGGACCTTGTCCCTCACTCCACTAGTCCCCTCAGAGAGGAAAAAAAAAAAAGGCAACTAACAACCAAATTAGCGGGGACTAATAAATCTATCGGTAATAAATTATTTTCTAGTGACTAATAAATTATTTTCTAGGCACTCTTGTCATGAATTTTTAAAAACATAAATCAAGACTGCACAATTTTAGTGCGCGCGCATAGCATCGTGATCCAGGTGGTTATATAGTTCTTCAGTGCAGGATTCATCTTCTTCCTCCCTTGTTTAGGTTGCCTTGGGTTTCCTATTTCCTATGTTGCTTCTATGAATCACGGGATGAGGCACACATTTCTATTTTAACTTTTCCGGTTAAGAGTGTAAGGAGAAGGATTTATATTTTTATTTTCTTTTATTTTAATTTAAGCTTTGGGAAATGAAACTAGAAAAATTTAATTGATACTCCCTCTTGTCTTTATTATAAGGCATCAATTACTAATTCTTACAAACCAATAAAGATAATTAAAAGTATTAAAGTTGTCCTAAAATTCAAGTGGTTTCCAATATTATCCTTATCAACTACACTAAACTCAAACATATATTAATTATTACTCTCTCCCACTACCCTTATTAAATATAGGCATACATGGAAAAATAAATTAAATGTTTCTTGAAAACTTACAAGTGCCTTATAAAAAAAATCAAAAGTATTTATTAGTTGGTGTCTTATAATAAAGATCAGAAAAAATATATTTAAACAATACATAAAGATACTATTGCTAACGTAAACTCAGGCCATATTAGGAAGCCATTAAGGTGCCAGCTTGAAAGAGGTAGGCCATAGCCAACTCCAAAGACCAAAGTTTTCTTTTCGTCAACTTCCTAGGATGACAATTGACAAAGTACAGATCAAGGCCGCTAACAACCGGACCACCATATTGTAGCCCCAAAAAATGGTTTAAAGTTTAAAGTAGTAGAGAACCTACACCAAACAGGAAAAAATGGATCTCTTCTTCCATATGTTCTTCTCACCCACAACCCTCTGATTCTTACCAAAAGTGACATTGATACGTTCCACTCGACTGTAGACTTCCTCTCCGGTTAATGACTTTGGAGCCATTCCATGCTCCAGTAAGCCGTTAAAACGCTTTCTTAGCCTATGATACGGGTGGAACCGATAAAGAAACCTCCTGTGGCCAAGATAGACAGTTTTTCTTCCATGCTTTAGTTGTTGGAAGTGTGTGTCTGCTTCACATATTGGGCATGCTTTATGATCCTTCACGCTGTACCCTGACAAGTTTCTGTATGTAGGGAAGTCGTTGATCGTTGTGAAAATCATTGCACATAGCTTGAAAGACTCCTTCTTATAAGCATCAAACACATCTACGCCTTCCTCCCACAACTTCTTCAAGTCCTCAATCAAAGGCGCCAAATAGACATCAATATCGTTCCCTGGCTATTTTGGTCCAGAAATCATCATAGATAGCATCATATACTTACGTTTCATACATAGCCGGAGAGGCAAGTTGTATATTACAAGGAGAACCGGCCACGCACTATATGTGCTAGTAAGAGTTCCATACGGATTGATGTCGTCTATACAAAGCCCAAGCCGAAGGTTTCTTGGCTCACTGCCAAATTGAGGGAACATTTCATCTATTTTTTGCCATTGCGGAGAGTCAGCTGGGTACCGAAGATATTTCCCATCAGATATTCTCTCATCAGAGTGCCATCTCAACTTCTTCGCTTTTGTTGCAGTCGCAAACAAATATTTAAAACGTGGTATTATTGGAAGATACCACATAACCTTTAAAGGTTGCCTTTTACTTGTCACATCGCCACAACCACCATCTTTTTTCACTTTGTATCATGCAGTTTTACACTTAGGACACTCACTAAGACCTCTATACTCATTTCTGTACAGTACGCAGTCATTAGGGCAAGCATGTATCTTTTTATACTCTATGCCCATCATAGACAGGATTTTCTTGGCCTCATACATACGATTTGGAAGTACATTATCCTCTGGAAACATATCACACAATAGTTCAAGCAGCAATGTGAAACTACTATCGGTCCACCCACAAGTTGCCTTTAAGTTAACCAAATGTAATGTTCTCATCAACCGCGTGTACTTACTCCCACGGTACAATGGTGTCTCTGCATCATTCCACAGGCTGTCATACTCCTGCGACTGCGCAAAGGATTCTGCCTCAACATCGTGAATCATTTTCTCCATTCTATCTTCACCTATGATATCCACATCTTCCTTCTTGTGCTACGGACAATCCGTTATTTCCTCACCATGCCATATCCACCTTGTGTATCACAAATTTATTCCATCACAAAGTAGGTGATCCTTTATGACATCAACATCCCGTTGACTCTCATTCAAACAATTGACACAAGGACAAAAATACTTCCCATTTTTTGCAGGAGCATTCTTTTTAGCGAATTCAATAAATTCTTCTACCCCTTTCTCATATTCTTCACTAGTTCTCAAAGCATTCATCCAACTATGATCCATTTTGTTACCACTTAAGGCATTCCCAATAACATTCACACATTTAGTACAATTGTCAACGACATATTATGGGATTGCCTAATTAAGTTATCAACCCAATTTAGGATTTTAAAATATGGGCTTAATAACTTTATTACCCCCTCCTAGTCTCCTCTCTCCTCTTAAAAGGGTTTCAGTGCTATGTAACTTATTTTTTTAATAAGTATATGTATATAAACATTAATGTATAATAAAATAAATATAATAAGATTAAATTAAAGAATTTTTTTGAGGTTATGGTTTTCTTTTTAGTTTTAGCTTGAATTATTCTTCATAATTCCTTTGGAATACAAGAATTTCTTTAATTTAAACAAATCATATTTTATTTTATTATATATACTAATTAATGGTAATATATACACAAAACTAAGTTATGAATAACTTAATTAGGGATTTGTTGTGTTTAACAACCAAATTTAGAATTTTCCTATTTGAGGCAACTTTATGTGGAATTTTCCCTTGATTAAAATTAAAATAACCCCTACTCATTCAAGTAAATTTATATTTAAAAAATAAAATAAACCATTACAATGGAGTTCCCGAATACAATTTAAGCAATATAAGCACACCAAACACACCAGGCCAATCTTAACCATCTCAATATAAGCAATATATAAGCACAATTAACGTGATATTTCCTATTGCCTAATCTTTTCACATTGCAAGTTTTACTTTAATTTATTCAAGTAAATGTATATTTCAAAAAGATAATATACCATTCTGTACCAAAAAAAAGCAAGAAGAAAATAAACTAACCTGATCAAGGGGCGCCCACTGTGCTATGTGTGTAGGAGAGGTAGAGAAGACGTTGGAGATCAGAGGTGTATGCACGGTGGGGAGGTACACTGGAGGGTGGAGAAAAGCAAAGAACCACGGTGGTGGGGAGACAATGGAAGGAAGGAGGTGGAGGAGAGCAAAAACCTGTGGAGGAGGTGAAGTTGCAGAAGGGTGGCCTCTGGTGCGTGCGTCCTTCAATGGAGGAGGGAGGAGTTGAAGAAAGAAAGAGTAGTTGAAGAAGGGAGGAGTTGAAGAACAAGAAAAGAGGTCGACGGTAGGGGGAGGAGGAAGAAGAGTAAAGTTTTTTTGGGTCAAAACAAGAGGCAGGAGGGAATGGACACATGTGATGAGGAGGGGGAATGGATTGAGAAGATGCATGTCAGACACCGCCCAGGGGACCCCTAAAAGGCGTCCCAAATGGCATTTGGGATGCCTAAAGTTGGGACTTTAGGCGTCCCAAATAGCATTTGGGACGCCTAAAGTCTGGGTTTAGGCGTCCCAAAATTATTTTGGGACGTCTAATCCCAGCTCCTGGCACTAAAAAAAATTTACAAAATTTATATTTCGGGCCTGGAAGCACTTTAGACGTCCCAAATTCAAATTTGGGACGCCTAAAGATTCCCCTGCATACATATAATTACGAAAATGCCATCGCCTCTATTTTTAACCACCCAATTTTAAATTTGGGACGTCCTTGGGGGTGGTTATATCCCAATTCTGTAGTAGTGTTCTCAATTAGAATGTTCTAACGAACCATTCAAGAGCTAAAATCAACTATGATTACCAATCAATAACATGATAGCAAGTATAATTTCATCAAGTACATCAAAAGATATATATCAAAATGAACATCAAGATACATCATCCAATTAAAACTATAATGATCAACCCACATGGATACATAAAAGCAATCTAAGTCTTAAAACCACAAAATGATTAACCTAAACAAGGAAATCAAATATATAGTCTAAGCATAAGATTGAATTAAAGAACTCCCTTATGTAAGCACAAGCGCTCAAGCCACAAATCTCCATCACCAAAAAGCAAGAAAGATCAACCTCTCATAGCTACTGTCACAACATAATTCAAGATAATCTCACAAACAGCCTTGAAAACCATGGAGAAGCTATTGCCCAAAATGTGAGAATGAAGACAAAGTGGATTTGAATAGGACAAGAAGCAGAAATCATGGGTCTCTTGGAGAATGAGAATGAACGAAACTAGAGAGAATATGGAAGGAATGATGATGGTGGTGCTGGACAGGGATCAAGAAGGGTCTGTGGGTGTGAGGAAATAATGGAAAAGAGGGAGAGTCACGGTCTGGGCAGTGGAGAATGATGGGTGTTAAGGTCAAAACAGAGGAAGGACGATGGTGATGGTCATGCTGAGAAGATGATAACGGTTAGAGAAGGGGAGAGGCTCACAGTCTGAAACAGAGGAAGGGTGGATGCTGTGATAGTGTTAGACGGTGGAGGAAGGTATGGTGTTGAGAGAGGAAGAGTATCGGAGTTGGTGAAGGAAGTGGGTGGTGATCAATGATGAAAATAAAGGGACGTGAAAGGAAGATGAACGGAGGTGGCTGTGTGAAGTGCAGAGAAGCATTGGTGGTGGTGGAGTACAGCTCTGATGGTGGTAGTGCCAGCTCCACCTCTCAGGTCTCCCGGATCTCAGCCGCCCCCAGCTTGCGTCCCTTTCTTCTCTCTGGTCTCTTCCCCCAGGTCTTTCTCCCTCTCTCACGCGGCGCTACTCTATCCCCAAACTCTCAGCTTCTGCATAAACCTTCCCCGATCCTCAGCTGCGTCTCGGGTCACTTGCATATCCACATAGCATATCCACAGCCAAGTCGGGTCTAGGTATCGGATCTGTCTCTTTTTTTTGTTTTTTTAAATAATAGGCCTGGGCTGCGTGTCTCACCTTGCTTCTGTTCTGTCTTTTTTTTTCAGCTGATATCCGTCTGGGCTTCAGCTAATTGGGCCTATTCTGTTCCTTTTTTTTATTTGTCTTTCTTTCCAATTGGCCCAATAATTTGAATCTCCAAAATCCTTAATTTCCTTCTTTAATACCTACAATGCAAAATTAAGCACAAGGTAGCATCAAAAGTTCAAGGGACAATTGTATAAAAATAATTAATAAATTGTAACCATTTTACCCCTAATTACAATTAATTCAAAACAATTGTCTCTAACCAAAATTAATGCTTAATAATGCAATAATGTTCCAGGAAATACATTAAAATCCAAAATTAATCTTGAAAAATTCATATAAAAATATGGTTTAATAAGCTATATGTAATAGATAGTGAAATAAAAGGGTTTAATAGCACTCTAATTAATTTTGCCATGATCAAGAGTTAATTGCTACTTGATCTTGTGGATAGATTTGGGAAACAAAATGAAGGGCCAAGATTGCTCTTATAAAGTAGAAGTAATGAGGAAGATAATTAAAGCAATTTCCTTATCTTTTCCTCTTATGTGGACACAAGATAAATACAACCAATTTCCTCTCCTTTTTCCTCAATATCTCGTCCAAGACAAGAGCAAGAAGGAGAGAGGATTTAATCAAAACAACCTCCTCACTTTTGAGAATTGACGTCCAAGCAAAAAGAAAAGCAAGAGAAAAGAGTTTGGTCAAAGCCCACCTACTTTTATGAGAAAAACATGACATACATCCACATTTAATCTACAAAGATATAATTCAAAACCAATTTCTACCTTTCCATCCATCAATAACGTCCAAGGCATCAAGAGAGAGAAGAGAGTATAATTAATTGCTATCTTCACCTTTTACTCAAAGTAAAAAATGGTCAAAGGCATACCAAAAAGAAGAAGAGGGATAAGTCAATCACCCCTCCCTCTTTATCAACATTCACGGCTAAGATGGAGCAAGAAGAGTGAATAGATTAAAGCAATGTATTCTTCATCAATTGTCTAAGGAAAAGTCGGCTAAGTGAGGAAGAGGTAGGAACGAGAAAAGTTGACCAAATTGGATTAATTATACATTAGAAATTACCATAGGATTTTAGCAAGAAAGAACAAATATGTACCACATATTTGCCTCTCCTTCCTGTCCAACTTTTCGGCTAGATTTTTAAGTGATAAGGGAAGGGAAAAATTGATTATTATTCACCCCCCCTCTCTCTCTCATTCTCTAAGTCGGCCAGCTGAAGCACGAAAAGAACTAGTGAAGAAACAATTTTTAGGTAACGGTTTCATCTTGGATTTTCACCTTCTTAACCTCATCTATGGCTCAAGTGTCCTTCACAAACATTGTTTCTCTTGATGAGAGCTTCATTTCTGTGGTTTTAGAATTTCAAGAGGAGGTGTTTTGAGCCATCATCCAAGAACAAAAGCTGAAGAATCAAAGAAAGAATTTAAGGAGAAGCAATAGGTGATTATTAGCATCAATTTGAGTTGTTGGTTGTGTTGATTGAATGAGTATTTTGGCATATGTAAATCTGCCCTGATTTTGGCCAAACAAGGGTTTGGGTAATTTATGATGTTTTGGTTATGTTATTGGTGGTTTATGATGATTAGAAACTATTTGACATAAGTTTGATGCTAAAATTGAAAGTTGGTAATTGTTGGAATTTATTTTGAATTTTCTGCCAAAACAAGACATGCGGAATGAGTGGGAATTTGTTCATTTTGATGTTACCATTTTGTTCTACATGAAAAATTGTGTGGGAATAGCCCCAGGTTGTAAATTTTGGGCCATTGAAACTCAAAATGTAAAACTGGGTTTTCTGCCTAAACAGAATTCAAGTGAGGTACTTTACTTGTATGGTGTTTTTGGATAATCAAATTATCTCTAAAAATTATGACACTTTTCAATCTAATAGTTCACATGCCAAGCTTTAGAATGGACATAAAATGTGTGTCATTTCGATTTGTGTGCTGAGAATTATGATTTTCCAAATTTTAGGGTTGAAATGGGAAGCAATTCTGGAGCAGTATAGGATTTCTTGTAATTCTGTATTTTGTATTTAAGGAAATCATTGATACATATTTTTCCTGTATAGAGGACTTCAATATCTTTTCATAGAACTTGGGATCACTTCATTTCGATTTTTGTAGAATTAGTTATAATTTTTCAAAATCTGGAGAAAATTATGGTAGATTTGGTTCAAGTGTGCGAAAATTCAAAGGTGATGGCACATGGTAGTATTATTGAACTCTAAGGTTAGGAATTTGGCTTTTAGGTTAATTGACCACATTATCTTCTTAGTTAACTTGATTAAATGTCCCTAATGATAACCAACTTGAGTGTTTGAATTAAAGAAGAATTGGATTAAGTAATAACCTGTCGCCCATAATTCTAATCATAGGATTTGATATTTTCCCTCCACATGATAAACCGGTGCCAAAGCATGATCGAAAAGAACAAGGTAGTGACCCTTTCTCTTATATTGTGTATGATACATTTTATGTATGTTTTATCATTGAGTGTGAAACATGCCATTGTGAAACCCGCCGTTGAGAAACATGCCGGTATGGATATGCCGTTGTGGAATATTCTGTTGTGAAATATGTCGTATGAAATATGCTGATGTGAAATATGCCGTTGTGAAACATGTCAGCGAAAGCTATCGTAGAAATGTCATTGATGTGTTGTTGCTTGTATGCTTTGTAATTGTATATGTTATAAGTGAAATGTTACTACTGAGATTTTTTTGAATCTCATTCTTTCCATTGACTAACCTACAGCTAGGGCAAGCGGTTCAAAGAGAAAGCAAGTGACGAAAGGCGATTAGAGCTCCCAGTCAAGAGTTTTAATTTTGGTTGTTGGTTTTCATATTTTGTTGGGAATTAATTGTATATATTGAATGGTGTAGTGTAATCCCCTATATGGAAAACTGTAAATAAGCAATATGCCCTGTAAACCCTTTATTAAAACCTGAGCGTTGTCAGAAATTTTTGGTTGGACTCTGATATGTATTAATGAAACCAAACTGTACAGGCCAGTTATATTCAAAATGTGAACGTGAGACTATACTAAACAGGTTTTGGAAAAGTTTTAAATTAACCACTGGTCTCTATTTCAACTTAATGACGCATTCTCGAACTATAAATTTGGCTATTAAGGTAGGGGTTACATTTTAGCCACTGCCACTCATCAAAATTGCACCAAAAATCAAAATCACATTCTCAATCGAGCATCCAGCCATAGAACACCACAAGATAAATGAAGTTGAAGATGAAGATGGTGAGTTGATTGATGGAGGCTTGAAGGTTTGAGAGATTTTGGCTACTTTTTTTTATCTTTGAAAGTTTTCAGCTACAGAGAAAGATGCTAAGGTGATGGGAGCAACAGTGAAGTGAATATGACAAAGTGGAGGACGATGGTTGAGGAAGACGAAGTTCATCAAGTCTGGTTGCGCCACCTCCTCTGCTCAGTCTCACAGCTTCTCCATTTTTGGTGCTGAGAGAATAAGGCGATGTTGGAAGCTAGGTAGAATGTCGCCGGCCACAGTGAAGCTTGGTGGAAGGTCGCCGGCGACAGTGGAAGGTGGGAAGGTCAGGTCCAAAGGTCTGAAGGTTCTGTGTGTTCGCGGCTGCTCCCCCATTCTATTTATTTTCACTACAACTAATATAACCAGACCTCATTTTCTGGTGCAAATCGCTTTCAGTTTGAGGTAGACCAAACTGATATGTCCGAAATTCATGAGACTAATCTGTCATTTGTGAAATTCAAGCTCTAAAGTGTCATTTATCATATTTAATCCAATTTTTCAAGCACCTTCAATTGAAAACAATTAAACCAACATCAAATACTCTAAGAAAAATCAATGATTAAAAGTAATTACAATTTTTTTGACAATTTTACTCTTTTTAGTTCTAATGTAATATATTTACTCTTAATCTCAATTTATCTCAAAAAATACATTTTAAACTCAATAATTATGAAAAAATCCCCAAATAAAATAGGAAAATATATGAAAAATTAGGGATTTGTCAGTGACACTTGGCTCTACCAAAAGTAAATAGCTTGAATCCAAGGTTTTTCATGTACAATCCACAAGCACTTCATATATGTCTTTTTCCATGCTTACCATTTGTTCCTGTTCAGATGGCACCAGGAAGTGCAAAGTGAGGATAATATGTTATTGGTTACATGTATGAGATTATTCGAACTGGATATACCTAAAAAAAATTTCAGTTGTTGAATTTTTTGTTTCAGTTTATTTGTTGATTATTTTATTGTCTTAATGGACTATTTAATTATATTTTCGGGTTTTTGATAATATGGACCCCCATTGTTAATGAAAATAATGATTTTAGGAAAAATCACTATGAGGTCCCAATAAATGATTATAATTATCAAAAAGTCCAAATAATAAGTAAGTAGGACAAGTCTATTCTCATTTTCTATACCGAAACTTGTTACTTACTTGTGAAACTTTTTATGATTACATTCTTTCCTTAGAACCTTATAGTGATTCTCATTTGATTTCATTTGAGATACTTATGCACAACAACTTCTTTAGGAGCTGTGGTGTCAAAGTGACTCTAGGATGAGGTCCTAGCTTTTTTTTTTTGGGTAATAAAACTGAAACAGGGAAGAAACAGGGAATGATGCAAGGAGTGACGTGAGACAGAAATGACAGTGAACGACGGCTGGGGGTTGGTGACTGAGGGAGTTGTTGAGCACACCAACATTGAAATAGAGCATTTCCTTTCCTTATTTTAATAAGAAATGTATTAGTATAAATAGGTGCCATTTTTCATTGTAAAAACACATCTGAGTATTGAATAATTACATTTGAGATTGGTTCCTATATCATTTTGGTACTAGAGCTGAGTTCCAGAGTGTTGAGAGCGAAAGAGTGAGAGTGGGTGAGAAACCAAACACGTGAGAAAAAGAGGGTGTCAGATTTTCACTCTCGGAGCGTTTTTTGAAGAAACCGACCTCATCATCGTGTTCAGAAGGCCGAAAAACCTAGGAATAGCCTCGGTCACGGCTGTGAAACACCCCCACGTACCTCCACGGACGTCGCCGGAATTCCAGACAGTCGCCGGAGTTCAGAGGTTGAAGATGATGACGTCATCATCCACGTCATCCTGATCTGCTGCGTCAGCACTAGGTCAGCCACTCGTTGACTGCCACGTGTCATAAACCGCCACGTCATCAATCACAGTCAGCCAAACTTTCAGAAATTTCAATTTGACCCCTAAATTTGGTAAAAAATTATAATTTCTGCCCCAAAACTTTCTGAAATTACATTTTTGCCCAAATTTCTGCCAAAATTACATTTTGATCCCTAAAAACTTTCTGAAATTACATTTTGACCCCATATTTTTGCCAAAATTACATTTCCGTCCCTGAAAGTTACGAAATTACTTTTCTACCCCAATTGTCCATAAAATTTCCAGTTTTACCCCTTACTTGCCATAAAAACCGATCCTATCCTTGTACCTTTCCACCCTATATCTAACCTCACAAGAACAATTGCAAAATGCCTCCAAGACGCAGAAACACACGCGAGATTGAGATGGACGAGATGAGACACTGGATACAGGAATTGGAAACCACTGTACAAACGCAGCAAGCCATGCTAGAATCTCGCAGTGAATATCCAGAGGATGATTCAGATAACAATAGTTCGTCGTCTACTGACTACCTACGCCGTCCTCAACAACAACAATTCCGCCTTAATGACATTAAGATAGATATACCAGAATTTGAGGGAAGGCTTCAACCAGACGAATTTGTCGATTGGCTTCAAACTGTCGAACGAGTTTTTGAATATAAAGAGATTCCCGATGAGCAGAAAGTCAAAATTGTCACCATCAAATTAAAGAAACATGCCTCCATATGGTGGGAAAATCTCAAGAAAATGCGTGAAAGAGAAGGAAAAAGCAAGATCCGAAAGTGGGACACGATGTGACGTGAGCTCTCATGTAAGTTTCTTCCAGAAAATTATTATCAAGATAATTTCCTTCAGTTACATAATCTCCGCCAAAAGGCTATGTCTGTAGAAGAATATACGAGGGAATTTGAAAAACTCATGATGAAGTGTGATATCCAAGAGAGGGAGGAGCAAACAATAGCCTGTTATATCGGAGGATTAAATACCAACATTGCCCATCCGGTACAGCTCCAACAATACTGAACTTTGGACGACGTCATTCGTCTAGCCATTCGTATTGAGAAACAGTTACCCAAAAGGTTTCCGTTTCAACCGTCTTTCTCCATCGAAATTCCTTTTGATGGACATGAAACACACATGCATCAGCCTACACAAATGCATCAGCATAACTCTTCAAACAAGCATACACAAGAATATCAGTCTAACTCTTCAAGCAAGCCTCCACCAAAGGTTATCAAGGAATTTAGCTCCAAAGCACCTAAGTGCTTCAAATGCCAAGGATTCAGTCATATCGCTTCAGAATGTCCTACCCACAAAGTTGTTACTATTATTGAAGGGGAAACTTCTGCAGTTTTTGAAGAAGAAAAGGAGCTCATACCCGACAAAGAACTTGTCTTTGATGAAGAGCCAATTTTTGATGAAGAAGTCATTCCTCCTGATCAAGGTGAAACACTTGTGATTAGACGAAGCTTGCATACAGCCACAGTGAACGAAGAGCCTTGGCTACGTCACAACATTTTTTATACTCGTTGCACTACTCAAGGTAAAGTCTGTGATTTCATTATCGACAACGGAAGCTGTGAAAATGTAGTCTCTAACTACATGGTAGAAAAGCTGCAACTACCAACTCATAACCATTCGTACCCATACAAACTCCAATAGTTTAACAAAGGAACCACGGTAAAAGTGTCCAAACGATGCCTTGTTACTTTCTCTATTGGTAAAAGGTATCACGATGAAGTTTGGTGTGATCTTGTTCCGATGGATGCTTGTCATCTTCTTCTGGGAAGACCTTGGCAATATGATTGACACGCTCTATACGACGGGTATGCAAACACATATTCCTTCCAGAAAGATGATGTGAAGATTCAGCCTGAACCTTTGCCACCAGATAAACACGTCAAAATAAAAAATAAGCCAAAGTCATTTTTACTGAAGCATAAAGTTTCAGATCAATCTCCATTCATTGATGATGATGTTGTTTTTGACTCGAGGATGAGTTCTGTCCAACCCCAGGAAAATGAAACAGGGAATGACGCAAGGAGTGACGTGAGATAGAAACGACAGTGAACGACGGCTGGGGATTGGTGACTGAGGGAGTTGTTGAGCACACCAACATTGAAACAGAGCATTTCCTTTCCTTATTTTAATAAGAAATGTATTAGTATAAATAGGCGCCATTTTTAATTGTAAAAACACATCTAAGTATTGAATAATTACATTTGAGATTGGTTCCTATACCAAAAACTTTTGGAAGGGGGTTGGGCTCACCCACAATCCAAGGGTAGGGCACCTAACTCAGATCCACGGGGACTGTCCCAGGCCCATAGAGTACACACGCCTCCACCCGTAGCTTGATAGTACACCCACTTTACCAAGGTCAAAGGAGATGCCTCCCCAAGCGCCGCGACTAGAACCACAACTAAGTGGCACTCCCCATGGATCAAACTCCAACTAGTCATATATCTCACCCCTTCGCCAACTGAACCCATTGACAATGGGGCTTGAGGTCCTAGCTTTAGGTTATTGTTCAAGTTGTTAAGATGTTAGCTTTAGGATTATTAGCTGAAATGATTAAAATTTGTCATTCTACAGTTAATTGTAATGTTAGTTATAGTTAGTGCTCAATGTAATACATTTGAATAATAAAATTTAAAATATTGGCTGATAATACTATTAGTCTACTAGATATAGCATGTGTTGCTGCCGTGGTTGCTTTCTGTGTGTGTGTGTACACAATTATAGGTTCAGGTTTTGGCTATACGGAAAAACAGAAAAATTGTTTTAAATAAAAAAAAAAAATTTTCTGCCAATATTGATGATAAACTATCCACGTTGGTTTCTACCATGTCAGTTTTAATTCCGATGTAGATATCCGCATCTACTATTTATTTGGTTTTTAATATAAAACTCACGTTAATAAAGGAAATGAACTGTAAAATAAATCTTATATTAAAGATCAGAGGTGGTATTTGGTGTGAAATCAATTTCCTCTCATAGGCAATAACATAAAAAATTATAGAGGGAAGCAATACAAGCAGAGGAATCTCCCATGAACACTCTAATTAATTTCAATCAAGATAGGCATGGAGGGTCTCAAGTTCTCTAATAAATCCTTGTTTTGAAGCATAGCAACTACTTCAGATATCATTGGCCTTGCAGCCGCAGATGCTTGAATGCAAAGCAAACCAATCTCTATGGTTTTCTTCACTTCTTCTGCATCATACTCATTAGGGTCCAAGGCCTTATCCACCAACTCCAAGTGTTTTTCTTTCTCATAGAGTTTCCATGCCTATCAAATAAAATAAAAGTGAAGTGAGATATATAATCGGTACTCAAAAACAAAGCAAACTAAATGAACGTCAGGTTGATGTTTTTTTTTAATAAAAAAAAATACTATTAGATTAGATTCTATGGCAAAGAATAAATTGATTGTCTCAAATAAATCTTATCAAAATAGAAATGTCCTGCTAAGTAGTTAGAAAATTTTCTCACTTTTTGAATGAGGAATGCCCCTTCATCGTCACTGTCGAGCTTTAATTCTGTGCACTTCTGACCACTAATGATTTCTAAGATGACAACACCATAACTGTAAGTATCTGCTTTTTCTTATAATTGGCCGTGAATTGCATACTCTGGTGCTGTGTATCCCCTAATAAATATATAATAATTATGATGTTGATCACAGAAATGACTCATACAGAATATATATATATATATATATATATATATATTATGATTGAAGAAAAACTTAACAAATGTAGGTATTTTGATAGACTTACAATGTTCCGACAATTCTTGTGCTAAGATGAGATTTGTCATCGGGTAAGAGTCTTGCCAGCCCAAAATCTGCAATTTTTGGCTGTAGATCATCATCTAAGAGGATGTTATTAATCTTTATGTCTCTGTGTATAATACGAACATGAAACTCCTCATGTAAATATGTCAAACCTCTTGCCACTCCTAAAATTACATCATATCGCTGCCTCCAGTTAAGAAAGCCTTTTCTTCTTTCCCCTGTTTTTCAAAATTTAAAACTTTCAAAGGTTAGTAAAAAAAAAATGGATGGCGAAATATTAAGGTGGAAATATGCCCACATGCATAATAGCTCATGCGTAAAAGTTAAAAATTTGTATGAGAGTATAAGATACCAAATAAGAAGTTGTCAAGGCCGCTATTTTTCATGTATTCATAAACAAGGATTCTGTCAGGCCCTTTAGAACAACATCCCAGAAGTCGAACAAGATTTCGATGATGAACATTACTAATAAGCGTCACTTCACTTTCAAAATCTTCATCCATCCTGTTGGAATCTTGTAAGGTCATTTTCTTGACTGCAACAACTTTCCCATTCTTCAAAGTGCCCTATATTAGTGATTATAAGGAATTTCAATCATGATAGCTTTATCAATTAGAAGAAGTTCAACCTTAGTTCATATTTTGGAAATCTAACTTCTTATATGTAACACTAGATAAAACTCTCATTTAGAGACATCCTTGGTTTTAGAACATGAACTATATTATTGAAAATTAAATTAATTAAAATTACCTTGTATACAGCCCCGAATCCTCCCTCTCCTAGTTTATTTTCTTCACTATAATTGTTGATTGCCGACATCAAATCATCATAACGGTAAGTAATTGGGCCTTCCAACCTGCTTGCTCCTATTATGTCCTCTGGTGAGGAAAACGTATAATGAAAGTAAAACATCACATGAAATAGTTACAAGCATATGCAGGAGCAAAAGACTTTTAAGTTGTTTACCTCTATGACTTCTCTCATTCTTTTTATGTCGTCTAATCCAGGCAAACAACAATCCAAGGAGTATCAGAACAAGAACTATACCACCAACTACTCCACCAATAATGGCCCGCTTTTTGCTTGATGAGCCTACAAGACAAGATCAAATAATTCGTTTTCAAATTGGTCACTCATCAGCTCATTTTGAATCAAGGCCATGGTTAACTTCAAAATTATAGATAAGGTTGTCCATTGTTCATTGTAAAACCTTTGGATGACATAAGCTGCGGTTTTTTTTTTTTTTCAAAAATCCTATCTATGATGTTGTTTTCTCTATGATTAATTATGAAGAATCGTTCAGTAAGCTGTCTGATTGAACCATATTTTTATATGATTTTTCACAATTAGATTGGGATTTTAATACATTTTCTAGGACATTATTGTCTAATTAAGCACTAATTTTAGTTAGGAATGATTGTATTGAATTAATTGCAATTAGGGGTAAAATTGTCATAATTTGTTAATTATCTTGTACAATTGTTTGTTAGACATTTAATGCTACCTTGTGCTTAAACTTGCATTATAGGTGTAAAGGAAGAAATTTTGAGATCTAGAGGGTCAGATCGAATTAATATTTTGAAGCTTTGGAAAAATTATAGAAAAGGGCCCAAACTTTTTGAAAATTACAAAGTAAATGAAGAAAAGGGACCCAAAAAATTATAAGAAAGGACCCAAAAATATTTGGAAATGTTAGTTAAGCCTATAAATAGTTTTGAACAATTTTCAAGTTAGTCCCTCCTGAGAACTCTTTAGGTTTTTCAAATGGTCCCTGGTCAAAACGGTCCATTGCTAGGTCAGAAAACGCGGAAATGAATGGAAAACCGAGAAGCAGCTGAGGGATATTAAAACAGAGCACAGCTTGCGCCGCACAAGCGGAGATCATCTCATCATCACCTTCTTCCTTCCTCGCCGGCGACTACGTTCTCCACCACGGTAGCCGGCGGACACCGTCCCTTGACCACCGTCACCTCTTCCTTCTTCGATCACGATTGTTGCAGAGCTGGGAGGATCAGAGTGGAGTGCCACGAGTGGAAAGGAGAGAGCTGAGATTCGGAGAGCTGGGAACTGAGAGAGAGACGAGACAAACTTCAACCACCACTCCTCCGTCCTCACACCACCGGTCGGAGAAGCTTAAGCAGAGACAGAGTTCAGATTTGAAACACCACCAGCACCGTCTTGCTCCATCAACCAACCACCGCCGTCAAAGCTTACCACAAAACTGCCGTCCTCTGTTCTGTCACTATAGGATGTCCATTCTCACTCTTCTTCACATCTCATAGTCGTTCCCCTGCTTTCACAACCAGACCAGCTTCGCCTTCCTCTGTTTCTCTACTATGAGTCCTGTTTCAACACCACCGAAACACCATTGACTTTCACAGTCACCACTGTCATCATCTTCACCTTCGTCACTGCCTCTTCCTCCGTTGTACTGCCGTGTTCACCATACCATCTCATATTCTCCTTTGCACTTCACCATCATCATCTTCTTTCTTCATTTCATCGTCCTTCAATCACTTTCTTCTGTTCCTTCCCTTCTTCCATTAATTCCAGCGACTATCATCTTCTCCTTCACCACTTTTGAACACCACAATCATCATCTACTGCCTTTCCCAATTCTCAATCTCTAAAGAACCCACGGTCCTGCTTTTTTTTCCGATTCAAATCCTTTTTTTTTTTTACTTCATTCAATTAATACATTTTGGGCAGTAGCTTCTCGATGGTTTTCAAGGCTGTTTGTGAGGTTATTTTGGAGTGTGCTGTGACCATAGCTATGAGTGGCTGAAATGGTTGAGTCTTGATGGTAAAAAAAGTGGCTAAAGCTTCAATGTGCTATAAAGGAGAGTTTATTAATTTTCTATTAGCTCAATTTATATATTATGTCTGTATGAGTTAATTTTGTATTGGGATAAGTATGTTTTGAGACTTAGATGAGTGATTATTTGTTTATAATGGATTACCTTATGTTGAATTTTGTATTAGTGCACTTGGATTTTATTGAACTTATTTCCTTTTAGATTAATGAAATTATGCATTATATGTAATTACTAGTGTGTGTAATGGATTTAATTTAAATTGAATGTCATATTGTTCTTTCAATTAAGAGGAAGCAAGTGCATTAAAATAATTTTCAAACACACATCAAGTGGGTTTTAACAATTTGTCTAAAAAGTAACTATAAATGCGATAGTAAGATTAGTCATTAATTAGGTAAATTGCACCAATGCGATTGCTTGAGGTTTTTAATTTGATTTGATCCAAAATTAACTTCTAAATTATTTCAAGTTAGGAAAGTCATTGACTTCACTACCAAGATTCATTTCCTCGTACCCATCCCATTTTATAAAGAAAATATTAAAAATAGTTGTTTTAGGATTTTAATTAAGTTTTTCATTTTTCTATTTCCAACAAAAATCCAGAACCAATTTTTCCTTTGTTTTCATTGCATTTGTATGGCATATTAGATTACTTATGATTCAATAAAAGGCTTCTTGAGAAGAGAGAATGATCCTAGGTTTGCTTATACACAATCTTTAGTTAATTTTTTATTGTGGACCTCAAGGCTAATGAATAAGAGACAAAAAGTTCACCAATCACTGTCACCCTATCTAGCATATTTTAGTTGTGGCTTGTGGAACTGTAGAAATGTCCACTTGCAGTGATTCCCCTTGCTTTTGTTTTTGTTTTTTTAACCTTTTGCTGTGGACATGTAAAATACATACTTGTTGGGATGGTGCAAAAATAAGTGGATTCAAGAAAAAAGATTGAACTAATTCAAAATTAAACAGAAGCAAGCTCAGAGAAGATAAACATAGTCGAAGATGACACACAAAATTTAACGTAGGTAAAAGACCTACCATCATAGCTGCATAAGGTAACTCATATATACACACACACATGCATAAAAGACAAGACAACGAGTGGCTAAATTTAAATATTTGACCGAGGGTGTGATATAATGTAACTTGTTTAACTCTAATTAATACTATACCAGAAATCTATCCAAGAATATAGATACATTACCTCAAGTCCTTAATACAAGATCTCGTGCTGCACTACAAACGAGATCTTGTATTAAGAACGGGGTAATATCAAAAATAAAATATTAGAGGATATATATATGAGTATAGTTGAATGTACCTTGTTGTTTGACGGAGGGTATTGTGATATCAATGGTCTGGTTATCAGGAAAAAAGGGAGTGAGGGAGTATCTCATGAAACAACTACTCCCTCCGGTCCTAATTATAGGACATATTTACCTAATTTTGGAGAAATTAAGAATAGTAGTTAAATTAGTTAATCTTATTTATTTTCCTAAAATGCCTTTATTTAATACATACAAGAAATCATGTTCTATTGATGTTGATCACTTGTCTTGAAGTATCAATTGGGGTATTTTGGGAAGAAATTGACAAAAATTAAAACTTTGTCCTATAATTAGGACCAAAATCAACTCCCAAATGTTGTCCTATAATTAGGACCGGAGGGAGTATAATCAAAAGCCGTACCATCCGAATTGGGAAGACAAATCTCCACGCTACTGTAATCAACCTTCAAGCAATCAAGGCACACGTTCATTGTGGCAGTTTCAACACATTGAGCATAAGCATAAATAGTCGTTGCACCATTAATATTATTATTATTAGGGACAAGAATCTTCGTAGCCGCAGATAAACTTGGGATTCTGGGTGTTGCTGTTTGGAGATTCATTAGCACTTGTTGGACTGTCGTGTTAAATGTAGTTGCTGCTTCTCCTGTAGTTTGATTTCCACATGATACGATGTTGAAAGGCTGCGGTGCCTCATCAAAGAAACCATTGGAGTTGTACCTCAACACATCATAAAGAATTTCTTATCATTTTCCAAGTGCAATATATATATATATATGGACTTTGTTGTGTATGAATTCACTTTACATATCAACTTACAGCTTCTGTGCTCCTTCGGTTATAACTGTATGTTTGGCAAACCACAAAACTGTGGTTTTAGAAAACCTTTTCTGCAAGCAAAGACAAAACTCATCTCACATACTTTTTTCATAAATCGTAAAAGTTATTCTCAAAAGCTAACTTATAAATATAAAAGCTAGTTGAGAGGTTTGACTATAGATGTAATATACTTTTATCCATTTTCTCTCACAAATTTATAATTCTTTTTTCAATCAATCATATATTAAGTACACGTGCTAATAGGGTTTTCACTACAAATGATTAAAGCGGTGATTTAAGACATGCATATATTACAAATAACTACACTAACTTATTTCATAGATTTTGTATTTTTTTAAATAGCCTATAAAAGGTGAGCTACATATATATATGTATATGTATATATATATGCTCCTCTAGTCCTTATTATAAGACACCAACTAGCAATTATTACAAATCAACAAAAATAGTTAAAAGCATTAAAGTTGTTCTAAAATTCATGTGATTTCTAATATTACCCTTACCAACTACACTAAACTCAAATATCATATTAATTATTATTCTCTCCCACTACCATATTAAACATGTGCAGACATGAAAAAATAAATTAAATGCTCATTGGAAACTCTTAAGTGCCTTATAAAAAGGACTAATAATACTTGTTAGTTGGTGCCTTATAGTAAGGATCATATGCAGTATATCTTTTTTTTTCTTGATATTATCAACTAGTATCCGGTTCGGGTTTCATGGCTTCCCTCCCCAACACAGGTGACTCCTTTGGGACTCTAACTTGAACTAGAACTTGAGACTCTAAAGGGATCTAGCGGGGCCTTACACCGCTAGACCAACTCTATGTTGGTACCAAAGATAGTATATCTTAATGTAGGGAACTGTAAAAATTAGGGAGAATTGTTATAAGTCCCAGATAAGCAATTAAATTACTAAAAAAGTCCCACAACAAGTGAGCAACATGTAATAACTTAATCTAGTATAGGAAATGACAACAGGTTGGAAGTTGCACACTTGTTATGTAATTTTTTAGTGATTAGATTGTTTATGTAGAACTGTTTATTAATTATCCCAAAAATGTTGACTAGCATAAATAGAATCGAGTTCCCTCGACAAGAGACTTCCCTCCAATATAATTCGTCCAGGGTCGATCTAGATTGAGTGAGATGTGGGGCTTATAAGATCTCTCTTCCCAATATAATGGTGGAGAAGAGAAAAGGAAGGTAAAGATGAGAAGGTTAGAGGAGAAGATCTCCTCTTCCTTGTTTTTAACAAGGAAAAATTCATTTAATCCCCAAGGATGCGACTTAATTTTAGTCAATTCTAAAAGATTCTGAAATTTCACAGCACCCTTTAGATCAAAATGAAATTAAGTTTTGTAGGTAAAAAAATAATGATGTCGTTCTTTTATTTTTTATTTTTTTCTAGAAGAGCATTTACAAGACAAATACAGACATTTACATGATAAAAAAGGGATTCAAAAGAACCTAAAAAATTAAAAATATTTTGATAATTTATAAGATAAATATGAAAATTCACAAGATAAATATAGACATTTACAAGACAAAAAGAGACATTTACATAACAAATAATGGGATTCGAAAGAACCCAGAGAATAAAAAAAATTTTAGTCATTTACAAGATAAATATAGGCATTTACAAGACAAATATAAATGGGATTCGAAAGAATCTAGGGAACTAAAAATATGTTGGCAATTTACAAGACAAATATTGGCATTTACAAGATAAATAAAGGAATTTGAAAAACCCTAGGGAATTAAAGACATTTTGGTCATTTATAAGACAAATATGGAAATTCACAAAACAAATAGGACAATTTACAAAACAAATAAAGTAAGGCATCATTGTCTTTTTACCTACAAAACTTAATTTCATTCTAACCCAAGGGGCTGGATTGCAGTTTCAGAATCTTTTGATGGTTTACTGAAATTAAATCACATGCTTAAGGGCTAAATGAAATTCTCCCTTTTTAATATATCTGATGTCACAATTGATTACCTCATTAGTCTAGTATGACTAAAACATCATTTCTTAAAAAATCATAAAAATACAAAACTACACTCTTCGATAACTACAGATATCATAGTATCCTTCATTTTCTCTATAAAGCTAATAATAAAAAGAAAATACAAAAAAATTCGGAAGATGAGATATTATAAAGTATATCTTTTAGCCATAGTTTGGGCTCTCCCTCGTTTCTGTGCTCTTCATATAATAAATTATATCTTATTTGATAATATCTCAACGGCGCAATAGTTGACCCAAAGAAATAATGTCGCAATTATCTCTGATTCGAAAGCTATGAATATATACTAATAAAATACGCACACATTTAAAAATTCAAACATAGCTTTCGATAAAAACAAAAAAAAAAGTCAAACATTGATGGCTATTGGTTGTACCTGATGAAGCAACCATCGTACACGGCAAGGGCAGCGGAGGCCTTGGAGGAGGTGCACCTGCGGATTTGGTCGGCAGCCACATTGAAGCACGTGATACAGTCGGCGACGGACATATAGTTTCTGCACTGAAAAATAGTGTAAACCGGTGCTCCATTGGCCTCCTTTGCCGCGGTTGCGAAATGCTTGTTTTGATCACTGATTTGCTGTCTGATATCTTGGAATGTTACGTTCAAGTTCTCTTCGACCATGGAGGCGTTGGTAACCACGCCGTCGTATGGGTTGCACCGGATCTTAAGAAGATTGGTCTGTGGATCTGAAACGACACCGTTAAGAGTCCAGCATGACCAGAATACGAAGGTAAATAATGGAAGGAGATGATTATCAGGAGGTTGAAGCATGTCTCGCTAAGAGAATGAAGATGAAGAAGCGAAGGCAAATCATAAATTTTGGTGTATCCTCTCTACGTGTCAAAGACAACATTTTTACAATAATTTTAAGGGGTAGAAAAATAAAGAGGGACCAGCGGATCATGTCACAATCTTAGTGGAGATTCAAAATACCATCTTAGAATTGGACCGACCCAAGTAATTTACAAGCCTATATAATACAACTTAGGATCCGACCCGAGCAAAATATAAGATGGTGGTTCAGGGAATGAGCATATATAGACATAGCTTGCTTACTGGGATTGGTTCTTGTCTGAAGATCATGAAGAAGGAAGCCAATAAAGGATCGTATGGGGTACGAAGAAGATGGACCTAATTGGGTTTTAATATCGGATGTATACTGATCTACATGTACATACAAATACATACATATATATATATATATATATATATATAAAATTATATAGAGAGAAATTATGCATTTTAGCGTACAGGAGCCACGTAGTAAGGAGTTGGGTAGGCGCCAGCCAAATATTAATTTCGCCCCTTTAAAATTTTTAGGTCTCTTACAGACTTTTTTTTTTTTTTTTGCATTCACACTAACTTGAATTTGTACCAAAACCTCACGCTTCAGCAGCCATAACCTTTAACAATAGAATCAACATCTATTAGTATATCTGGTTGCAACTAATTTATTTAGAGTTGACTTTATAAATTTTAATTGATATAATATTTATAAATTTGGGTGTCAGAAGGTTGTCTACATATGAACATGGTGCTCCGCCTCTAAGCCCCTGAACATGGAAGCTGGCTCCAAAGGGTGTGCCATGTATATGACTGTAGTGATGGGATTAATTTTTCTGTGTCCCCACGGGATGACGATCGATGCTGTGAATTTTGCATGTATTTTAATTGTCACAATGAAATGTATTATGATCATAACTAGAATTTACCAGTGCACTTAATTGGAAAAGCTAAGGAGAGAAGGGGGGAAGATAAATTTAATTACGACAATAAAAAGCAAATATAATAGAAGGCCATTTTACGTAACACACAATCCATAAGAGAAACACTTTTATAATGAAGATCCTACAATTTTTTTCTACTTTTCCTTTTTTTTTTCATTACACATCATTAATTATGTGTATTAATGGGAGACAAGTAATTCTTTCTTTTTCTTTTTTTTACGAGGAGACAAGTAATTCTGACATATTCTGAAGGGCATTTTAGGTAAAAAGAAATTAATTGTGCATTGAGAATTTAGCAATGCCTAACTGGCTCCTTTTAGTTCTATTTACAATACATTTGTAGAATATAATGAGTGTTGTGGTCCTTTTTATGTTATTCCTTCTTATATTTAATATAAGATCTAGTTTGTAGTTCATTTTCTTTATTGAAGTAAATCTGATATTACTCCTCTCGTCTTTAATATAGATATTTGAGGATTGATCTTACTTTTAAATATAAGATATAATTTTCATATTTGTTAATCTTATCCTAATTTACCCCTATTGATGCTTCCTCAACAATAATTAAAGAGGAGTGGGAATAAGAGCATTAAGGAAGAAAGTTAGGGTGTTTTAAAAAATACATGTCATGTTAGCTAATTTAACTAATTTCTTTAATTTAATCAAATTAGGTAAATGTATCTTATATTTGGTATTGGAGGAGAATTAAGGATAGGAGGGAGTATAATGCTTGGAAGCTTCCATCTCAATCTTTAAATTGTATGAAATAGGATCTTGGAACTCAGCCGTGCTAGCTAGGGTGGTACTCTGGAGCAAGTGGAAGAGATTTTAGACAAGAAAATACCCGAGTTATTATTTTAATATGTATTTGATTAAATAAAGTTTTTATATTTGATTTAAAGGAAGGAACGAAATCACTAAAAAGTTTCATAATAACTAAACAACATACAAGGATAAGTTACTGGGTAGAAAATAACAATAAGTTCATAATATTAATTTCTTAATCGAACCTTTTGGTGATCACATTTTTTAAGACTTCATAGTTATATTTCCTTTATATTTTTCACCTTCCCTCCTTCATCTCTCTCCTTCTCCCTCCATGTTTAGTGTCTGCACGCTCTAAAAATTTGGGGATGACTGGTAACCTAATAATTCCAATAATACCAAATATGAATACATGACTTCTAATTCATAAATAACATATTTTTTACAATCAAAATATTAAGTAATTTGTAGAGATTTTGATCTTTCTGAAATTTCTACCATAGCATATAAGTTTAGCACAGTGTAAGGAGCTCTACTCCACAACAACATGAGCACGCGCGCGCGCGCACAAAACTTAGACAAACAAAGAAGGAGGCAATCCTGTATATAGACAACGTGGAGCACCTAAACAAGATTTACTAACATATACAAAGGGGTTTAAGGTATTAAATTGAATCAAGAATCATTCAAATGACGCTCCAATTCCAATCTAGCCAAATAGACCTTCAATAATCAGCAAGAGTGAGAGATAGCATGGGCAGGGCTGGGCAGGGCGAGACCCCTGCCCGAAGGATGAATGGGCTACATTGTGCAGCCCGACGCCCGGCCCTGCCCGCTAAAAGCCCTAATCATTTTGGGCTGGGCAGGGTGGGCTCCCTTGCCCAAGTGATAACGCATTATCTTGTCCACTTATGAAAAAAATAATTCTTTATGAATTTTATAAACATTCCTGTAGTTACTAATACCATATATGTCTTAACTTTGCCCTAAGTAATATAAACTTCAAATATATTTGATGATTTCACATCTTGGGATATTTCAAAATAAGTCTACAACTTGAGTCTTGAAATTTAAAAAATACCATATGTCTTAACAAATATCCATACTTTAAAAATTAAACAACATCCATAATCCATTATAAATAAGAAAACAAAATGATTGTAATTAAAGCCATGAAGTCAAAGTAGTTTGCATCAATTCAATGTCCTAAAAATTGATTAAATGATGAAGCATTTGGAAAGAAAATAAAAAGAAACTATAATTTAATGCATCACAAAGTAAAGAAGAAAGGAAGAAATCTACTTGTAAATAGTGTTTAGTGGTTAGGGCAAAAAAGAAAGGATCAGAAGAGTATTATACAATAGACAATATATATTTTAAATAAAAAATATATATATGAAATAATATTTAATTGATATGAAATTTTATATTTTAAATAAATGAAAATAATTTTCAGGGTAGGGCCAAATGGGCAGGGCAGCACCCCTTGCCCGATGCCCGGCCCTGCCCGGTTATTAGCCCGCCCAAAGCTGCCCAAAACTTTTTCGGGTCACTTTTTTAGGGCTGGGCTGGGCAATTTTTTGCAGGGCCAGGGTGAGCGTACCGGACTACTGTACACCATGCTCACCCCTAAGAGACATGATTAGCTACACACTATCTAAGGCAAAAAATATTTTCCGGTGAATAACGTCCCATTCATATAATTTAATAAAATATAGAAGAAAACAATTTAAACAAATTTAATTTTGAATAATAAAAATATGGCAATAAATTTCAATTTCTATATCATATGATCATAGATATTAATAAAAATCTATACAAGATCATTACTCAAATAAATTCAAGTACAAAATAAATCGTTTTGTTTAACAAAATCAGTTTAAAACATCAAATCTCAAATTCATCTATGTAGGACTTTTACATAACAGATAACAAGCATGGACACATAGTCCATGAGAGTAACTAACTAAGCGTAGCTCAAGGCTACGAATATAAGCGTGAACATACAATCCATGAGGGTAAATAATCAAGTGTGGCTTAAAGCTACAAAAACAAGTGCAGGTAAAAAACCACGAATAACAAGCATGAAAACGAATCCTACGAATATCAAGCATGAGCAATATCCCCACATATATCAATCGAGCTCGAGTTTAACCATGGCACGCCAAGGACTAATAGTATTGCTGTTAGTAACTAGCGTTCTGTATTCAGTTCTCCCAAAAACATTTTCAAGGATGCTTAGGGCCATTTTGTCAAAGTGATTAAAAGTTCTTCTTTCAATAGTATGATGGCTCGTATGAAATACAACATAATAAAATACATCACTATGAAAGTTCACAAACAATGTTTCAAAACTTTCCTTCAAATTCAATATGTCCACAAAAACCATTCCCAAATAATAAAACTCGAATACAAACATTCCAAAATATAAGACTATCTTAACATGAAAAATTCTATGAGAAAATCGAAAGTTTCCTTAGTATTTTCATACATAACCATGAATTATACTATGAAGTAATAGGAGAAGCATAAATAACAATAAATAAAATCATCAATCTAAACTCATTTCAATATCAACAAGAACATGAAACAAATCCAATAAACTTTTATTGGCAAAATCATACTTGTAAAGATGATAATAAACATGAAAGTATTACAAACAATAAAAACATCATTTATAAAAAATTATAATGGGACATTATCCACTCACCGGATGCATTCCTAAAATATAATTCACTCTTCCCAAAACAATGCCCATTGTAGCCACCTAACCAATAGAATTATATCATCATTTCAATATAATTCTTTTACTTAATTTATTCTCAAGATTTAAACATCCATCCCAAACTCAAGATAATTTGATTAGTTTTTTTCTTTATTAAATTGCATAGCCACATATTCGTACTTGTAGAAAAGAAGACAAATCTCTTCCAACAACTTTAAATTTTTTATTTAATAACTCAATAGTCTTAAAAAGGATATCTTTCATTTTCCTTGTTTAAGCATACTATAAGACTTATTTCACCAAACAAGCCTCTTGATTTCTATATCACTATGATGCATATAAATCTTTTCCAAGTTTTAATATTCATATTAAGTGGTTTCTACACTATATAATTATGTCAATGCCACTTTAACATACTAATGAATTCAATTTGATTAAGTTCTTTCATCCAACATTCCATACTTTCTATCCCACCCAAATACTAACAAAAGAATAAACAACTTAATCTTTGGAATTTTCCATATAAAGTTTTCAAATTCCACATTTAAGTAAGACTTAAAATTAAATTCAGTTGATGTGTGTGTGTGAAAATAATTTCTTCATTACCATGAAAATACTATAGAAACACATTAAGTATCCTTCCTTTCAAACATTTCAACAAACACCTATTAGGCACTCAAAATTAACTCAAAACAAACATCTTTGTCATACTTGTTTGTCACAATAACTCAATCTCGCAAACCAAACAATTCATCCAGCACCACATGATAATCAAAGTTTTGGTCACAACTAATACCAACCAACCAAAGCTATTCCATTAGCAAAATGGTTTTCTCAAAGTTTCCTCGATTTCATGATTTAGTTAATAACATTTTCACCATTATAGGTTTTAATCCTCCTTTCAAGCATTTCATCAAACACCCTATGTGCACTCCATTTGGCAATATCTAAAAATATGCTCCTCTTAAAATTACAGACCCAAATTTCATACATTATGGCAATATCTCAACTTTATTAAGTTACTAAAACTTGATAGAGCTCAAATCTAACACAAATTAGATTTTCCCAATCCATATACATGAACGAACAAAGAGGAAAAATGCAGCACTCTACCACAAAAAGAAATTGCAGCATTCTAAAAACAGAGGAAAAGGAAGATCTTTGAACATACCACAAGAAGTCAAGAAAATTTTGAAGCTTTTCATACACCCACTCACAACGACTGTGCATCAAGCAAAGGAAGGAGAAGACCTCAACAATTGAAACAGCAGCCACAAACCAGAACAGGGGAAGATGTTCAGCGTCAGGAAAAAAAAATAGAAGAGATGAAGCTCGACTCACTCCTAAACCACCAAAACAGAGAAGGGAGAAACAAATTGATGTTGCAGAACACAACTACAAACACACCGTCAACAAGAAGGAAGAACAAAAGGAAAGGGACTATAAGCACAAATCCGGGGACCTTCATCCTTGAGAGTGAGAACCCAATACGCAAGAGAGAGAGAGCCTCCGGAAATTTCTTCTCCCCTCTGCTCGAGTTCATCGCACAGAAAAAAAAAAAAAAAAGATGGATGGAGTAGAAAAAAATATCTATGGCCTTTATCTCTGTTTTTTTTTTTGGTTATTGTTGTTATTATTATTATTATTATAAAAAAAAACTTTTATGTTAATCTCACAATGCACAAAATAACAAAATAAAAGTATCCTTTATGATAGAGAGGTTTCTAATATCAGACACAAAGATCAACATCATCAACACAAATTCCACTAGATTATTATCCACTTTTTATAAACATAATTAAATCAAATAATTAAAGTATTAATTAAGAGTGAAATAATTATTATAATTCAAGGACCATTACATTTTTATTTTCTTCTTCCCTTGTTTTTTTTCAGATGATCAATTAATTAATCATTTTTTATTTTAAGAATTCTCAAATTTCTGGGTCATTACATTTAGCATCATGTGTTTGTGGGCATTGTGCATCTAGAAAGGATCTAGCTTGTCAGAAGTTGGATTGCCGCCCCCGCATGCATCTAACTGGTTTTGCCCCTTCTTAATTCTTAACGCTGTTTCCGTTAAAATAATATAGCTAGAGAAAATTAAAGTCTTAAAAAAGAAATATTATTATCAAAAAATCTAATAACAAGTGAAAACCTATTTTTATTTCTAATATTGAAACTTGTCATTACAGGTTACTCAGTTGTAATGTGACTTTTTTGGTGATTGTATTCCATAATTGATACTTATAATAATTCTCCTAATAATGAATTATTGTTTTTTTCTTTTTTGCCAACTTTATGCATGATTGTATGAAACAATGAGATTTAAATTATATTTAATTTCGATTACTGTATTTCGTGACTCATAAAATTTTAATTTATATAATAATATTTTTATGAGAATTAATCTTTCTATTTTAAATATATAAAAAACATTTTCACGCATAGTGCACACTTATGAAGAGAAAAATTTAGGTAGTTAAATTTAATTTTTGTTAATTTTACCGTTCCTTAATTTTAATATATTCTTATGGGCATTTTTTTTGTAAGCAAAAGTATTTTTCTATTAGAGACAATTCTATTTGAAGTATTATTGAGCATTAAATATGAGCACCTCCCTCAACCGAAATTCAAACATTGGTTTACCAACACATGAATTCTTATGGGAATTTTTAAAAAATAGTAATTGTCAATAAAAATTTACAAATTATTTGTTGTTATAACCAATGGGACAAAACACCCATAAACAAGGTGCTAAATCAAAACTTCCATTGGCCAAATCCCACCAAAGGAATCTTGACTAAGACTAAAGTTCGAAGGTAATCTGCACATTTTTTTTCCTTACCTATATAAATGCTCAAAATTAAACTGACAATCTGTATAGAAGTTACATGTAAACATGATACTTTAACATAATTTAACAAAAATAAAATCGAATTAATGCAATATAGTGCACATCTCGGGTCGTTTTATTTTAAGGAGCTGATTATGAAACTAATTCCTAATAAACTAAGTAATTACAATGCAAATTTGGCAAGGGTAAAACATGATCGGTTGATTTTCAAAGCTAAATGTAATTGAAATAGATATTTTTGGATTTTTTGGAATAAAAGTGGAATGGAATGGAAATTGGTTTTGAAGAGTGTGATAAAGCCTTCTAGAACAATGAATTTTATCTATCATTTGCTTTAAAATATTTTTAGGAGTGTGCTGGTTTGACAAAAATGCTCAAAAGACCCTTTGAGCTAGCTTGAATTAAGTAAATTAAATCTTCCACACCGAGCAAGACTTAATTCCTTTAACCGAAGCTCAATACAAAACACTAGTAATTACAATCAAAGTCCTTCAAAATACCAAACCTCAAACACCGTTGAATCTAGTGCATTAATAAGTGATTATTCCTAAACCTAGAAAATAATCACTTCTTAAAACACTATTAGAAACCACTTTGTATGCAATTTATGAAATCACTATGTTTTCTAAAATACCAAACCCTATCAACCGATTAGTTTAACATCAAAAGAGAGGAACCCCTACTCCAGATATGCTATTAATCACTCTTAGTGTGTGATTGTGAATTAATTAATGCAATTGGTTCCAAAGTAATTTAAAATCAACTCAATATCCAAACAATACCATGCAAGATAATAGATAATCAAGAAAATTACGATGAAATATATATGTAATCACATGTATTAATGAACACAATGTTCAACATAAACTAATTCAAATCACAAATTGATTCAAATAAAGATTAAACCAAATATATTAGTCTTAACTATAAATTACAACTCCTTAAACCAAATAAATCATAAATATATAGTAAAACTAATAAAATAAAATAAAACTCCCCTTTTTAGCTCCGACCATCAAGAATCAATCCATTGCTCTAGGATTAGAAGAGATTTAGCTACTGCAAACCATCAATACAGCATCAAGAGGCAAAATCATATAAACAAATCAGAGATAGCCACGACATGCATGAATTCAGAGGCAGAGGAGGCTGCCGGAGGTCGTGACAGCGATGACTGATTAAGGTGAGAAGATAGTGGACTGAAGTGAAGGTGATGGTGGTCGACGGTGGTGTTCTGCTTCTCCCTTCTAGTTCAGTTTTCTCCATCTCTCAGCTCTCCCGTGGAGCCGTCTGCAACTCCGACTGGTGCAGCGGCGGTGGAGGTGAACGGTGGACAGAACCAGCTCCCAGCTCTCTCAGTCACGCTCTCAGTTCTCTAGTCCTAGCTCACTCTCCTCTCCACTCCTGTCTTCCAACTCGCAGCTGAGCTCCTCGCTCTCAGCTGTGTTTTCAATCTCCAAACTCCCAGCTCTCTCGGTTCTGTTTCTCTGGCCGTGACGGACAAAGACAGCGACGGTGGTGGATGTTGGTGAGGGGCGAAGCTATGTGTATGGCAAATGAAGCTTGCGGCCACCCCCCACGAATCCTGACTCTCAGCTACCTCCTCTCCTCCCTCAGCTCTTCGCTTTCAGCTCCCAACTCCGCAGCTCTCTCTGTTCGCCGCCCCCCGTTTTGATTCAGCTGCTCTGGATGTCGTTTTTGCTTTCAACAATTGCTGAGGCCCATCTCCATTCAGACCTAATCCATTAAACCAAAAACGCTGAGTTTCAATTGTTAGACTACAATGTCATTTTCCATATTCATGGGACCAAACTGTCATTCCTGAATTTCAAACCCCAAATTGCCATTTTCAGATTTTAATCCAAATTTTCAAGGATTTTCAATTAAAAAATATTTATACCAACATCAAATAATTTCAGAAAAATTAATTATTAAGAGTAATTATAATTATTTTGACAATTTACCCTTTTTAGTCCTAATTTAATTTATTTTCTCTTAATCTCAATTTATCTCAAGAAAGGCAATTTTGACTCAATTGTTATGGCAAAAACCCAATTAAAGTATAAAAATATATAATTAAAATAGGGATTTGTCAATATACTAAAATATGTGACTTTACAAAACAAACCTTGTATATAGAAGTTACATGTAAACGTAATAACATAATTTAACAAGCTGTCTCCAAAGGGGCAATTTACCAAACAACCCATAACAGGGAACTTTTGGTATCACTTTCAGAAGGTCACATTACGTACAAATATTAACTTCTTCAATTAAAGAATAAAACTGTATTCTTAATGTCACATTTATATTAAACTTATAAGAATTTTAATGTAGCTTTCCAAGTCACACAAATATTGAATAATGTACAATTGGATTCTCAATTCAAAATTCCAAAATCACACTCAAGTGGTTCTTTACATAAAACACAATTACCTTGCTAGCTATCTAATAGTAATGTAGAATTGAGGGCAGTAACATTGAGTTTTGAGTTAAAGAATAAAGGACAAGACCATCAAGCTGTTGGTTAAGATGGTAAGAGGTATCTCCCCTGTAAAAATAGAACACAAGTTCAAATCCTAATAAGTGTACTTGATGAGAGGGGCAAAAATCTTTTGCACTCTAAGCCTTAAGGGGATTAGTCTCCGTTGATCAAATGAAAAAACAGAAACAGTACAAGTAGAGGAGTAAGCCATGGACTACGGCTAATTAGTTTCAATGAAGATGGGCATAGTTGGACACATGTTCTGTAATAAGTCCTTGTTTTGGAGCATAACAACTATTTCAGACATCACTGGCCTCATATCAGCAGATGCTTGGATGCAAAGCAAAACCAATCTCTATGATTTTCTTCACTTCTTCTGCATCATACTTATTAGGATCTAAGGTCTTGTCCACCATATCCAAGTGCTTGTCTTTCTCATAAAGTTTCCAAGACTATCAAGTTGGATAAGAGGGAAGTGAAACAGAGGGGTACAAAAGACAAATGAACAATTATGTGAATTTATTTTTGGATATTTCTTAGATTCATCGGCAATAGTGAAAGAATGGATTTTCCAAAAGCAAAGAAAAAATAACTTAGGCTGTATTATTAAAAACAGATTTCATAATCTAAATTTTCTCAAAAAAAAAAAGAAAACAGAGACTGCATTTTTAGATATTAATGGGAAGTTTCTCACTTTCTGAAGGAGGTGTGCTTCCTCATCATCATCATCATCAAGCTTTATTAGATCCGTGCTTTTTTTACCACTGATAACTTCTAAGATGACAACACCATAGCTATAGATATCTGCCTTTTCTGATAATTGGCCATAAATTATATACTCTGGTGCCGTGTATCCTCTAACAAAACACATATTATAACATTTATGATTAGATGACTAAAACGATAATGACTCCAGAAGAAATAAAACATATATAAACACCAATAAATATAGGTCCAATAAAATCTGAAATATGCACAAGTCATGTAAATTATTGTGTCATGTTTGACATAGATATGGATACTTTTAAGTATTAAAGTTAATAGGTGTAGAAGGAGTATTGTTCCATTGACTTGTATGCATGTGTACAATATATAGACATATTATCAATACCTTAGACAATCCAAGTGCTATGATAGAAGTGAAGAAAATTAAACAAAAATAGTTCTCTTGGCTTACAATGTTCCTGCAACTTTTGTGCTTATATGAGATTTGTCCTCAGGTAATAGCTTTACTAGTCCGAAATCAGCAATTTTAGGTTGTAAATCATCATCTAAGAGGATGTTGTGGGTCTTTATATCTCTATGTATAATACGTACGTGAAATTCCTCATGTAGATAAGCCAAACCTCTTGCTATCCCTAACATTACTTTGTATCACTGCTTCCACTTGAGAGAACCTTTGTTTCTACCTTTTTTTTGAAAGAAAAATATGAAGGGTGAACCTTAAAAAATATCAAAGCTTTTGCTATTTTCTCCAATAATATGATGACATAAGATTAGGCTCTTTGTTTTTGGAGAAAGTCATTGTTGTGTTGTTGATATAAAAATACAAACTCATGTCATAATGTTATTGAGGAGAATAATAGTTGATGCACATGTAATTGCAAAAGTCATTGGTTGATATAAAGATATATACCAAATACAAAGCTGTCAAGGCTGCCGTTTTTCATGTATTCATAAATAAGGATTCTATCATGGCCATTACTAGAACATCCCAGAAGCCGTACAAGATTCCGATGATGAACATTACTTATAAGCTTCACTTCACTTTCAAATTCCACCTCCATCTTCCTGGATCTGCGTAAAGTTAATTTTTTGACTGCAACAACTTTACCACTCTTCAAAGTTCCCTGCGCGATGGTAAAGAATTTCAATTGTGATAGTTTTATAAGTACCACCTTTAATAATTTGTCCTTTTGAAAACATATTTTTTACAACATTATATAAATCTAATTTAGTGACATCCGACATGATCAATATTTAAATATTGAATATCAGATTAAAGTTACCTTGTATACAGCCCCAAATCCTCCTTGTCCTATTTTGTTTTCTTCACTGAAATTTTTTGTTGCAAATATCAAATCATTATAATTATAAGTAGTAAGAACTTCCAACTTGCTTGCTCCAATTATGTCTCCTGTTTGGGAAAATGCAAGTCAAAGTCATCTCTTAACTTAATAAAACAAATGAGGGCTTTAACCAAGCCTTCTATGATGATTTTCCTTTAATTGCGCAGTGCTAGTTGACCTTATTTGCAGGAAAATCAAAAGGAAATTGAATAAAATTGAGATGGGAGAGAGCCAAGTTTGGAAGTGCAACAAACCTCGCAACTCTTGACACAAAATAAAGGTCAAGGCGCATCATTAACTAGGTGACACAAAATTGGTATCGTTGTCAAATTACTTGTTATGGATAAAATTAAAGAAGAATGATTGAACAAGATCTAAAATGCAACCAGTCTGAAGGAGAATCCTCTGACCCCTATACTTAAGTTGATTGAGTTCATCATATTAGTCACTTGCTACACATTGACCTTGGAATTGGAAGACTCTTTTTCCATATATAAGTTTGTGATTTCAAAATGTACTACAACTAGACCCTATATGGCTATATCATAGGAGAATCACATACCCAAGTACTATTCACATTTCATAGATAAGAAAACCAAAGCATCACATTAAGTAATTGCCAAATTTATAAACTTTTCAAGTAATTTACCTCTAGGAACGCTCTTATTCCTTCTTGATCGTCTACTCCAAGCAAACAATGCAAGGGGGATTAAAACAAGGGCTACACCTCCAACAACCCCTCCAATTATGACCCCTTTTTTACTTGATCCTGCAAAATATAAGGAAGCAAAAGTAATCATTTTCAAACTAGTCTCTCATTTTGAATTCTACACAATAATTAAGTAACTACACGCATCTAAGACAAAAGGGGCTATATTAAAATCCTTGAATGACTTGTACCTTTTTTGATAATGGGTTTGATATCAATTGTGTGGGTATCATTAAAGAAGGAAGTGGTGGAGTATCTCAAGAAACAACCAGCATCAAAAGCCCTTCCATCTGAAAATGGAAGACAAATCTCCATACTGTTGTACCGACCCTTCAAACAATCAAGGCAATCATTTGCCATAATAGTCTCAGTACATTGAGCAAACGCATAAATAGTTGCACCATTATTATTATTGGGAACATTCATCTTCGTGGCTGCAAAGAAACCAGGGATTTTAGGTGTTTTTATTTGGAGATTCATTAGAACTTGTTGTACTGTTGTGGTAAATGGAGTGGCTTCTCCTGTCGTCTGATTCCCACATAAAACGAAATTGAAAGGCTGCGTCGCCTCGTCAAAGAAACCATTGGAGTTGTACCTACAACACCAAAAATTATAACGGACTTTGTTGCGTAAAAATCAAGCTAATAATGATCATTAGCTATTTCGATATCTGTGTGTGTTTGCGAATGTTGCTTTTCATTATAAATTAAAATTAACTAATTTGGGTAGGTTAAGCAAGCTAGCTAAATTATTTAATTACAACGATTTAATCTCCCTAAAATACCAAAGTACAATATGAGAGATCTAAATTCATTTACAAGTAAATTAGTTTGGAAAAAAGGATAGATATTAGAGATAAAATGAATAGAGGTCTAATATTTATGACCATGATCAATCTCCTAACTAGCTCTTGTGATTAGTCAAACCGGGATAAAACTAGTAAAACCCATGAAATGTTTATCCATTTGAACTAATCAATTTTTTTAAAAAAAATTTTTAAATCATGTTTTAAATCATATTTTATACATAAACACACACAAGGTAAGAATTAAAAAAACTAGTGAGGAAATGTTCAAGAAAAATGTGTGTTTTATAAATTAAAACTATAAATTTAAAAATTAAACTTTCAAATAAATGTTACATGTCAGAATTATTTTTCATTTTTTAACTATAAAATATTTGTTAATATATTAAATCATTTTTTTTATTTTTACTTGTGTTATATTTTTAATTAATTTTATCTTTTTATTTGAAACCAATTTTTTCCATAAATTTCTGTTCTTATTTTTGTCTTTATTTTAAAACAATTATTTGACATTTAAAATATATTAATTTAATCATTGACCTTCGATCTAGTGCCTCACTTGGTTGACTAACATGCAGCATTTAATAAAAGGTGCAGACCCTTGGAACTTCAGTCTTTGATTCTGTTATTAATTTTCTGGAATAATTATATAAAAAAATTTCTGTATAAGTTTTGATGAGAAAATAAAATCGGATGATTGTTTCGAAAAATCATATTTAAGAAAAAAAATAAAAATTATTTTAAATAATTGTTTTTAAAATCAACTTTGGTGAGCACCTTAGCAAATTGGAGAGTGGACATGGCATGTATGCAGATTGAAATTGGGGAGGGCTTCTTCAAGTTTAAGAAGTGAAAGTTCAAGACGTCTAGCTAAAGAAAAAGATGTGAACTTATTTTCTTTTAAAAAAACACTTAACTAAAAATTAATTACCAAAGAAGCTTTTAATTTTTTATTTTAAAAATAATAAATTGTTTTGAAAACAGAAAATCAAACAAGGCCTAATAATTTGTTTAATTCTATTCTATTTTATTTTTTGTTATTTGTGTTCTCAGGAGATTTTTTAAGAATAATTTTTTAGGCATTGGCTAAAAAAAAAAGAATAATTTTTTAGGATAAGTTTTGGAAACAAAAAAATTATAAAAATATATATCTAAAACATTATTTTTAAAAACATATCTGAATGGTTGAGAGAAGGGTGAAAATAATAATTTGCTTTATTAACATGATTATTATTAATGAAAACACAATGTTTTCTGCATCTTCTCTAATTTCCTAGAACAAATAGGAACAAAACATGAAAAGAAAAAAAGATGTTTGAAATATTTCTTATTTTCATAACAATATTTCTTACCAGCGCCACAGCTTCTTTTAGTGGCGTCCAAATATGTAGCACTTTTCTAACGTCACAGCTAATTAATTTATAAGTGCCACAGCTTTGCTTTTTTGTAGTAGTGAGAAGTAGGGTTACAAAATTTTAATAAAGAGATTATATAAAATAAAAAAGTAAAAAAATTAATTAAAAACTTTTAACCACACTTCTCTCATTTTCTTAAATCTAATTTTAAAAAAATTTCTCTCCCCTTTTAAAAATTGGAGAGAAATGTTTTTTGACTTGGATTTTAAAAAATTAGAGAAGTGGAGTTAACAATTTTTAATTAATTTTTCTTTCTATTTTATCTTACATCTTCCCCTTATTAAATTTTTATAACCCCATTTCTCTAATTTCTTTTTTTAAATTCAACTCATAAAATTTTTCCCTCCCTTCCCCTCCAAATCCCTTCATTAAATTTTTAGTATATATTTTTTGTGAACCACCTGAGCCAAATACCACGTGGTTTTAATATTTTTCTGTAAAAATCCTTTTTGTTAGTGTGATTGTGAACTCTTGAGTTTGATTATTTTGAGATTTGAACTTCTTTTTTTTTGTAATTAAGTTTAATTATTTGTGCTTTACTAGCTCTGCTTTATTCACTTGAGGATTAATGCCTTTCTATTTAAATATTAATTTTTTTACTGTTATAAATGAAAATTTTTGTATATTTTAATTAAATAATATTTTTACACCAAAAAAATTTAAATTATGTGTATATATATATTTTTTAAATTATGACCACTTTGATTCCGGTTGGACGATTAATCCTTGAATTACTTTCTCAACCAGTTCAACAACTGATTCGATTACCTTGGAATTCATACTATAAGATAACATTGGAAGTTAAAGTATTGTAAGTGTTAATAAATTTAATTAGTTAACCTACTTATAAACCCTTTATTAGTTTTTGTGAGGTTTATTAAAGTGGACTTATATTTTGTATTAATAGACTATTACATGTCATTCCATTTATTTTAATATAATTATCAAAAAGAAATTAAAATATGTGAGTACTGAATAACAATAAATATTAATTTACATAGTTTAAATTGTTTTACTACATATAATATAATATAATATAATATTATAAGTACAAGAATTAGTCTGATATAAGAGGCTAGCTTCTAAGCTTAAACCTTAATTAAGCGGAAGTCCCATAACATGCCTTAAAAGGATAGGAGGTGGTAACATTCGGCTTTTCCGAATTAAACATTAGTCAAAGAGAAAATAATATAGTAGCTTTGCCAAAGAAATATTGTATATCTATTATCCTGAGTTTGGGTAAAAATGTAATTTCTCAAAATTACAAATATGTAAGGCCAATTTGAAAATTACGCCCAGATGTTCAGAACAAATCCTTAGAGACACATGAAGATAGAGAATAATTCCCCAAACTATATCTGATGGTTAATTGAGGTATTAATGAAAAAATTGCCTCAAAAATGAATTTTATATAATTACTGAATTTTGGCAAAGTAAAGAATAATTAGCCAAATTTAATAGTAAAAAAAATACCAAATGGCCTCAAATAATTGGGAAAACAGGGAGAATTTATGTTATGAGAGGAATGAATTCTTGGAAGAATTATATTGATTTTATTTGTTAGAAATTGCCCTGAATTAATTATGGAAATCAATTCCAAATATGTTAAAGAATTCATAATTAGAAATTTTACCATATGGTTAAAGTGAATGGATGGCAAGATTATCAAAGACACTACTACAAAAAGGCGCTTTAACCTTCCAAATTTGGCACTTTTAACGTCCCAAAACGGAGGGATGTATATGCTGGGGGCGTAGTAAGTTGAAACAATAGACGTCCCAAATGATAGGGACGCCTAAAGGCTGACTTTAGGCGTCCCAAATTAAGAATTGGGAGGCCTAAAGTCCCCACAGGGTGGGACTTTAGGCGTCCCAAATTAAAAATTTGGGACGCCTAAAGTCCCACCCTGTGGGGACTTTAGGCCTCCCAAATTACAATTTGGGACGCCTAAAGTCCCACCCTGGGGGACTTTAGGCCTCCCAAATTTTAATTTGGGACGCCTAAAGTCCAACCCTGGGGGACTTTAGGCCTCCCAAATCTTAATTTGGGACGTCTAAAAGTTTGGTTTTTTTTTATACCATAATTTATATTCTGTATTACCCAACGAATTGAAACTGCAGAAACAGAATAAAAGATGGATTCATAAACCACACTGTCCATTACAAACTGGTAAGGACATCCAGCACTACAATCTTTACTATATATACATACAATAACCTTTCATGCAACCTACTACTATATATATCAACAAAAAAAATCAGAAAGTGTCAAAACGCTGTCATCACACAAGTACAAACTGATATAAAATAACAAGTTTACTGCTCTATATGTTGAAGAAGATGTCCAGCCAAAAGATCTCTGATCAAATCAAGGTCTTCACGTAGGTAGGCATCTTGATTATCAAAAATCTGAAAATTAGAAAGTAATAAGCTTTGATGAAATGAATCTCAAGCAAATGAATTAATTAGCATTTCGATTAGAACACCAAAAATATTATATATCATTTGAGAATTAAGAAGCGATTACCTTTTCAAAATCGCTAGTAATTCCACTTTGAGTTATGTTATACATATAAAGTATAACATAATATCCGCATTCAGTGTTGCCAGGTTGCTGAGGGCACTTTTAATCAAAGGGATGCAATTGGTTGTTAAAATCAATAAAGGTATGTCTAAAAGGACCGTCAATGAAACAATTATGTAGGATCGAATGTACTTACTATGGGATAAAACCACTTTGGCTTTTTAACAACTGCACCCTCGCGTGACCCACCTAGGATTCTATATGTTTGACAAGCACTATCATGAAAAGCAAAATGAACAGAAATTAGAACCATTCATTTATTTTTGTTGTCAATGAAATACAGACAGAATAACTTACGTGTCGAAGACGGATTTTGTATCTCTGTCTGGCTTTTTACTCAAGGGATCAAACCAATAGACTACGTTGCGGCGGGGACATATAACACACAAAGTCCAGTGGTAACTTTAACAACATGTACACATTAAAATGAAGTTAGATGAGTGAGAAGACAATTATTTATTAAACTTCTGAAATTGACAAAATGTAAATACGAACCGTTGGACAATGGGTGCTAGATAACAACGAAGTTTGTTTTGTGCCATTTGGTAGCCGACATAGTGAGTCCTATGCGCCACAGTACAAGTATCCCCTGTCGTATTCGCAGGACATAAGAATCCATACCAATCACGTCTTTCCATGTTTGTGCAGAGATCGTGGAAGGTGCTATAATAGAATTAAAATAAGGAATCAATTCTTGAATGTATGAAAACAAAAAACCACTAAATGAATTCTATGGGAAAATTGAAAAAAAACTTACCGGACTGCAAATTTGACCCAGCCTACATCTATCTCCTCCAACCTGATAAACTGCTTGAGATCTGTATTGTCAATCGTGTAGGGATACTCCACTTGGCCCACAATCCCTGGAGGCATCTTCAAGTCAATCTGTTTAATGCGCTTGTAGATCTGTTGCAGCCGTGCTAAGAAGGGCCATTTGCTCGCAGCTTCGTCATCCTTTTAGAACATCAAAAAACAAATTGTTATTAGGATGCCAACAGATTTTCAGTAACAGTAAGGTAATTCCTACCATTGGAGGTGTTGCGTCTGAACCAATATGATTGCGAGGCCAAAGGATGAAAGATCCTATCGCTTGACCTAACGTGCCAACCTCTGGATCGGGAACAGGGATGGCTGTACCTTCTTCCCCCTTTCTAACACTCGTCACATTCACCCTACGATAATCCTCCAGAATTTGCTGATTATGGTGGGTGGTAGCACATGTGTGAACAAGACCATCAGCAACAACACGCAACAGTGGATCATCCAAATAGAGGGTGCAAGGGTCTCCTGACACTGGATTGGGAGAAGGGTCGCCAAGTGGTCCCGACACTGGAGTGGGAGAAGGGTGGCCAAGTGGTTGCTCCAGAGGGTTGTAACTTCCTCTGGTGCTATTGAAGGCCGGGGATTCCTGAGTTCGAGCCTCGTCCCTTGCCCTTTGTGCTTCAAACATCTTTGCCATTTCAAGTTGAAGCTCTGGCAACAGCTCTTGTCGGAGCTTGTCACGAAGGTTGGCCTCGATCTCTCGTTCGAGCTCCTCTCGAATATTGGCCACAACGTCCTTACTTGGTCCAGCTTGTGACGAATAACGTGGCTCTCGTCCAAAATACCTCGCGGCACTAACTCCCCGTGTCTCTCATCGAACACGACCAAGGTCATCTGCCTTCCCAATAGCCGTTGACAAGATGTCCATCCGTCTACTTGGATTGAATGAACCTTGGCTACTCTGCTCGTCTAGGTCATCCTGTAGCATGCAGTTTATCATAAATGTATCGAAACCACTCGCGACATGTAAAAAATTAGGTACTTATGGTATAACTACTTACAATCCTCGTAGCAACCTCAGCAACAGTCGGATTTATGTACTTCCCAGCCTTAATCCTCCCTGCTTTCCATTTTTTGTGACGTGGAGGAGGTGCCGGTGGCTGGATAACAACGCTAGGATCAGATTCCGCTGCTTCCTTCATTTTCTGTAACTCTTCTGCCATCATTTGCCGCTCAAGCTTCCGATATCCACCGCGGGACATGAAATGTTGATATTTATTTTCTACTTGCCTCTGGGCATTTGCTGCACTTAATTTCTATGAATGAAAAACAACAAAAAATGAATCAACGATATAAAGTATATGAAATCAACGATATAAGTAGTTCTATATCATGACAGAAATCTTACCAAAAACTCAGGATCTGCTCGTGATGCCGCAAACAACCTCCAGTCCTCTGGAGATAAATATGTATACTGTGCACATGGATCCTTACCCCTAAGGGCCCCTCGAATGTAATGCTTTGTTAGCTTGTTCTTGAAACCTTTCCATCGTACACGAACCTCATCCATCCAGTGCCTATGCATCTCTGTGGTGTCGGGGACATCGTATGTTTGCTGCAAGGTAAAACATAAGATTATTATATTTGAAACAATAAGAACAAAGCTACAATGCATCAAAACTTACATACCAAAAGTTGCTGCCAAATCATGTCTTTCGTTTTTGGGGGAACCAATCTCCAATTATCGTAGGTAATGCGCACTTTGCTTCGAGCCAAAAGCCTTATGTAGCTAATGAAGTGGTCTTCCTCAGGACCAATTGGATTCAGATTGTCATCGAAGTCTATATGCAGCCTCTCCTGTTGATGTTCATGACGTGCAACCAATGCTCCCATCTTTGTACAGCCTCTAACCCTCCTTCTTGCAGGGGGTTCAACTCTAGGAATTTCGTCATTGCTAGAGCTTTCGTCATCTCCACGCCTCTCGTCATCACTAACGTTGTCCATATTCCTGTTAACACAAAAAGCATCATCAGAAACGTAAGTAAATTGCAATGAAAACACATGTATATAGTAAGCGGGAAGTAAAACAGAAAAAACACAGTTCTCATTTATAAATTAAGGTCTTACTCTAGATTGTTTCCCATAGTCCTTCACCATGGTCATTTCTTACAGCATATTCGTCATCATCTACCAATTCTACTTCATTTGTTCGAGGTGTAGTTGTTGTGAAAGGTGGTGTGTTATCAAGGTTGAAGGTCGGATCACCATACTTCTGTTTTTTACTTTTAAGGACAATGGACATATTTTTGCTGGCAGGATCGGTGACATAAAACACTTGTTTCGCCTGGCTTGCTAAAATGAAGGGCTCTTCTCTATAGCCAACTCTTCGAAGATCGACTAAGACAAATCCAAATTGTTTATCTATTACCACGGCATTGTTGCTAACCCACTTACATTTAAATAAAGCAACTTTGAACTTGTTGTACGTCATCTCCCATATTTCTTCTATAACTCCATAATAGGCCATAGACGCTAATATGTGGTTTTTGTCTCTCGAACTGGAAAAGTGCATAGATTCAGCTTCTACCATGACCCCACTATTTTGCATGGTACTTTTGTCATCTTGCTCTTTGGTATAGAAGGAATAGCCATTTATATCATAACCGGTCCAAGTAATGACCTGAAACGAAGGCCCCCAAGCTAGCCACTCGATTGTCTCAGACACACTGATCTCGTGCAAAACCTTTTCCTCGAACCACTGCATGAATGTCTTGTTTTGCTCAATAGCAATCTGCATGTCATTCTTCCTTGGATTCTTGTTCTTCAAAGTGTTTCTGTGTTCATTTATGTAAGGTTGAACTTCTTCCATATTATTCAGGATATACAAGTGGGCTTGCAACACCTCTTCACGAGGAACATTCTTTACTTTCAGTCCTCGTGTTCCCTTGCTTCTCCCTTCTTCATGCCGAGATTGTTCCTTCTTCCCTGACATATAATCTTTGCAAAACTCCATAGCCTCCTCAACTACATATCTTTCTACTATTGAGGCTTCTGGTCGATAAGGATTTTTAGAATACCCTTTTAAGATCTTCATGTATCGCTCGAAAGGGTACATCCTCCTCAGGTAAACTGGACCGCATAGCCTTACCTCCCTCACCAAATGAACTACCAAATGCACCATTATATCAAAAAATGAAGGCGGAAAGTACATCTCTAGTTGTGACAAAATAATGTAACCCTCATTTTCTAGTTCATCCAACTTTTCAGTGTCAATGACTTTGTTACAGATAGCATTGAAGGAAACGCACAATCTTGTCACTGTGTTTCGTACTTCATCTTTCATTATGCCTCTAATAGCTACTGGTAATAGTTGTTGCATCAACACATGATAATCATGGGACTTCATTCCCACTAACTTCAAATCGTCCATTGAGACACATCTTCTCACATTCGAGGAATACCCTTGCGGCACCTTCATTTCATGCAAACACCCACACAAACTTCTTTTCTCTGCTTTTGATAGTGTATGCGCTGCTGGCTCCATGTATGCCCTCCTACCATCATCTCTTAGTTGTGGATGTAACTGTTCTCTTATTCCCATATCGACAAGGTCTAATCTCGCATTAATCCCATCCTTAGTCTTCCCTGGTATGTGCAAAAGCGTACTGATAAGGCTATCACAAACATTCTTCTCCACATGCATCACATCAATACTGTGTCTCACGTCTAGCGAACGCCAATATGGAAGATCAAAGAAAATAGATCTCTTCTTCCATATGTTCTTCTCAGCTGCAACCCTCTGATTCTTACCAAAAGTGACATGGATACGTTCCACTCGACTGTAGACTTCCTCTCCGGTTAGTGACTTTGGAGCCATTCCATGCTCCGGTAAGCCGTTAAACCGCTTTCTTAGCCTACGATACGGGTGGAACCGATGAAGAAACCTCCTGTGGCCAAGGTAGACAGTTTTTCTTCCATGCTTTAGTTGTTGGAAGTGTGTGTCTGCTTCACATATTGGGCATGCTTTGTGACCCTTCACGCTGTACCCTGACAAGTTTCCGTACGCAGGGAAGTCGTTTATCGTTGTGAAAATCATTGCACGTAGCTTGAAAGACTCCTTCTTATAAGCATCAAACACATCTACGCCTTCCTCCCACAACTTCTTCAAGTCCTCAATCAAAGGCGCCAAATAGACATCAATATCGTTCCCTGGCTGTTTTGGTCCAGAAATCATCATAGATAGCATCATATACTTACGTTTCATACATAGCCAGGGAGACAAGTTGTATATTACAAGGAGAACCGGCCACGCACTATGTGTGCTAGTAAGAGTTCTATACGGATTGATGCCGTCTGTACAAAGCCCAAGCCGTAGGTTTCTCGGCTCGCTGCCAAATTGAGGGAAGATTTCATCTATTTTTTTCCATTGTGGCGAGTCAGCTGGGTGCCGAAGATATTTCCCATCAGATATTCTCTCATCAGAGTGCCATCTCAACTTCTTCGCTTTTGTTGCACTCGCAAACAAACGTTTAAAACGTGGTATTATTGGAAGATACCACATAACCTTTAAAGGTTGCCTTTTACTTGTCACATCACCACAACCACCATCTTTTTTCACTTTGTATCGTGCAGTTTTACACTTAGGACACTCACTAAGACCTCCGTACTCATTTCTGTACAGTACGCAGTCATTAGGGCAAGCATGTATCTTCTTATACTCCATACCCATTGTAGACAGGATTTTCTTGGCCTCATACATACGATTTGGAAGTACATTATCCTCCGGAAACATATCACACAATAGTTCAAGCAGCAATGTGAAACTACTATCGGTCCACCCACAAGTTGCCTTTAAGTTAACCAAATGTAATGTTCCTGTCAGCCGCGTGTACTTACTACCACTGTACAATGGTGTCTCTGCATCACTCCGCAGGCTATCATACTCCTGCGACTGCGCAAAGGATTCTGCCTCAACATCGTTAATCATTCTCTCCATTCTATCTTCATCTATGACATCCACAGCTCCCTTCTTGTGTGACGGACAATCAGTTACTTCCTCACCATTCCATATCCACCTTGTGTATCACAGATTTATTCCATCACAAAGTAGGTGATCCTTTATGACATCAACATCCCGTCTACTCTCATTCAAACAATTGACACAAGGACAAAAATACTTCCCATTTCTTGCAGGAGCATTCTTTTTAGCGAATTCAATAAATTCGTCCACCCCTTTCTCATATTCTTCACTAGTTCTCAAAGCATTCATCCAACTATGATCCATTTTGTTACCACCTAAGGCATTACCAATAACATTCACCCGTTTAGTACAATTCTCAAGGACATATGATGGGATTGACTAATTAAGTTATTAACCCAATTTAGGATTTTAAAATATGGGCTTAATAACTTTATTGCCCCCTCCTAGCCTCATCTCTCCTATTAAAAGGGTTTCAGTGCTATGTAACTTATTTTTTTAATAAGTATATGTATATAAAATTAATGTATAATAAAATAAATACAATAAGATTAAATTAAAGAATTTTTTTGAGGTTTGGAAGAATTAAAAACAAAACGAGTTTCATATTAACAAAACAATTTTAAGTTGAGTTCTTCCAAAAATAAAATTGTTTTATTGAAAATATTTAGATAAAAATCATTTAATGAATATTGGGGTTATCGTTTTCTTTTTAAGTTTTGGCTTGAATTATTCTTCATAATTCAAGAATTTGGAATTAACAAAACAATTGTGTGTAATTAATACAAGAATTTCTTTAATTTAAATAAATCATATTTTATTTTATTATATATATATACTAATTAATGATGCAGGAACAAGACCAATGAAATGGGGTGGTGCCACTACGTGTGAATGGATAAATCTCCATTGCCTTATAAAAGCTAGATTTCCCTAAAGAAATGGGGTGGTGCCACTACTTCTAATCGTTCTTATAAGTCACTTTTAACATGATCACAATAGTGAAAGAAATCTTTAAATCTCATTAACTCTACCTTTAAATTTAAAACCTTTCTAACTACATCCCTATTTAATATAACATTTTATCTTATAAGAACAAAGTTTACTCAATAATTAACGAGAGGCAAATTGAAACAGGGAGTAACTTTTAAACTTTACTCATATTTAACACAATGGAACGGGTGAGAACTAAGAATACTTGTTTCTATTATACACAAGTAAATTTATATTTAAACAAGAAAATAAACCATTCCCAAATAAATGCAATTTAAACAATATAACCACACCAAACACATCAGGCTAATCTCAACTATCTATTGATAAGCAATATATAATAAGCACAATCTCAACCATTTAATTTATTTTCCAAAAACAAAATAAACCATATTCTGTTACAAAAAAAAATGAAGAAAATAAACCAACCTGATCAGGGCGCCCCCTAGCTACTATGTTTGAGAGGTAGAGAAGACGTTGGAGCTCCACCCACACAAAACAATGGAGGAGAGAGCAAAATCGACTGTGGAGGAGGTGAGGTTGAAGCAGACACGGTTGCAGCCGTTGAAGAAACAAAGAGGAAGAAGAAGAAGGGAGGAGTCCGAGTTCAACAAGCTAGGCCGACGGTGGAGGAGAGAGCTTGAACAAGGGAGGAGGGAGGAGTTGAAGAAAAAAAAAACACAGCAGGGCCGACGGTGTGGGTGGGGAGAGGAGGAAGAAGAGTAAAGTTTTTGAGAGGATGTGAGGTGAGGGTGTGATAGGTAGATGAGAAGACCGCATGTCAGACAAGTGTCTGACATGCAGGGGACGCCTTTAGGCGTCCCAAATGGTATTTGGGACGCCTAAAGGGGACTTTAGGAGTCCCAAATGCCATTTGGGACGCCTAAAGTAGGACGCCTAAAGTAGGTACTTTAGGCGTCCCAAATGGCATTTGGGACGCCTAAAGTCCCACTTTAGGCCATTTGGGACGCCTAAAGTACCTACTTTAGGCGTCCCACTTTAGGCGTCCCAAATGCCATTTTGGACGCCTAAAGTGGCACTTAATTTGGGACGCCTAAACCCAGCTCCTGGCGCTAAAAAACATTTATGAAATTTATATTTCGCGCCAGGAAGCACTTTAGGCGTCCCAAATTCAAATTTGGGACGCCTAAAGGTTCCCCTACACATAAATAATTACGAAAATGCCACCGCCTCCCTTTTTAACCACCCAATTTTCAATTTGGGACGTCTTTGGGGGTGGTTATATCTCAATTCTGTAGTAGTGAGAGCATCATATGCAAGGGGTAATATCCAAAATTAAATGAAGGTTAAGATTTTCTAAAAAGGAAATTTAAATGGGAATTTGTTAATAACTCAAATTATGGAATCTACAAAATTTAAGGAATCTAAAATTAGATAATGGGAAAAAAATTAGGGCTTAGTGTGTGTAGCTAATAGGATAAAATTATACCTATATATATATATATATATATATATTAAAAACGCACACAAGCATAAGCAATATAATATTCTTACCGACACACACATTAACAAACAATTAAATCACTCATCCTTTTCTTTATTTGGATGGAGTCACAAGGACCCCACAACACCCTCCCACTCTCTCAACACACAACAACACATGCTTCACTCTATTTCACTTTAATAATTGGACAACACCCACATACTCCTCATTTCTCCATTTTCTTTTGGCCCATTTAGCTTCACATGTGTATAGTGGAAAGATAGTGCACACTCATCACAATCAATTGTCCATACTTCTTTTTGTTTGAATTGGCTGGCACCTCAGTTCACTCTCAATCACATACATATTAATTAAAGCATTCTCTTACTCCCTCATTTAATCAATTCGATCAAAGCAAAAGAAAGAAATAGAAAGAGTGAAAGAAATAGAGAAAACAGAATAGAAAAGAGAGGGAGAGACATGAGAGAACCGGAGGAAGTTATGTTGGAGTAGAGGAAGAAGGAAGCTCTAAATCTTACATGCAACCAATGATCCTTATATAAGTGAGTCTCCTACACATTTATCTTTGTTTTCCCATTGGATTTGAGGTTGTTTTCTAGGTTGTTTAGTTGCTGGAATTGAGAAAATTCATTGGAAAATTCTGTCACCGAAAAGTTGTTAAACTAGTGATTTTGTGACCATTTGGGAGTGAATTTTGGGGTTCTTTGGTTCTGAAATTTGATCATTAACCTCAGAAAATATGTGTAGGAGAGTATAGAGTTAAAATTCGTGAGGTTTAGAGTATAAATTCATGTATACATATTAGTTTTCTCAATTCTGTTTTGCTGTTCGAAAAACTGAGTACATACCTGAAACTTGTAAAATCTTAAACAGAGACTATTGATTTTTGAAGTCAAACTGTCAAAACTAACGTTTTTGGGAGTCAGTCAGATTCATGTTGCATTTTGACAAGACAAACCTTAGTGAAAAATTATGAAATTTTACAAAAATATATGAGACATTCATAGCTTTCCAATGAGTCCAAGAACTCATTATTTTGATATCTGTACAAAGAGTTATGAGTTTTGAAATTTAAGTCAGTAACAGAGAACATTCTGGACGTTCAAGTCTAGCAGTTATGATTTTCGATAATTCTGGGAAATAGCATATAACATCTAGTAGTTTTGGGTATTTTTCCATAAAACTACACTTAAATAGCTTTCCATAAAATTTTAGAACACTCCATTTCAATTTTTGTAGAATTAGTTATGATTTTTGGAAGTTGAGCTCTGTTTCTGAAATGCAATATGGAACAGTAGTAGTTGGCCGAATTTTTGGGAAAAATGTGTAATAAAAAATTATCTTTGGATATTTTTCCATGAAATTACATTTAAAGAGCTTCATTTAGGCTTTGGAATCAATCAATTTGGAATTTCTAGAATTAGTTATGAATTTTCAAAGTTGACTGAAAATCTGTCAGTTTCTGAAAAATTGTTAAACTGTCGTTTGGCAATGATTTTGCAAAAACTGAGGTTAAAAATGGATTTCTTGGGTGAAAATATGTTAGAATAGCTTGAGTCAAAATTTCTGAAAAAGTATAGTCGGACCAGGTATGGTAAGGCCGGGACCAGGTCCCAGAGGCATTTTGATAAATTTTCAATATAGACTAATATAATCACAAAAAATACTATGGAAGTCTCTAAAGAGGTACATAAATGGGTTTTAACCTAATTCTTGCACATTTGGAATTCTAGGACCGAATTAATTGCCTGAGCCGTTGGCACGTAGTTCGAGGAACTAATCTTGTGTAGCAACAAGGGACATAAGGTAGTAACTCTATCTCTCATACACTGTGTGAATGTTGATATGCTATATGTTGTTATATTCTGTGATATGAACACGTGCCTTGGGCACTCTACCTAACTGTGGTATGGGACTCAGCTGAGGTACATGGACATGTAGGGGATCCAAACAGTCATTTGACACTGAGTATTGTGTACACACATGTTATAGTATAAATTTTCATTTTTACATTATATGGTGCATTACATATTTAATTTTCGCATTTTATATGATGTATTATGTGTTACTACTGAGATTCTTTGGAATCTCACCCTTTTTCATAAATAATAAATGTTCCAGTGGTGGGAACCAGTGGCTCCAAAGACAAAGTGGAAGACATGAAGCAATTGAGTTGTGCAGGTCTCAAGATTAGAGTTATTTGATTGTAGGGTTAATATAACTTTTGGTCCCTGAAGTTTGAAACAATTTTGGTTTTGGTCCCTCAAGTTTGAATCGGTGGTTTAGGTCCCTGAAGTTTCACCCAATTTTGGTTTTCATTCCTCAAGTTTGAAATCGGTGATTTTCGTCCCTGAAGTTTCACTCAATTTTGGTTTTAGTCCCTCAAGTTTAAAAAAGACTTGACGACCCGTTTTTGAAACCTGACCCGACCTAGAAAAAACCAAGTCCTTTTCAAACTTGAGGGACCAAAATCAAAATTGGGTGAAACTTCAGGGACCAAAACCACCGATTTCAAACTTGAGGGACCAAAACCAAAATTGGATTAAACTTCAGGAACCAAAAGTTATATTAACCCTTGATTATATTAGTTTAATTTTAATATGTTGGATATTTTGGACAAAAATTTGTACATATTATCAAACCCTGCGGGGAAGACTCCTGTATATAAATTTGCACTTAATATCATTATGTTTGTGTTATTTTTGTATGCTTGTAGAACTGTGCCATTATTACTCTACAAATATCGAAATGTAAACGAGTTTTGACATAAGGTCAAAGTAAGAGATTAAAATTGATTTTAAAGGCAAGAATGGAAGATTAAAATGAATGCTCAAGATTTAGTTTGAAAAGCAAAGTTAATGATAGCTAAAATACTATTTTGGCCAAATAAAATAAAATATGATTCCAAGATCATCTTTTTGGATGAAAACTATAGCTTGTGATCAGCAAATGTAGGAGAGATTATTTTATTTGTTTGACCCCAAACCAAAAAAAAAAAAAAAAGTGATCAAGAAGCATGGAATTCAGAACTTATTAATATGGTTAAAATTTTTATATTCATTAATCACTCCAACTCTCCCTTTACTCCTCATTTTCGATCGTCAACAAGCAAATAGAGGGAGAGAGCGGTGAGTGAGGAGAAGAGGAGGAAGAAGATCAAGCCAAACCTCATATGTAATCACACAGGAAAGTTAATATGTCTAAATTACTTTTCTAACTTTGATCTCTGTTGAAAGTTTGATTTTTTAGAGAGAAACATATGAATAAGGGAGAGAATCATGAGAAACAAAATTAGACGTGGATTAGAGTTAATGTTTAGTGATTTGGTGCTTGCATTTGTGATTGTTATTGTGGGGCTGTTGATTTCCAGATTTTGGGAGCTTGAAGTTAAGGGGAGATGCGTTGCCAAAATTTTTAAGAAATATAGAAAGCTTGATTTTTGGCTAAACCATGATTATTAAGAGGACTAGGACTTGGATTATATGGTTGTTTCTGGAATGGATTGTTGAAAAATCCATTTGTTTTCCTCCTATGAAGATCACAGCTTGGACAGGGCAAGAAGAAAGAATAGGATTTTGCTAATTTTGATGCTTCAAATGATTTAAAAAATGAAAAATTATGTTGGGTACAAATGAGAAAGTAAGTTTGGAAGAAAAACAAAATTGAATCTTTTCCCCAATACCTCTTATGTTTCTATTTTAATTAGTTGAAGGGGAAGGAGTCTTCCTTTACTCAATTTGAGTTTAAAAATATATTCTACATGCAAAATCAAGTGAGGGTAGCATGTGAAATAAATTTTAAGCCAAGAGGAAATGAACCCCAAGAATTAAAGTTCAAGGTTGAAGTTGAAGAAGCTAAGTGAAAAGTTAGGATTTAAGAAAGGGGAGGGGCTAATTTATACAAAAATATTATGTTTAAATCATGTGCCTGATTTATGTATTTTGTTAGGTTTTGACTTTTGTCTAAAGTAAAACCAAGAGGAGTGAAGGAGATGTGTCAGCTTATTATTTCTCGGTAACTTCTTTAAAAAATAACCAAAAATTGTAATATAGGGTATAATATCAAATTATCTCTTAAAGAGCCTTTTATTAATTTCCTAGCAACTAAATGTAATGATTGGTATAAAACAATAAAAAGGATTTGGGCTTTTTAACTATCAACTAGGTTACAATTAAACTAAAAATGTTTTAAAACAAATATTTTTATATTTTTTGGATAAAAATAGATGAAATGTAAATTGGTTTTGAAAAGATGATGAAATCCTCCTAAAACAATGAGTTTATTTATCATTGCTTCAAAAGATAATGGGAGTGTATACTAGTTTGACAAAAATATTGAGCGAACTTGAGTTAGGTGAATTAGTTCCTACACATTAGGTAAAAATTAATCCTTATAACCAAAAATCAATTTAAATACTAGCAATTTGAATAATAAATTGCAATGACACATATAACCAAGAACCATTGCATTACAATCTCAGCTATATAGTTATAATAATTTCAAACAAAAGCTATACAAAGTCAATTACATGAAATTGCTGTTAATGTAGCACAAGTGTCAAATATATAACATTAAATCCAAACACACATCTAATATAATAAATTGCATGGAACCTCAATGCAAACTTCAATCTAATATACTAATTAAACTTTAAACCTAAAATTTAACTAATACAAAAGATTAAAGAATGAAATTAGATGGTAAAATACTCCTTTGTTAAGCTTCAAGCATCAAGAATCAATCCATTACTCCAACAGAAGAGAGCTCAGCCACAAATAACCGTCAACTCATTTAAAATGAAAGATTAATGATGGAGAATGAAATATTTATGAGTAACGGTCGAAAAGGAGTGAAGGTGAGCCACACATTGTTGAAAGAAATTAAGTAGCCGTAGGTACTGGAAGAAGGCAGCTCGCCGGCGTTAATGGAGGAAGGGTAGGTGACGATGATTGTGTTGGATGGGGGTGAGATGGAAGAAGGAGAAGGAAGATGAAGGTGGTCCGATTTCCTCCCATTCTCCTTCCTCTGTTTTTTTTCCCGAAAATGATAGCTTGTGGTGGTGGAGAGATGTATGGAGATCGCAGGCGACGATGGAGACGATGGAGATGAGGGTGAAGGTCACCGGCGACAATGGAGATGGTGGAGGGAAATGAAGATGGCGTAAGGAAGGTGATTGTCGAAGATCTGAAGCTCAGGTTCGCGGCTGCTGTTCTCTGAATCTCCCAATCGAGCTGCTGTCTGAACCTGACCTAAATGGTTGCCGTCAAAACGGTGCAGTTTTGACAGGGACCCAACTGCAATTTCCAACAGTTTGTGGTTCTAAACTGTAACTTTTGTAATTTGAACCCAAACTTCCACTTTCAGATTTAATCCAGTTTCTTCAAGCATCTACAACTGAAAAAAGAAAATAAAAATAAACCAACATCAAATATTCTCAACAATCAATGATCAAGAGCAACTAAAATTTTTATGACAATTTTGCCCTTTTTAGTTTTAATTCATTGTATTTACTTTGAATCCCAATTAATCATAAAGAAAGCATTTTAAGCTCAATAATTATAACAAAATCCCCAATAAAGTGTGAAAATATTTAATAAAATTATGGATTTATCAAGGATCCAATTAAAAGAGTAGGTGTAAGAGGGAAAAGCTTAAAAAGGTAGCAACTTTACCCATTCTTGTATTTAAGTTTGTGTTTACGTTTTTGTTATGCCTGTTAGCTTTGCACTGAGTTATACTCAAGGGAATTGAAATTGAATGTGCAAAGTAGACAAATAGAGCTTTTCAAAAATTTCTAAATCTTGCAATTGGATTTTCGTGCCATGAGTTATGAATTTTTAAGGATGAGGCACATAAATCAAGGTGAGAAAATTAATAAATTGTATCAATGTAAACATGATTAGGCTAAAATAATACTCCCTCCGTTACTTATTATAAGAAACAACTACCACTTATAGTTTGTTTCTATTTATAAGAGATATTTAGAGAATATCTCAAGTTATTTTTTTATTGATTTCTCATTTTGCCCTCATTTAATTACTCATATTAATATCATTGTATTTTTTGCATTCACTCACACTCTTTTCCCATCACACATTCTCTTTCTTCCACATATCTCTTTTTTCTACTTTTCATATTCTCTCCATTATTCCCCATCTCCATAAAAATAAGGGTGTTTTGGTAAAAAAGGGTTACAATTTTGACACATTTATTATTTTTAACTACTACTTCCAACCATCATATTAGATTAAATGTTTCTTATAATAAGAAATGGAGTGGGTACTTTTTTCTTACTAAGGACTTTAAGAGTTTTAAAAAGAATTTGATATAACCCTCATATGAGTTTTCTACATCTAGTTATCATTTTTCAAAGTTGGACTAAGAAAGATAATGCCAAATGAATAGTAACCTAAAGATCAAAATGCAAATTTTAGTTTATGAACTTTAATTAACGATTCCCTGGAGTATAACACTTTCAGATGCGTAATAAGAGTGCAAAATGATGGATGTGTAATGAATCCCTATTTTATCATATTTTTCAATACTTTATTAGGGGATTTCACCATGTTATTTTGGCCAAAAATACATTTATTATGACTAATTGGGATTAAAAGTGATTGCATGAATTAGTTGATAAAAGAGGTAAAAATGTCATTATTTTCATGATTGTCCAAATACATTGTATGACAGTAGTTTGAATTTCATTTCAGGGTATTTTGGTCAAGCAGACGAATTTTGGAAATTTCAGTTCAGTCCCCAAATTTCAGAAATGACATTTTAGTATCCAAAGATATTATCATTTTAGTATCTGAATTTCGGAAATGACAATTTGGTCCTAAAATCCGGAAATCAGCGCCTTTGTCCTCTAGAATCAGACTTTAAGGGCTTCTCGTCTCCTTTTTCAATAAGCCGATACGCGCACACACCCGCCTCCATTTTCCATTCGGCTTAAACCACGTTCTCACCCTCACTTCTTTCATCTCCATCCCTCAATCGGCCGCATCTCTTCCATCCATCACCACCCTCATCGTCTCCATTCATCTCTGTCCCTGTTCGATGGCCAAGCTTCTGAGCTGCTTCGGTGAGGCGACTCTCAACATCATGGATAGTTGGTCGTTTTATTCCTTGGTGATTGATGAAGCTAGCTAGAGTTTTTTGTGCTTCTAGGGAGTTTCTTCCACCTTAATTTTACTTTCACTTTGTATGATTATAGATTGTTAAACCTGGATGTATGGGAATTATGATCTGTGATTGTATTGAGTAGTGTTTTCGGTTGTTACATGTTGAGACTGAAATTTGCATTAGATTTTGTACTTTAATGATTGGGTAGAATTAATTGTTAGCCTTGTTCTATCAATCATGTGGTTGAAACTTTTATTTGGCCAGCTAGGTGTCTAGCAATTGTCAATTTGAGTAGAGATGCCTCTTGCAAGATTTAATACATGTTAGGTGACAACTAAAATAAATCTAATGAACGAAACTCAAGTTAGGTGTCTAGGTGGGTTTAGCTAATTAGAGGAGTTGTTTGGAGAAGGTCTCTTCTCACAAGCCTAAGTACTTAAAAAAGGAATTAAATTCAATTAGATTGGAACAAGGAAAGCTAGTGGATTCACTCATCAAGGAAGCTCATACTCACATTTCATATCACTCCATTTCACTCGTTAAACTTGAAAAAACCTATAAAAAGTAGCTTAGCTTAGTTTAGAATAGTTAATTAATTCCATGACACTCTTTGGTTAATTTGTTAATTAACACTTAGTTAGCTAGAGACTAAATAATCGGCTCCTTAAAGAGATCGACCTAAATTAGCATCACTATAGTGCATAGTTAGTCTAGTTTTATTTGATAGCCCCCACGACATAGCTTATCAATGTGACAGAAATATTCAGGAATGGAGTGAAGGACAATAATTTTCCATTTTCTTCTCCTTCTTCTATGTTATTGCTTTTTCTTTCTTTGTTTTTTCCCCTTTTTGTGATCCAAACACCAAAGTGACCCTTAACTGCATGTTTCTGTATAGGAGCATTGGAATACAAGATGCAGTGCAAGAGTAAAGAAGTTTCCCACAAATCTCTAACTAGCTTCTATCAAGATAGGCATAGAAGGCCTTATGTTCTCTGATAAATCCTTGTTTTGAAGGAAAGCAACTACTTCAGACATCATTGGCCTTGTATCAGCTGAAGCTTGTGTGCAAAGCAAACCAATCTCTATGGTTTTCTTCACTTCTTCTGCATCATAACCTTTAGGGTCTAATGTCTTGTCCACCAACTCTAAATGCCTTCCTTTCTCATATAGTTTCCAAGCCTATCAAGTTTTGAACAAAAGGAAAGTGAAATAAAGAGAGTAGAAAATACAAAACAAAAGTCATGCCATTTTCTTAGTTTTAATGTTCGATTAGGTTGTTAGCCAAAGAAGGATGAGCTTTTTTAAAAAAGGGAAAAAAAAAGGGGAAAAGCTATGTTGTTAGAAAATATCCCACAAATAAATTATCACACAAAAAAAAAAGCCTTTTAACTAGTCAAGGTAAACTTCTTACTTTTTGAAGAAGGAATGCTCCTTCATCATCACTTTCAACATTTAATTCCCTGCACTTTTGGGCACTAATTATTTCCAAAACTATAACACCATAGCTATAGACATCAGCTTTCTCCGATAAATGGCCATAAATTGCATACTCTGGTGCAATGTATCCTCTGTATAATGTATACAATATAAAATGATTAGGATAAGAGCTCAAGCCAGCAAAATATGAAATAGATATATGCAATGCATATTATTGTGACATGTTTGACATTATTATAAATGCATTGAATTGTTCAAGCTAAAAGGTATAACAAGAGTGTTATATTATCAATAGCATGGAAAATTCATTACTATAAAGGAGCGTAGAAAAGCGCGCGCGCATAAAGTTATTTTGACTTACAATGTTCCTGCAATTCTTGTGCTTGCATGGGTTTTGTCCTCAGGTAAAAACCTTGCTAACCCAAAATCAGCAATTCTAGGTTGTAGATCATCATCTAAGAGGATGTTATTTGTCTTGATATCTCTATGTATGATACGAACATGAAATTCCTCATGTAGATAAGTCAAACCTCTTGCTGTTCCTAAAATTATGTCATATCGTTGCTTCCAATTGAGAGAATCTTTCTTTTTACCTGTGTTCCAAGTTTACAAACTTTGAAAGATAAGGGAAAAAATTAAACAAGAAGGCTGAAACATAATAATTATTTCCAAAATGTTACAGTATGGAGAAATGATATCTGTACTTTTAAGTTCTCTAATAAAATTATGACATATGAGTAAACGTTTGTTTGAGAAGTGAGCGATATGTTATTAAGTTGAAAATAGGTGCACATGTCATAACATTATTGAGAAGCGTAACATATATAGCTAATTATTATATAATTCTTTTAAAAGTCTTTTGGTTAATAGAAGATACCAAATAAGAATCTATCAAGACTGCTGTTTTTCATGTATTCGTAGACAAGGATTTTTTTGTGGCCTTTACTACAACATCCCAGAAGTCGAACAAGATTCCGATGATGAACATTAGTTATAAGCGTCACTTCACTTTCAAATTCTTCCTCCACCTTCTTGGACTGGTATGAAGTTAATTTCTTAACTGCAACAACTTTTCCGTTCTTGAAAGTGCCCTAAAATCATGATGATAAGTGAAAATCATGATATTATATAAAACTCATTTAGAGACATCCTTGCTTGACAACATGATCTAGAGTAAAATATTGCAAAAAAAATTAAAGTTAATTACCTTGAATACAGCCCCAAATCCTCCTTCTCCTAGTTTATTTTCCTCACTAAAATTTTGTGTTGCCAACACCAAATCATTATAACTAAAAGTAACTGGGCCTTTCAACTTGCTTACTCCAGTTAAGTCGCCTGTCATGTAAAACGCAAGTCTATGATAAAAACCAATCAAAGATTCATCCAAAGCCTCATACTAAACTAGTACCTCCGGTCCTTCCTCAATATGAGATCCCGCACTATGGACAAGATTTTATATTAAGGGCCAGAGGTAGAGGTAGTATTATGAACTAATATATGGCATTTGCATACTTTTCAAGTGATTTCCTCTAGGAACCATCTTATTGCGTTTTCGTCGTTTAATCCAGGCAAATAATGCAAGGAGGATCAAAGCAAGAGCTACACTTCCAACAACTCCACCAATAGTTGACCCTTTGTTGCTTGAAGAATCTGCAAGAGAAGGAAGCTAAAACGTGATGTTGCAGTTTTATCTGTGGGATCATCTAGGAAAATCAATTGAAGAAACAAAAAGGGGCTATATTCAAATATTTGAATGAAGTGTACCTTTATGGACAAAGGGTGTGACATCAATTGTTTGGTTAGTAGGAAAAATGGAAGAAGCGGAATATCTCATGAAACAGCCTGCATCAAAAGCTCTACCATCTGAAAAGGGAAGACAAATCTGCAAATTACTGTATCCAGTCTGCAAGCAATCTTGGCACCCACTTGCTGTGATAGAATCAACACATTGGGCAAAGGCATAAATAGTTGAACCATTATTTGGAACTTGCATCTTCGTGGCCCCAAAGAAACTTGGGATTGTAGGTGTTGATATTTCGAGACTGGTCAGTGCTTGTTGCGTTGCTTCAGCAAATTCAGAGGCCCCTCCTGTAGTCTCATTCCCACATGATACACCATTGAAATCATTCGTTGCCTCGTTAAAGAAAGTGTTATAGTTGTACCTTCACGCGCCATAGAAGATCCCATGTCATTTTTGCTAGTTCAATAAAGGGTTAAGATGTAATTTTGCCCATTGTTAAAACTGTTAATTGTCAATGTCAGCTTTTTAACCATCAATATTAGTTTTTTAATGATTATGACGAATATATACATTTTCAACACTTTTGAGGCTAAATTGCTCTTAGAAAAACTTATGGATACCCAGAGTTCTTAAATGGTTACTCATAGGGTAAAATTGCCGCTTAACCCTTCAATAAATGGATTCTTTTGTGTATAAATATATCAAGCTAACGAAATGATGGATTTTAATTTTTACTTTTGGATTGCTTTTATATGTTTCAGAATTTAATAGATTAAATTTTATTTTAAATCAAAATTAACTCAGTCTTAGACCTATTAGCATACTGATGCATTTGACTCATATCAAAACATTAATATGGGAATAAATACGTGAATAGGTTTTGTTTGACATTAATTCTACGATAGCTATATATATACCCATATATCGATTTGTACAGGGAATAAGACCCACTCAAGCCCATTTACAGCAAGTAATTCTATTTATATTTGTCGGAGTTGAGTTTTCTCAGTTGATAGCTTCTTCATGAGATCTTGCCATCTTGATATCTTTGATATGGTAATGGATTGTCAACCTCCAGGATTTATGTCATTTCAACACTCTTTTTGTTAACTTTTTTTTTATACATTTTGGCATATTTATATATTTTTTATTTTTTATAACACACGAATAAATGATCATGCCATGGCTGCCCCTACCCCTCGTTGCTATACATGCCAAGTGTAATGTTCTAGAAAATATATGGCATAATATACAAATAGTGAAAACATTTTTTTGTTGTTGATTTGATTAAGGCTTAGAGGGAAAAAGACTTTCACTTGTCATAACAAGTGTGCTCCTCAAAATTTTAACTTGTGTTTTTCACGTCAATCAATATAGCTTGTTGAGTATGAATAATGCAAATATTCTAATTCTTCTAAATTTATAAATGAGAGAGAGAGAGAGAGAGATTTTTAAGAATTAAGGACACTTCACAGGTAAAAAAGAATTAAGGACATAAATAAAATATATTATTACATAAATGACATCATATGATGTCATCTAAAAGAAGAGCTGGCAGCGGATAAATGGTACGAAAATTTGGAAAATAAGTAAAATATTAATAAAAATGGGTGAACTACGGATTAACTATGGAAACAAGGAAGGAAAGGATAAAATAATAATAATAAATGAGAAATGGACTGAGTTACCAAAACGGGGATTATGTTAGATGTGATAATATCGACATGCGAAAAGAAATATCTCCATTGATATCTCTCTCTATTTCCTTTCTATTAAATGTCTCCTCTATTGGACAAATTTCAATGGTTGGGATTTAATGCTATATAAAAATATTAATATAATATTAAATATAATATTAAATCTCAACCATTGATACTTGATCCGATGGTGGAGATATTCAATAAAGAGAAAATAAAGAGAGAGATCAATGGAAATATTCTTTTCCGATAAACATGTGGGTAATAAGTGAAGATGATAACAATAAAAGGATGTGAAACAATATATATATATATATATATATATCGATTTCCGTATAGGAAGGAAGCACAAAAAAAAAAAAAAAAAAGGAAAAGACGCAAACATTCTGCAAAAGTAAGAATTTTCTTATTGAGTGATATCAGCATGCTTTTAGTTGTGGTTTTCGAAATGAGGCCTGAATTTCATATAAATGTCTTACTATTTCACTCTTCTCTATGTGATTTTTCTTATTGGAATTATATGAAATATGCAAGAAAGATTATGTTTCTGTGTAAATATCCATAAATAATGTGATCACCTCCAGAAGGATTGCTAGAACAAATATTCTATGTGAGTTAAGAGTTTTGTGTGAATAATTGGGCATCACTCTAGGAGACGCCTTAGTCATGATAGTCGCTCTTTTCAATGCTTATGAATTAAATGTCTTATATGCATATTCACATTAACTCTATCACACGAATTAAACATATTTTTTTATTACAAAGGAGTTAGGCATTACTATCTAGTTTTATTTATTTGGTATCACTTAAATTTTGTTTTTCTTTCTCTAATGCCCCAATGCCATTCACAGAAATAACTATAAGGATTGAATGGATGGGGGTGGGAGATTTAAAAAATGACAAAATGAATAAACACACACACACACACACACACACACACACACACTAAATCATTTGATATTTTAAATTATTTGATGAGGTTAATGTTAATATGAGTTTTCCATTGTGATATTTAATTTAATTTAATTTTAAACATGACATTTTGACATAAGTACAAGGGCATTTTAGTCATTCTCATATTTGTTCATTTTCTTTCATTTATATTTTTTCTCCTTAATTTAAACAGGAAAGATGATGACATTCTTCTCTTTAATTTTCTCTCATCTTCATTTTCTATCCTACCGTTTTGTTTCCGATCCCCCGACTTTTCTTCTCATCCACTTATGTTAAGAGAGTTCAGGGATCTAGAGCATATTATACTTTAGCCAGTAATCTAAAGTTTTCTTCTTCCCTTTCTCTCTCTCCTCCATTATCTGAGATATCGACGGAGAATTACAAATAGGTTCTAAATAAAGAATTTATTTCTTTTGGATAACAATGTAAACTCAGCCTTTTAACTTCGCTCAATGTTTCATTTTGGCTCCTTAATTTTGTAAATGTCATTTTAGTTCTCTAGCTCTCCCTTTTTTGACAAAAAAATGCTCACATTGAATTTTACATGCCAAAAAAAAAAACATTATCAAATACTGACATATTAACTTTATTTTTCAAAAATAATAATGATTGGTCTAAAACATCGTCATTTGATACTAACGATTAGAATTAGAGATCTTAAAAGGTACTTAATACAATTAAGGAACCAGATTGAAATCTGGTACTAACTCCGATCATTAATATAAAATCAAGTTGACTAATTTAGAGAGATTAATGAAGTTAAATAAATTACTTAATTACTTTATAAAATATGTTACATGATTTCTTTGAAATAATTATGTGTATCATTAGATTATATATCAATTTATAAGTAAGACAAATTAATTTAGAGAAATAAAATAAATGAAAATAATTTAAAATAATTTATTTATCTTATTTAATCTTCTCAAATTTATCAACTGAATCTTATATTAAAAATTATAACTAGTATAAAGTTAGAGAAAAACAAATATAAATCTGCCTTTCTTTTATGCGTCTTATTTTGTTGCCGTCGTTTTATACGTCTCATTTACATGTTAATTTCTAAAATTTAAATATCATCCTCATCATCCAATATTTATATATAAGAAGGACTGGGATGATTAATTTTTTATCTGGGCCTTATTTAATTTGTAATTCTCCCAGTCAATGTAAATTAACGTTGACGAGAAAATTGTGTGATGTATAGCCGAATCTGCAGCCTACAACGCAAAGCTAATATACGAGTAATAAAGTATCACTACTTACGCGCTTCTATATATATATATATATTCAGTCAAAGGGAAGTCAACCCACTTGGAAAAACAACAAAAGAAACAATGGAAGAAACGTTTCAAGTTGAAAGGTGGTGAAGTAGTTGTACCTGATGAAGCAGCCATCATAGACGGCGTAGGCACCCGGGGAAGGGGAGGTGGCGGCAGCGCACTTGCGAATCTGTACGGCGGCGACCTCGAAGCAGGCAGCGCAATCAGCGACGGAAAGGTAGTTTCTACACTGAAAAAGTGTGTAAACTGGGAAATTTTCTCCACTGCCCTGCTGTGCTGTGGCGAAGTGCTTATTCTGGTCCGTGATTTGGGCTCTGATGTCCTGAAACGTTGCGTTTAGGTTTTTAGTGAGGACTGAGGCGTCGGAAACGAGGAAGATGTCCGGTGGGTTGCACTGAGCACTAAGAAGATGAATCTGTGGGTCTGAAACGACGCCGTCAAGAGTGCAACATGACCAGAATATGAAGATAATGAATAAGGGAAGAAGATTAAAATGTTGGAGCATGTTTAGTTCAGAGAGAAGAAGAAGAAGAAGAAGAAGAGAGGACAACGGGCTTCGATCGATAGAGAAACGAGTGTATAATGGTGTTTGAAACCGCAGGGCACGCAGATAGCGACAAAAACGGTCATTTTAGAGAATATTTTCATTGGATGCCGTGAGTTGCTTGCCCTGTGGACAACGTTTGGCTACTGGTGGTTTTATTATTTGGGCAACGGCTCAGCGACCAGATGAAAAGCGTGTTGAACAAGTAAATTTATTTATATAAAAATTTGGTGGTGGACTACTACAGAATTGAGATATAATCACCCTCAAAGACGTCCTAAATTGAAAATTGGGTGGTTAAAAAGGGAGGCGGTGGCATTTTCGTAATTATATATATGTAGGGGAACCTTTAGGCGTCCCAAATTTGAATTTGGAACGTCTAAAGTGCTTCCTAGCGCGAAATATAAATTTCATAAATCTTTTTTAGCGCCTGGAGTTGGGTTTAGGCGTCTCAAATTCATTTGGGACGCCTAAAGTCTGGGTTTAGGCGTCCCAAATGAATTTGGGAAGCCTAAACTAAGACTTTAGGCGTCCCAAATGGCATTTGGGACGCCTAAAGTCCCAAATGCCATTTGGGACGCCTAAAGGCGTCCCCTACCCGCATGTCAGACACTTATCTGACATGCGTCTTCTCATCTATCACACCTCTCCTCACATCCTCTCAACAACAACTTTACTCTTCTTCCTCCTCTCCCCACCCACCGTCGGCCCTCCTCTGTTTTTTTCTTCAACTCCTCCCTTCTCCCTTGTTCAAGCTCTCTCCTCCACCGTCGGCCCTTGTTGAACTCCTCCCTCCTCCCTTCTTCTTCTTCTTCTTCGTTTCTTTGTTTCTTCAACGCACGCAACCAACCCTGCTGCAACTTCACCTCCTCCACAGTGGGTAGATTTTTGCTCTCTCCTCCACCTCCGTCCTTCCATTGTTGTGCACACCACCGTGGATCTCCAACGTCTTCTCTACCTCTCCAACATACTAGCTAGTGGGCGCCCTGATCAGGTTGGTTTATTTTCTTCATTTTTTTTGTAACAGAATGGTATATTTTGTTTTTGAAATATAAATTTACTTGAAATGGTTCAGATTGTGCTTATTATATATTGCTTATATTGAGATAGTTGATATTAGCCTGATGTGTTTGGTGTGGTTATATTGCTTAAATTGCATTTATTCGGGAATGGTTTATTTTCTTGTTTAAATATAAATTTACTTGTGTATAATAGAAATCCATGTTGTTCAGTTTTAGGGAAATCTAGCTTTTATAAGCCAATGGAGATTTATCCATACACACGTAGTGGCACCACCCCATTTCATTGGTCTTGTTCCTGCACCATTAATTAGTATATATAATAAAATAAAATATGATTTATTTAAATTAAAGAAATTCTTGTATTAATTCCAAACGAATTATGAAGAATAATTCAAGCCAAAACTTAAAAAGAAAACCATAACCCCAATATTCATTAAATGATTTTTATCTAAATATTTTCAATAAAACAATTTTATTTTTGGAAGAACTCAACTTAAAATTGTTTTGTTAATATGAAACTCGTTTTGTTTTTAATTCTTCCAAACCTCAAAAAAATTCTTTAATTAATCTTATTGTATTTATTTTATTATACATTAATTTTATATACATATACTTATTAAAAAAATAAGTTACATAGCACTGAAACCCTTTTAAGAGGAGAGATGAGGCTAGGAGGGGGCAATAAAGTTATTAAGCCCATATTTTAAAATCCTAAATTGAGTTGATAACTTAATTAGGCAATCCCATCATATGTCGTTGAGAATTGTACTAAACGTGTGAATGTTATTGGTAATGCCTTAGGTGGTAACAAAATGGATCATAGTTGGATGAATGCTTTGAGAACTAGTGAAGAATATGAGAAAGGGGTGGAGGAATTTATTGAATTCGCTAAAAAGAATGCTCCTGCAAGAAATGGGAAGTATTTTTGTCCTTGTGTCAATTGTTTGAATGAGAGTAGACGGGATGTTGATGTCATAAAGGATCACCTACTTTGTGATGGAATAAATCTGCGATACACAAGGTGGATATGGCATGGTGAGGAAGTAACTGATTGTCCGTCACACAAGAAGGAAGCTGTAGATGTCATAGATGAAGATAGAATGGAGAGAATGATTAACGATATTGAGGCAGAATCCTTTGCGCAGTCGCAGGAGTATGACAGCCTGCGAAGTGATGCAGAGGCACCATTGTACAGTGGTAGTAAGTACACGCGGCTGACAGGAATATTACATTTGGTTAACTTAAAGGCAACTTGTGGGTGGACCGATAGTAGTTTCATATTGCTACTTGAACTATTATGTGATATGTTTCCGGAGGATAATGTACTTTCAAATCGTATGTATGAGGCCAAGAAAATCCTGTCTATAATGGGTATGGAGTATAAGAAGATACATGCTTGCCCTAATGACTGCGTACTGTACAGAAATGAGTACGGAGGTCTTAGTGAGTGTCCTAAGTGTAAAACTGCACGATACAAAGTGAAAAAAGATAATGGTTGTGGTGATGTGACAAGTAAAAGGTAACCTTTAAAGGTTATGTAGTATCTTCTAATAATACCACGTTTTAAACGTTTGTTTGAGAGTACTACAAAAGTGAAGAAGTTGAGATGGCACTCTGATGAGAGAATATCTGATGGGAAATATCTTCGGCACCCAGCTGACTCTCCACAATGGCAAAAAATAGATGAAATGTTCCCTCAATTTGGCAGCGAGCCGAGAAACCTACGGCTTGGGCTTTGTACAGACGGCATCAATCCGTATAGAACTCTTACTAGCACACATAGTGCGTGGCCGGTTCTCCTTGTAATATACAACTTGTCTCCCTGGCTATGTATGAAACGTAAGTATATGATGCTATCTATGATGATTTCTGGACCAAAACAGCCAGGGAACGATATTGATGTCTATTTGGCGCCTTTGATTGAGGACTTGAAGAAGTTGTGGGAGGAAGGCGTAGATGTGTTTGATGCTTATAAGAAGGAGTCTTTCAAGCTACGTGCAATGATTTTCACAACTATAAACGACTTCCCTGGGTACGGAAACTTGTCAGGGTACAGCGTGAAGGGTCACAAAGCATGCCCAATATGTGAAGCAGACACACACTTCCAACAACTAAAGCATGGAAGAAAAACTGTCTACCTTGGCCACAGGCGGTTTTTTCATCGGTTCCACCCGTATCGTAGGCTAAGAAAGCGGTTGTTTAATGGCTTACCGGAGCATGGAATGGCTCCAAAGTCACTAACCGGAGAGGAAGTCTACAGTCGAGTGGAACGTATCCATGTCACTTTTGGTAAGGGTTGCGGGTGAGAAGAACATATGGAAGAAGAGATCCATTTTCTTTGATCTTCCATATTGGCGTTCGCTTGACGTGAGACACAGTATTGATGTGATGCATGTGGAGAAGAATGTTTGTGATAGCCTTATCAGTACGCTTTTGCACATACCAGGGAAGACTAAGGATGGGATTAATGCGAGATTAGACCTTGTTGATATGGGAATAAGAGAACAGTTACATCCACAACTAAGAGATGATGGTAGGAAGGCATACATGAAGCCAGCAGCGCATATACTATCAAAAGCAGAGAAAAGAAGTTTGTGTGGGTGTTTGCATGAAATGAAGGTGCCGCAAGGGTATTCCTCGAATGCGAGAAGATGTGTCTCAATGGACGATTTGAAATTAGTGGGAATGAAGTCCCATGATTATCATGTGTTGATGCAACAACTATTACCGATAGCTATTAGAGGCATAATGAAAGATGAAGTACGAAACACAGTGACAAGATTGTGCGTTTTCTTCAATGCTATCTATAACAAAGTCATTGACACTGAAAAGTTGGATGAACTAGAAAATGAGGGTTACATTATTTTGTCACAACTAGAGATGCACTTTCCACCTTCATTTTTTGATATAATGGTGCATTTAGTAGTTCATTTGGTGAGGGAGGTAAGGCTATGCGGTCCAGTTTACCTGAAGTGGATGTACCCTTTCGAGTGATACATGAAGATCTTAAAAGGGTATTCTAAAAATCCTTATCGACCAGAAGCCTCAATAGTAGAAAGATATGTAGTTGAGGAGGCTATGGAGTTTTGCAAAGATTATATGTCAGGGAAGAAGGAACAATCTCGGCATGAAGAAGGGAGAAGCAAGGGAACACGAGGACTGAAAGTGAAGAATGTTCCTCGTGAAGAGGTATTGCAAGCCCACTTGTATATCCTGAATAATATGGAAGAAGTTCAACCTTACATAAATGAACACAAAAACACTTTGAAGAACAAGAATCCAAGGAAGAATGACATGCAGATTGCTATTGAGCAAAACAAGACATTTATGCAGTGGTTCGAGGAAAAGGTTTTGCACGAGATCGGTGTGTCTGAGACAATCGAGTGGCTAGCTTGGGGGCCTTCGTTTCAGGTCATTACTTGGACCGGTTATGATATAAATGGCTATTCTTTCTATACCAAAGAGCAAGATGACAAAAGTACCATGTAAAATAGTGGGGTCATGGTAGAAGCTGAATCTATGCACTTTTCCAGTTCGAGAGATAAAAACCCCATATTAGCGTCTATGGCCTATTATGGAGTTATAGAAGAAATATGGGAGATGACATACAACAAGTTCAAAGTTGTTTTATTTAAATGTAAGTGGGTTAGCAATAATGCCGTAGTAATAGATAAACAATTTGGATTTGTCTCAGTCGATCTTCGAAGAGTTAGCTATAGAGACGAGCCCTTCATTTTAGCAAGCCAGGCGAAACAAGTGTTTTATGTCACCGATCCTGCCAGCAAAAACATGTCCATTGTCCTTAAAAGTAAAAAACAGAAGTATGGTGATCCGACCTTCAACCTTGATGACACACCACCTTTCACAACAACTACACCTTGAACAAATGAAGTAGAATTGGTAGATGATGACGAATATGCTGTAAGAAATGACCATGGTGAAGGACTATGGGAAACAATATAAAGTAAGACCTTAATTTATAAACGAGAACTGTGTTTTTTCTGTTTTACTTCCCGCTTAGTATATTTCGTTTTCATTGCAATTTACTTACGTTTCTGATGATGCTTTTTGTGTTAACAGGAATATGGACAACTTTAGTGATGACGAGAGGCGTAGAGATGACGAAAGCTCTAGCAATGACGAAAGGCCTAGAGTTGAACCCCCTGCAAGAAGGAGGGTTAGAGGCTGTACAAAGATGGGAGTATTGGTTGCACGTTGTAACGCCCCAATTTTCGATTAAGGCCTAATGATAATTATTGAGGATAATTATCGGATTAAAGTTGAATTAATGTATATTGGTGGCAATATTATTTAATATGTCATAATTGTTGGAAAATTGAAAGAATGGAATTATTGGCATAAGTTGGTAATTAATGGGAAATTAATTACTAACTAAAAGAAAATGAGAAGTGTAATTAAAATGGCTAATGGAAGGATTAGAGAGGATAATTGGTGATTAAGTGTGTGAGAACCAATGGGGAAATGACACATGGCAAGCTCACATGTGGGAGTGATAAGAGAAAGTCAAATGCAATTTTTTATAGTTTCTCTCTCCTCTCTTCCCTCTTGTGCGCAGCAAAATCTGAATGGAGGGAGTATTGTAATCATTTTGTGCTTCTTCTTCACTCCTCCTCCTCCATCTCTCTCTCGTCCTCTCTCCCCTTCTCTCTCTCGCCATTTTTGCAGCAAATAGGAAGAAGAAAAGCTTGCAAAAAGGTAAAGAAAATGACTCCTATTGCTCAAACTCCCTTCTTTAATATTGATCCTTGAATGAAGAGCTTCATTGTGATGGTTGAAATGTGTTCATTGGTGATAGTTTATGACCTCAAGAGATTGTGAAAGTTGAAGAATCAAGAAATCTCTTTGGCAAAGTGAAAGAGGTGAGTGTTATCTCCCTTTTGATATATATATTGTGGATGTTGGTGAGCATTGATTTTTCTGGAAATTTATGCCCTATTTTCGAAAATTAGGATCTTAGTGGGTTTGGCATGTTGTGATAATGGAAATGGTGTATTATGATGTCTTTTGGACAAATGGATTGGTTTGAATCATTAAAAGTAAAGTTTGGGATCTTTGTGTTGGTTTTGGTGTATTGGTCAAAACAGGGCATGTGGTTAGAGTATGAATTTGGTCATTTTGAGGTTACCATTGTGTTCCTTGAGTGATTTTGTATGGGAATAAGCTTGGTTAATGATTTTGGAGTCATTGAACACTTTGGTAGAAAAGTTGGAAAATGCTGTCAATGTGAACTCTGTCTGGACAGTTTATTTGTGTGGACGTTTTGAGTGACCAAATGATTTCAGAAAATTGTGAAACTTTCCAGTCTTAAAGTTCACATCCCAAGCTTCAAAATGGGCATATATTTGGTGTCATTTCGTTTGGTATTCTGAGAGTTATGCTTTGCCAAAGTGTGGTACAAAAACAGAACTCTGTTTTGGAGTAATGTTGGGTTTTGGGTGATTCTGTATTTTTGTGATGATTTTAAGTTATAAGCCATATTTTTCCTTGAAAGAGGACTCAAATACCTTTCTTTTGGCTTTGGAATCACTCCGTTTCGAATTTTCTAGAATTAGTTATGGTTTTTCGAAGTTCAGCCCAGAGTCAGGAAATCTCTGGGCCGCGGCCCAAGAGTGGCGGACCGCGGCCCAAGCCTTTCTGACCTGTTTTGGGCCGCGGCCCAAGAGTGGTGGGCCTCAGCCCAAGACCTTCTGACCATATTTGGGCCGCAGCCCAAGGATTGGTGGGCCGCGGCCCAAGCCTGTGTTCCAGCACTTCTTGTTTTCGAAAAGAGATCTTCACCCTATTGTTTCCCAACCTTTTAGGGGTTGTATTAGAGGCATTTGTGGTATCTTAAGGGTCATTATTGATAACCAAATCTGAGTGTTGAAGAGTTAATTGAGTATTGGAATAGAGAATAATGTTTCGTCCTTAATTATGACTTTAGGATTTGATATCTGCCCGGAGCATAGAAGGCTTGTGCCTGCTCAAGGAAGGAAAGACAAAGGTAGTGACACTTTATCCTATATCATGTGTATTGCATTGCTTGTTTGCATTAGTCATCGATTGTAGTGAAAGTGAAGGGGACGTGGCGAAAGCCCGGACTCGATTATAGTGAAAGTGAAGGGGACGTGGCGAAAGCCCGGACTCGAATATTGATAAAGTGATGGGGCGTGGCGTAAGCCCGACCTTGTTTAAAGTGAAGGGAACGTGGCGGAAGCCCGGTCTCGAATATTGATTACTGCATTGTGATATATGTTTACTTGCTTTGTATATATGCATCATATAAATAAACTGTTGCTACTGGGATTCTCTAGAATCTCATTCCTTCCAAATAACATTTTTAGACAGGGCAAGTGGATCGAAAGGCAAGCAAGTGGCAAAGGACGATTAGGACTGCCAGCGGTAGTCTTAGTTATATATTTTGGTTTTAAATCGAATTGGTTATCATTTTGGATCATTGTAAATATATTGTATAGATCATAGTAGTATAGTTTTGTGTAATCCCCGGTATGGATACTGAGATGGGCAATGATGCCCTGTATAAACCTTTGGATTAATGTTATTATCCCGGGCGATCGTCGGGAATTGTGCTTACTCTGATATTGTATATGTAACAGACCAAACAGGCCATTTGTTTTAATGAATGAAATGAATGGAGATCCATTTGTACAGATGTTTTTAAAAAAGTTTTTAATTGTTCCGGATTTCTCATTCGATAATTAAATGAGCTTAAACGCTAATCCCGGCCTGATTATCGAAGGGGGTTACATTTGTGGTATCAGAGCAATGTTCCTGGCATTTGTAGGAATTGCTAGGATAGTTGCCCTAGTTATTTGCCTGAGTGTTAAGTGATTGTTGATAGTTGTTGTATACACATGAATATTCCTGTTATTGATTGGTATATAAGAGTTTAAGGAATATGTGTATACTTCTATGGTGATTTCTGATTGGGTGAATCATTGTAGACTGAAGAGAGCAATGGCTCGCCCTAGAAATAGACAACTGGATCCGGAGGAGGAAGAGCTCAATGATAATCCTCCTGATCCGATGCAAGAGGTGATGACCTTGATAAGAGAGCAAAGAGACATGATCTGTGAGCTAAGGGAAGAGCTCAGGGAAGAAAGAGCTAAGAGAAATGAGGAAAGGCTCCAGTCTACTCATGCAGAGACTAGAGAAGAGACCCAACTAGAAGAGACAGCTGAGGGGTCGCATAGACCTCAAGAGTCCCCACCTCATATTGAGCATAATCAAGGGTCACATGGGGTGCCGGCTCAAAATGATGGCGACCTTAATTCTTGGGTGTCCAAATTCTGCAAACACATGCCTCCTATGTTTAAAGGAAGATTTGACCCTCAAGCAGCGGAGGATTGGATAATGAGGCTAGAAAAGATCTTCGAGGTGCTTGAGTGCTCATCGGAGGTGAAAGCAAAGCTAGCTATCTACAAGCTAGAAGGAGATGCAGACCGATGGTGGCGAAACATTGCCATGACCATGCGGGCCCGGAACGTGCAAGTGACTTGGGAAGTGTTTCAAAGAGAGTTCAATGACAAATTCTTCCCTAAGTCTGTGAGAATAGAGAAAGAGTCAGAGTTTCTGAAGATAAAGCAAGGGGACGATGAGACCTTTGACGAGTACTTGTCTCGGTTTGTTCGTCTATCCCGGTATTCCTCCTACCTCCGGTATAAAGATGATGAGGAGTGGAGCTCCGACATGCTAATCCGGGGTTTGAGGAGGGAGTTGAAGAAAAGATTGGCCGCCCGGCAGTTTGACAAGTTCAACAAAGCGGTGGAAGAGTGCCGGATCACCGAGAACAATTTGAGAGATATTAACCCAAGTAAGGGTGGTGGTCGCGGTGACACTGGTAAGGGAAGTTCATTCCAGAAACGTAAAGACCAAGGATTCTCATCCAGGGATGGTAGTAAGAAACCGTACCAAGGTGGAGATCGTGGGAATCAGGGACAGTTACCACAGTGGGTATGCCCTCGGTGCAATAGAGCGCATGCTAATAGAAATTGTGAAGGGCAATGGGTGTGCTTCCTCTGCAAGCAGCCCGGACATATGGCCAAAGATTGCAAAGGGCGACCGGTAGAGTCAAGGCCCAAGAGTCAAGTGAGAGTATTCGCTATGACCCATGAAGAGGCAAGGAAATCTCCCGAATTGATCCAAGGTATTATTCTTCTCAATGGTAGTGTATTGCAAATTTTGATTGATTCAGGTGCTAGTCATTAGTTATAGTCTATGACTGTGTAAAGTGCCTAGGATAGTATGTTCATAGATTGCCAATTGATATTGTTGTGTCAACACCTATGGGTGCTAAGATTGTGACGGCGAAAGCTTGTCTAAATAGTATTATATCTATGGAAGGGTTGGAGTTTATCGTTGATTTGATTTGTTTACCTTTACACTAAATAGAGGGTATTCTGGGCATTGATTGGTGGACGACGGATTGCCTCCAGAAAGGGAAGTAGAGTTTTCAATGGAGATAGTGCCTGGAGCTAGTTTGATATCCAAAGCCCTATATAGAATGGCCTTATGAAAAGGCGGAATTGAAGAAACAAATTGAAGAGTTGTTCGAGAAGGGACTCATTCGAGTCAGTGTGTCACCATGGGAAGCTCCGGTATTGTTTGTGAAAAGAAGGACAGAGAATGGGAAGAGTGAATGACTTCTGAGTTCTTAATACAATAACACCTTCATCTAGAGACAACCAATTGGGAAGCGCTATCTATAGAGAATTCAAATTGGAAAGGGCTACCTGCGGAGAATTCTGATAGGAAAGGGCTACCTACGGAGAGTTCTGATCGGAGAGAGCTACCTAAGGGAAGTCTGATCGCAAAGGGCTACCTACGGAGAGTACCATACCGTAGTGTGAAGCCACCGTGATGACAAACCCTAGTGTGGAACTGCCGTGACGACAAACCCTAGAGTGCAGCCACCTTGACGATGAACCGTGGACTGCAGTCGCCATGATGTTGACTCATAGACTAGTGTTACGGAAAGGTTGGCTCTTAGTGATGGTGCATTGTAAAGAATCCCTTAATGGATGGGTTTTCTTGAGATAAAAAGTCATATGGTTTGGAATGATTCGAATTGAATTGGGCCAAAGTCTGGCACGAACAAATAGAGATTGTGAATGTTGTTAGTGGTAATGGGAGATTCCTAAGGGACTCCTATTAAATCAACTTAACATTGTTAAAGCATAGATAAAGAGATAGAAACCCAAACGAAGTGAATGTGATGTGTTTGAGAACTATAATGAGTAGAAGCTCAAGAAAGTGTAATAGACAGAGTGTTCATTCAACGTGAGCCGTTGTAGGGTTTGACGTTGGTCATCTCTACCATCGGCCGTTGATGTACCGTATGAAATGTTAAGACCGTAAAGTAATGTGTATATGTGACCACGCCAAGCGCACCGCTACTGGCTGACCCTGTTGAGGGATACGGGTGGGGTGTAGGCAGGGTGGACACCGCCACTGGCTGACCCTGTTGAGGGATACGGGCGGGGTGTAACAATGAAAGTATTCGCCACGCCAATCGCACTGTCATCGGCCGAGCCCTCGGAGGGGGTATACGGGTGGAGTGTATGCAGGGTGGACTGTGATAGAAGGGTACTTCGGATAGAAGAGATTGAGATTCCGGAGAGACTCGATATTGTTATTGAAACCCAAAGGTCCCGGTTACCACTAGTGGAGATATTGGTGGGTGTACGAGTGAGGGTAATGATGGGAAAGTGAGTATAGTGTAAGCGAAAGTATAGTGGAAAATAGCAAAAGCTGAGAGATGTGATGACAACGGAAACTATCAGTTGTACGCAGTGAATCTGTGGTACTTTGAGTGATCCCCAGAAGGGGAAAGTGACTTAATGACTATGGTTGAAGAGGCTTAAAGCCGGAATAAATGAGTATAGTTTGTATCATAGTAATCGAGTGAGGTGAAGACCTCTAAGGATTGAAATCGAAGATCACACACTCGTGAGGGTGTCTCCGAGTACAAGAAATGATAGAGTGATTGAAAGAAAGAAATTGAACCACGAAGGGTTGGTCCGCTGAAATTCTTTAGTGAATTGGACCTGTGGTGTACTGTTGATACAAATGGTTTGAAAGGATTATCCTAATGGGAAGCAAATCGAGGGACGGAAGCCGTCATGAATAGGTGGCTGAGGTTTATGTCCCCAATGGTGTAACAAATTTCGAGGACGAAATTTAATGAACGGGGGGAGAAATGTAACGCCCCAATTTTCGATTAAGGCCTAATGATAATTATTGAGGATAATTATCGGATTAAAGTTGAATTAATGTATATTGGTGGCAATATTATTTAATATGTCATAATTGTTGGAAAATTGAAAGAATGGAATTATTGGCATAAGTTGGTAATTAATGGGAAATTAATTACTAACTAAAAGAAAATGAGAAGTGTAATTAAAATGGCTAATGGAAGGATTAGAGAGGATAATTGGTGATTAAGTGTGTGAGAACCAATGGGGAAATGACACATGGCAAGCTCACATGTGGGAGTGATAAGAGAAAGTCAAATGCAATTTTTTATAGTTTCTCTCTCCTCTCTTCCCTCTTGTGCGCAGCAAAATCTGAATGGAGGGAGTATTGTAATCATTTTGTGCTTCTTCTTCACTCCTCCTCCTCCATCTCTCTCTCGTCCTCTCTCCCCTTCTCTCTCTCGCCATTTTTGCAGCAAATAGGAAGAAGAAAAGCTTGCAAAAAGGTAAAGAAAATGACTCCTATTGCTCAAACTCCCTTCTTTAATATTGATCCTTGAATGAAGAGCTTCATTGTGATGGTTGAAATGTGTTCATTGGTGATAGTTTATGACCTCAAGAGATTGTGAAAGTTGAAGAATCAAGAAATCTCTTTGGCAAAGTGAAAGAGGTGAGTGTTATCTCCCTTTTGATATATATATTGTGGATGTTGGTGAGCATTGATTTTTCTGGAAATTTATGCCCTATTTTCGAAAATTAGGATCTTAGTGGGTTTGGCATGTTGTGATAATGGAAATGGTGTATTATGATGTCTTTTGGACAAATGGATTGGTTTGAATCATTAAAAGTAAAGTTTGGGATCTTTGTGTTGGTTTTGGTGTATTGGTCAAAACAGGGCATGTGGTTAGAGTATGAATTTGGTCATTTTGAGGTTACCATTGTGTTCCTTGAGTGATTTTGTATGGGAATAAGCTTGGTTAATGATTTTGGAGTCATTGAACACTTTGGTAGAAAAGTTGGAAAATGCTGTCAATGTGAACTCTGTCTGGACAGTTTATTTGTGTGGACGTTTTGAGTGACCAAATGATTTCAGAAAATTGTGAAACTTTCCAGTCTTAAAGTTCACATCCCAAGCTTCAAAATGGGCATATATTTGGTGTCATTTCGTTTGGTATTCTGAGAGTTATGCTTTGCCAAAGTGTGGTACAAAAACAGAACTCTGTTTTGGAGTAATGTTGGGTTTTGGGTGATTCTGTATTTTTGTGATGATTTTAAGTTATAAGCCATATTTTTCCTTGAAAGAGGACTCAAATACCTTTCTTTTGGCTTTGGAATCACTCCGTTTCGAATTTTCTAGAATTAGTTATGGTTTTTCGAAGTTCAGCCCAGAGTCAGGAAATCTCTGGGCCGCGGCCCAAGAGTGGCGGACCGCGGCCCAAGCCTTTCTGACCTGTTTTGGGCCGCGGCCCAAGAGTGGTGGGCCGCAGCCCAAGACCTTCTGACCATATTTGGGCCGCAGCCCAAGGATTGGTGGGCCGCGGCCCAAGCCTGTGTTCCAGCACTTCTTGTTTTCGAAAAGAGATCTTCACCCTATTGTTTCCCAACCTTTTAGGGGTTGTATTAGAGGCATTTGTGGCATCTTAAGGGTCATTATTGATAACCAAATCTGAGTGTTGAAGAGTTAATTGAGTATTGGAATAGAGAATAATGTTTCGTCCTTAATTATGACTTTAGGATTTGATATCTGCCCGGAGCATAGAAGGCTTGTGCCTGCTCAAGGAAGGAAAGACAAAGGTAGTGACACTTTATCCTATATCATGTGTATTGCATTGCTTGTTTGCATTAGTCATCGATTGTAGTGAAAGTGAAGGGGACGTGGCGAAAGCCCGGACTCGATTATAGTGAAAGTGAAGGGGACGTGGCGAAAGCCCGGACTCGAATATTGATAAAGTGATGGGGCGTGGCGTAAGCCCGACCTTGTTTAAAGTGAAGGGAACGTGGCGGAAGCCCGGTCTCGAATATTGATTACTGCATTGTGATATATGTTTACTTGCTTTGTATATATGCATCATATAAATAAACTGTTGCTACTGGGATTCTCTAGAATCTCATTCCTTCCAAATAACATTTTTAGACAGGGCAAGTGGATCGAAAGGCAAGCAAGTGGCAAAGGACGATTAGGACTGCCAGCGGTAGTCTTAGTTATATATTTTGGTTTTAAATCGAATTGGTTATCATTTTGGATCATTGTAAATATATTGTATAGATCATAGTAGTATAGTTTTGTGTAATCCCCGGTATGGATACTGAGATGGGCAATGATGCCCTGTATAAACCTTTGGATTAATGTTATTATCCCGGGCGATCGTCGGGAATTGTGCTTACTCTGATATTGTATATGTAACAGACCAAACAGGCCATTTGTTTTAATGAATGAAATGAATGGAGATCCATTTGTACAGATGTTTTTAAAAAAGTTTTTAATTGTTCCGGATTTCTCATTCGATAATTAAATGAGCTTAAACGCTAATCCCGGCCTGATTATCGAAGGGGGTTACATTTGTGGTATCAGAGCAATGTTCCTGGCATTTGTAGGAATTGCTAGGATAGTTGCCCTAGTTATTTGCCTGAGTGTTAAGTGATTGTTGATAGTTGTTGTATACACATGAATATTCCTGTTATTGATTGGTATATAAGAGTTTAAGGAATATGTGTATACTTCTATGGTGATTTCTGATTGGGTGAATCATTGTAGACTGAAGAGAGCAATGGCTCGCCCTAGAAATAGACAACTGGATCCGGAGGAGGAAGAGCTCAATGATAATCCTCCTGATCCGATGCAAGAGGTGATGACCTTGATAAGAGAGCAAAGAGACATGATCTGTGAGCTAAGGGAAGAGCTCAGGGAAGAAAGAGCTAAGAGAAATGAGGAAAGGCTCCAGTCTACTCATGCAGAGACTAGAGAAGAGACCCAACTAGAAGAGACAGCTGAGGGGTCGCATAGACCTCAAGAGTCCCCACCTCATATTGAGCATAATCAAGGGTCACATGGGGTGCCGGCTCAAAATGATGGCGACCTTAATTCTTGGGTGTCCAAATTCTGCAAACACATGCCTCCTATGTTTAAAGGAAGATTTGACCCTCAAGCAGCGGAGGATTGGATAATGAGGCTAGAAAAGATCTTCGAGGTGCTTGAGTGCTCATCGGAGGTGAAAGCAAAGCTAGCTATCTACAAGCTAGAAGGAGATGCAGACCGATGGTGGCGAAACATTGCCATGACCATGCGGGCCCGGAACGTGCAAGTGACTTGGGAAGTGTTTCAAAGAGAGTTCAATGACAAATTCTTCCCTAAGTCTGTGAGAATAGAGAAAGAGTCAGAGTTTCTGAAGATAAAGCAAGGGGACGATGAGACCTTTGACGAGTACTTGTCTCGGTTTGTTCGTCTATCCCGGTATTCCTCCTACCTCCGGTATAAAGATGATGAGGAGTGGAGCTCCGACATGCTAATCCGGGGTTTGAGGAGGGAGTTGAAGAAAAGATTGGCCGCCCGGCAGTTTGACAAGTTCAACAAAGCGGTGGAAGAGTGCCGGATCACCGAGAACAATTTGAGAGATATTAACCCAAGTAAGGGTGGTGGTCGCGGTGACACTGGTAAGGGAAGTTCATTCCAGAAACGTAAAGACCAAGGATTCTCATCCAGGGATGGTAGTAAGAAACCGTACCAAGGTGGAGATCGTGGGAATCAGGGACAGTTACCACAGTGGGTATGCCCTCGGTGCAATAGAGCGCATGCTAATAGAAATTGTGAAGGGCAATGGGTGTGCTTCCTCTGCAAGCAGCCCGGACATATGGCCAAAGATTGCAAAGGGCGACCGGTAGAGTCAAGGCCCAAGAGTCAAGTGAGAGTATTCGCTATGACCCATGAAGAGGCAAGGAAATCTCCCGAATTGATCCAAGGTATTATTCTTCTCAATGGTAGTGTATTGCAAATTTTGATTGATTCAGGTGCTAGTCATTAGTTATAGTCTATGACTGTGTAAAGTGCCTAGGATAGTATGTTCATAGATTGCCAATTGATATTGTTGTGTCAACACCTATGGGTGCTAAGATTGTGACGGCGAAAGCTTGTCTAAATAGTATTATATCTATGGAAGGGTTGGAGTTTATCGTTGATTTGATTTGTTTACCTTTACACTAAATAGAGGGTATTCTGGGCATTGATTGGTGGACGGCGGATTGCCTCCAGAAAGGGAAGTAGAGTTTTCAATGGAGATAGTGCCTGGAGCTAGTTTGATATCCAAAGCCCTATATAGAATGGCCTTATGAAAAGGCGGAATTGAAGAAACAAATTGAAGAGTTGTTCGAGAAGGGACTCATTCGAGTCAGTGTGTCACCATGGGAAGCTCCGGTATTGTTTGTGAAAAGAAGGACAGAGAATGGGAAGAGTGAATGACTTCTGAGTTCTTAATACAATAACACCTTCATCTAGAGACAACCAATTGGGAAGCGCTATCTATAGAGAATTCAAATTGGAAAGGGCTACCTGCGGAGAATTCTGATAGGAAAGGGCTACCTACGGAGAGTTCTGATCGGAGAGAGCTACCTAAGGGAAGTCTGATCGCAAAGGGCTACCTACGGAGAGTACCATACCGTAGTGTGAAGCCACCGTGATGACAAACCCTAGTGTGGAACTGCCGTGACGACAAACCCTAGAGTGCAGCCACCTTGACGATGAACCGTGGACTGCAGTCGCCATGATGTTGACTCATAGACTAGTGTTACGGAAAGGTTGGCTCTTAGTGATGGTGCATTGTAAAGAATCCCTTAATGGATGGGTTTTCTTGAGATAAAAAGTCATACGGTTTGGAATGATTCGAATTGAATTGGGCCAAAGTCTGGCACGAACAAATAGAGATTGTGAATGTTGTTAGTGGTAATGGGAGATTCCTAAGGGACTCCTATTAAATCAACTTAACATTGTTAAAGCATAGATAAAGAGATAGAAACCCAAACGAAGTGAATGTGATGTGTTTGAGAACTATAATGAGTAGAAGCTCAAGAAAGTGTAATAGACAGAGTGTTCATTCAACGTGAGCCGTTGTAGGGTTTGACGTTGGTCATCTCTACCATCGGCCGTTGATGTACCGTATGAAATGTTAAGACCGTAAAGTAATGTGTATATGTGACCACGCCAAGCGCACCGCTACTGGCTGACCCTGTTGAGGGATACGGGTGGGGTGTAGGCAGGGTGGACACCGCCACTGGCTGACCCTGTTGAGGGATACGGGCGGGGTGTAACAATGAAAGTATTCGCCACGCCAATCGCACTGTCATCGGCCGAGCCCTCGGAGGGGGTATACGGGTGGAGTGTATGCAGGGTGGACTGTGATAGAAGGGTACTTCGGATAGAAGAGATTGAGATTCCGGAGAGACTCGATATTGTTATTGAAACCCAAAGGTCCCGGTTACCACTAGTGGAGATATTGGTGGGTGTACGAGTGAGGGTAATGATGGGAAAGTGAGTATAGTGTAAGCGAAAGTATAGTGGAAAATAGCAAAAGCTGAGAGATGTGATGACAACGGAAACTATCAGTTGTACGCAGTGAATCTGTGGTACTTTGAGTGATCCCCAGAAGGGGAAAGTGACTTAATGACTATGGTTGAAGAGGCTTAAAGCCGGAATAAATGAGTATAGTTTGTATCATAGTAATCGAGTGAGGTGAAGACCTCTAAGGATTGAAATCGAAGATCACACACTCGTGAGGGTGTCTCCGAGTACAAGAAATGATAGAGTGATTGAAAGAAAGAAATTGAACCACGAAGGGTTGGTCCGCTGAAATTCTTTAGTGAATTGGACCTGTGGTGTACTGTTGATACAAATGGTTTGAAAGGATTATCCTAATGGGAAGCAAATCGAGGGACGGAAGCCGTCATGAATAGGTGGCTGAGGTTTATGTCCCCAATGGTGTAACAAATTTCGAGGACGAAATTTAATGAACGGGGGGAGAAATGTAACGCCCCAATTTTCGATTAAGGCCTAATGATAATTATTGAGGATAATTATCGGATTAAAGTTGAATTAATGTATATTGGTGGCAATATTATTTAATATGTCATAATTGTTGGAAAATTGAAAGAATGGAATTATTGGCATAAGTTGGTAATTAATGGGAAATTAATTACTAACTAAAAGAAAATGAGAAGTGTAATTAAAATGGCTAATGGAAGGATTAGAGAGGATAATTGGTGATTAAGTGTGTGAGAACCAATGGGGAAATGACACATGGCAAGCTCACATGTGGGAGTGATAAGAGAAAGTCAAATGCAATTTTTTATAGTTTCTCTCTCCTCTCTTCCCTCTTGTGCGCAGCAAAATCTGAATGGAGGGAGTATTGTAATCATTTTGTGCTTCTTCTTCACTCCTCCTCCTCCATCTCTCTCTCGTCCTCTCTCCCCTTCTCTCTCTCGCCATTTTTGCAGCAAATAGGAAGAAGAAAAGCTTGCAAAAAGGTAAAGAAAATGACTCCTATTGCTCAAACTCCCTTCTTTAATATTGATCCTTGAATGAAGAGCTTCATTGTGATGGTTGAAATGTGTTCATTGGTGATAGTTTATGACCTCAAGAGATTGTGAAAGTTGAAGAATCAAGAAATCTCTTTGGCAAAGTGAAAGAGGTGAGTGTTATCTCCCTTTTGATATATATATTGTGGATGTTGGTGAGCATTGATTTTTCTGGAAATTTATGCCCTATTTTCGAAAATTAGGATCTTAGTGGGTTTGGCATGTTGTGATAATGGAAATGGTGTATTATGATGTCTTTTGGACAAATGGATTGGTTTGAATCATTAAAAGTAAAGTTTGGGATCTTTGTGTTGGTTTTGGTGTATTGGTCAAAACAGGGCATGTGGTTAGAGTATGAATTTGGTCATTTTGAGGTTACCATTGTGTTCCTTGAGTGATTTTGTATGGGAATAAGCTTGGTTAATGATTTTGGAGTCATTGAACACTTTGGTAGAAAAGTTGGAAAATGCTGTCAATGTGAACTCTGTCTGGACAGTTTATTTGTGTGGACGTTTTGAGTGACCAAATGATTTCAGAAAATTGTGAAACTTTCCAGTCTTAAAGTTCACATCCCAAGCTTCAAAATGGGCATATATTTGGTGTCATTTCGTTTGGTATTCTGAGAGTTATGCTTTGCCAAAGTGTGGTACAAAAACAGAACTCTGTTTTGGAGTAATGTTGGGTTTTGGGTGATTCTGTATTTTTGTGATGATTTTAAGTTATAAGCCATATTTTTCCTTGAAAGAGGACTCAAATACCTTTCTTTTGGCTTTGGAATCACTCCGTTTCGAATTTTCTAGAATTAGTTATGGTTTTTCGAAGTTCAGCCCAGAGTCAGGAAATCTCTGGGCCGCGGCCCAAGAGTGGCGGACCGCGGCCCAAGCCTTTCTGACCTGTTTTGGGCCGCGGCCCAAGAGTGGTGGGCCTCAGCCCAAGACCTTCTGACCATATTTGGGCCGCAGCCCAAGGATTGGTGGGCCGCGGCCCAAGCCTGTGTTCCAGCACTTCTTGTTTTCGAAAAGAGATCTTCACCCTATTGTTTCCCAACCTTTTAGGGGTTGTATTAGAGGCATTTGTGGCATCTTAAGGGTCATTATTGATAACCAAATCTGAGTGTTGAAGAGTTAATTGAGTATTGGAATAGAGAATAATGTTTCGTCCTTAATTATGACTTTAGGATTTGATATCTGCCCGGAGCATAGAAGGCTTGTGCCTGCTCAAGGAAGGAAAGACAAAGGTAGTGACACTTTATCCTATATCATGTGTATTGCATTGCTTGTTTGCATTAGTCATCGATTGTAGTGAAAGTGAAGGGGACGTGGCGAAAGCCCGGACTCGATTATAGTGAAAGTGAAGGGGACGTGGCGAAAGCCCGGACTCGAATATTGATAAAGTGATGGGGCGTGGCGTAAGCCCGACCTTGTTTAAAGTGAAGGGAACGTGGCGGAAGCCCGGTCTCGAATATTGATTACTGCATTGTGATATATGTTTACTTGCTTTGTATATATGCATCATATAAATAAACTGTTGCTACTGGGATTCTCTAGAATCTCATTCCTTCCAAATAACATTTTTAGACAGGGCAAGTGGATCGAAAGGCAAGCAAGTGGCAAAGGACGATTAGGACTGCCAGCGGTAGTCTTAGTTATATATTTTGGTTTTAAATCGAATTGGTTATCATTTTGGATCATTGTAAATATATTGTATAGATCATAGTAGTATAGTTTTGTGTAATCCCCGGTATGGATACTGAGATGGGCAATGATGCCCTGTATAAACCTTTGGATTAATGTTATTATCCCGGGCGATCGTCGGGAATTGTGCTTACTCTGATATTGTATATGTAACAGACCAAACAGGCCATTTGTTTTAATGAATGAAATGAATGGAGATCCATTTGTACAGATGTTTTTAAAAAAGTTTTTAATTGTTCCGGATTTCTCATTCGATAATTAAATGAGCTTAAACGCTAATCCCGGCCTGATTATCGAAGGGGGTTACATTTGTGGTATCAGAGCAATGTTCCTGGCATTTGTAGGAATTGCTAGGATAGTTGCCCTAGTTATTTGCCTGAGTGTTAAGTGATTGTTGATAGTTGTTGTATACACATGAATATTCCTGTTATTGATTGGTATATAAGAGTTTAAGGAATATGTGTATACTTCTATGGTGATTTCTGATTGGGTGAATCATTGTAGACTGAAGAGAGCAATGGCTCGCCCTAGAAATAGACAACTGGATCCGGAGGAGGAAGAGCTCAATGATAATCCTCCTGATCCGATGCAAGAGGTGATGACCTTGATAAGAGAGCAAAGAGACATGATCTGTGAGCTAAGGGAAGAGCTCAGGGAAGAAAGAGCTAAGAGAAATGAGGAAAGGCTCCAGTCTACTTATGCAGAGACTAGAGAAGAGACCCAACTAGAAGAGACAGCTGAGGGGTCGCATAGACCTCAAGAGTCCCCACCTCATATTGAGCATAATCAAGGGTCACATGGGGTGCCGGCTCAAAATGATGGCGACCTTAATTCTTGGGTGTCCAAATTCTGCAAACACATGCCTCCTATGTTTAAAGGAAGATTTGACCCTCAAGCAGCGGAGGATTGGATAATGAGGCTAGAAAAGATCTTCGAGGTGCTTGAGTGCTCATCGGAGGTGAAAGCAAAGCTAGCTATCTACAAGCTAGAAGGAGATGCAGACCGATGGTGGCGAAACATTGCCATGACCATGCGGGCCCGGAACGTGCAAGTGACTTGGGAAGTGTTTCAAAGAGAGTTCAATGACAAATTCTTCCCTAAGTCTGTGAGAATAGAGAAAGAGTCAGAGTTTCTGAAGATAAAGCAAGGGGACGATGAGACCTTTGACGAGTACTTGTCTCGGTTTGTTCGTCTATCCCGGTATTCCTCCTACCTCCGGTATAAAGATGATGAGGAGTGGAGCTCCGACATGCTAATCCGGGGTTTGAGGAGGGAGTTGAAGAAAAGATTGGCCGCCCGGCAGTTTGACAAGTTCAACAAAGCGGTGGAAGAGTGCCGGATCACCGAGAACAATTTGAGAGATATTAACCCAAGTAAGGGTGGTGGTCGCGGTGACACTGGTAAGGGAAGTTCATTCCAGAAACGTAAAGACCAAGGATTCTCATCCAGGGATGGTAGTAAGAAACCGTACCAAGGTGGAGATCGTGGGAATCAGGGACAGTTACCACAGTGGGTATGCCCTCGGTGCAATAGAGCGCATGCTAATAGAAATTGTGAAGGGCAATGGGTGTGCTTCCTCTGCAAGCAGCCCGGACATATGGCCAAAGATTGCAAAGGGCGACCGGTAGAGTCAAGGCCCAAGAGTCAAGTGAGAGTATTCGCTATGACCCATGAAGAGGCAAGGAAATCTCCCGAATTGATCCAAGGTATTATTCTTCTCAATGGTAGTGTATTGCAAATTTTGATTGATTCAGGTGCTAGTCATTAGTTATAGTCTATGACTGTGTAAAGTGCCTAGGATAGTATGTTCATAGATTGCCAATTGATATTGTTGTGTCAACACCTATGGGTGCTAAGATTGTGACGGCGAAAGCTTGTCTAAATAGTATTATATCTATGGAAGGGTTGGAGTTTATCGTTGATTTGATTTGTTTACCTTTACACTAAATAGAGGGTATTCTGGGCATTGATTGGTGGACGGCGGATTGCCTCCAGAAAGGGAAGTAGAGTTTTCAATGGAGATAGTGCCTGGAGCTAGTTTGATATCCAAAGCCCTATATAGAATGGCCTTATGAAAAGGCGGAATTGAAGAAACAAATTGAAGAGTTGTTCGAGAAGGGACTCATTCGAGTCAGTGTGTCACCATGGGAAGCTCCGGTATTGTTTGTGAAAAGAAGGACAGAGAATGGGAAGAGTGAATGACTTCTGAGTTCTTAATACAATAACACCTTCATCTAGAGACAACCAATTGGGAAGCGCTATCTATAGAGAATTCAAATTGGAAAGGGCTACCTGCGGAGAATTCTGATAGGAAAGGGCTACCTACGGAGAGTTCTGATCGGAGAGAGCTACCTAAGGGAAGTCTGATCGCAAAGGGCTACCTACGGAGAGTACCATACCGTAGTGTGAAGCCACCGTGATGACAAACCCTAGTGTGGAACTGCCGTGACGACAAACCCTAGAGTGCAGCCACCTTGACGATGAACCGTGGACTGCAGTCGCCATGATGTTGACTCATAGACTAGTGTTACGGAAAGGTTGGCTCTTAGTGATGGTGCATTGTAAAGAATCCCTTAATGGATGGGTTTTCTTGAGATAAAAAGTCATACGGTTTGGAATGATTCGAATTGAATTGGGCCAAAGTCTGGCACGAACAAATAGAGATTGTGAATGTTGTTAGTGGTAATGGGAGATTCCTAAGGGACTCCTATTAAATCAACTTAACATTGTTAAAGCATAGATAAAGAGATAGAAACCCAAACGAAGTGAATGTGATGTGTTTGAGAACTATAATGAGTAGAAGCTCAAGAAAGTGTAATAGACAGAGTGTTCATTCAACGTGAGCCGTTGTAGGGTTTGACGTTGGTCATCTCTACCATCGGCCGTTGATGTACCGTATGAAATGTTAAGACCGTAAAGTAATGTGTATATGTGACCACGCCAAGCGCACCGCTACTGGCTGACCCTGTTGAGGGATACGGGTGGGGTGTAGGCAGGGTGGACACCGCCACTGGCTGACCCTGTTGAGGGATACGGGCGGGGTGTAACAATGAAAGTATTCGCCACGCCAATCGCACTGTCATCGGCCGAGCCCTCGGAGGGGGTATACGGGTGGAGTGTATGCAGGGTGGACTGTGATAGAAGGGTACTTCGGATAGAAGAGATTGAGATTCCGGAGAGACTCGATATTGTTATTGAAACCCAAAGGTCCCGGTTACCACTAGTGGAGATATTGGTGGGTGTACGAGTGAGGGTAATGATGGGAAAGTGAGTATAGTGTAAGCGAAAGTATAGTGGAAAATAGCAAAAGCTGAGAGATGTGATGACAACGGAAACTATCAGTTGTACGCAGTGAATCTGTGGTACTTTGAGTGATCCCCAGAAGGGGAAAGTGACTTAATGACTATGGTTGAAGAGGCTTAAAGCCGGAATAAATGAGTATAGTTTGTATCATAGTAATCGAGTGAGGTGAAGACCTCTAAGGATTGAAATCGAAGATCACACACTCGTGAGGGTGTCTCCGAGTACAAGAAATGATAGAGTGATTGAAAGAAAGAAATTGAACCACGAAGGGTTGGTCCGCTGAAATTCTTTAGTGAATTGGACCTGTGGTGTACTGTTGATACAAATGGTTTGAAAGGATTATCCTAATGGGAAGCAAATCGAGGGACGGAAGCCGTCATGAATAGGTGGCTGAGGTTTATGTCCCCAATGGTGTAACAAATTTCGAGGACGAAATTTAATGAACGGGGGGAGAAATGTAACGCCCCAATTTTCGATTAAGGCCTAATGATAATTATTGAGGATAATTATCGGATTAAAGTTGAATTAATGTATATTGGTGGCAATATTATTTAATATGTCATAATTGTTGGAAAATTGAAAGAATGGAATTATTGGCATAAGTTGGTAATTAATGGGAAATTAATTACTAACTAAAAGAAAATGAGAAGTGTAATTAAAATGGCTAATGGAAGGATTAGAGAGGATAATTGGTGATTAAGTGTGTGAGAACCAATGGGGAAATGACACATGGCAAGCTCACATGTGGGAGTGATAAGAGAAAGTCAAATGCAATTTTTTATAGTTTCTCTCTCCTCTCTTCCCTCTTGTGCGCAGCAAAATCTGAATGGAGGGAGTATTGTAATCATTTTGTGCTTCTTCTTCACTCCTCCTCCTCCATCTCTCTCTCGTCCTCTCTCCCCTTCTCTCTCTCGCCATTTTTGCAGCAAATAGGAAGAAGAAAAGCTTGCAAAAAGGTAAAGAAAATGACTCCTATTGCTCAAACTCCCTTCTTTAATATTGATCCTTGAATGAAGAGCTTCATTGTGATGGTTGAAATGTGTTCATTGGTGATAGTTTATGACCTCAAGAGATTGTGAAAGTTGAAGAATCAAGAAATCTCTTTGGCAAAGTGAAAGAGGTGAGTGTTATCTCCCTTTTGATATATATATTGTGGATGTTGGTGAGCATTGATTTTTCTGGAAATTTATGCCCTATTTTCGAAAATTAGGATCTTAGTGGGTTTGGCATGTTGTGATAATGGAAATGGTGTATTATGATGTCTTTTGGACAAATGGATTGGTTTGAATCATTAAAAGTAAAGTTTGGGATCTTTGTGTTGGTTTTGGTGTATTGGTCAAAACAGGGCATGTGGTTAGAGTATGAATTTGGTCATTTTGAGGTTACCATTGTGTTCCTTGAGTGATTTTGTATGGGAATAAGCTTGGTTAATGATTTTGGAGTCATTGAACACTTTGGTAGAAAAGTTGGAAAATGCTGTCAATGTGAACTCTGTCTGGACAGTTTATTTGTGTGGACGTTTTGAGTGACCAAATGATTTCAGAAAATTGTGAAACTTTCCAGTCTTAAAGTTCACATCCCAAGCTTCAAAATGGGCATATATTTGGTGTCATTTCGTTTGGTATTCTGAGAGTTATGCTTTGCCAAAGTGTGGTACAAAAACAGAACTCTGTTTTGGAGTAATGTTGGGTTTTGGGTGATTCTGTATTTTTGTGATGATTTTAAGTTATAAGCCATATTTTTCCTTGAAAGAGGACTCAAATACCTTTCTTTTGGCTTTGGAATCACTCCGTTTCGAATTTTCTAGAATTAGTTATGGTTTTTCGAAGTTCAGCCCAGAGTCAGGAAATCTCTGGGCCGCGGCCCAAGAGTGGCGGACCGCGGCCCAAGCCTTTCTGACCTGTTTTGGGCCGCGGCCCAAGAGTGGTGGGCCGCAGCCCAAGACCTTCTGACCATATTTGGGCCGCAGCCCAAGGATTGGTGGGCCGCGGCCCAAGCCTGTGTTCCAGCACTTCTTGTTTTCGAAAAGAGATCTTCACCCTATTGTTTCCCAACCTTTTAGGGGTTGTATTAGAGGCATTTGTGGCATCTTAAGGGTCATTATTGATAACCAAATCTGAGTGTTGAAGAGTTAATTGAGTATTGGAATAGAGAATAATGTTTCGTCCTTAATTATGACTTTAGGATTTGATATCTGCCCGGAGCATAGAAGGCTTGTGCCTGCTCAAGGAAGGAAAGACAAAGGTAGTGACACTTTATCCTATATCATGTGTATTGCATTGCTTGTTTGCATTAGTCATCGATTGTAGTGAAAGTGAAGGGGACGTGGCGAAAGCCCGGACTCGATTATAGTGAAAGTGAAGGGGACGTGGCGAAAGCCCGGACTCGAATATTGATAAAGTGATGGGGCGTGGCGTAAGCCCGACCTTGTTTAAAGTGAAGGGAACGTGGCGGAAGCCCGGTCTCGAATATTGATTACTGCATTGTGATATATGTTTACTTGCTTTGTATATATGCATCATATAAATAAACTGTTGCTACTGGGATTCTCTAGAATCTCATTCCTTCCAAATAACATTTTTAGACAGGGCAAGTGGATCGAAAGGCAAGCAAGTGGCAAAGGACGATTAGGACTGCCAGCGGTAGTCTTAGTTATATATTTTGGTTTTAAATCGAATTGGTTATCATTTTGGATCATTGTAAATATATTGTATAGATCATAGTAGTATAGTTTTGTGTAATCCCCGGTATGGATACTGAGATGGGCAATGATGCCCTGTATAAACCTTTGGATTAATGTTATTATCCCGGGCGATCGTCGGGAATTGTGCTTACTCTGATATTGTATATGTAACAGACCAAACAGGCCATTTGTTTTAATGAATGAAATGAATGGAGATCCATTTGTACAGATGTTTTTAAAAAAGTTTTTAATTGTTCCGGATTTCTCATTCGATAATTAAATGAGCTTAAACGCTAATCCCGGCCTGATTATCGAAGGGGGTTACACACGTCATGAACATCAACAGGAGAGGCTGCATATAGACTTCGATGACAATCTGAATTCAGTTGGTCCTGAGGAAGACCACTTTATTAGCTACGTAGGGCTTTTGGCTCGAAGCAAAGTGCGCATTACCTACGATAATTGGAGATTGGTTCCCCCAAAAATGAAAGACATAATTTGGCAGCAACTTTTGGTATGTAAGTTTTGATGCATTGTAGCTTTGTTCTTATTGTTTCAAATATAATAATCTTATGTTTTAAGCAAAATACGAGGAACATTCTTCACTTTCAGTCCTCGTGTTCCCTTGCTTCTCCCTTCTTCATGCCGAGATTGTTCCTTCTTCCCTGACATATAATCTTTGCAAAACTCCATAGCCTCCTCAACTACATATCTTTCTACTATTGAGGCTTCTGGTCGATAAGGATTTTTAGAATACCCTTTTAAGATCTTCATGTATCACTCGAAAGGGTACATCCACTTCAGGTAAACTGGACCGCATAGCCTTACCTCCCTCACCAAATGAACTACTAAATGCACCATTATATCAAAAAATGAAGGTGGAAAGTGCATCTCTAGTTGTGACAAAATAATGTAACCCTCATTTTCTAGTTCATCCAACTTTTCAGTGTCAATGACTTTGTTATAGATAGCATTGAAGAAAACGCACAATCTTGTCACTGTGTTTCGTACTTCATCTTTCATTATGCCTCTAATAGCTATCGGTAATAGTTGTTGCATCAACACATGATAATCATGGGACTTCATTCCCACTAATTTCAAATCGTCCATTGAGACACATCTTCTCGCATTCGAGGAATACCCTTGCGGCACCTTCATTTCATGCAAACACCCACACAAACTTCTTTTCTCTGCTTTTGATAGTGTATGCGCTGCTGGCTTCATGTATGCCTTCCTACCATCATCTCTTAGTTGTGGATGTAACTGTTCTCTTATTCCCATATCGACAAGGTCTAATCTAGCATTAATCGCATCCTTAGTCTTCCCTGGTATGTGCAAAAGCGTACTGATAAGGCTATCACAAACATTCTTCTCCACATGCATCACATCAATACTGTGTCTCACGTCAAGCGAACGTCAATATGGAAGATCAAAGAAAATGGATAATAAATTACTTAATCATATCATATGTTATGTATCATTAGATTATATATTATTTTATTAGTTAAACTAATTAGTTTGAAGAAAAAAATATAAATATAAATACTCTAAAGTAATTTAATTAGCTGCATTAATTTCTCCAAAAAAATTAACTTTATCTTATAATTAGCATCGGATGGAGTATATTGTAATGGGAGGGTCCCAAGAAAGAAATTTTACAACTAAGAAGTCCCATGAAATGGTCAAGGTATTATGAAGTTCCATGACCTAATTGTGAGATATTGTAATTGTTCAATCACCTATTTGCCCTTGTTTTAAAAAACTGAGGAAAAATTATTGCCCATTCGTAGAGTAGATTGAAGGAGAATCGAAGTAATCGCATGAAATCACGAAACCGCTAGTCCGAAATCGCATGATGGTCGATATTTAGTTTTATATAAAATATTATTTTTATTTTCTTTATCTATATTTCTTTGGCCCTTCCTCCTCAATTGACAAGACATGCCCCACATTCGATATACATCTATGGGAGAGAAGTGGTTCTATTGATTTTTCTTTTTATTTATTTTCTAGTAAGGGTATTTATCATTAGATCAATTTTTAATAATTGAAATTTAATCATATATAAAAAAACATCATTATAATAAAAATGTACCATGATAAATCTCAGTCATTGAAAGTTAATCTAATAGTAAATACACTTAATGGAGAATAAATGAAGAAGGAAATCAATGAAGACACCCCTCCCCTCCTTTCAGCTGCTATGTTTGGATGGAGAGAAAATTGAGGAGAAAATGGGGAGAATGGAATATTAGAAAGGAAACTTTAAAAAAATGGCAAAAAAATATTATATTTTAGAGTTTTCCCTGAATATTTTTTCTCCCCGATTTTCTTTCCATCCAAACTTAGTTCATTTAAGGCCTAATTGTTCAAGGTGGGACATGTTATAACTTTTTTCCAACTCCGTCTTATCCCGCACCAACGTGTTCTCCTATGCTCTTCGTCGGGCTATTTCTATGGTTCAAGTGATTGCTTGTTCGATTTTTGAGAAACCACAAGGTATTATGAATTTTCCCCTAGTTTTGACAGATTATTGACATGATTAAGCTGTGGCTTCTCAGTTAAATGTTTAGTTGACGCAAGTGGGTGGGATAATTTGACAGCTATGGTAATTTAATTAGCCCCATATTTCTAGAGCAGGTAATTATGCAAACACTCAAATAAATATTGTTCAAGCACAAGCAAAAATGAATCTTGTTGTAGAAGATCTTCTATCCCATAGTGCTCTTCGGATAATTTTTTGTTTTTATTTTTGAAACAAACTTTAAAAATAATGATTGACCTAAAAAATAATTTTTATTTCATTTCTACCAAATCATCCAAGTCATATTTAAAAATAATTTAATTATTTTTAAATAGTTGTAAATTATTAAAGGAAGCACTTATCAAAAAACAAATTATTAAAAGAAAAAATGATATTAATAATTTAATTATTAATTATTGTAATTATAATTTAATTATAAGATTTTATTTTTGAAACAAACTTTGAAAACACAAATCAATGAAATTGTGTGAATAGTAAAAAGCTTATGAACACTTTCCTTGATCTCCACCAACTCCTTATCAGGAGGTGGTAGTTGATGATGAAGGATGATAGTTTTTTTTTTAATCACAAGTTGTAATGCCTTTTTAAGTTTTTAATGGATTTCAGGCTTTCAGCATTTATTTTTTTTTAAAAAAAAAAAGCTTAAGAACAGTGAAAAGCAAGCCCATAAACAGAAAAACAATCAAATCATATGAACAGTGAAAAGCTTATGAACAAAGTTTATGAACCGTGCTTATAAACAATAAATGGTGGAATAGATTTAATAAATATATAGATATAGATTACAGTTGGCTAATAACAGCTGAAGTGATAGTTAAGGAAACTTTAGTTCAGTTGTGAAAGAGATCATGACAAGAGAAAAAACAAACTCTTCGACATAACCAGTTTGAACCCTGCATAACTTTTCTATGGTCTCTATCAAACAGGACAAGCAAATTTGAATTCACTATGTCAAGAACTCTATCCGGCAAGGATAGCTTGCAGAATTAATGTGGGTAGGCTTAGATCTTCATGAAACATGCTATCTGTTAGTTTCTTTCCAGTGAGCATCTTTAACATAAGAACCCTATAATTGTAGATATCCCCCTGTATTGTAACTTGGCGACCTTCTCCGTACTCTAACCAAAAATTAATATTTATTAGAGAATATAAAATTCCATAATAATGAAGTTATTTTTTGACAATAACATTCACAAGATATAAGAGTAAAGGCTGGGCAAATACGAAATAGTGTAGTCTCCTTATTGAGAAGTCTTGCCCATGTGAGCATGGGAAGAAGACAACTTCCGTGGGATCCACACCCCTCATTGTTGGTTGAGGGCCTCATGTGAACATGCATGGCCTCCGATTATGATGCCCGTGCCCGTTACGTTACTAATAACTAATATGTGTATGTGCTCCCATATTTAATATAAGATTTATTTAACTTTTTTTTAAAAGAGATTAGGAACTTAAATAGATTACTTTAAATTATTTATATTTATAATTTTTTAAAACTAATTTACTTAAATTATAAACTAATATATAATCTAACGATACATAATACTCCCTCCGGTCCTAATTATAAGACATATTTACCTAACTTTGAAAAAAATTAAGGATAATAGTTAAATTAGTTAACCATATTTATTTTCCAAAAAATACCCTTATTTAACACTTAAAATAACATGCAGTTGTTTTTTTTTTTCCGAAATAGCTTCCAATTACTTTCTCAGTAAGATAAGTGAGTTGGAATATCTCGAACCTTATCTTAGAAGTTAGAAGTATTATTACTGACAATGATTGCAAAATTTCTTACGATCAGGTTGGATTTTTAAATTATTAATCATTATTCAAAAAAATTATTAATCATCAATTTTTAAATTCTATAGTTTTGCACTTCAGTTTCGGGCAAAATGACTGCCTCTTGTTTGGTAGACTTCCCTAATATTGTGACAAATGAATTGTTTTTCACCAGTTTTTTTACGTACTTTTGAGAAAATTGTGGTTTCGGTTTTCTTTTCTTAAGCTTCAATATCACATTAAAAAATAAAAAAAATATTCAAATGTTTTGAATTTTAAAACATTTGAATTTTAAATTATTTTAAAACATTGAATAAAATTTTAATTTCGATAATTGATATGTGTGATTTTTAGTTTCCATAGTCAATTTAAACTGCAAAATATAGGTGTATTATTAAATTATTATTGTGTTTAGTTATTATTGAGAAAGTATCAATAGGGGGTATTTTGGGAAGAAATTGATAAAAATTAAACTTTCTCCTATAATTAGGACCAAGATCAATTCCTAAATATTGTCTTATAATTAGGACCGGAGGAAGTATATGATATGATTAAGTAATTTATTTAACTTTCTTAATCTTTATAAAATAAAAAATCAACTAGGTCTTATATTAAGGATTGAAGGAAGTAATTTACATTTATATTTTTGTAATTTCAGTAAGTTTTATGTGAAATATTGTGGCTGATAACACGGGTAAACTATATTTTATTAATGGAGAAAGAGAGAAAAGCTCATGCAGCTTAAAATTTTAAACATAGAGTTTGCATTTTTTTTTACAATAAATAATTGAAATTTAGGAGCACATAGGAGTATAATATTCACAAGACTTTGGGAAATTCTTTGTGGACCTTGATGAAGATATAAGAGTAAAGACTGGTAAACTTTCTAGGAGAATGCAAATTGTTGACCATTTTAAAAAATGAATACAGAATGCGATCTTTTAAATTATAACTATAAAAAAATTAAATAGAGTATTTGAAATTTTAAATAATAGATAGGTAGTTATTATAGTATTATCGCTAAAAAAATCTTATAATTTTAAGCAAAACATTTAGTGTGTGTTTGGGATAGCGGTAGGAAAAATGACTTATTATTATTCTGACTTATTAAAAATGATTTAATAGAAAAATCAGTTTTTGTAATGTAATTTATGTTTGGATGAGTGATTTATTTTTGGACAATAAGTGTTTATAAATCGTGATTTACGGTATACGAGGTAAATATGTGAGAGGAGTTTTATCTCGACTTACGTAATAAGTGACTTAATAGAAAAGCTGTGACAGTGAGGATCTTATTTAATAAGTAACTTATTCTGCCCGTGATGCAATTAAAATAAGCTGAACCGAACACTGCAAAAACGCAACACGTTTTTATTTGGGCTTATTGCCCAAAAACAGGCTTATTTTTTCCCAATAAGCTGAACCAAACACACCCTTAAATGTTTACTTTATAAATTAAAGATGAAATTCAAAAGAAAATTAAATAACATTGTACGGCCACAGATATTTTGTTTTATGATAAATGATAATAATTTCTTAATGCACATTTATGGAAAAATCCAAAAAAAAAAATACCACTTGAACTTTAAAATCCTAAATTTGTTTTGTTGACAATAAGATTAATGGGATTGACGACTCAAGTTTTTGTCAAATCACTCATTTAAGAATTTGAAATTCAAGTGATTTTTTTTAGAATTCCGCTGATATAACGAGCATTGACTTCCTGTGCATTGCACGGAAAGAGTTTACTCCTTTTACCTGCGGTTAACAATACTAACACCTAATACTTACACAGCCTTTACTTGCATTACACAACTATGAACGTAATAGTATGTAATAGAAAAGCGCATAACAACATTAAGGAACATTTGGATAAGTACAGTGGGATTTGTATAGGTCATCACATTACATGTGGATATTTAGCCATTTACATTCCTAAAAACTTCTTCATATACAACATTCTTTGTTGTCTTACTTGACGATGAATCATCATGTCCTACAACAATCTTCAGACCATTCATGCTTCTCACTCTAGAGAGTGCAACATATAATTGGCCATGAGTGAAAACAGGTTCTGATAAATATAATCCAACATGACGTAATGATTGTCCTTGACTTTTATTGATTGTCATTGCAAATGATAGAGCAATAGGAAATTGCCTCCGTTGCATGCAAAATGGCCATCTAGACTCTGAAGGATTCATATTCATTTTGTGCAGCAGAACCTTCTGATTTGGTTTGGAACCATTTAGAGTAACTACCTCAATGACCTTTTGCCCCAACATTGTAACACGAAAACGTGTTCCATTGCACAATCATAATGCTTGATCAATATTTCTCAATAGCATAATCGGTGCTCCAACTTTCAACACAAGTTTATGTGGCGGCAAACTAAAAGAATTGATTCACAAGACTTTCAGAAATTCATTGTAGAAGAAGGAATGAGATAAGAGTAAAAACTGTTGATCATTGAGGTAGTTGACTCAAATGGTTTGGCACTTTGGTCCTTTCTATAAGATCTCCTGTTTAAGACTGGTGGATGGAGTCAGTGTCAGAGGGAGGGGTGAACACCAAAAGAAGGGTCCAACACAGCCTCAAATTCAGACTAGTCAATTTTTCGGGTTTACTTGACCCAAAAAAGGCCAAGATTCAGAAAAAACGCGGACACCAAAGGATAAAAGAAAAAAAAACAAGACTGTTGACCAAAAAAAAGATAAGAGTAAAGGCTGGGCCAATATAATAGAGGAAAACATCTTCTGTGGGACCCTCACCTTATTGCGGGGTGAGTGGAAGGCGCTCTTCAGTGTGTTTGTTTGAGCGTTGGGGACTGAAATCGGGCTTCAACAGTGGTTAAATCGGGCTTCAACAGTAAATTGTAAAAATTTTGCATTTGGTTCACTGTTTAACTTAAAGCTGGAAAAAGCCCAAACGTCCTAAAAGTGCAAAAAAGGCGAAAGTCACCTGACCCAGGCTTATGTGACTTATACTCCCTACTTTTTACCGTTGGGTTTGCATTAATTAGTTTTTAAAAACTCACCCACCCACTGTCGCAATTCTCTGTCTCTATTCTGTCTCTCTCTCTCTCAATTATTCGGTCTCTTTTCTCAGCCCCACCAGACGGTCTCTCTCAATTATTCGGTCTCTTTTCTCAGCCCCACCAGACGGTCATCTTCTTCGGTCTCCAGATCGGCGGTGGAGCTCGTCTGTGTGTCGGCCGTGGAGACTAAACCATCACATTTCCGATCTGAAATTGCTGTCACGGTGTCTAACTCTCCTCTCAAGCATCACATTTCAGCTCTTCTCTGGTGTCGACCTATCGTTTGTGTCCTGCATTGACGGTCCCATTCGGCGTCGCGGTGTAAAAGGTTGAAGGTGTTGAAGATCTGTATAGCTAAAGCTTGTGAGCTTCGTCGGCGGTGAAGGTTGATTTTTTCCCATTTTTCGGTGAGGCTGTGGCGGTGTGCACCTTCCGGGAACAGGTCGTGGTGGATCTGCTGAGTGGGGTCTGTCTCATTGGCTGGTAAGTCCCTTTATCTATGGTTAGGTAGCCATTGTTTGATTTTGGACCCATTTCTGAACCTCATTTCGTTTGCTCTGTCGTGGGTTGAAGGTTTGCTCTGTTGTGGGTTGAAGTTTTGCTCTGTCCATAGGCTGTTGTTGCGCTGTGAGTAAGTTTGCAGACTGATATGTACTTGTTTTTAATCTTCGGATATTGCTATGCGTGGGTTGCTCTGTTTTAAGTCCGGTTGCTCTGTTTTTAATCTTCGGATATTGATTCGTGATGTGTAAATCAATGATTTGAACTTTCCTATATTCGTTATTTGCTTTATGTTTCTGGTGGGGAAAGCAAAGGAGGTTTTAGATACAGGTTTTAGATTAAAATATACCTAAGTATATATCCTCAATTAATGAAAGCCTACGATGAGCTCATTGTATATCCATTACTGATGATGTTACTCTATAATTATCAGTATCTTGGGATATGCCGAACATGTCAATAATTTGCTCAGTTAGGCAGTGAAGAGCAAGATGATTACTTGACTGATGCTAGTGTTTTACTAGTTTGAGGGAATTGCAATATGGTTGTGGTCTTCTGGATTTTTGTTTTGTTCATATTTGGAAGATTTAAATCTCAAATCCAACACATGTATGTATTAGATCAGAAGATGCATCTTAGGATAAAGAAATATTGTGATGGTTGGGTTAAGAAATAGTCATATTCCCACTTTGGGACCAGTTAGCAGATGCTTGTTGGTGGTTTTTTGTTCGTAATCCATAACTATAAATTGATGGGATTATTTTTAAAGAATTGATCACTGCAAGTTGTGTCAAGTTTTGTTCGTTGACTTGGCTGATAACTAGCTCCAGTTAGGTATACGTTGTAGAGTCTGTAGGTTGTCCCATCTTTTTTCTTTGCATATCTTATAAAAAGTTTTCTGTCTTTGGTGAAAACAAATCTGTTTTTCTTTGTTATTTCAAATGTTGTTGGCCATAACAGAGGTATCATTTGAATTGTTGAAAGGAAAAGAGAGAAATTTGAGTGTCAAATTATTATATGTAAATTTCCAATGCATCATGATGAATTTTCATTAAGTTTCTAAGATATCATAATGCAATCCAGAGATCTTGGGACATAGCAAAATTTTGTTTTCCTTGGGATAACTCAGAATCTTAGCACGCCAAGCAGACAGTAAGGTTTTTATGGGTGTACGTTTGTGTTCCTTGGGGATCTTAAATACATAGAGCACTTGTTTGTTTTAATGGAAACTTATCAGAATATGTAGCTTGGTGTATTTTGGATTTCTGTTATGTCATGTGTTTGTTATATGTCAGTTTTTGGTATAGAAATATGGACACAAAAGCTGTATGGGATGTACAGTCGACAGAGATATTTGTCAACGCTTGCGTAGACCAAATATACAAAAAAGAACGTAGAGGGCAATCATTCACACCGAAAGCATGGCAGGCTATTATTCAGACATTCACTGATAAAACTGGGAAACACTACGGGAAGAAACAATTGAAAAATAGATTGGATGTCTTAAAGAAAGATCTGAAGATATGGGATTGTTTAATCAAAGAGACCGGTGTGGGCAGAGACCCTGTGATAAACAATGTCATTGCCTCGGACGACTGGTGGACGGAGAAGTTACAGGTAAACAATATTAAGTGCAATTTACATGTTTCATTTGTGCAATTTTTGGTATGTAATTCATTTAACTATCCATTTTGACTCGTCTAACTTGAATGCTTACAGACACATTCCGATTATAAGAAATTCCGGAACTCATGCCTAAAGAATGAAAGTGAGTTAAGAATAATATTCAAAGATGGAATGGCGTCCGGTGACCACAGATTCTCATCCTCTCGCATACAACCACAGACAAATGAGGAAGAGGAGGAGGATGATGCTTACAGACCCACGATGCATGAAGAGGAAGGCTCTGGGGACAGTGAGGATGAGCATTTCGGTGTTGACCCTGCAATTAGTACCGGGGTTACCGATGAAATGGCAAGCATTGGGATAACAACGGAGAGGCCATCAAGCACTGGTCCCACTGCATCTGGAGGTGAGCCCAAAAGGAAGAGAGGTGAAGGGTCTAGTAGAAGCAAAAAACAGAAGCTTCCAGCTGCCAAGCAAATAGCTGATGCCGTCAGTGTTATTGCCGAAGTGACTATGGATCGAGCAACGGCTTTAACGACACCTCAAGAAAATAACATGTCTGAGGTTGTGAAACACCTACTGGAACTTGACGAGGTGAAGTCGGACAACGCCTTTGGAATCCGGTGCATGCGAGCTCTGGAAAGCAAGACACGTCGGGATGTATTTGTGACATTGAAACCACATCCCGAGATCCTGATTCCTTATTTGCGTTCTCTTGTAGATGAGAACTAGTTGTAGTATGCATTTGATGTATGGAGATTTCAATGTAGACATTTTTAGTTTTTTGTTTCCAAAACGTATGACTTGACCTGGCATTTGGAATGGTTTTATTATGTTGGAATTTATGTTATGTTTGTTAATGTTTGTTAATCATCTTGCTCACACCACAATCTCACCACAATCACAGGTACTCTATGGCAAATCGTAACAACCGAAACAGGTTGCAGGGGATGGATGAAGATGAAGATGAAAATGAAGATTGTGACGATGACTCAATTTTTGACGCTGAGTTGGAACGTCATCAACAATTATGCGTATTACTTTGCCAATATTTAACGCCATATGTCTGCAGACAACCGCGTAGAGCGAGTCAGGGAACAGGTCACTATTGGGTACAAGATTTGTTGGCAAATCAAGGTTCAAAATGTCATCAGATGTTTAGAATGGAAAAACATGTTTTTTATAATTTGTGCATTAAGTTGTGTGAGCATGGTTTAACAGAAACTAGGAATACCGGTGTTGAAGAAATGGTTGCCATGTTTTTGCTCACTATTGGACACGGAGTAGGAAATAGGCTAGTACAAGAAATATTTAAACATTCGGGCGAAACTGTAAGTAGGATTCTACACAAGGTTTTAACGGCATGCCTTAAACTTGCAACGGAAATTATTAGGCCACGCGATCCAGAATTTGGTCAATGTCATCCAAAAATAGCAGCCGATAATCGATATTACCCATATTTCAAGGATGCCATTGGAGCTATTGATGGTACTCACATCAAGTGTGTTATCACCGGACCGGGCCGAGATAGGTTTATTGGGAGAAAAGGATATCCCACACAAAATGTTATGGCTGTTTGTGATTGGGATATGTGCTTCACGTTCCAGTTAGCAGGATGGGAAGGTTCAGCACATGATGCTCGTGTTTTTCACTCTGCTGTCTCAGATCCAACCATGAATTTCCCATATCCACCACAAGGTAAATATTTTGTACACTTCAATTACGTTTCTTTGTCTACTTTTAACGCTTAACTTAATCTCACATTTACAATGATTTTAACATATATTAGGCAAATATTATTTGGTCGATTCCGGCTACCCAACAACAGTTGGGTATCTTGGTCCGTACAGATGTGAACGTTATCACCTCCCAGAATTCAGAAATCACCGGGCGTTTCGGAATCCTAACGAAGCTTTCAATTTTTATCATTCAAGCTTGAGGTGCACAATAGAAAGGACTTTTGGCGTCTGGAAAAATAGGTTTGAAATCTTACAACATATGCATAAGTACAGCTTCGACACGCAAGTCCGCATTGTCTGTGCCACAATGGCTATACATAATTTCATTAGAAGAAATTCCCAAACTGATTTGGACTTTAGGGAAGCAAAAAATGAGAATAATGTAATTCCTTTAGATAATAGTCAAGATCAAGACCCATCGTTAACAGATGATGTTCGGACATATTCAACCCAAATGCATTATGTTCGTGACACCATCAGGGACCAAATTGTACGGGACCTCTGATTTGATTAGTTATGTTATATTTTACTTCTTCAAAAACTATAACATTGTACAATTTTTAAATTATTCGCATTATAATTGTAATTTTATTATAAAATTATCATTGGCAAACATCATCCATCACAATGCTCTATCGTTCGAAATTTCTGCTGTTTCATGTGTATGAGTGAAGCGCAAAATTATGTATTTTATAATTTCCTAATATATATGAAACTAAGGCAGATTTTTATGCTACAGTCTGAAAAGAACGGTTTTATGTCTTTTGCCTTGTATTTTTTTGGTAAGGTCTCTACTGGTTTGAAATTTACAAATATCGGACCCAATTATGTCCCCGGAGAAAAGAAAGATTTGTGAGTGAAGAGTGTGCAAAGAACTGTTATCTGAATGGGTTAACGTCATCAAACTTTTGAGAATGTGCCTTGTGGTAACACTGTCGCCATTAGATGGTTTGGATCAATTTATTACCAAGAATGCCACCTTAATAAATACAGATATCTTCTCAGGTCCCATTTGCCATTTAAATTGTCAATTATTTGTTTTTTCCACAATTAGTTCTTCATTTTATCAATTTTCAAAATTTTTTCATTTTTTTCCCTTTTAATTAATACATAAGTCACTTATGCAAAAGTTTAACCAAACATTCTAACTTTTACATAAGTTACTTTAAGTTACTTATCCAATCGCTAATCCAAACACTCATCATTTACCCAATCTAACTTTTTTTCCCATCTTAAGATTCCATAAGTTTAAGTAAAAATAAGTTACTTATCCAATCGTCAAAACAAATACACCCCTTGTCAATATGTCCTATGATTGTGATGGCGGGCCTTGTCCCTCACTCCACTCAGAAAGAAAGGCAATTATCAAACAAATTAGCGTGGACGAATAAATTATTTTCTTGGGACCAATAAGTCTTCCTTTGCGTAACCTAGAACGTGTATGGGTCAAGGGGTCTATAATGCCCCATTCTCTAATGTTTTAATATGTTCCGACCTCTCAAATATTTTTGTTTGTTTTTTTATTGAACATTAGATATTATATAAAATAAGTGATATTTTAATACCCTACTTAGTATAAATTGGTGTGATTTTAAAATTTTTATGAATTTTTAAAATCATAAATCAAGACTGCACAATTTTAGTGTGCACGCGTAGCATCTTGTCAGGTGGTTATATCATTCTTCACCGCAAGGAGTCATCTTCCTCCTCCCTTGTTTAGGTTGCCTTGGGTTTGCTGTACATAAGAATATTCTATTATTTTTCCTATTTCCTATGTTGCTTCTATGAATCATGGGATGAGGCATACATTTAGATTTTTCTTTGCTTTTATTTTAATTCAAGCTTTGGAAATGAAACTAAATTGATATATTTGAACAATATATAAAGATACTCTTCCCTATGTTGGAATCCTCGCAACCTTGAGAGGATGCTGCCAATTAGTAAGAAGTGACAGGTTGGGGTGTTGATTATTCCTATTAGTAGGCTTGCGGTGAAAGTCTGGGCCTAGGGTGCACAATCAGTGGGGCTATCCGTTGGCGGGTCAGCCCATAGGCTTCATCCATATTATGGTTCTCATGGTGAAGCCCATCAGCCAAGCTCCAATCAAAGGCATGGGCTAGTGTAGCAGTTCGCAGTTGAACCATGCGAAGGCCGAGGCTCATACCATCATAAATAGAGCCGGGAATTCGGGTTGAGTTCGTCGGACCGAGCCCGTTTAGGCCCGAGCCCTTCAAGGGCCGGGCTTATGATTTAGAGGCTAAAAAGAGAAGCGGGCCTAAAAGGGCCAGCCTTGTAGGGCCGCAAGCCCTGTAGGGCTGGCCCTTTTAGGCCCGTTTAATATTTTTTAAAAATAAATTAATAAATATAATATCATTATATCAAATTATCACTATAAGAGACACCTAAGTACCTAATAGAGTATTAATAATAGGCAAACACTTATTAATTGATTTGATTTATTTTATTTTCTACAATGATTTATTAATTTAAACTTTAAAAAATAGGCTAATTTGGATATTAGATGATTATTTTAACTAAAAATTTATGAGTTTTAAAAATAATGTATCTCAATTTAAAGAAAAATAATAAATAAATTGTAAAACTTGGGAAAAAATTTTTTTGAATTAAAATGAGTTTAAGCCCGTTTAGGCCCGAACCTGTGAAGGGCTAGCCCTGTAGGGCCGAGGCCTAAAAACTATTGTACTTTTTAGCAAATGGGCCTAAACAGGCTAGCCCTTTAGGCTTGAGCCATGAAGGGTCGGCCCGTATTCCTGGCTCTAATAATAAATCCTGCATCCTGCACCAAATGGTATCACCTCAAAGTCATTGCCTCTAACATCCACGTCAGCTTTCTCGCCACTTGGCAGGAACCTTTCTGGCTTGAACTCCAAGGACCTGTTCGGTACAAAGAACATTTCAGGAGGGAACGGGAAGGAAAGGAAGTGAATGGAAATGAAGGAAAGATTGAGAGAAAACTTAAAAGAGTGAGCTGTTTGGTAGACATAGGAACGGAACATAGGTTGAAAGGAGATGAGATGTTTGGTTGGAAGAAAAGAGAGTGGTTTAAATAGGAAGATTGTGTGAAAAACCTAAAATACCCCCACTTCACCAGAAGTTCAAGTTCGAACTTAACAGCCCAGATCAAACTAATAACCCCAGTTCGAACTCGACCCCGTCTTCACTGTTTATCGTCTTCCTTGTGGTAACTTTACCAGAAGTTCAAGTTCGAACTTAACATTCCAGTTTGAACTTAACAGCCCAGATCAAACTTAATAACCCCAGTTCGAACTCAACCTCGTCTTCACTGTTCATCGTTTTCTTCGCCAAGCTCCGAGACAGGAAAAATATTGCCCACTTCACGCCATAAACCACAACATAATCAGACCAACATTACCTTGATTCGGAGTTATGTTCGCACGCCGTTCGCCTCTTCCCTTTTCCAGACTAGCTTTCGACTCTGTGCCAAGCTTCTTAACAAAAGCCTTCCGCACATTGTGTCTCCATCTTTAATCTCTTTCATATGTTTTTAGGGGCTTTTTTGTCCCAAATTTTATCTTGCCGGGAACATTTTCAAGTTCATCCTACTTTTGGTGGGAACTCATTTTTCCATATTTAAAGGAACATTCGACTTAGCGGGAAACAAAGTTGATGTCACTTTGGGCAGCAAAACACGTTTTTAGCTAAGGAACATTGCAATCTTCCCTTTCCTTCCTCAACTTTCTGTGTAACAAACAAGGCCTAATGGGTCAGACCATTCCTGGATGTTAGAGTCGGAACGTTTCCTTCAACACGGCCTGCAAATATGGGAGATTGGGCTAGTCCAGTTCTGTCACGAGTCGATCTCGGCCCACCGCAGTGTCTAGATCTTGTTAGACTTGGGCCAGCATTCTTGGATGACGAATCAGTTTAGCTATGGCCCACTCTGTTGTACTTGATGACGTGTCAGTTCCCGCAGTAAATAGGTTCTGCAACAATGGGATCTGTATCATTAATTGAACTCTAGTATTGGGAAAATGGGCTTGCCCTATAAGAATGTAGGGCTGATCCTTTTAAGCTTGCGGCCTTATAAGATTGGCTCTTTTGGGCCCAACTCCTTTTGGCGGCTTTAAATTATAAACCTAACCCTTGACGGGCTCGGGCCTAAACAGACTTGTCCGATAGGCTCAGCCTGATTTCTCTGCTCTAATTAAATCTTTGTTTCCCAAAATTAATAGATGCCAAGATGAACACGTTGATCTCTTACAATCCATAATTAATTTGGGTGGTTTATATTAATTTTAAATAAAATTTATTAAACTTAAAGATGATAATAATGTCAAATCCAGTTTCATGTTGATATATTCGTCAATTATTGGTAATTAAAGTGGATTGGTAGGTACCAAGAGAAGAGCCTTGATCTCAGTATCAGTGAGTCTGGTTCCTCCATCATCTTGAACGTGTTTGAGGGATAATAGGGTACTCAAAATGTCATTGTGCTTCTCACTCTTGCCAACCTTGTGCTCTTCAGTGATGCTTGTAAGAAATTCATCGAACCTCTTGTGCAGTTTCTTCATCTTAGCTTGCACTCCTTGCAAATCAAGGAACTCCAAGGCTGGAATAAAGTCGCCGATGTTGAAAATTCCGGCCAACACCATCACTTCCACCACCATGCTCTTAAATTCATCCGCCCTTGGATTCCACCCAGCGCCGCTGTCGTTGAACAAGCGCCGCCGTATCATAGCTCTGCTCAATGCATTTGTCGTGCATACGTTAAGCAATTGAGCCAATTCAAGTTTACTGCGTTGGAGCCAGCACTCGCTAGATTGCGTGTCAATCTTGCTATCTCTTCCTGCATGGAATTGACACATTCACGTGAAGTTATGAACTGTTGACGCAAGATTTTGACGTGGGGTAATAAACAAAAATATGGAAGTATAAAAAGAAATCTCATTAATTAACTCTTCTCTTCGTTACCAATCCAATTAATGATACCTAAAAAGTTGCACTATTTTTTTTAAAAAACAAGACATTACGAAAGTTATACGTTGGACACGTTTCAACCAAGTCCCATGAACGCTAGACGCACACTATCTGATATGCTGCAGGTCTTTTTTATGTCCCATATCATTTTGTTCCCCTCAATGTCCTTGTTAAATTAGAGCCAATCTCTAGATGGAAAGTTGTACTTCACGATTTTGTATATTTTTATCTAAAGATGGAAAAAGACTTGCTGGCTAAAAACGATGAGCGCCTAATTAAAAATCACAAGGATCTATTCCCTTATGTCTTAAATATAAGACATAATTGACCTTTTTTTAAAAAAAAATTAAAGAAGCTAAATAAGATACTTCATTATATCATATATTAAATATCCTTATATTATATATCAGTTTATAAGTTAGATAGAATGTTTTTTTAAAAAAAATGATAAATATAAATATTTTAAAATAATTTAATTCGTTTTCTTAATATCTTTAAAAAAAATCAACTCTACTTTATATTTAAAATATTAGTACAGGGGAGAGTACATGAAACGAGTCACAGCAGTGAAAAAAAAGGCGCGAAAATGAGATCGGTCGCTACTTAGCCAACAGGAAATAATTTACGTAAATTAATCACTCTATAGCAAGAACTAAATGAATATAGAAAGAAGAGTGTTAATTAACCTGTCGGAGATGTCTGAAATCATCCAAGGCCTTGCCGGAGAACAGATGAACAGAGTTAATTTTCCGGAGCATTCGCCACCTTGGGCCGTAGGGAGCAAATACAAGGTCCTGATAATTATAAGCGATGTATTGGCTCCGGCGTTGGGAGGCCGACTGGAGAAGTTGGCGTCATGAACTTTCAAGAATTGCGCCGCCACAGAGGCTGAAGCTGCCACGACGACGTCCACGAATCCTAGCCGGAGATGCATCAGAGGGCCGTAGATCTGAGCCAGTTTCGCCAGTGCGTGATGCGGCACAGGACCTAGGTGAGGCAAGTTTCCGATGATCGGCCAGGGCAGTGGACCCGGTGGCAGAGGATGTGAACGGCGAGTGGCGAGCTTGAAAAGCCTGTAAATCAGGATGGCCCCAAGAAGCAAAGGAGACATGGTGGCGTCTCTGAGTTTCGAAACTATATGCTTCTCTCTTCTTCAAACCGTGAAGAAGAAGAAGAAAGAAAACAGAGTATTAGTGAGAACCGAAACAAAAATGTCTGGACAATTGGTTAGTCTACCAAGTTCCATCTCATTGTTAAACATATGTACTATGTAGGGTGTACTGCAACTGGAAGAGGGTGATGGGCATGGCAAAAAAAAAACAAAGAAAGAGGGTGATGGGAGCTATCTTTAATTTGTGGGTCCGGATTGATTTTTAAGTTAAACGTATGTAAAAGTTTTTTATTATTTTCTGTTGGGATATATAACTATAAACAGTACCTTCTTGCGAGGGAAAAGATAAGATATTGAGGAAGGATATTTAACCAAGGTTATTGTTTGTTAAGTGGCACCAGAAGGTAGGGCTATCATGGAAACGGGTGCACTAATCAATTTTGTGATGAGTTAGGTTGGTTAATTGTGCCAGTTTAATCAGACGATGAGTTCATGCATGTTTGGTTTTGAACCGTTGCTTTCCCAAAAATACAATAAATATATTTTGTTTGTCTTTTTTAAAAATAAAAAAAATACTCCTTTCAATTTTTAATATAAGACCTATTTAAGGAGTTGATTTTGGTCTTAAATATAAGACTTATTTTTCATATTTATTAATCTTTTCCTAATTTACCCCTATTGATACTCCCTCAACAATAATTAAAGAGCCAAGGCAATGAATGGATTAAGAAAAAATAATTAGGATATTTTAAAAAATACATATCATATTAATTAACTCAATTAACTAACAATCCTAATCTAGGTAAATGTCCTATATTAAGGACACCAGTGGGTACATGGACAAGTCATGCAAAAAATTTGTTTTTCTGCTTTTGATAGAGCAGCGGTCAGCAGCGGATCATACAAACGCCATCAATGAAAACACGGACTTGGCTTTCCTTCTCTCTCCACCTCTTCTCCTCCCGACCCTGCCTGGCCCCACTAAGATATATATATATATATATATATATATTGGTCCTCTTAATTCACACTAAATTTAGTTTAATCCCTTATGTTTATAATATGTATTTTTAGACACCTAACACTAATACTGTTAGTCTTGCTAAACTATAATTCAAACGTAACACTAATATTTTTAGACTCATCATATTTAAATAATAGTTCAAACGTATATGCTGATAAATTTCGGAGATTAGACTAAAATTTCATATAAACTTATAAAATCAGATGTATATATATAAAATTGTAATTATAATAGTGAGTAATAAATAATTTAAACAATAAAAATTTGAGCCAAACAATTTAATTTTTTAGTAGAAAGGTAGAATACATTTATTTTATAAAATATTTTTCATTATAATCTTTGACTATTTGGTTAAATTTTAATACCTTTATCTATTTTATTTTTTATCATTTAATTTTATTATAATAATAATAATAATAATAATAATAATAATAATAATAAATAAATTTATTTGGTTAAAATTGGCTTAATCCTTTTTATGTTGATTATATATAAATATTACTTAACATATACTATATATGTGTTGTTAGTAGGTTTTGTACATTTTATTTTAAATATATGTTTTAATTATTATCACCGGTCTTACCCCTAATTGACTCACTAACCTTTAAACCATTGCCTTAGTCAATTCATTAATTGGTCTGATTTTTAATACCTTAAAAAAAATCATAAAATATCAGATTTTAGCATTTTAAAAAATATTTATGTGAGGAAGAAAATAGTACAAAATTGTTTAAAGGGGTTTGTACATATGGAGTATAATAGGTGATTGAAAAATAAAAATGAATGAATATTTAATTGCTCATATTTGAAAAAAATTTATCATAACATTTATCATATGTTGTCTATCCTTAGACTATATATCAGTTTATAAGTTAGGCAGAACAGTTTGAAGTAAAAATAAAAAATATAAATATTTTAAAATAATTTAATTAGCTTTCTTCATATCTTTAAAAAAATTAAATTTATCTTATATTTATGACTGAAGTGAAGAAAGTAATAAGATGCATAACTTTTTAAATACTTGAATGCAAGAACACATAATCAATATTGCAGGTTTTACGCTGACGATTATCTCATAGCACTTTGTCATGTTGGCAAATACGATATTAATTATGACCAATAAAAGAAAATCAATTGAATACTTCAGTCTTTTTCCCCATTTTTTTGTGATTCGAAAATGGTGTGCATATTAATCTTTCTGGAAAAAATAAAAAACAGAGCGCTGTCCATATTTAGAGAAAGCGTTGAATATGGATGGCAATTCTGGGGATGAAGGTCGACATCACAGAGTGAGTAAAAAGAAAAGACAGACACCAATGGAAGTTGGCGCAGATGGGTAGGCATCTGCGCCACACCAATCCGTTCCTGGATTCGATCCCAGGAAACGAAAGGTGTAAAGAATTTTTATTGGGAGCTCTCTCCTCTGGGGCGCCTCAAAGAGGTGAATTCCTATCGGGGTTATCAGATTGGGGGCGTCAGGACTAGTTGGTTGTCGGGGGCCCATGTCGGTAAATCCGGCGTTGGCCTTTAGGTTAACGCCGGATACCTGGAAGGTGGGTGCACCGAAGGTTAAAAATGATCCATTGCATAAACCATAAAAAAAAAAAAAAAAAAAGACAGACAAAATGAACAAGGGCCCTCACTTAATAAGGCGATCCCCTTTTTGGTGCTTTATCCAATTTCATGGGTTTAAATAAACAGGTGACGAAAAGTGAGTCAAGTAATTAAAGGGCGTCCATTTTTAAGCTTTATTCATTTTGATGAAGTTGTGATTGCCCATGCAAATCATGAACTCGTCTCTACCGTACCGTTTGCGTCCATGGGATATAACAAGAAGTGGGTGTGCATTTGATTGGTTTAGAGGCAAGTATAATGAAAGCCAGGTTTAAATATTGCGAGTGACTGAATAAAAATAAAAGGGGCAGGGGGTGAGCGATGTGCTTTCCCCGCTCTCCCTTTATTTTAGGGCATTCTTAAATATATTTTTTATGATTTTTTAATTATTAAATTTTTTATAAAATGAACAACATTTTGATATTTTATGGGAAAAAAATAGAATTATTTTTAATTTTTTATAATTTTTTAAATATTTAGAAGTTTAGAAATGTATAATTTCTTTTTGATTTAGGGTTTTAATTCTTTGAAAAATCTTAAAAATTTGAAAATAGTTCAATTTTTAGCTCATAAGATATTAGAACGTCCTCTATATCATGTAGAATCTGATCGAGACTGTTATAAAAAATATATCTAGGAAGGCACTAAAATAAAAGGGTAGCCGGGAGCACCAAAGAAAACACATCATACACCACCTGCCCAAATAATAAAAAGGGAATGAAATTAAGAAGGATGGAGGAGTCATTGGGATTAGGATTGATGGCAGTATGTGCGGTATCAGGAAGCATGGTGTTGTTGGTTCATCAAAGTGACAAGCTTGAAAAGCGATGGCCATCGTTAAAGTGGCCAAGCCAAGAAGCAAAGGAGACATGGTGGCGTCACTAAGTTTCGAGACTATACGCTTCTCTCTTCTTCAAACCGTGAAGAAGAAGAAGAAAACAGAGTATTAATGAGAACTGAAACAAAAATGTCTTGATAACTGGTTACTTGGTTAGTCGACAAAGTTCCATGTCAGTGTTAAATAAATAAATAAATATATATATATATATATATATATCGTGGGTAACGGAGCTGTAAGATGTTGATGAACTGATGGGAGCTGGGCAGCGGGCGGTGAGCTGCCTTTGTGGGTCCGGATTATATATTTAAGTTAAATGTATATAAAAGATTTTATTATTGCTTCATCACTGTAAAATATAGATTTAGCAGAGTCAATTTTATGACATTTCTTTAACTAAGTGTTGGAGGAGACTTCTTATTTAAAAAAAAAAAATACATGTGATAATTACGGCTCTTAAGTAAGAAAGTGTCATAGTTGCTTAATATATTGTATGACGTTTGCCTGAGAAAACGTCATACAAGAGGTTGTTTTTAAAACAAAATTAATCCCTTTACAACTATTAAAAAAAAAATGCGGCAACTATGGAATAATAGAAATTATGTAAGTATCAAAGCTCTATTACTATAATAAGATGCTTTCTTAAGAAAATTTATCTATACTAATAAACAAAAATTAAATTTAAGAATCAATTTAGAGATCAAAACCTAAAGAAAAATCATCCTTATTAAAAATGATTTTAATTTTTTTTCAATAAAAACCTTTGGACAACTCTTCATAGCGCTTGGAAAATCAAGCGCCATCCAAGACACTTGAATCCAAGCGCCATTCAAGGCGCCTTCAAGGCCCCACGAAGGCGCCTTGAATAAGGTGCTTTGATATTTTAAGGATCTTGGATGGCGTTTGGAAACTAAGTGTCATTCAAGGGTCAGTTTTGGACAGCACTGGGTAATCAAGCGCCGTCTAAGATTTTTTTTTAAAAAAAAGAAATTAATCATCGTTCTATTTTAAATTGAGAAGTTTTGGTGTTTTGAGAAAAAGTGTCGTAGCTTTTGCTTTTTTTTTTTTTTTTAAATTGGTCATTTTTTTCCAAATTGAAAAGCTTCAGCATTTGGACAAAAAAACGCCATAGCTTCTCCCATCTTATAATTCAATTTTCATAACCCGCCGTTTCGTTTTTGTTTTCATTTTCATCTTCCTGCTTTCTCTTTAGCTCCCCCATTTTTCAAAACTCCGTTGCTGTAGAAAGCTTCTTCTCCTATGTGTTTTCTTGTTTTGGCCTCCTTCAGAAGCTCCCTAGCCTGTAAGTGTTTTTCTTTTTTCAATATTTGTTTCACATTTTCTTTCAGTTAAAATCTGTCATGAATCGTATATGTATACTCAAAATTTTTTTTCAAGTATTTATTTGAAGTATCAACTATATCTTCTCAAACTTCTTATACATTGTAAGTTTTTTAATTTTTGAGCATACAAAAATAATAATACTTAGTTTAATCCTCCGTAGAAGTAACGTATATGGCTCAAGTTTAAACAGCTTAAATGTTGGAGTTCTTTTATACTTGATAAATGAAGACATAGTATTGCAAAAGATACGTGGTATATTATTTCCTTTTGCTACACATTGTGAATTTTGGATTGTAAATGGAAGGTTTCATCAGGAAAATAAAATAATTATGAAACATTATTTTTTTTAAAAAAATAAAATACTTCCCGAAGTCATATTTGACTTCCTACAACGCTTCCCTGGAGAAGTGTCGTAGGAAGTTAAATCACTTCCTACAGCACTTCCTTGGAGAAGCATTATAGGAAGTGATTTTTTTAAAAAAAAATATTAGTCAAGCTATGACGCTTCCATATATTCAAGAAGCGCTGTAGCTTGTTTTAACGGTGCTTGAAAAACTAGGAATGTGTAAAAAACCTAATACTTAATATAATAAGCCAAGCTAACAAAATGACTTGTAAAAATGATAGATAAAGAACAAAAGTATATGCTAATTAATTTTATTTAAACAGATGTGAAAAACTAGGGATGTGCAAAAAACCCAAAGTCCAGTTTGACCCGTCTTGGTCTAGCCCAGCCCGATCCTACCTAAAGAGGAAAAAAATAGCCCGATGGAATAATTGGACTAACTGGACCAGACTAAGTCATCGAGTCAAACCGGGTTTCGAGTCGAGTATTAGGACCAAGTAGTCTAGTTCAGTCCATTTTGACCCATATCTTTTTTTTTCCTATTTTTTTATATTTTTATTTATAATATTAGGCTATGCTTTGTTCCCATCCTGTCTTTTTCCCTTTAACCATTTAGCAGCCTCCATTATTTAGAAGATTGCAGCGTCATCAAGCCACTCCCTGACTTAGCCTTTAAGTCTTCACCCTTTAAATCTTCTACACTCCTTCTTTCTCATATTTTGGCCCTCCAGATCATCATCATCTCCTCTTCCTCCTCTCCTCTTTCTCCTTCTTTTTTTCTTATATTTCATCCCTTCAAATCAACAACATCATCTTCTTTTGTTCTCAGACTCTTGACCCCCCTTCATTCTTAGATATTGGCTCGTCTTCAACTTCATCTTAGATCTCAAAGGTAGATAACATATACATAAGTCGAAAAAAAAAAGAAACTTTGCATCTCAGATTTGGTTGCGAGGAGCTAGAAGAGAGGAAACGGGTTTGCCGTAGGTTTTGCTTAAGCTGTTCTAATTTTTTTAATTTTTGTTTGGTTATCCTGTTAACCTGGGCCAACCCGAAGGTGTAGTATAACCCAGTCTGGTGTAGGTAAGGATTGGGTTATGTTCGGGTAAGACTGGACCACATACTCATTTTTTCAACCCGATGATATTTCAGACTAGACAACGGGTTAGGGGGTAACCCAGTCCAGCCCAGTCTTTACTCAACCCTATGAAAAACTATTATTGATTAGAAAACCTAAGCGTTTATCATAGGGCTGGGTCATTGTTCCTACAAATATTTGGGCTAGAACCCTTGTTTCTTATTGGGCTTTAGTTCAGTCATAAATTACTCGGCCTGCACTTTATAGTTTTATTGAGATAAATTACCCACCGCCTTGTTTCTTTATTCAGAAGTCCTCTCAAAATTGGTTTACCCAAAAAGAAATCCTCTCAAAATTTGAAATTTCTCATATTATTGATATATTATATCTTTGTTTCGCTTAGAATGAAAACAGAAACTCCTCTTATTCAAATATAGGAGCTAGATAATTAATTTTCAGAAATTAAAAAAATAGTTAAGTTGTTTGTAAAAAAATGTGTTGGTTTATTTAGAGCCTTAGTACACTTTTTTATCTTACAAAAAAGATATATTTTTTTTTAAATAATTTGCTTTGGATGTTACTCCTCGACAGAAAACTACCCAATATATACCATCAATAGGGAAGTTTAAAATAAAAATTATAAATTTGAGAAACAAGGTGAACTAAGATCCTATGTTTAGAATCAAAACAAATTTAGTTAGTAACACTTACGTTTAAGAATATAAGAGTATTAGTTTTCATTCAGGTAAGCATTGATTCAGATTACGCATATGGCTAGTTTCCAAAGACACACGATGATCTCAAATAGATTACCATTTTATTTTTGGCCAACATAGGAATTCATTGCTTAACAGAATACAAACATACATATGCAGTCTGATAGAAATAGTGTACGAGAATTATAAATTACAATAACAACACCTAAAAAGAGATAGGGGACACAAATTGCACATTAGCTAACTCCTTCCCTATTAGCCTCTTGAACTTGTTGGATCTTACTGGAAACGTCTTCATCTCGAGCATCTTGAAGAAGGATAGAAGCTAGAGGAGGTGGTGATTCAAGAATCAAACCGTGAGGTTCCACCTCCCTTGAAGCCAAAGCAGCCAAACAATCGGCAGCACAATTACCTTCACGAGGTATAAGAGAAAAGGAGATCAAACTTCAATTCTACAACAAGTTAAAGACCTCCAGCAAAGCTCCATGGTACTTCCAGTAACATCCCTCAAGCTTTCTAGAAGTTACAGCAGTAAATAGCTCCTTACAATCAAGCTCAATTACAATTGGTCTTTGAGGCCAGAAATTAGCAAGCATAACCGCTTGATGAAGAGCCTTTAATTCAGCAAAGAAGGCTGAATCTGCATTGAAACTCTCCGCCCACCCTCACAGAAAAAGGCCTTCGTTATTCCTGCAAACGATTCCAATGCCTACTCTACCCATGTTCTTACAAAAAGCTCCATCATAATTAATTTTAATAGTATCACCCTGTGGCTTCCTCCACTTAAAGGAAGCTTTGGTTACCACTGGCTTTAAGATGGGATCTAGCAGAGAATGGGCAAACCAAAATTCATACATTGCTTGGTTAGTTAATTCAATAGCAATCATTGGATTAGGCGCCTTATGCTCAAACACCCATTTGCATCTTAATTTCCAAATAAACCAACAGAGGGTAGCAACATAAGCTTGCACATAATCTGAGTTATCAACATCCATTAGGAGAATGTGTTCCAGCCATTGTTCAATATTGTGCACATTAAAAGAATCAAACAGAAAGCCTAAAGGACTCCCAAACCAACTCATTTGAGCCCAATGACAAAGTAAAAATAAATGTTCAAAAGATTCCACCTCACAATCACAAATAGGGCAAAAAGGATTAGGTGCACACTTACGTTTAAACAAGGCCTCTTTTGAAGCTAGAGCCTTACGTATAATGCGCCAAATAAAGTTCTTTATCTTTGGCATGACCTTGAGTTTCCAAATCAGTTGCCAAACTTTTTCACTAACTGGATTTGAGGAAGAGGCTTGGTTTAGAGAGTTTCCAAGCTTTTCCTTTGCTGCTATTCTGTATGCCTTTCTCACACTATAGCTCCCATCTTTTGTTCCTGTCCAAACTAGCTTATCAACAGTAGGCACAGACGAGAGAGGAATATTATTAATAAGCATAGAAAAATGTGGTTCAATAGCCCCTTCAATTGGATTCAGTTTCCATTGTCTATTTTCAATCAAATCAGCAACTAAAATATCCTGGTTGACCACCGTATTAGACAGTTTTGGCAGCAAGAATTTATTGGCCTCAGGTATCCAAGGGTCCTTCCAAACTTGAATATAATGACCAAAACCCACCTGCCAACACAGATTTGCCCTTAAGACCTCTCTCCCAGTAAGAATACTATTCCACATCCATGAGGCTTTATGACCCTTTTCAGCATTCAAAAAGGAAGTAGCAGGGAAATAAATACTCCTAAGTATACGCACCCAAAGACTATCAGGGAATTGTAATATTCGCCATGCAGTTTTGGCTAAAAGAGAATCATTGAATCCTATAAAGTCCTTGAAACCCATTCCACCTTCCTCTTTTGCTCGAGTTATAAATTTCCAGGCATTCCAATGAATGTTACAATGGCTGCTAGAGTTGCCCCAAAAGAAATTAGACACCAGGATGTCAAGCATCATACAAGTCTTCTTTGGAAATTTAAAACATGACATTGAGTAGATGGGGATAGCACTTACCACAGCCTTGATCATAGTTTCTCTGCCTGCAAAAGATAGACACTTCCTCTGCCAGCCTTGAACTTTCCTTCCCATTTTATCCCGCACATATGCAAGGGCCCTATGCTTTGAATTTCGCCACAGAATTGGTAAACCAAGATAGTTACCAGGGTCTTCCACTTCAGCAACATTTAGGCAATTAGCTACCTCAACTCGCCTATCATAAGGGGTATTTTCTGAGAAGAAAAGATTAGATTTATCATAATTGATCAGCTGGCCAGATGCACTACAATAATGCTACAAGATTTTCATAAACATCCTACAATTTGACTGATTTGCTTTCAAGAAAACAATAGTGTCATTAGCAAACAAGCAACGTGTTAGCATAGGACAACCCCTAACAAGTCGAATCCCCACTAAATTACCATGATTCTCATGGAAGGACAGCATAGATGAAAGAGCTTCTGAGGCAAGAATGAAAAGATATGGAGATAAAGGGTCTCCTTGCCGAAGGCCACGCTGAGGACTGATATGAGCAATGGTCTTGCCAGATAGCTTCACATTAAAGGTAACACTAGTAACACACTTCATAATCCAATTTACCCACTTGTTACTAAAATTTAGTTTCAATAACATGCCCTCTAAGAAATTCCATTCCAATCTGTCATAGGCTTTATTCATGTCCATTTTTAGAGCTAATTCAAATTTGTTACCTGCTCTTTTATTCTTGAGATAATGGAATGCCTCATTGGTGCGAACCCACAAGGGAAGATGCCACGAACCCACAACCAATTCTGAAATATACACACCCCAAGAAAGCTAAACACAGATCGACGATCCACTTGAACCCTTGAACACGAAAGAACAAGGGCCCGAAGTGTTGGAAAAACGCCACAAGGTTGATCAAGCCTTGATAAGTTTGTTAGTTCTAAAAAGAACCCATAGAGAGAATCCACTCTCAAGAAACAAAGTGCAGAAGTGCAACTTTCATTTATGATTCAAATCTGAATTGTGTTTTTACAAATGAAGAAGCACCAAGTATTTATAGGAAAATATGACCTACTTGCAATAAGTGTAATTTTGAAAACAACCAATACAAATTGTAAAACCATGTGCTAGGAAACCTAAAAGTCTAATACAATAAACACAAAAGTCTAATACAATCTAGAAGAAAGTTGAAAAATCAAATAAAACATGCTAAAGAAAACAAAAGTCAAATCTCCCACCAATTCCTTGTTGATTTTCTCACACCTAACTTCAAGAGCATGTATTCAGCAAATTAAGGCTCAAAATGTGCTTATTTAGGCCCAAATGAGCCTCCCATATGTAGTACTAGATCCAAGCTCTTTGTTTTGAAGTTTCCAAGCCCAAAACTTAATTAACAACTCCATATTTAGCACAAATGAACTTAGTGACGTTTTCAGCATCTTCGTTTTGTAAATCAGATTTATTGATCCAATTGCCATTTGATTTACAACAACTTATTCAATCAGCCCAATCGATGCTTCTTGAATATTTTAGCTTGTGCTCTCATGATTTGTCCAGCTGGAATTTGATAATGATCATTTGAAATGGAAAAGATGTCACTTGAATTTGAAGGGACAACATGTTGATTCTGGATCGCATCACTCATGGACAATGATACTATTATCTTGTATAAGACGATTAGGAATAAATGCCCTCTGCTGCTCTGAGATACAATCATCCAATACACACCGCAACCGATTAGCAAGAATTTTAGAAACTATCTTGTAAGAAAAATTGCACAAACTAATCGAGCGATAGTAATTAACAGATTCAGGGTGATCTATCTTGGGTATAAGAATCAGATTAGTTTCATTTAGTGAATTCATCAACCCATCATTGGCAAAAAATTCCTGAACCATCTAACAATAGAAAATTTTACCTCTTCCCAGGAACTTTGATAGAAATGCCCATTAAAACCGTCTGGCCCAGGAGCCTTAAAAGCCCCAAGTGGAACGTTGCCTCAAGGATTTCAGCTTCAGTAACAGGGAGGACAAGCCACTGATTTTGTTGCGTAATTTTTGGCTGTACATAGCGGAGCACAGAATCTGCTTGATCTCTAGCATTACTCCAAAACAGTGAAGAGTAAAAATCAGAGATCAGATTGGCCACATCTTCTTCTTGATCAACCCAATTTCCATCATGGTCTTTGAGCTTTATAACTAGGTTCCGTTGGCTGCGTATGATGGCTGTTCGGTAGAAGAATTTTGTATTTAAATCGCTTGCTTTCAGCCAGTCAGTTCTCGCTCTTTGCCACTAATATACTTCCTCCCTCTTCCAGAATTGCTCCAATTCCAGTTTTAGAGCTTCAATATTTCGTTTTGAGACCTCTGTATAAATTTCATCTTTCAAAACTTCAATTTTTTTTATTAAATCAGAGATAACACATTTGTTATTTGGGAAGGCCTTTCTGCTCCACTTGATTAACTCCTTTCTACAATGATTTAGGCAGCTAGTGAAAGCAAGAATACCATCAGAAGAATTACCAATTCCAGAATTCCAACAGCCTTGAATAATATTTTTAAAATCTGGATGAGTAACCCATATAGCTTCAAATTTGAAGACCCAGGGTGCTTTTGAGCTGTTAAAACACAGATTGATGAGAAGGATATGATAATCAGATGCCACTGGCTCTAAATGGAAAACCAGCGCCTTTGGAAACTGTTCCTTGAATTCCAGATTACCCATAGCCCGATCAAGACGTTCTTTGACATGTTATTCCCTATTCTCTGGTTGCACCAGGCAAAGCGAGATCCTTTAGCCTCAATCTTCAAAAGCTCGTAGTCAGAGACAAACTGTTGGAAATTGAAGACCCAACTTAAGGTATGAGGATTTCCTCCAATCTTTTCATTTTGTGATAACAAGTCATTAAAGTCACCGACACACAACCATGAGGAGGACATTGATCTAGCAATACCCCGAAACTGATTCCATACTCCCATGCGATCACATTCTCTTGGAGGGCCATAAACGAAAGAAATATATTCAGGAAAATTCCCACTCCCTGCACTCAACTTAGTGTGAATTACATTTTTTGAGCTATGAACAATATTGACCGTTACTTCAGTCATCCACCAAAGGGCCAAGCCTCCTGATCTACCAATCGGAGGAACATACCAGCATTCTTCCAATCCACAACTCCGACGAATTTTTTCTAGGTACTGATTCTGCTTCTTTGTCTCCATAAGGAAGACTATTTGGGGCTTATTTTTTCTAACCTCTTTTTTGAGGTTTTTGACTGCCAAGGTCGCCCCAAGACCTTGGCAGTTCCAAGATATGATACTCATGATTCTCTAGTGGCTGATAAAGGACAGCCACCAGAACCCATAGCCACCGAAGAATCTTTGTCGCCCGAACCTTGAGTTCCATTAGACCTAAACCATTCCTCCGGGAAGTCAATCTCACATGCAACTGGAACCTCAGTTAATGCAGATACTTTTGCAACAACTTTACCACGCATGTCATTTTTCACTTTTCGCACACTCTTTCTCTAGGTAGACGATTTTTGATCTGATTCCATATCTTTACATTCAATTATCTCAACAAATAACCTTCTCCTTTTACATGGGCCAGGAGATTCAGGATCAGCAGCGCTTCATTTCAGATTAAACCCACCAAGCCTTCTAACCATATCAGAGACTGGAGATAGATGAGAGACAGGTACTAAGGCCTTACTTAAATCTTCAACTGTCGGATCAGCACTTTCAGCTCGGCCCAATTGAGAGAGATCCATTTGCTTGGTTGGGCTGCGGTCCACGTCACTAAGAATATGGGAGCAATCTTTAATCATTGGGTTTGTTCTATATTCCCCACTTTGGGCCTTTTTGTTAGCTTTCAGACTTTTACTCTTCTGCTCAATCTCTTCCCCATACCTTCCTTCTTCGTCTGTTGACTTCACATCATTCATTGTCTGTGACGTACACGCCACCTGCCGCGCCACCTTAGTGTCTACCAACCTTTTCAAAACTACAGACTGTGATTCAGTACTCCCCTCACGTGACTTAGTAGAGTGTATGTCACGCTCCAGCACCACTTTCCTGAAATCTTCCTCATTCCACGAAACAGAGAACTTAACCATTGCTTCTTCTTTATCTCGTTTAGCAGTAACACTAAGCCATGGTCCATATGCTTTTTCACCATTTTCATCAATAATAATATCACCCTTGCAAGACCTATTATCATGACCAATCATGCCACACTTGTAGCAAAAGGATTGAAGTCGCTCATATTTCACAGAGACCCATACTTCTGACTCATCTGGTCTATCAACCCAAAAACCAATAACCATAGGCTTATTTATGTCAAAAAGAATACGTGCCCTTCCAAAGCTGCAAGAAAACTTGTCCTGAATTTTTGGTTTTTCATACCAGACAAGATCTCCTACCATGTTACCCATATTGCAAATATTTTCCTCCTCCTCTAACAAACCCAATGGTAAATTGTGAAACTGAACCCAAAGAGGAGTTTTGTCGAAACATACCTCACTTAGCACCATATATTCTAACCATTCTTGGATACTCATGATAGCCCCTTGAATCGTCCATGGCCTCCCACGCAGCATACGGTGTTTATCCTTCAGATTAGAAAAGGTGAAGACAAATGCATCATCTTTCATCTCCACAATCTCTGTTTCTTCTCCCAAATTCCAGCCCTTACGGAAAGGTATTAAATTGGAAAAATATAATTCATATTAAAGATGTTTTTTTTCTGCATAGTTTTGATATATATATTAGAAAGGTATTAAATTGGGTTAACAAAATGTTTTGTCTAAGCTACCAGGATATTTACAACAGTCGCTGGAGAACACTGAAAGGATGATAGGAATGCAGAAATTTTCGAATTCGATGTATTCTTGAAAGTTGTGTATTTTTTTCCCTTAATATTTTCTATTGCTATATATATAACCATGGATTTGTTATCTATGTTTAGCGTTTGTTTGGATTAGCTTTTAGAGAATAACTTTTATAATTTACGGTAAATATGTGAACGAAATTTTGTCTGACCGAAAAATGGCTTTTGAAATAATGGTTTTGGTGGTTTCCAAACACTCACTTAAATGAACTATTAGTTTACTTAACTTGGAATTGCTTTATATAATAGCATCCAATCACTTTATCTCTATATATGGTATCAAGTCTTTAAATATAACACTGATATCATAGATAGAAGCAAAGAGTGAAAAACAAGTGAAACAGTATATATCCACTAGACACTAGTGCAACTTTCAATCCCTTATTTATAGAGATATTAAGATAATCCCCTAAATTACTCTTTTCTCCCTTACTATCCTTAATCCCCACATATCGATGTCTTACACCTTGCTATGATACCATTGACACAAGTTGAGAGAAGAGAAAACAAAACAATAAAATATGTATATTTCACTAAACACTAGGTACATTTTCCAATCCCTTATTTATAATTATATTAAGATAATTTCCTAAACTATCATTTTGTCCTTACTATCCTTAATCATCACATATCATTGTCAGATACCTGGCTCTGATATCTTTGATAGAGGTAAAGAGAGAATGAAATGGTAAAAGAGTACATCTTTCAATACATCATTTATATAAATACTAAGTTAATTCACTAAACTACTCTTTTCCCCTTACTATCCCTAATTCCTGCATATCCGTGTTTGATACCTAGCTTTGATACCATGGATATTGAGAAGATCATATGAGAGTCATACAAAGAGTATGCTCCATTCACTGACAACAATAGAGGTTGAAGTTGGGCCAAGCTTCATCAACATATATAAAGCATGCACCAAATGTGTAACCCCCTACCTTATAATCCGTAATTAGAATTCGAAAATGCATAATTAAGTTAAATTAGAGACAGATAATTAATACAAAATCTATTTAAGTTCCTACTTCAAGACAAGGACCTGCCCTAAAATAAAGTGGATTTTCAAAATTTCTTTCAAAACCTGTTCGATCCTGTCTCATACTCATATTCTGAATATAATTAACATGTGTAGTTAAGTTACATTCATACATATCAGAGTGTAAACCAAAATTCCTAGCAATCCCTGGGTTTCCATATATTAACAAAAGGGTTTACGGGGCATAATCGCCCCTTACAACTTCCCATTCAGGGGATTACATACCCTTTTCCAAAATAACATTTACAGTATATATACAGTAATCCCAATCCCAAAATATGACAACCATCCATCAACCTAAAGAAAACTAGCCGCCCTTGGTTGGTTGCTTCTCCTTTGAGCCGCTCGCCCTAGCTGTAGGTTAGTCAATAGAAAGAATGAGATTCAAGAGAATCCCAATAGTAACAAATCACTTATACAACATATAATCACATTGCATGTAAGTAAATCACCAAGCAGTAGCAGCATACACATGACCTTTACAGCATACACATAGCCTTCACGACTTACACATTTACAATGACAGGGGTAGGTATGACCTGCGTCATGTCCAGGACTGCTCAGCTGTAATACACATTGCCTTCATGGCTTATACAATGCTTCCGTAGCATACATATTGCGTTCATGGCATACACATAGGCATCACACACTACTAGAAAAAATGGTTTTAACGTCCCTTTTTTTGGCCTTTTAACGTCTAAAAACAGAGGGACGTCTATCTGAGGGTTATGGAAAAAATGTCAATAACATCCGTAAAATAGGGGACGTGAAAGGTAAACTTTAGACGTCTCCAGTTGACACTGGGGACGTGTAAAGTCCACCTTAGACGTCCCCAGTTCCAACTAGGGACGTCTAAGGTGGCCTTTAGACATCCCCAGTTTTAACTGGGGATGTCTAAAGTGTTGCCACCCACTTTACCACATCCCTTTTTATTTAAGGACGTTGATAGTTTTTTTAAATGGCCTTTTTACATATTGTATTATCTGGAAAATGTAAACTGCAGAAATAGGATTCCAACAACAGAATAAAACAACAGCAGTTCAACAGAATGGAAACAACAACTTGAAACACAGTGATTAACCCAAGGCTCTACTACATGCAATAATTTTAAGGAGTAGCAAACTAATTAACTAACAAACCACACAAACTACACAACAATCTATATCCAAGTCTGTTATTGCACTAAAAAGACTATATCCAAGTCCCCAGTTTGTACAATAACCAAGACTAAATCCAATCTATATCCAACAACAATAACACTAATTATATGTACAATATATAGAACTACCACAAAAGTATGTCCTACACAAACTACTAAAGACTTTACTCTGGTATACGTTGAAGAAGATGTCCAGCCAAAAAGTCTCTGATAATATTTAGATCTTTATATGAGTAGGCATCTTCATTGTCAAAAATCTGTAAATTAGAAAATAAGCTTAGATGAAATAATGAATCAAGTGAATGAATTGCCATTGAATTACAACACCAAGAATATTATCCTCTGAGAATGAAGAAGCGATTACTTGTTCAAAATCTGTCGTAATGCCACTCTGAATGATGTTAAACATATAAAGTAAGACATAGTATCCACAGTCCTAGCCGCCAAGTTGTCGATAGCACTATAAATCAAAAGCAAATGGTTAAAATCAATAAAGGCATATCTAAAACGACCGTCAATCAAAAAAACTTGATTTGAAACTACGTACCTTTGGAAACAACCATCTCGGTTCTTTGCCACCTTTATGTTCGCATGGCCCGCCAAGCGCTCAATACGTCGTGCATGCCCTATCATTAAAATGAAAATCAACATAAATTAGAATAATTCATTTAAGTCAAGAATCAAGAAGCAATGAAATACAAAAAAATAACTTACATGTTGAAGACGCTTTTAGTTTCTTTGTCTGGTTTTCTACTTAAGGAATCAAACCAGTAAACAATGTAGGACCGAGGACAGAGAACACACAAACTCTAATGATAACTATCACAACATATACAGATTAAAAAGAAGTTAGATGGCAAGGCAATTATTTATTAAAAATCTCAAATACACAAAATTAAAATGCGTACCCTTGAACAATCTGTGCTAGATAACAACGATAGTCGTTCTCTGCCACTGTGAAGCCCGCATAGTTCGTCCTTCTTTTCAATGTATTCCCACTCCTTGTCGTATGTGCAGGAGACAAGAATCCATATAAATCAACTCTTTGAGAGTCAATGCATATACAACGGAAGGAGCTATAATAGAATTAAAATGATGAATGTATTAGCTAGTTAAAATCAACTTAACTAAATGAAGGAAAAAATGGGAAATAAAAAAATTACAGGATTGCAAATTTGCCCCATCCAATATCTAGCTCCTCCAACTTAATGAACTGTTTAAGATCTTCTTTATCAATTGTGAAGTGATACTCTAATTCCTGGCCCACAATCCCTGTAGGCATATGCAAATCAATCTGGCAAATGCCTTTATAGATATGCTGTAGTCGTGCTAAGAAGGGCCTTTTTTCTACTTCCTGCTCATTCTTTTATAACATAAAAAAACATATTGTTAGTAGGATGTCAACACATCTCAAGTAAAAGTGAGGTAGTTCCATACCATTGGAGGTGTTGGTGGTAATAAGCCAATAAGATGTATAGGCCAAAGGATGAAAGATCCTCTCGCCTGAGCTATCGTGGCAACCTCATCATCAGGAATAGGGATGGCTGTACCTTCTTTCCCTTCTCGAACACACGTCACAGTCACCCTACGCAAATGCTGTGGAATTTCACTACTACAAAAAAGCAAAGCTGTGACGTTTATAAATTGATTAGCTATAGCGCTAGAGAAGTGCTACATATCTGGACGCCACTAAAAGAAGCTGTGACACTGGTAAGCGCCACAGCATTATAATTCTTTTTTTTTCAAAAAATACCCTCCTGTGGCGCTTGATGGGGCAAGTGCCACAGGAGGGGGGTCTCCTGTGGCGCTTGACGCAAGCGCCACAGGAGACCCCCCTCCTGTGGCACTTGCCCCACCAAGCGCCACAGGAGGGTATTTTTTTTCTCATTTTTTCTTTTTTTGGGCTCTTCCTGTAGCCCTTATTTAAAAAAGCGCCACAAAAACTCTTTTTTATTTTTTTTTTGTTCAATCATATCTCCCATAATTGTACAATATTTCACACTGCATGATTTAATAAACATTTTGTATCTATATCCACAATACTGCAGAATGAAGAAAAGCAAACAATAATAATAGATAACTTCAAAATGATACAAACAAATGATTAATTAGTTAAAGTATAACATGAAATAATTATACAATATATTATACGTGAATGAATTATATAACAAATTCAAATTGATTACATGCATGAATGATACAACAATTGCCAAGAAACAATACAATAAATGCCAGCAGCTAGTGATGAATTAAATAATATAGCTACCCAGAGATTTACCTAAAAACATATCCACACCATTCCTCGATCACTTCATCAAGCTGATAGTCAGTCAAAGTGTCACAACGTTGATCTTCATAATACTACACATATATATAATCAGCCACAAATTAAAACGAATTAAAATCAGCAAAATGTAATTATCAATAACTAATTAAATTTAATTAAAACTCAATATGGAGTGCAACTAAATGACTTACTTTTTGAGAAATAAACGCCTGATCATGCATAATTACATCCTTCATAAATTTCATGACATAATACCCACAATCATTATCATTGGGTTGGAAAGGGCATTGCAAAAATATAATGCAATAATTAACTCTGTTTATGAATAAAAATTGTTTACTAACAAAATTTGAGTAAATTCATATATCAATACCAGTATCTTCTTCCAAGGATAGCTAAAGTGAGGGTCAGTAGCTTTAGAGTAGCTTAACGAGATAGAGGACCGATACGCAGTCAATGCACTAACAAAACAAATAGAAACTGATGGCTTTTGATTATTCAATCATATGCAAATATTTACACATATGCACGTACGCTTACCCATTAAACAATAGTAACATATCAGAACGGTTTTGTGGAAGACCATCTTTTAGCGGATCCACATAGTAAATGCGAGGGCCTGAAGGTTCCGCTGGATTGATAACTATCAATATCCAATAGTGCCTAAAATATTTTAAAAAATTAGTTTCAACAATCATGGTATGATAAAAGTTAAACAATAAAAAGAAAAATTGTACCACTAATAACTTACCCTGCATTGTATGGCACTAAAAATAGCGTAGTCGGTGTTGCTCTCTTTCTAAAGTAATCTTTTAGATCATTAGACTGTGCATGTATATCTACTTTACCCCCATGGTAGCCAACGAGATAAGGGTTGATAAATACGAATTAGACCCTATTTGTATCCATTAAGCAGTCATTGTATAAATGCTTGGTATAAAACAAACAATGTTATGAAAAACAAAAGAAATGGAACAAGAAATATTAATAACAGTAATAAACGATAATGGTCAAGTACCTTATCTAAAAGTTGATAGCTGAAGCACTAACTCAATCACGAGTACATATGTCATGCACGACTTCGGCAGTAACATAATCAACTAGACCGCCAACATTGTAAATATGTCTTTCAAGACGTATTTCCTGTCCTCCTACACCGATCAATTATGGTGTAATCGATACTAATTGATCACGATATGAGGTTGGTCTCCTTCTGCTCTATTGGCTAGCTGAAACTTTAGACTTGGGTTGTGTTGTCGAACACTTTGACATCTTGCCCTGCGAAAATAAAAAAATTAAATCACAGTTTTATATGGAAGTACGAAGGAAAAATGTAGGGAATTATAAATGAACGACCTTTTCATATGGCTCTATAAGACCTATTGGCCAAGCAACATAGCCACCTACAACACCTTTGACCATTATTTGCTCATCCCGAGACGGGATCGGTAAGAGGGCGTCTTCATTCGTGCAGACGTCAACCCTCACTCGGAGTATGTTGTCAGGCAGTGGTGAATTGTGTAGTATGTCTTTATCAGTATTGTAGGCAACACCTACTACAACCGCGTGCTTGGAAGCTTGCTCGATATATAGCTTACATTGGAATTCACCCTATAGAAAATAGACTTAATATGTCATAGTTCGCTAAATTATAATATAACATAAAGTTAAGTATAGAAGAAATTAATTACCAAAGGAAAAGGGACTTTAGGCATAGAAGTGCAACTATCTCTGACACTTGGACTATCACATAAGTGAACATTTTGTGTTGGCCTACATTGCACAAACTGTTGTATTTGTGTTGTTAACAACACATTTTGTTCTTGCAACAAACACATTTGTTCTAAGAATTGTTCTTCTCGTTGTTCCTTATGGCGCATTTGTTCTTTAAGTTCTTGAATTTGACTCTTGAAACTAGTCATCTCGTCACGCAGCTGGGAAACGTCACCTCTACTATGGCGCTTCTGCCGTCCGAAGTATGTTGATGGGGTGACAGCAAAACCAGTACCCCGAACACGACCATCATACTCGGGTACTCCCATAGCTCTGCTCAACAAATCGTCCCGACCAACATAGCTCACCAACACAGGATCCTCCTGTGACACTTGACGCTATCACAAAAAGAATTACAACAATATTAGTTATTATAAATCAAGTTCATTTAAGTAAAACCAATTATTTATTGTACACATAATCCAATACTTACACAATATTCAGCTACTCTTCTTGCTTCCTCATTATGAATTTCACCTTTCTTATTTGTGACACCAGCTATCCATAAATCATGTCGTGGAACTTGTGTAATACCTGAACCTGATTATTCTATCTGCATGGCAAATTTAGTTAAATTTAAATGATATTCAAATAATTTATCTACAAATGAAATAATAATTAGTTCATACCAGTTTTCTTTCTAACTGTGCATGTGAAACAAGTCCTTGTGTGTACCGGTATGGCATATTGAGCGCGTTAGCATGATTTTTCTCGCTCAACTCCTGTTTAGATCAAAATGATTCATATCAATGTACAAATGTTAATTACAAATACGTACATTACAAGTAATAGGGAAAGTAAAACAAATTATATTGCCAGAAATTCCTGAGTTGTATGTGTTTTGATAAACTCATCCCATATTTGTTGAGTGATGATTCCTTCATACAATGGATAAGGCGGTGTATCAGTGATATTGTCATCATCATCCCTCAAGTAGTATTTGACAAGATCAGATCGAAACTTTCTCATAAGTTTTCCAGCTTTTCTTAGCACGAAGTTCTTCCGATCATCATCAATAATAAAAATGCTCTGTAACAATAAAAACATATATAATATGTAAGATTGAAATTAAGTGAAACATAGTGTAACATCCTGGATTTTAATTAAGGGATAATAACTTCAAATGATGTAATTAATGTTAATTAAGCATATTTGAAGTATATGTTGTGTGTTATGATATAAAGATCATTAGTGATGATTTAATGAGTATTGTACTAATCAGGGGTAAAACGGTAAATTTACCAACCGTCTGGTTAGCCACGGATGAGAAAACCCCTTAGTAATTAAGATCAATGGTTGAGATTGAAAGATCAAGGGGTGGAATCAAGTGTGAATGGATTTATATGAAATCATTGTGAGAGGAAGGAGATGATGCCAAGTGGCTAAATAAGAGCCATTGGATAAGTCAAAATATTCAAACACTCTTCTCTCTCCCTCCCTAGTCGGTTTATGGGTATGTGTGAGGAAAGAATGATCATCTTCACCAACTCATTTTCTCTCTCCATTTTCTTCCATTTCCGGCGAGTAAACAAGAAAGAGAAGGAAAGGGCTTGAATTTTAGGTGAGTATTTAACTCTAAATGCTCATTCTACATTCATTGATTTTGTGCAAGTGGTCAAGAGCTCTCTTTCCATGTTTTTAGATTTGTGATTGGTGGTTTGTGGCAAATTGAGGGAATTTGAAAGTGGAGGAATCCAAGTTCTGATTTCAGCAAGTTGAAGAGGTAGGTTTGTAATGCATTTTGATATATATGTCAAGATGTTTGCATGATCAACGAAAATACTGGAAATTTGACCTAATTATGAAGTTAATTGAAGGGTAGATTTTGGTGAGAGTGTCACTGTTCATTTGGTCAGTTTTGACACTTGGGAGTGATTAGAATTTGATTTGAAGTTGAATAAGGGAAGTTGTTAGAATGAGGTTTTGAGTGGTTTGATGATCTAGAGTGAGAAGGTGTTAATGGAGTTGAATTTTGGTTATTTTGGGTTACCAATGGGTCTATGGTGAAGTTTTAGATGAGAATGAGTAATGGTATGAGTTATGAAACCATTGGAATTCATTTGGTGAATTCTGGTAAATCAACTCAGTTGCTGCGTTTTGGGTATCTGGTGTGATTTCTCGAGTGAGGGAAGAACTCACTCGAGCACAGGATGAACGTGCTCGAGTGAGCATGTTTGTGCTCGAGTGAGGGTGCCTTTTTGGTGCTGCGGGTGAGTGTCTCAGGGTATCACTCGTGAGTAATTGCCAAGAGTGCGCCTGGCACTCGCGAGCATTGGGGGATCACTCGAGCACTGGGACTTGTGCTCGAGTGAATCTGTGCCTGGGGGTGGAGTTACTCTCAGGAAGGTACTCGCTGGACCTCACTTCCGTGTGCTCGCAAGCACTGAGGGTCAGTGCTCGAGCACAGGTGTTTGTGCTCGAGTGAAGGTGGAGGCAGAGGTTGAGAGATGCTCTAGGGTAGACACTCGCAAGGCCTCACTTCTGTGGTGCTCGAGTGTGCTCGGGGTCTCTGCTCGAGCACAGCCTCTTGTGCTCGAGTGAGAGTGTAGGTTTGTCGCGGGAGTTGCTCTCGGGTAAGCACTTCCTGTCTCACTCGCATGTGTGCTCGAGTGAGATCGAGGGTTGTGCTCGAGCACGGTCTTCTGTGCTCGAGTGAAGGGACCCAAAATCAGTGTCTAGCTTTCCAAAGAGGGATCTTTAGGGATAGTTATCCCAACCCTTTAGGCATATGAATAGGCATTTAATGGCCATCCAAAGAGTCCAAATGAATACCAACTTAGAGTGTTATTGAAGTAAGAACTTGGAAAAGGAAATTAACCAAATGTCCCTATTTTGATTATAGGATTTGACATCTGCTATCCTCGTGAGCCCACTGTGCCAGAGACCGTCAGGAAAGGATCAGGTAGTGACTTTTCTTTCGTACCATATGTGATGCATTGTATGTGTGTATGATCATTGATTTGTGATAATCTCGTATGTTGCGACTTATGTGGATATGTGTTAGCACCGTCAGTCCAATAGTCCCTGAGTAGCTAACAACGGTTCGGGTTAGGACGGTGTGCCTTCCCGGCGGAGAAAGGGGATGAGGATGAGGTGTGATATATGTGATTATGTGAGCCGAAAGGCTATTTGTGAAGGCCGACGGGCCATTTGTGAAAGCCGGATAGCTGTATGAGCTATAAGGCTATATGTATGCACTGCCGCACCAATAGTCCCTGAGTAGCTAACAACGGTTCGGGTTAGGACGGTGTGCCTTCCCGGCGGAGAAAGGGGATGAGGGTGGAGTGTGATATGCCACGCCAATAGTCCCTGAGTAGCTAACAACGGTTCGGGTTAGGGCAGTGTGCCTTCCCGGCGGAGAAAGGGGATGAGGGTGGAATGTGATATGAGTTGCTGCTGCTGTATGATGATTTGCTTACATGCTGTGTGATTATATGTGGTATAAATGTTTAGTTACTACTGGGATTCTTTTGAATCTCATTCTTTCCTTTGAACTAACATTTCAGACAGGGCGAGTGGCTCTAAGGAGAAGCGAGCGACCCGGAGCGGTTAGAGCTTCTTAGGGACATTAGTATGGTTTTTGTGTTGGTTAATCATTTTGGATAGGGATTACTGTAATACATTTTGAGATGTAAATAGTGTGAATACTTGGTTTGTAATCCCCTACTTGGAATTTGAAACTCTATGTGTATATAAATGAACCCGGGGGTTACCGGGGTTTAAATTACGAACTCTGATATATATGAGTGTAAGTTAACTACACAGGTGATTATATTCGATAGTTGAAATCGAGACCCGGATAGAAAAGAAGTTTTGAAAATTTTGTAAAGTCCTACTGCTTGGTAGGTAATTCAATAAGTTTTGAACTATCCGTCAGTCTCAAACCCCTTTTTACTATGAGTTATCGAATCTTAATTACGGTAATTACGGCAGGGGGTTACACATAGCAAACCAAACAATAATATAATTAATATGTTACCTGAACTTCACCCTATATGTCATCCTTATAATCTTTTTTGACCATTTTCCAGTTTTGAACTATAATAAGGACTCTGTCTTGAACTGTAGTCCCAATCAAGTTATTTAATGACTTACCGTTCTTGCCGAACAGGTTTCCATTTTCATTCCACTCCAGATGTAACTTGATTCCATTACTTCTCAATTTGATCAATCTCGCCATAACTGTCCTGCCACGTCTTACGTTCGCCTCAAATCTTTGTCTTCCAATATGCTGAGGAACATCATCAGCAGTTTCATCGTATGGTGAGTCCATACTCCTGAAAGTGAAATACACCAAAATAAAACATCAGTGTATAATGTCAACCATATTAACGAAAGCAAATTATTTTGAAATTTATAAAAACGTACGTACAAGTAAACAAGTCAAGGCATTTATCATCTTTTCCTTTTTCTGGTCTGATTTAAAATTTTATTCTTCAGAATTCGTGTTGAATTGAGAATTGTGTTTCTCTTGACCCAAGTTCCCTCTTCATGATCATGTCTCACGTATACGGGTTCATCTTCATCTCCATCTTCATCTTCATTTGCATCTCCATCTATATCAATCTCTACTGACCACAAATTTTCAAACGAAGGATTGTCATCATTGATGTTCAAATTTTCATTACTTTCAAGATCAACTTGTTCTTGACGATTCTTGTTGGATGGGAGTACAATAAACCAATTCTTTCTAGCAGGATCCGGAATGAAAAACGCTTGTTCTGCTAAAATAAAAGGATCATCTTCATACCAAACTTTAGAAAGATCCACTTGAACAAAGCCTAAGTCATCTATCCTCAATCCACTGTTGTTGTTAACCCACTTACATTTGAAGACAGGGACCCTGAAATAGAGTAATCTAACTTCCATATGCATTCAATGACACCAAAGTATGACATTGATGCATAGATAGGGTGTATGTCTTTAGCGCTGGATCTATGCCAAGAATCAATAACAAGTGTTACCCCACTATTCTGCATCGTGCTCTGTGTATCATAATCTTGTGTATTGAATGTGTAACGGTTGATTGCATAACCATTGTAAGATAATACATTTAAGCTTAGTCCCTTCGAAAACCACTTTAATTTTTCAAAAACTGAATTAGGATTATGCTCCATCTCATCATTCATGCGATTTTTCAACCAGCCTGAAAATTGTTTATTGTGTTCTTTTGTTAATAAATTTTCATTCCTATCACCATGTACCAATCGAAGAGCATCCTTGTGTTCTTCTACATACGGTTCAACCTCATCAATGTTATGTAGCACATACAAGTGGGCTTGCTCCCGTTCAATCGCCAATATTGTTATTACCTCCCTCCCAGTTGTTCCTTTCCCTGATCTTCGCCCATCATGATGGGACTTGGGGATCCCTACAGGGTCAACATTTGATAGAAAATTAGCACAGAAGTCACTTGCTTCTTCAACCATATACCTTTTAGCGATACAACCCTCTGGGCGATATCTATTTTTCACGTACCCTTTTAATATTTTCATGAATCGCTCATTCGGGTACATCCATCTTAGAGACCTAGGAGAATTATAACAACAGCAAGTTAGCAAACGTATTACTTTAACAATAACAATAGCATTGGCAACCAATTTATTTGATAGCAAAAATATTCAAATAATCAGAGAGGGCATTGGAGAAGGGCATATTCAGATAATCGGAGAGGGTACTAGAGAAGGGCAATAGCATTGACAACCAATTTATTCAACAAAAATAATATTCAAATAATCAGAAAGGGCAATGGAGAAGGGCATATTCAAATAATCAGATAGGGCATTAGAAAAGGGCAATAGCATTAGCAACCATCAGCAACATCATCACTCATGAGACACAATCACCGAGAGGAGAGTTAGGACTTAGGGTTAGGTTTCAACTTTCAAGGGACTAGAAGAGACGAGTCAAGAGGATACATCACCATTACGCCAGTCACTAGAGCCATGAGTCGGGTCTGAAGCTCGACTGTGTTGAGAGCAGAGGAGACGAGAGGAAGAGGAAGAGGATGAGGAGGGTTAGGGTTCGGTTTCAAAGGACCAAAGGAGACGAGTCGAGAAGGGACACCACTAGCATGCCATTCGTCGAAGCCATGAGTCGCTACTCAAGCTCGACTGAGCAGAGGAGACGAGAGGAAGAGGGAGAGGAGGGTTAGGGCTCGGTGAGGACAGGGATGAGTGTGAGCATGAGAGATAGAGATTGAAACTCTGAAATTGAAATTGAAATATGAATTACTCGACTCTCGACTTTGTGTCTCTGTTCTCTCCGTCAATTTTTTTTTAATAAGGTAATCGAGCTAATCCGTTTAGCCTGCAGGTTAACCCGATTACCTCATGGGTTAAACGAGTTAAACCTGTTTAGCTCGAAATTAAACGATCTCACCTTTTCTTAACCTGAACCCGTTTATTTTAAAGGACTAACGGGTTTAACCGCCAGCCTGGCCCGAATTACCAGTTCTATTCACCGACGACTTAATATATTTTTTTGAATTTCTCAAGCAAAAATTGTCAATATAGATACTTGAGTTATTAATAGCGATACTAAAATTTTAAATGGCAGTCTAATATATGTTTTCTAAATTTTTCAAGCAAAAGTTGTCAATATAGATACCTAAGTTGTTAATAGCGATACTTAAATTGTAAATGGGGTATTTGTTGAATATTCAAAAAATACCCCGTTTATAACTTTAGTATCACTATTAACAACTCACGTATTGATATTAACAATTTTAGCCTCAGAAATTCAAAAATATATATATATATATATATATATATTAACCGTCAGTGCTCTGGTGAAAGTTGTTAGCCGTCTAGCTTTACCGCAAGCGTACGGGTCGCAAGTAATATAAAAAGATCGTTCCCACGAGGACTATGACAAAAATGAATTAATTATCTCAATTAAGTTATCAATAAGATTAAGTGAGAATATTTTGAAAGAAATTTTATACTAAAAAAATTAATTAATTAAATCGAGAACTTCAAGACAGGAGGAACCTAGGATTATCTATCCCCTATTTATTTCATGAACTAATTGATTTACCCTCAATAAGCAATCAAACGAAGATATGTATTTGTCTAAGATTCAAAAGTATTCGATAACGCTCTCTCGAGTCAAAACCAAATATTTATCCTAATAAACTAATCAATCTCTTGTATTAATTTATAAGGATTAACTTTAAACACCAATCTTAATCTAACAATGTTAGGTTAGTAACTATATCTCTATGATACTAACAAACCATCCGTTTAATATATCTAAACTTCAAGTCTAACATGATTTTACCCAAGTTCTACACTTAAATTATCTTTCTCAAGATTAATTTTAAATGAATAAGACAACTAAATGGTGATCAGGCATTTAGAGGCATTAAGAGCAAGATAAAATCAATACAAAAATTTATTCGATGCAAAAAGAGAGTAAATAAATAATTCAATCCATAAATAGGTTCAAGAAAATCCTAGAACGAGAAAATTAGCTACTCATGTTCATCAACAAATCAAAATCATAAATAATAATTCGGTTCATATCAGAAACTAAGAAAAAGAGAGAAGAAAATTAATGAGAAACCAAATTTTGAAACTCCAAATCTCTTTGAATCTTTAAGTCCCAGCTTCCCAAAACTCTGCTTCTCTTTCTCGTCTCTGCTCCTCGTCCGGCTTCTGTGTGCTCAGCTCCTCGGATCTGTCTCGGCGTCTCAGCGTTCTGCTCCGTGCTGTATCCGCGTTCTGTGTCCGCTCTGTCTCGGCGTGCTGTGCCTCCAGATATATTTTTATGCGTCTCAGCGTTCCCCTTTTTATAGATACATTTTCCGTCGCTCAGCGGACTCCTCAGCGTTTTCTATCTGAATTTGAAGATATATCATATCTTAATGCTTTGATCAGATCTGCACCTTCATTCTTGTTTTCTCACGTGGGCCCACGTTTTTGGCATGATCTTGAATATTCAGAGGTCCACGGCTCTTTATCAAAACTTTCCATCTCTTCCAATATAATAATATATATATATATATATATAGAATTCTGCCCATGGACTAAATCTGTGAGTTGTGACGTAAATCTTGGCCATATATATTGCTTTCATTCTTTAATCCATGTGGGTCCGACCCATTATATATATATATATATATAATTCTTTTCTTATTTTTTTCTTCTATCATCAAGCTCATAATATCTCTCCTACAAAATAAAATAGGATATGAGTAGATTTTCTGTTAAAATTCCTTATTATCCTATCATTAACAAAAAGATAGAAAAGTATATAAAAGATAATTAAATAGGCATAAAATATTAATAAGTCCAGTGAATATCTCTAAAATATATACCTATTTAATTATAAAATATATACTTATCAAACTCCCCCACACTAAATCTTTTGCACTCCTGGGCAAAGAAAAATCAATCTTGAAAATAGTTTGAAGAAAGAAGAGAGACAAATTGAATTAACTAAGAAACTGCAAAAACTCAAGTAAACATACCATAGGAACTAAGTGTGCAACATGGGTTGTCAATCACATATAAAGAAATTCATATTAAGATAAAAAGTTTAACAAGATTAAATTCAGGTAAAATAGTCACACAAGGGTATAAAGTGTATCACTCAACTCACTAGCATATAGGTTCTTTTTCGCTCAGTTCACTTGTTCAATCACCCTACCATAGGCTTGTAATAGTTCTAATTTTCCACCACCATTCACATGTGCATTCAAAAATCAAGAGGACTTTATGGCTTGTAATGTTGGAATATAGGCTACATGGAGTAGATGATGGATACTAAGCAATACGCATTTAGATCATGTAATACAGATAATTTAATGTAATAGTGATATGTGTGCTATTCTTCAAGATTCAAGAAGGGTATTCTTTCTCTCTATATTTTTTTTCTTTTTCTTTTCTTTTTTTTTTTCAAAATTTTTTTTTTTATCTTGAGCTTGTTGTAGGTTCCCTTTTGACACGACCCTGCACATGGGTGATGCAGCACCGGTTACTTAGTTATTCCAACAAGTGCCTCAAGAGGCTTTTAGCCCAACTCATAGCCCTCTTTGACTTCACCGTTTGACGCAAGTGCCAACATTGATGATGAAGTGCCCCCGGTTACTAAGTGAGGTCGAGAGAAGCCATCGGAGTTGTGTTTTTTTTTTCTCTCTCTGTTTTTTTTTAAATACCCTCCAACATAAAGCACTAATAGCAACAATACCACATCTTATGATTTGATAACATGATCAAACTACTGTAATAATGATGGTACATGCATATTAACTTAATATATTTATGATCGATGAAAAGAAAAAAAAATTGATGGGCTCAAAGGGGTAGCAATGGATGAAGTGTTTATAGCTTGTGTTTAGGATCCAAGGGTATAAAAATGAATGCCTCTATCCTATTAAAGAATTGCACGTGTATTAGGTAGCAGTGAAAAGAAATAAGACAAGTTCTGAAGAGTAAGTTGAGACAAGTGAAATATCACACTAGAATCGAATGTTTTAGGCTCAAATTTCCTTCCAACAGGGCTATACTATTTCACCCAATTTAATCAAGTTAAACAATATATCATCATATAAATTGCAATATATGTAATCAACTTCCCTTCATGCAACTAGTAACTAAGCTATATTTATTCAAATTCAACAATCTCAAAATCAAGACAAAGTACCTCTGTTCCCTTCATTATATTTTTTTTTTTTTTGAAAAAAAAAAAATTCAATTAAAGTGTGAATCCTAATTCTCTCCCCCACACTTAAATCAAACATTGTCCTCAATGTTGCAAAAATTAATAAAGGAGAAAGAAACTAGTACTCCCCTGGTTTAGGTCTCAGATTCTGATGTGGAGTTATTCCTCTGATGTTTCAAAATTGAAGGAGAAAAGAGTGCACGAGCCAGAACTTGGAGCTGCGAGAGGAGCGATCACCCTAAAGCCTGAATAACAATAAGAAAAAGAAAAAAATAATAATAAATGAAAATCAAATCATTGGGTTGCCTCCCAACAAGCGCTAAGTTTATAGTCTTCAGCCAGACTATGGTAGCATCTCAAGAATCAACTGTTAGAGGTAATATAGTGGTTTGACGGTCCACTTCACCACCCCAATAGTGCTTCAATCTTTGCCCATTGACTTTGAATTTCTCTCGACTTTTGCCTTCTAACTCTACTGCACCATGATCAAATACTTGAACCACAGTGAATGGTCCTGACCAACGAGATTTTAGCTTTCCTGGAAACAACCTCAGCCTGGAATTATACAAGAGCACCTGTTGTCCTGGTTCAAAGGTCTTGAGTATGATCTTCTTATCATGCCACTTCTTAGTCTTTTCTTTATACAATTTAGAGCTTTCATAGGCATGAAATCGAAACTCCTCCAGCTCATTCAATTGTAAGAGTCTTTTTTCTCCCACAGTTGTAGCATCAAGGTTGAGCTTTTTGATAGCCCAATAAGCATTGTGTTCTAATTCCACCGGGAGATGACAAGCTTTCCCAAATACCAATCGATAAGGAGACATACCAATTGGTGTCTTGTAAGCAGTACGATAGGCCCACAATGCATCATCAAGTTTTATAGACCAATCTTTTCTTGTGACCCCCACTGTTTTTTCAAGAATCTTCTTAATCTCCAGATTAGAAATCTCAGCTTGCCCATTAGTTTGAGGATGATATGATAAGGCTACCTTGTGCGTAACACCGTATTTCTTCAAAAGCGTTTTGAACTGGTTGTTACAAAAATGAGTACCTCCATCGCTTATAATGGCTCGTGGCACACCAAATCGAGTGAAAATATGCTTCTTCAAGAATTTGACCACCACCTTACCATCATTGGTTGGAAAAGCAGCTGCTTCAACCCATTTTGACACATAATCTACAGCCACAAGAATATATTGATTATTGAAGGATTTAGGGAAAGGTCCCATGAAGTCTATTCCCCAAACATCAAACAATTCCACTTCAAGCATGTTATTAAGAGGCATCTCATTCCGTTTAGAGATGTTTCCCAATCTTTGGCACCGATCACATGTCAAGGCAAACTCATAAGAATCTTTAAACAAGGTGGGCCAGAAGAAGCCACATTGTAAGACTTTTGCTGCAGTTTTATTACCTCCAAAGTGCCCTCCATACTCAGAAGAATGACAGCACTTTAATATTTCCTGTTGCTCATTTTCTGGTACACATCTTCTCATCAATTGATCAGCACAATGATGAAACAAGAATGGTTCTTCCCAATAATATAGCTTAACATCATGCAAGAACTTTCTTCGCTGATGATAATTTAAATCAGGAGGAATAATGTTGCAAACTAAATAGTTAACAAGGTCAGCATACCAGGGAGTATCAAAGTGGCTCACAGCAAATAGTTGCTCATCCGGGAATGTCTCATGAATGGCTTTGTCAGCTTCTAGTTGAGCATCAGTACTCAACCTTGATAAATGATCAGCAACTTGATTTTCTGTACCCTTCCTATCCACAATATCAAGATCAAATTCCTGTAAGAGAAGTACCCATCGAATTAATCTTGCCTTTGAATCTTTCTTGCTGAACAAATACTTAAGAGCTGCATGATCTGTGTGTACAATGACTTTAGCTCCTACCAGATAAGAACGAAACTTTCCACAAGCAAATACCACAGCAAGAAGCTCTTTCTCAGTGGTTGAATAGTTTTCTTGGGCATCATCAAGTGTACGACTGGCATAATAGATTGGGTGAAAGGCCTTATCCCTCTTTTGGCCAAGAACTGCTCCCACAGCAAAGTCACTAGCATCACACATCACTATGAAGGGCAAACTCCAATCTGGGGCCATCATTATAGGCGCAGTCACAAGTTTCTTCTTTAGTTCTTCAAATGCTTGAAGGCATGCATCATCAAACTTGAATTCTGCGTCTCTCTCAAGTAAAGCACAGAGAGGCTTGGTAATGTTGGAGAAGTTTTTAATGAAGCGACGGTAGAAACCAGCATGACCAAGAAAGCTCCGCACCCCCTTAACATTCACAGGTGGAGGAAGTTGTTCAATCACTACAATTTTCGCTCTATCTACTTCTAAGCCATTCTTTGAGACTTTATGGCCTAGCACAATTCCTTCTTTCACCATAAAGTGACATTTTTCCCAATTAAGCACTAAGTTGGTTTCTTCACAACGTCTTAACACATTGGCCAAATTAAATAAGCATTCATCATAGGAATCTCCAAAGACTGTGAAGTCATCCATGAAAACTTCCATAGTTTGCTCAATCATATCAGCAAAAATGGCCATCATGCATCGCTGAAAGGTAGCTGGTGCATTGCATAATCCAAATGGCATACGCTTAAAAGCAAAGGTCCCATATGGACAAGTAAAGGTGGTCTTTTCTTGATCTTCAGGGGCAATAGCAATTTGATTATACCCAGAATATCCATCTAGAAAACAGAAGAATTCCTTGCCAGCAAGTTTATCCAGCATTTGATCAATGAATGGAAGAGGAAAGTGATCCTTTCGAGTTGCTGCATTCAAATTACGATAATCCATGCAAATCCTCCAACCAGTAACGGTGCGAGTAGGAATTAGCTCGTTGTGGGTGTTAGCCACTACCGTCATACTGCCCTTTTTGGGGACACATTGGACTGGGCTCACCCAAGAGCTGTCTGAGATAGGATATACTATGCCTGCGTCAAGCCATTTAAGAATTTCCTTTTTCACAACTTCCCTCATGATTGGATTCAACCTCCTTTGATGCTCAATGGATGGTTTATGCTTGTCTTCAAGAAGGATTTTATGCATACAAGTAGAGGGACTAATACCCTTGATATCAGCAATAGTCCAACCAATGGCTCTTTTATAAGCCTTCAAGACGTCAACTAGTTGCTCCTCCTGTTGAACAGTGAGATCAGAAGCAATGATAACAGGAAGGGTATTATTTTCTCCTAAGTAGACATACTGCAAGTGAGATGGCAAAGCTTTTAGCTCAAGTGAAGGTGGTTCCTCTAGGGAAGGTTTCAACTTTGGTCTGTCAATAAAACCCAAATCAAGTGATTCAAACTGCATTCGTCCTTGAGGATAAGGAATCGATGCATCCATGATAGCTTTGCATTCCTCTATTATAACATTTTCTGAATCAATCCCAAGTATTGCAGCTTTAAGTGGGTCATCAGTCATACCTTTTTCATATTCTTTTTGTACCATAGGATCAAGCATGTCAATGAAGAAACAGTCCTCTGGAATATTAGGAGATTTAATCAACTGATTCATATTGAAGGTGACCTGCTCATCAGCTACTCTCAAAGTTAACTCACCTTTCTCTACATCAATCAGTGTTCTAGCGGTTGCCAGAAATGGTCTCCCTAACAGCAAAGGTAATTCTTTATCTGCCTCAAAGTCAAGTACAATGAAGTCTGCTGGAAAGATAAACTTGTCAACTTTTACTAATACATCTTCAATGATTCCACGAGGTTGAGATAGACTTCTATCAGCAAATTGAAGAGTAACTGTTGTTGGTCGAGCTTCACCCAACCCCAACTGGTTGAAGACAGACAAAGGCATGAGGTTAATGCTAGCTCCAAGGTCACACATTCCTTTTCCCAAGAATTTATCTCCAATATGGCAAGGAACAGAAAAACTCCCAGGATCTTTTAATTTTAGAGGCACCTGCTTAATGATATCAGTGAAGCTCTTAGTCACAGCAACTGTCTCAAATTCACTGAATCGTCGCTTCTTAGCTAGAACGTCCTTCATAAATTTGGCATATTTAGGCATATGTTCTAAAGCTTCAGCGAATGGTATGTTGATGTGGAGTTGCTTGAATATCTGAATGAACTTCTTAAATTGCGAATCTTCTTGATGTTTTTTAAGTCGCTGAGGGAATGGTGGTGGAGGCGTATATTTTAAAGGGGAAGTGCAGGTCTTCTCCTTATTTTCATCTATTTTCTCAAGAGCAACAGACTGCTCTCTAGCCACCTCATCAATATCTGTCTGTATTTCATCTTCTTGCCTAGTAGTAACCTCATTACTTACGCTCTCTTTCTTTCCACTTTGGCTAGGAATGTCAGCAAGTTGCTTTCCACTTCTCAAGGTTATTGCTTTGCAATCTTCCTTACCATCCCTTCTAGGATTAGGAATGGTGTCACTAGGTAGACTATTTCTGTTGAATGTGTTTATTTGAGATGCTATTTGGCCCACTTGTATCTCAAGATTTCTGATGGAAGTATCATGAAGATTAACCTTGCTTATTATACCTTCCTGGCTCTTAAGAATCTGTCTTAAGAGCTGGTTTGTCTCTGAATCACTTTCTCTAGATTTTTGTTGTTGCTCAAAACCTGGTGGTGCCATTGGCTTGCTAGCATAGTGATTAGGTGGATTTTCACTTGGTCCATTCTTCCAAGAGAAATTTGGGTGATCCCTCATACCTGGGTTGTAGGTGTTAGAATAGAGATTGCCACGAGGATATCTTTGATTGTTGTTCAAGTAATGGACTGTCTCCATAGTATGTGGGCAATCTTCATAAGAATGTGCTTCTCCACAAGTTTCACAAGAGAGGCGTGAGGCCTGGATAGCGTGAAGACCCTTGGAAGATGTCTTCTCTATCTTCATTTCAAGTTGATCAAACCTCTTGGCCATAGATGCAAGTTGAGTGGCAATATCTTTAGATACATTATAAGCATTGGAAGTATTTGGCTCTTTATAAGTCCTATATCCAGATCGTGCTTTATCAGATTGTTGCAGAGTGCTAAAAGCAATTTCATCATATAACTTTAATAATTCAGACACTTTCTTCTTGCCAATCCCACCGTTGCAAGCATTCTCGACCACAGAAACGGTAGGACCATCCAATCCAGCCCAAAAAGCTTCCAATAACACATAAGTCTTCTGCTCATGATTAGGACAGTTGCGCCACATTTCCTTGAATCTCTCCCATGCCTCATGAAAGAGTTCACCTGGTTCTTGTGCAAAGCCCAATAACTCAGCTCTTTGCACTGCTCGTTTACCCCTTGGAATGAATCTTGCTTTGAATAGAGAAGCCAGGGTGTCCCATGTAGAAATAGAATTGGGAGGTAGAGCCGTGAGCCAAGCTGTTGCCTTTTTATCTAAAGACATGGGGAAGAGTCTCAATCTCAGTGCATCAGAAGACACTCCTTGCTGTTTGAAATTTTCACACATTTGAACAAATTTTGTCAAATGCTCAATTGGGTCTTCATTCTGATTTCCTGTGAATGTACCAATCATCTGGAGCATCTGCAGCATAATTGGCCTCACCTCAAAATTTCTAGCAGTAATAGCTGGGAATTGAATGCTAGATTGATAGGTGGTGCTCTCCTGTTCCATATATTCATCCAAAGTACGATCCATATCCTCGTCATTAGGGTGTGCCATGATCTTTGGGTCAGGTGACGTCAGTTCTTCTGATGATTCTGATTCAGACTTAAGTTCTTTTTCTTCAGAATGATGCTCGTCGTCTAGGTTGTTAGGGTGGACTACCAATGCGCCACTCATATGTCGAGAGGTACCTGTAAATCCAAACAACAACCGAGGAATATCAAACTTATAAAAGAAAAAATCAAGAAAAGAAAAGAAAAAAAAATACTCCAACGTGATTAATCACACAATTAAGATAACTAGTTCAATGAGCTTTTTGCCAAAGTCCCCGGCAACGGCGCCAAAAACTTGTTAGCCGTCTAGCTTTACCGCAAGCGTACGGGTTGCAAGTAATATAAAAAGATCGTTCCCACGAGGACTATGACAAAAATGAATTAATTATCTCAATTAAGTTATCAATAAGATTAAGTGAGAATATTTTGAAAGAAATTTTATACTAAAAAAATTAATTAATTAAATCGAGAACTTCAAGACAGGAGGAACCTAGGATTATCTATCCCCTATTTATTTCATGAACTAATTGATTTACCCTCAATAAGCAATCAAACGAAGATATGTATTTGTCTAAGATTCAAAAGTATTCGATAACGCTCTCTCGAGTCAAAACCAAATATTTATCCTAATAAACTAATCAATCTCTTGTATTAATTTATAAGGATTAACTTTAAACACCAATCTTAATCTAACAATGTTAGGTTAGTAACTATATCTCTATGATACTAACAAACCATCCGTTTAATATATCTAAACTTCAAGTCTAACATGATTTTACCCAAGTTCTACACTTAAATTATCTTTCTCAAGATTAATTTTAAATGAATAAGACAACTAAATGGTGATCAGGCATTTAGAGGCATTAAGAGCAAGATAAAATCAATACAAAAATTTATTCGATGCAAAAAGAGAGTAAATAAATAATTCAATCCATAAATAGGTTCAAGAAAATCCTAGAACGAGAAAATTAGCTACTCATGTTCATCAACAAATCAAAATCATAAATAATAATTCGGTTCATATCAGAAACTAAGAAAAAGAGAGAAGAAAATTAATGAGAAACCAAATTTTGAAACTCCAAATCTCTTTGAATCTTTAAGTCCCAGCTTCCCAAAACTCTGCTTCTCTTTCTCGTCTCTGCTCCTCGTCCGGCTTCTGTGTGCTCAGCTCCTCGGATCTGTCTCGGCGTCTCAGCGTTCTGCTCCGTGCTGTATCCGCGTTCTGTGTCCGCTCTGTCTCGGCGTGCTGTGCCTCCAGATATATTTTTATGCGTCTCAGCGTTCCCCTTTTTATAGATACATTTTCCGTCGCTCAGCGGACTCCTCAGCGTTTTCTATCTGAATTTGAAGATATATCATATCTTAATGCTTTGATCAGATCTGCACCTTCATTCTTGTTTTCTCACGTGGGCCCACGTTTTTGGCATGATCTTGAATATTCAGAGGTCCACGGCTCTTTATCAAAACTTTCCATCTCTTCCAATATAATAATATATATATATATATATATAGAATTCTGCCCATGGACTAAATCTGTGAGTTGTGACGTAAATCTTGGCCATATATATTGCTTTCATTCTTTAATCCATGTGGGTCCGACCCATTATATATATATATATATATAATTCTTTTCTTATTTTTTTCTTCTATCATCAAGCTCATAATATCTCTCCTACAAAATAAAATAGGATATGAGTAGATTTTCTGTTAAAATTCCTTATTATCCTATCATTAACAAAAAGATAGAAAAGTATATAAAAGATAATTAAATAGGCATAAAATATTAATAAGTCCAGTGAATATCTCTAAAATATATACCTATTTAATTATAAAATATATACTTATCAAAAGTTATTAGGAAATATTCAATAAATACCCTGCTTACAACTTTAATATTGCTATTAACAACTCAAATATCTATATTAGCAACTTTAGCTAGAGAAATTCAACAAAAAAAAGGGCCGAGCTCCGATAAAAGTTATTAGGAAATCTTCAATAAATACCCCATTTACAACTTTAGTATCACTATTAACAATTCAAGTATCAATATTGATAGCTTTTGCCTGAGAAATTAAAAAAGAATGCCGTCGTTTACAACTTTAATATCGTTATTAACAACTTTAGTATATATATTGACAACTTTTAATTGAAAAATTCAAAAATTATATATTAGGCCCCCGGAGTCGCTGACAAGGTCACTAGAGCTCTTGACGGCCATCGTCACAGGTCACCAATGTCAGAGCTCTAGCTACCAGCAAGGGGGTTAAGGGTTTTTTACTAAAAAAAGTAGGGGTGATTAGGTAATTTCTCACATTTTGCAACATATCAAAATTAAAAATTAGTCACTTTGGAATTATTGAAATTCAAGATATTTATTTATCTTTTATCAATTTTGATGGTATTTTTCTTTCTTTTTTTTTCTTTTTTTAAAAGGAATTTATGGTAGGTCATCCAAGATTTGGGCGGAAATCAAATACAAGGATAATTAATAATATAAAAATTACTTACTAATTTTTGTTATTGTGATAAAAAATTTAGATGTGTGGAAAATAATAAAAATAAATTTAGATGATGAATAGGAGAATATAAATCTTAAACAAGTGAAGGATTTAGTAGGGGAGGGGAAGGTGTCAAAGTATGAATTAATACAAACTACAAAGTGAAGAAGATATAAGTCTTTGGCATCATAACAATCATTCTACTTAAATCAATACTCTTTCATTTAACTAATTTGATTAGTTTAAAAAAAAAAGTTGAAAAGTTAATTAATTGTAATAAATTTTAGCACCATACTTAATCAAATTCCTTATATCCAAATGGGAAAAAAACGAAGCAAAGAAGATATAAGTCCTTTGGCATCATAACAATCGTGCTACTTAAATCAATACTCTTATGATATTTAATATATGGCATATTCAACTAATTTGATTAAATTAAAAAGTTGGTAAGTTGATTAATTATAATAAATTTTAGCACCATACCTGCATTAAAATTCTTTATTCCTATTATATCAAATTCTCCATTCACACATGATCATATATTCTATTTTTTCCATGTGGGATTATATTTAAATGTTAACTTCAATTTAAGTTTGGCTAAAATCTTCAAAATCCCCTAGAAAACTTTGGTTAAGTTATTAACAAAAACTGTCGCATCATAGAATAAGGATGACATGGTGTCCTACAATTAAAAATAATTTAAAATTTTCCGTTAAAAAGAATTTAAAATTTGACAAGTTAAGAGAGTTACTGCAACTCTTCTAAAATTTAGAGGGTTTTATATATTATAGTTTAAAATTTTTAATCCGTGTCAAATGCCTAGTCATCTTTGTTAATCTAATGTGGTTGTTTCCATTAACAATTAATCGTAAGTTTAACTATAAGGGGTCTAATGTCAAAAATTTAAATATCAGTAAGGTTTAATTTAAATTTTGAAACAAGGGTTATATACAAATGGAGTCTTTGCTTGCCGTCATTGTCATCCTCTACTTATTATGCCTTGTCAAGTTTGACGCTTATGATCATAGCTTCAAGAGAAGAGTTCCGCTCCTTTTTACGTCAACAAGGTCGGACCGCTCAATAATCATATATAGGTAACGTTGAATCACTCTTCATTCTCCAGTTCCACCTAGCTCGTTCATAATTTCATCTCGTCTTGGCAGAAAAAACTTTCAAATCAATCCTAATTCTAAGGAAATCTTGACTTTGCTATTATTCATCCAAAATTCAAGAATGTGGAATTCTTTCCAATTGATATCCTCTGAAATTTGAGTTTCTTGCTATTTTTCAGTTTTCGAAATCACTTAACCTTCACTTTAGCGTCATCTTGTGCAACCTGCAACCTACAAGCTAGTTAAGGAGGAAACAAACAGAATTTTGATGCTCTAATTTCATATTTAGCAAATTGCAAACCCAAGTCTGAATCTAATACCATTTATAATATCTCAGCGCTTCGATTTTGATACTATCTACTTTTGACCCTGGATATCTTCACGGCTTAAGAATGCATGGAGAGGGGAGGTGTCTAAGCCCCTTTATAGGATCTTTTATTCCCCTCCCCAACTGATGTGAGACTTCACACTCCACCCTACGGGTCCAACGTTCTCACTAGCACATTGCCGACATCGACTCAAAGCTGGCTCTAATATCATTTATAATATCCCGAGCCTAGACCTGATATCATTTGTAACATTCCAGCGCCTCGCTTTCGATATTGTCCTTTTTTTTGGTTCCGACACCCTCGATTTTAGAACGCATCAATAGGGAAGGTATCTATAAAGATCTTTTGTTCCCCTCCGTTGTTGTTTTAAGTTTCTTCTCTAATCTGTCTCCTTTCAAAGAAATGAAGCTACATACGAACTTGAACAAGTTATGCTAACTGCTCATGTGATTTTCTAGGTGAAAACTTTGATATTGACTGTAAGCCTATCCTCCGGACCTTCTTTAACTTCATTGCAACACTTCCATTTGGAACAATTGATGATATTTTCCTCATTCTTGTAACTTCGTATTTGTTATCATGGATTGGGTTTGTTGGGGAGAAAAGCATATAAGAGTTTCAAGCTCCTTATCCAAGGGAGATCCCTCAGCTACCTTGGCACCATAGAGCCCTTGCTCAAATGGCTCTAGCTGGTTGGGTGCCTTTCAATGCTATTCACATTTATGTTGAACTTGATAACATATTTGCATGCGTGTGGGATCAACCGATTCACACAGCACTACTAGAAAAAAGGCTTATAAAACTATGACATCTAAAACTCTATAGGTGGAGACGGTTTAAAAAGCATGACCGGTAACATTTTTATAAATATTGATACAACTTAAGACCATTCACGCTTCCGCAGGGTCTAAATAATACTCTCTAGACCTGTTGTAATGTAATGCAGTCTCGATAATGATTAAATATTATGAAAATTTAAAAATTTAAATTCTTTTTAGAACAAATGCTTCTACATCTTGTTTAAATATCCTTTTAGATGCCATCGTTTCTTTATACCCGATCTTAAATGTTTTAGGGTTTCTTCAGCTTCTAAGGTAAACTTCTCAAGTACTGGTCTCTTCAAAATCTGAAACCACTTCAATAAATGTAGTCTTCTTCCTTCTTTTCTATTTAAACTCATCATTCCTTGCGTTTCTTAAGATCCAGCTCCCTCTTCTCTCCTCTCTTGAATATCAATATGGTAAGATGCATTAGGACTTATTATGGCGTTCATCATTCTCTTGGTTGTCACTGCTTTCAGCACTGTGGCATTGACATACTTGCAGCTTGCTGCCGAGGATCATGAATGGTGATCGAGGTACGAGTCCCTTGTCCATTGAGTTATCTCGCTCTTTCTTCATTCATTAGAATTTAGGCTAGACATGGAGGCTTATTGTACCATTACCATTACAGAGTGATAGCTGAAACTTGTGCTTAGATGGAATAATCATAAAAATGGAAATTTCTCTAGAGGCCTTATTGAAAAGTGAGATAAAAGTTTTGATAAATGAGAGCAGTGTTTTTAGTTTTATGCATGGGACGGCTCATATATGTTAGATACAATTCTTGCACTGGATGTAAGGTATTGGGAGCCGATATTGAAAATTATGTACATGTTTTAAGTGGTACGATAGCAATCCCATTTTGGTTAACATCTTTTGGTTCAAAGCACAATGTTACAATTTTTCATGTTAGCGACTTGAAAAAGCAACATAAAACTACGGTCTATAATTATGAAAAGGCAACAATTTTACAAGATTATGAATTTTATTAAAGTAGATGATTATCCAAATTTAAAACGCAAGATTAACATTCCATTCTATAAGTGCCACAAATCACCACTACAAGCATATATAATACCACTTTATAACTTGTGATGGCATACCAAAGTATTATTCTCCTTAACAATCAAAGAGAAATACAAATAATTTAAAGAAGATGGTCTTATTTCTATAATTTCTAGGGAGACTAACTAATGTGCATTTGACATGAACCTTAGGTCTTTCCTATATGGTGGATCAGTCAGCTTCTTCATATATGGTTACAGTTTTTATTTCTATCATGCAAGATCATATATATATATATATATATATATCTGGCTTTATGCAAACATCTCTCTTCTTTGGATGCATGGCTTGCTTTTGCTATGGCCTCTTCCTCATGCTTGAGCTGTTGGTTTCTGTGCTTCTTTAATCTTTGTGCGTCACATGTATCATCGACCCATCAAGCTTGAATAATCAAATGCTAATTGAAATTAATCAGCACCTTGCAGCAGGAATGAGTTCTCGTACATTGCTTTTTGGGAGGCTAGCGCACAACTTTGTAGAATTTTAAAGCTTGTCCCATTCCTTTACAAAATTAGAAAGTTCAATAATAGGAACAAATTTTTTGAGTTGGAAAGGAAACCAAACTGGTCCTTTGTGAGACTGAACCCACCACTACCTCTATATAAGAGATCGCTTTGCCTTTAGGGCAATGTATCGTATACAATATGACCAGATTTATCAGTGCAATAGATTTACTGGAGAATTTTGATGTCATGAAGGAAAATCTTGCAACAACCTGTTTTGATCATTTATCTACAGGTGAAACACCCCGTTTACTGTTAGTCACAGCAAGATGCTAAGCCAAACAGAATGCAAAAGATGATAGCTGGAGCAGCTTAAAATTTTGCAGGCACATTCAAACTACTCAGAAAGGGCCCATAATGACATGTCAGCGTAAATTTTATTACTCTTCCGGTCTTTAATATAAGACATAGTTGACTTTTTTTAAGAAATTAAAAAAACTAAATAAGTTAGTTAATCATAACATAGTCATGTATTATTTGGTTATATATCAGTTTATAAGTCAGACAAATTAATGAGAAAAAAACAAAAAAAAAATCATTTGAACTTCAAAATCCCAAATCAGTGATTTCTTACAAAAATGAGTTATCAATTCTATACTCTTGTTGTCAATACCTATTTTCTTTTAGGCAATAAAACTGATTTGAGATTTTGAAGTTTAAATAGTATTTTCTTATCTTTTTCCTCAAATGAATTTAGTGTAAAAATAATAAATATCAATACTTTAAAGTAATTTATTTACTTTCCTTAATCTTTTCAGAAAAAAAGTTAACTATATCTTATATTAAGGATCGAAGTACTCTATTAAGGAAAATACTCCTATAGCCCTTTTGTCTATTTTCATGCATATTTATCACATTTTCAAGTAAGAATATGTCGCCCCTAATCCCTCAATAGATGCCAGAAAAATCAATACTCTTTTCTATCCTTAACATAAACCCAATCCAGTTGATTTTTATTGGAGAGATTAAGAAAACTAAATAAATAATTTAATCATAACATATGTTGTATATTATTAAATTATATATTAGTTTATAACTCAGACAAATTAGTTTTTAATAAAAATGATAAATGTAATATTTTAAAGTAATTTATTCAACTTCCTCAATATATCTTCAAAAAAGTCAATTTGATCTTATATTAAAAATAGGATGTAGTATACAAGTACAAGTCACATTTTTTTCATATAAAAAATTTTTTAATTCAGAGACAAGACAACAAGGCAGCTTAAAATGTACCCCTAGCCCTTGAGCAATAGGGGTGAGCATAGTGCCCAAGCGCCCAGTATATCCACCCAAGCCTAGTCAAAAATTGCTCTACCCGGCTCAAAAAAAGTAGCCCAAAAAAATTTGGGTATTTTTGGGCAAGGCTATAACTATCAGGCAGGGCTAGGCATCGAGCAGAGGGTACCGCCCTGCCTATTTGGCCCTACTTGAAAAATTATATACAATTTATTTAAAATATATATTATTTAATATAAAATAAATAGCCTTCTATATATATTATTTTATTTAATATATATATATTATTTCATTTATGAAATATTTTATATTATTATTTAATATCCATCCACCACAGTATATATATAAGTCACTTCCTTTTGAGTGGACGTGGGTTTTTAATTTGGATGGATGATACAAAACATTAAAAAATTGAGATAAGAGACAAGAAATTTAGTTTTTTAAAATCTTCACCGCAATTGAACCTATTCATATCAAACACTATCCATACACAAACATGTTACTTCATAATTTGTCATATTATTATTAAGACATATAGTAGTTTTTTTAAAAAATTTCAAAACGCAAGTTATAAATTTATTTTGAGATATCTTAATATGTAAAATTATAAAATATATTTGAAATATTTAATAATATTTATTAAATATAATTAGAATATTCATACATATAGTATTAGTTAAGGAGTTACCATTTGAACAGGAAAACCCACCCTACCCAACCCGTCCTTAACAAGGCCGGGTTTTGTAGCCCTTTCATCCTCATCCTCCGGGCTGGGCATCAGGCTTACCAAGTAATATATGAAAGGACATGTTAGTTTCAGACTCCAAAGAAAGCTCTCTCCTCTTGCGAAGCATAAAATAATGCGTATCACAGAAAATTCTGAAATAAAATTCTACTATTACATCGCATCACTGTAATAAAGTTTGTGAAGACAAGAAACAGAAGAGAGATCCAGACTTATCCGTTCAGAGAAACCCGGTTATCCAACATTCAAAATCATTCAATACTTCCAAGAAGAACCACCAAGTCTAAAAACCTCTTCGCCATCGTTAACCCTGCTTGAAATTCTCTCCTTGTTGGCATCTCCTTTACTATTATTTACATCACCATAGATATCCTTAAGTTTGGCCAGATTGCCTGATGAAGACAGCTTCTCCTTGCTCCCAGATTCAAATTGAGGAGCATGAGCTTGCAAGCTTTGACTTCTGCTTCTACTTGGACTCCTGCTTCTGCTACGATAGTTGTGGTTGTCAACCCGGCTGCTACCTCTCTCGGCATACTTGGACTTCCTATCGTAATCATAACTTCGCTCTCTCTCTCTTTCCCTGTCCCTATCCCTTCTATCTCTTCTTTCCCCATCCCTATTGCTTCTGTCCCTATCCCGGTCCCTGCAAGTGTCCTGGTCTCTCTCAAAGTCTCGGTCCCTGTCCCTGCCCCTCTCGGATTTACGGTCCCTGTCCCTGCCCCTATAATGATCCCGATCCCTATCCCTGGCTCGGGACTGATCTCCAAGCGTTTCCCTTTCTCGGTCCCGATCCCTGTCGGAATATCCATGGCTCTGGCTGTGACCGCTTCTTCTTGGAGATTTCCGTGGATCATCACTGCCATTTCTTTCATGGTGAGGTACACTGCGGCGAATTGGTGATGAGTCCCTAGTTATGGCACGATGGGGAGCACGCTGACCAAATGAAACTGAAAGGGATGCTTTCACAGAAGGTGGCCGGCGGGCAGTATCATCAGAACCATGACGGGTGGATTCCCCTGTTGAACCAGAATGTTTGGTCGGAAGCCTCAGCTTCTCAAGATTAGCCACAACTTGCCTCAATACGGGAACAGGGATACGTGGAAACAGGGTGTCAAAGTAGTACTGCAACATAAAAGCAGAACATACTCATCAATGCATTTCCTCAGGAGTCAAAATGAGGTGGTATTGAAGCTTGGTCCCAAAAAATTTGGTTATAATAATCAATAAGGATAAAATTGGGGCATAATAAGTGACAAGCAAACAAAAAAGGCCGAAGCCATGAAAAATCAAAATTAAGCATCCACAAAAATAAAAACCAGCTAAAAGGAGTAGCAAGAATTTAGCATTTTAAAAACAAGACATGTTAACCGTACAATAAGTCTTAGTTTAGGAAGCACGGACTCAGGCAAAACAACAACAGAAAATTTTAGTTGTTCATATATAACTTGGGCCGCTGTTTTAATGTCATATTGTGTTTTGTTTGATACAGGATTACAGACGTGTCTGAACTGTGCCAGACAAACCGTGACCCTTTTTATGTTCCTTGCTTCCTCAGGAACTCATGAAGATGGAAAAAACTAGACAGTATGGGACAAAAAAATTATTGCATGCACCATAATTACACATAATAACCAAAAAGGAGCACTGGATACAGAAATTCTCTTTAAAAAGGGAATTCTTTGGTGGTAATCTGATTTGGTTTCTTTCCCCCCACCTCTTTAGATTCCAATCTAACAGCTGAGATGAGAGGTGGAGGACAGGGTTTTTTATTTTATTTTATTTTTTTTCCCCGGGGGGGGGGGGGGGTTGGTTTGGTGTGGGCTCCAAATCTGTGGTAATCAGAGACTGCAACATGCTAGAAGCATTTGAACTCACTTTAGGATCCATCATTGCATAAAAAGCAAGTGATACACGTGAATAGCCAGGTTCTTTCTTTAAGACAATTCTAGAGGAGTATATCAGTAAACAACAGTCGTCAATAAATTATATTCCCATTTGTAAGCATAAAAGATAATGAAAGCACCTCACAGAACTGTGACTCCAAATATGCAATGATAAGAAACGAATCCGCATTTTTAACGTTATGATGCATCTGGTACTGGAAGGAGAGTTCTGAAGACAGAAATCTCAGTTTAAATAGTTAACAGTTGAGTCACATGAAATTTTAGCTAGCTACTGTGTGACACCACATTGAACAATCTCATTATCAAGTGTTCAGGGTATGCTTTGCAAATATTATTTGATGATTTAATTCGACAAGCAAGAAGAAAGCATGTGCCAGAAACAGAAAAACTAGGAAGCATATCCAAGTAAAATAGTGTGATAGATTTAGTAGTAACTGACCTGTCCAAGAAGTAAATCACGGACATATACACCCATTGTGGTCATTCGTCCATTGGATCCAGGAGAAAATTCCTGAAATATAGTATCAAACTTGATATGAAGAATGATATGCATATGACACACAGAAGCAATTTTACCATTTATTCTCCAAAACGAGATAGCACATAGAAACCCAAAAATACATTATTTAATTTGAATAAAAGCAGTAAAGTACAAACAGAAAAGTATGACTAAGTGGAAACAATGGAATCATCACAACATAGCCACAACATCATATTTTATCCAAAACTCTAACTTCACGTAAAAGACTACATATTGTACACTTAGAGGCAAAGACGTACAAATGCAATTTAATTAACAGAGGCCACAACTAATGCTAATGGGCAGCACACATGGAGAGAACAGTCATTGCCATCTGGGTGCCACATCATTTGCATTGAATTGCATAGTCTGTTTGAGGAGTAGAATCACATAAATAAGCAGCACCATATTGGAAGAACAATCTACCAAGAACATCATTTGCAATGAATTAAGTAGTCCTTTTTTTTCTTTTTTTGGGGTAAAGGGATTAAGTAGTCTTTAAATGTATCGCTCAGAAAGAAGAATACTGAATGTAGAACTATAACATAAAGTACTACACTCAAGATGCCACATAATGCTGCTTTACCTGACATTTCATATCAAAACAACCTTCTACCAAACTGAACTGTAGGGCCACAAACCCCAGCAAAAGCACAAGTCAGAACTCTTCCAACCCTGCTGGACAATCAAGAAACGGAAGATTATTGATTAATGGAAGCCTTCAATGCAAACTAGGCATCCATCCTTCTATTCTATTGACTACCTGGAAATCAGCCCGAGGCACAAACTAGTAACAGAATTAAAATTCTGCTTGGTGAGGTCAGTAATTTGAATATCCTATTATCGTAATATATCTGATCTCCATTCTCTTATTTTTTTTCCTCCATATTGTCAGCTTTTGTTTTACATCATTTTAGTTATAACCACGTGGGTGACTTGTTTAGACAATATTTTTATCTGTGTGCATGAGTCTTGCATGTCTTGCACTCTCTCCCATGAGAAATCAAGCATAAAAGTATGTATCCAATTACTTCTTTAGGGCTCCCAAGTTAATATGATATCAATTCTTACTACCTACTCCTTACATGCTTGATTGATCCTATATTTTGAAGGAAAACAGACAGAGCCATAATGGTCTTCCCTCCTTAATACCTGGCTGTATTCCATCAATTAGTTAAAAACGAGAAATCCCTTCTTAATACCAACCATGTGACTCTTTCATCATAGATTCACACTCCATAATGTCCCTCCCCGATACTTTTCTTTGCATAGAATCAATCAAAAATAGTATACCGGTAAAATTAAATGTAATCCTAGGCCTACGACTTCCAATCATCAGAGAGTGATGACTACCTATTTATAAGCCCATTCTTTGTGGAGTTCAGAACAACACAACTCAATCCAAGACACGTGTCAAGTATAACATCTCTAGATTTATGAACAAAAGGAGTAACATTTACATGAGAATCAAAGGGCAGACTGATTAGCGCTGCTTATTTTGAAATAAAGGGAGAAATACCCAAGTCACCACCCAACTCCACCATCTGCTTATTCCTTTCAAGCACAATTCCAAGATCACTGCCTTCTAATAGAAAACTAGAATCCACAATAATCCTCTTCGAAACTCGATATGTTCAACAGAAAATGGTTTTGAGATCTCTACATACTGAATTAATCATTACAGACATACGCAGCCATACTGCACCTTTGCTGCATGATACTGTGATAGACTACCAAGTTTGAAAATCTCGTACAGTTAATTTAGGGGATTGAATTAGTATGATTTTATTTTATTAATATTTATTTTAGTTGTTTTAGCGGTGGTTTGCACGGGATTAGGATTAAGAGGAGTGAGTTAGGATTATATGCTGAAACAAAATATTTTATTTATTAAATTAAATATAATCAAGTATGTTATTTTTCTGGATTGTGCTTAGTGGTCCTAAATTATAGGGAGTCATTATTATCTTTTTATCTATAAATATCTAAGTCTCGTTCCATGTAAAGGAAGTCTGAAATATATGGAAAATCATTAGAGAATTCCTTCTCTAATGATGGGAGATTCTCCCTGGGCTTTATTAGTTAGATGAGTTAAGATTCTTGCTCAGTCACTATTACAGATTTATCTTTATCCTATTCTTTATTAATTATGAAATTACATTCTGATTTCACAATTTAATAGAGTTTTCTTCATTATCTTTCCCTACCGAATTCAACTGTCCTGAAAAAACTAGTTATTCGTGAAGGTAATGTTCAAGTAAAATTAGTTGTCTTGAGGCATACAAAAAACCATCTCTCTAACCACTGGTACCCCATTCTCCTAGGTGACTAAAAAGCAAAGCAAAATTAAAAGCATACCCATGGAAATTCAGGAAACCAGACAAAATTACATCCTCTGCTCCCACCACCATTGCTATAGGTTGAACATCAGCATATAATCAGAGAGAGAAGTCAATAAGATACATAACTTTTTTTTAAAAAAAATAAAAGATATACCCTCTACAGAAGGAGCACATTGAACACCAAGTACAACAGGAAAATCAAAGGCTGGCAAAAAAACAGAAAAACTAAAGTATAAATAGACTCATTCCACAAAACAATCATACAAAACCTCAATAAATATCACTGCCATATAGATTTCCAAAGCAATCAGAAACCAAAGATTATAAGTGTGTCCCCTCATACCTCATCATCTTTGACATACGGCTCAAACCAGTTCCACAATGTCTTAGGATCAGCATAATATCTTAGGTAGAGAAATCCAACCTGCAAATATATTCAGAGAATTACATAGCATTAACACTCCAGTTCAGGATGAAACAGTGAATAAGCCATGAACATGCATTTCACACATACAGTTATATGATACAAAAGCAAAAAATAAATAAATATAAATAAAAATAAAAGTCAACAGCCAATTATATATTGGCAACAGAACACAGCTTCGCCATTTTGATGCTAAGAGAAATTGGATCCAGAGAAAAGGCATATAAGATGCAAATTAAAGCAGTTCAACTTTGACCATAATGACAACATCAAGTAGAAGCAGTGACTAAATTTAACAGAAAGATTGGCAAATACCAACTCTACATTGAATTTAGTGTTATTTTCCAATTATTCAAGAAATCACTTCAAGAAGGATGCACACCCTCTTCTGTCTACCCGCTGTCCCAATATTTATATATTTCAATTGCTCACTCGTAAGGGGCATCTTTGGATTCCAAACTATGAAACATGTAGTGTTAGCACCTTATCATGTTTTTACAGAAACTTAAACAGAGAGGAGGTAACTGATTTCAAGCAGCAATTTAAGAAAGGCAAGAATTTTGTTAGACTAAAACATCAGGTATTTTTATGAAAATATAATATGTATTTTTAAAATGATTTAGCCCCAGAATGTTGTTTCACAAGAACCATAGACACTGATAGAAACAGAACGAGAGAAAATGATCTTTTATTTTTATATTATCATCCAGTATCTGGTTCGGGGTTCATGGCTGCCCCTCCCAATACAAGTATCTCTTCAGAGACTCGAACTCAAACCCTAGAGGGATGTAGCGAGACTTTACACCACTAGACCAATTTTATGTTGGTTGAGAGAAAATGATTTTTAAATATGAAGAAGTACAGATTTCTATTATGTGATAGACATCAAAAATAAAAATGGGAATGCATCAAGCCAGGAATTGTGTATATTTTCCAAATAATGCAAACAAAAATTAACTTACGGTCTAGAGTTATAAAATAGAAAGGAAAAATACATCCAATCTATAGATATGCAAAGCATATAAATGGATTGCAAATCACCCGTTCTATATAGAGAATAAACAATAGTAATCACAGATCATTTTTGTAAATTCCCTTTTCTGTAACGCCAAACATACATTACAAGCAAGGAAACCAACTTTAAATGTGTTATTTCACTGGGATACAAGAAGAAATATAAGCTGTAACCACAGAAACAGATAAATCACAAGCATGCACCTCAAGTATGACCACACAAAGTTCCGGTATGTTCAAAAAAATACACAAGAAAAGGCCAATATAAACTTCCAAAAACCTCCACATACCGCTCTTATGTAAGGAGAATCAGGGTGTTTCAACAGCCCATGCATTTGTTTGACAGTGAGCTTCATTGTAAAAAATTTGTAAAGAAGACAGAAGGAAGTAGAAGGACCACGACAATTCCCTGTCATCCATGGCTCCACATGATCAACGTGATTGTAAATCTCGTCAATGACTTCATGGTATGTTTTTTTTTGGAAGAGTTCCTTGAAGTAATCAGAGGACAGAATATTCATACAAAGAACTTTCTCTATCACGGAATCAATTGGCCTGCCACAATTCCGTACCTCCATGATGAATCATGAAAGATAATGTGATCCTACAATTAAATTAAATTAAATAATGTCAACTCACAGCTATGATATGAAGTGAGTGTCAGAATCCCATTCCTACAGCAAATGGCAAATAAACCGAAATTTTTGAAAGTATGGAGCAAGCATACCAATTTTAATTCAGAAAAATCATTGGCTTAAATCTTAATCCCCTTCCCCAAAAGTCATCACTTTTACCACTGAATTATAAATAAATAAATAAGCATATACGTTAAATTGGAGGTAGGGACAGGCGTTTAATCTGAAAAGAAACCACATTAATAATTACTTAAATTCATAATCCAAATAAAAAAAGAAAGAAAGAAAGCTAAATTCCAAAAAAAAATATGAATGAAATTACCGGGAAAAAATAATGAATGAAAAATGGAAGGTAGGAAGTCAGAGATTTTTGAAGAACCCTAGTGTTAAAACAAGAATTCAAATTTCAAGTTTAAATAGAAAAAATTCAATGAAAACTAGCGATTGGCTCCAAATTTGAGAATAGGGTTTCAAAATCCACAAATGGAATGTGTAAATTAGCCTAGAAAGCACGTAGCAGAAAATTTACAAGGATCAAAGTACCCACCGAGAGGAACTAGCAAGTTGCAACTAATTCGAAGCGGATTAGCGAGAGCTAAAACCAGACAACAATAACCTGACGTTGATGAAGGCTCGATTAAGGAGAGACGAGAACAGTACGACGCGCAAATAGGGCTAAGTAGTAATCTAGATACATCGGCAAAAAAACAAAGTAATCTAGATATAAAAGCCGAACCGGTCAAGGTCATATTCAAACCAGACCGGCCAACAAATGTCAAATGCAACTAAATTAATTATATCACCATCTCTTCTCTTTTTACCATCGAATTATATCTCTCTCTTTTTCCCGATGAAGAGAGTTACACTTGACCATTATTTTCGATAATTCTCTTAATTAACAAGCATTATCTTGTTCTTCAATATCGAAAATATATTATAAATTGTTTTTATTATTTATCTTAACATTTAAATTAGCTTTTTGTATGAATATAATTTCTTAAAATATAATAGCTCATGTTTTTTCTTAAATCACTATTCAAAATTCCAAACCTGCCTACTTCAAGTGATTCAACATCATTTTCCTCTAAGTAATAATTTTAGTTGAAGTCTTGTGAAATTTTCTAGAATCTATATATAATAATAAATCTCAATAACAATTTTACTGTTCATATGAACAGCAGCAGCTCGTGAACTGCGCTTGCAGCTCCATGCCTATTTTTTCCCTCCTAGATGGTTTCAAATTTTGAAATTCCCTATTCCATTAGTAGTCTCACTTTTCTTTCCTGCATCCTTTTATCTCCCCTCTCTCTTAAGATATGTCTTTCTCTAACCTTTCCCTCTGTATCCTCCGTCTCCCTGACTCCCTCCAAAAAAATGATGAGGTTGCTTCATCACTTTGCCCAAGCCCAAGCACTTCTGATCTTAGCATGTCTCGAGCACTCTCTACTACTTCCATTGACGGTGATGCTTCTTACCCTACCTCCTCCTAGTGAGATCATGTTGTTCGGCGTTAGAGTCGTCAATTCCATGAGGAAGAGTGTGATTATGAACAATCTCTGCAGCACAAGCATCCTCAAAATGGCTCGAATAACAATAAGGATGACGTTCTAGCTGCTGGTTATGCCTCTGCCGATGATGTTGTTGTTCATAATTTTGGAAAGCACCACGAGCATGAGCACAAACAAGGTCGGATTAATTTCCTGGATCATTAAAGTATTTGGAATTTCTTTTTGCTTGCTTTGTATTTGGTATTATATGCTCTATAGATTTCTGAAAGTGGTATGTTTAGTTTAAATATCTCTGTCACGGTTTATTATTTGAAATTTGTTATGGATAAAAGTACAATTGATTTTTCCACTAAAATTTCTAGCCTATTTGGATAATGTTAGACTTTTGAAATCTCTAGATTACTTGAAAACGAACTATGCCTTTTGATATAGTGTAATAAGAGATATTTGTGGGTGCTTGATTAGGGGTTCCATGGACGGAGGACGAACACAGGCTGTTCTTGCTAGGATTTTCAGAAGGTAGGGAAGGGTGATTGGGGAGGGATCTCAAGGAATTAGGTGAAAACAAGGACCCCTACACAAGTTGCGAGTCATGCTAAGAAAAATTTCCTTCGAAAAATTTGAATGACTTATTTATACCAAGGACTGAGCCACCATATTTGAGTCCCTTTTAAAATGTCATCATGCCAACAGGATGCGGCTCTATCCAATTGTTTTTGTGAAAATTCGATCCCTTAATTTCAAAGAAATATTTGCATTTACAAGGTATTCATGGATCGGCCATTATACAGTTTTTGTCTTCTTTTGCTCTTGCCAATTGTGTGTCTTCACGTAATCCTCCTCTTTTGTTTTCTTTTGTAGTTGTTACACCATGAAAGTGGAGGTAGTAATATTCATATAATTGGGACGGTGAATGAATGATTATGCACATGACTAAAATCCATACTCGTGTGGCCTTTGACTCAAATTACTTGATAGAGAAGTGTAGGTATTGGTGGGAATCCCACTTTTAGGGGATCAAGCTGTAGAGGAGTCAAAAGAAGCAATTGCTAATGCTTTTAAAGGCTTAGATCTTGTATTCATAACTGCTGGTATGGGTGGGGGTACAAGGTCTGGTGCTGTCTCAATTATAGCACAATTTCCTAAAGAGGCTGACTATTTGATGGTTGGTGTGATTCATATACATTCATTTTTAAAGATCCTTACAAGTAGGTGTTGTTTTGTTCTTTATTTGAATATGATTTTATCATTTATCATTTATTTATCTAATAAATTACATTTTTAATAGCAAAAATTGTATTATGCGTGTAATAATCCGATCCACCCTTTTCATGATCATATTTTTTTATTATGAAGCTTCATGAGAGCTAGATAGTTTGTTGAATCCATTAACCATCAATTTTATGATATTTTATATTTGAATAAGAGTTTTCTTTGGGACTGTCATGTCATTGCTGATGTGATGTATATTACACAAGTTGGTGATTGGTGTGGCATATATTGTGTGGCCTTTTGCCATTGTTTGTCATGAACTCATGCTATAGAGGATGCTAGAGCTGATGGTAATATCATTAGGGAGAACTGTTAAAAAAGATCTCATTGGCAACTTATTTGTCAAATGGGACTTAGGAAGATATCTGCACACATAGGTAAGATTTTTAATTTGCACATGTAGGGAAGAATTTTGCACATGTATAAGGAAGAATTTTTCACACAGGGAAGATCATATGTATACCAGGGAAGATATTCTAAACACGAGGAAGATAATCTGCACGCGAAGGTACCATTTGGCAAATAAGTTGCCAATGAATGATTTTTTCACAATTTTCCCATATCATTATAATATAGTGAATTCATGTGGATATTTTGTTCAAGCCATTTAGCAGACTTCATAAGTACATAGGTTAAGAGAAGACAAGGTAGTGGAATTGATTGGTTTTTGTTTTTTTTTATGTTATGGTCATCAAAGTTTATATAAGTGGAATTGGTTGGTTTTGTTCTATCTCTAGGGGTTTCATCCTTGACAGACTACTTTTCTATAACAAGGGTATTTTGGAACCTAATTTCTTACAAGATTATGCTTGTAAGGAAGCATTGCTGGCAGACAGCTAGAGGGGATGAGTTGGTTTGTGTTGTGTTGAATCACTTTTTTGATAGTTTGATGTGCAAAGAATCTATAAATGGTCATTGAAGACCATTTTTAATCTTTGTAATAAGTTTTCTCATCTTTATGTTTTTGTTCAAATATGTTGTAATGTAATTCAATATTGACAACTCGTGTTTTTTGGTGGATGTTTTGAAGTGGAAAATATGGCATTTGTCATGAATTTTGTCAATGCTATGAATACAATTTAAATTTTTGATTCATTGTTATTTGCTCTATTTTTCATATTTCGTTAACTATGATCAAGACTTAGTGATAGTTAGTTATCTAAGATCTATTGTAAATCAAACCCAGTGGCTTCCCTTTAAATGAGGTCAAGGAAAAGCTCAAAACAAAATAGTATTTGCACATTGGTCCAAATCATATCCAATTTATCTTATAAATAGTGGTTAACTCATAATGCGATGATTTCATGTACTTCTTTTTTATTATGTTTTTTGCGAGTTCAAAAGTTATACAGTCAAAATATGTCTAAGTTTAATCAATTTATTTTTCCTATAAAATTGAGTAATGGTCATTGATAATGTTGTGTTTCTTAAGTGTGAAGTGTGAACCAATTGTGGGAATACAAATGATATGACATTTATGAAAGTAAGCACATGCATGTTATCTATATATGGATTCTCACATCACTTTGATTGTTTTTTGTAAGACATTTTTTTGAGTGTATTTACTTGGAGGGATTTTTATTTCAATGCTTATAATTTTATATGGCTGGTCATTAAGCATTGCTTGAAGGATGAGGCATAAAAAGTACACTGTGGATGAATGTGGTTACCAATTTTATCTACACTTATATGCTAATAATTTAGTGCATAGGCATTTAGTGTAAAATCAAATATAACGTAGAGGGTCACTTCCCTTTAAAATTTCTCATTTAAAATATTGAAGTTAATGCATCCCGCGCATCGCGCGGGGAAGTCAATGCTTGTTTATATTATAGTAGTATAATTTATAGTATGAATAGGAATTATGAATTGTTGGGAAATTTTTTCACAAAAATTATTTTAAAAATTGCTAGTGTAATATGAGCCCAGAGCTATATAATTAAAAAAAAATCAATTACTTAATTTTATATACCTATTTTAATTAAATTAGGGCGCGTATATTTTAACACATAATTTACCCTTTAACTAATTTTTGTTAAAAACACTTCTTGTCTTTACTAAAAATTTAATTCTACATGTTCTAATTTAATTAGAAACACGTAGTTTAATTATATAAGGTTAATCATTTAACTTTTCTCCAAAAAAAAAATACTTTTTAAGATTTTTAATGAAGATGTGCTATTCAATCCACTTATAAGCATTCTCTTGAGACATTTAGCGTGTTTGTTTTGACGTTCCAGAGCCCAATCGGCGCGTTTGAGTAGGCCATCGCATGTGAACAGTGATTTATTCATTTTGGTGCGTTTGGTTCAGCGATGGACTTTAAGAAAAAAGTTAAAAAAAGTCCCAATCCTCATAAGCTCAGAATTGGAGCTTAAAACTGCTTAGGAATGCGATGACTTCTGTTTTGAGAATCTTTAAGGATTAATGAGGTACTCAAAATCACTTCTAATCGCAAAACTTTTTTTATGAAAAATGTTCTAAATAATTTTCTCTTTCTTTAGATAGTAATCTTCTGCTAATTAGAGAATACTTTAGGATAAGAGTTTAGGCAAGTTTTGAGTTTTGTCAATATATGACTGTAGAAATGTAGAGAATAATTAATAATTAATAATTAATTTTAATCAGTTTAGATTTATTATTTAGTTGTTTTATGATTTTATCATCAATTTTTTTATAAACATGTCATAAATTAGTTTCTATATGGTATTTTTACAGATTAAATTTAGTTTAAATAATTTATTTGGATTATTGGAGGTATTATTGGGGTTTTAATCGGTTTATTTTGTTAGATTTTGAGCTATGTGAAAATATGAGTTATGATTTAATATTTAAATTAGAGTTTGATATAATTTTATTTAAAATTGTATCATTGCCAAATTTTCAAAGTTAATTTTTGAGAACATTGTGAAAAAATCCCTCTGTGTGTAGATATCTTCCCAGATCTCATTGGCAATTAAGTTGCTAATGAGGACTTTTTTCACAATTATCCCTTCATTTTTTCATTTTTCATAATTTTTTCAATTTTTTTCTCTTAATTAATATAAAAATTACTTATGCAAAAGTCAAACCAAACATCCTAACTTTTACATAAGTTACTTTAAGTTACTTATCCAATCCCTAATCCAAACACTCATTATTTTACCAATCTAACTTTTTTCCAATCTTAAGATTCCATAAGTTTAAGTAAAAATAAGTTATTTATCCCATCGCCAAAACAAACACACCCATTATGTCATGATGCTGTGTTTTTACCCCGTCTCTGGCTATTCTTCTGTATGGTTCAACACCTTGCTACTCTCATTTCCTTTTTTTTTACACAGTATTAACTTTGTTTGGACTTTGTTGTTGTTTCAACGACACATTACTAACACCATCTTTGCTGATCTTATCATTGATTCAACCTTGTGCTGTTTTCTAGCTCTCCTTTTTTATTGTTTTTTTTTTATATTTTTGGGAAATGGATTATTTATCAGCATCCAGCTATTCTTTTCCTTGTCCCATTTATCAGTTCTTTTTTCCTCCAAACTTCCACTCCAACGCTCAGCTGCGAGAGCCTGAGACTGTAACTTAGAACAAGGCGTCGTTCCATTTAAGAATTGAGTAGCCTGATTGAAAGCATAAATGAGTTAAGCATTTTCTATCTTATAACATTAGTGGAAATAACATGCAGAAAACACTTGTCCAAAATATAGAAAATCTAAGTGGATTGTAATCCAAGTGAAACTTTAGGCCCCATTTGGCCTGTAAAAAAAAGGGGGGGATTGAAGATATGTACTATCTCCAGTCCTAAATGTAAGACTTAATTTGTAGTATTCTAGAGGAGTATTAGACAACTCTTCAAATATTCTGTACATGCCCCTAAACAGCTGAACTTTTACCAAGACCTTCAAACACCGTATCCGTGCACAATTGCTCAGGAAGCCATCAAAAATATGTTCACCCATTATTAATATAACGTCACAACTCACAAATATGGATGTCAAACAATCAATCAAGTAACCATTAAATAACAAGTCGTAAGCTTTCGAGCATAAATTATAAGAGAACTCTTATGCCTGTGATCTATCTTAGGACATGATAGCTGCCAATTCCGTGGGTGAATTAACTCCTTGTGCCAAAAACATTTCACTCTTCTTTCATAGCATACAAATACTGTAGCGAAGCTCTAACCTCTCAGCATTTTTTTTTATTGAAACCAAAGTCCAACAATGGGTATGAACCAAAAGAAGACAAGAAAGGCTTCCATAATTTAATTGTTACAAATGTGTTAAGCAAGGTTCGACCTTTGACCTTGAGCTGCTAATGTAATTTCATGCAACAATTCCTTTGAGTTGCTCTTATCCTTCTGACATCTTGAAGAAAGTATAGGATAATATGATGTTGTTGATACCATCCATTCTAGGATCTGACTCAAACTCCGGGTCAATATAAAAGAATACCTAGGATAAAAGAAGCATAATGTCAAAAGGCATGACCAACATTTTAACACCAAATCTCAGTCTGGCAACACTTACAGGCATGTCAATCTGCTCGCCAGGAAGAAGTCGCTGCTCCTCAAAGCAAAAACACTGTATTTTATTGAAGTAAACTGCAGCCTGGATTCCAAGAGAAAAAAAAGGAGCAAAATTTCTTGTTTTTCTTCCATGATTATTTTGGGGAAGTGCGGAAGTAGAGAATGAAGAAAAAAATTAAACTAGTTACCGAAATGAAAAAATAAAAAATTAGACCAATTATTTAAAGTTAAGATTCTCCATTAGCTTGGCAAAATGAGAACACCCAGAGAGAAGAAAATCACAGAAGAGATCTAACCAGGTTTGAAAACTGTAAGGTTCTTAAACCAAGTCCAATGGCCACACATCACCAAGAAAAATAAAATAAGGCCACAAAGGTAATGGAGACTCAGAGGAACTAGACACAAAGCGCTTGGATATGAAAAAAATAATAGAGAGAGAGAGAGAGAAGGGGGCAAGGAATCAAAGCAGAAGTCATTCATGCCATCAAGAAATCCAAACAAACAGAACCGAGCATCTTTCATACTATAAAGAGAGAGAAGACTACCATTCAGCTCAGAGATTCAGATTTAAGCACAGGAATTTTGTCTTCATAAATAGAGTATTCATGAATACCTTCATAGGAGTAACATTATATGTAGAAACACCAACAATTGGAGTCGAGCTTTTGTTTTCAGCAGTATAAAATGCAAGGGCACTTTCTCCAGGCTTGACCCTAACCTGAGAGAACAAGTGACTAGATACATTACCATTTGAACTTTTCTCCCATCCGTTTTTTTTTTTGGGGTTGTTTTGTTGGGGGGGGGGGGGAATGGATCAACTTCGTCATGAATGCAAGGTGCACTTGGTATCAGTTCAGTTTTAGTTAACTTCTGACAAGATGACAAGTGGCCAACTTAGAGGATTCAAAGTCAAAGGTACGAAGTACGAACACAAATGAAGCATATTTATTCCCTAAATGATTGACTTATGACAAATAAGCCTTTTCAGGTCAAAGAAGACGTTCCCGTAGAAAATTAGTGTTTTCCCCCTTATTGTTTTGCCAGTTTTAATACTTCAAAGACTAATAGATATAAATTCAAAATTTTCAAGTTATAACAGAAAAGTTTTACAACTATTATCATATTCTAATTTGTATTGGATATGCAGGCATTAGCTAGAAGTTCCATGATGTTAATTAAAGAAAAACCTCTCTCTGAGTAGGAGTAAACTTCCATGGCATACCATCAGCAACATCAGCATTGAACTGCACCACAATCTCCCTAGAAGAAGATATAAATTGCAACTCATCAAACCATCAACACTTGAAAACGGTCTGATATCATAAGCCTAAATTCTGATTGAGGTATACTGAATAATACACTGTAAGCAAACTTCATATAGATAGTTAGAGATTAATAAAGCGAAAGGAATAACCATCCTAGGTAGTTGACACAAGATCATCACTTAGTACCCTTTTGACGTATCAATTGTAACAAGCCATAATAGACCTGGAAGAGAAATATAATTTCCAATTTAAAAGAGGCTAATTCCTTGCATAAAGTTCTCTTCGAGTAAAGCATAAAGCTAAATAATATATCTGTTGGCAAATCTTTCTTTGCTTTCACTTTTATCTAGAGATTAGAGAATACTACAACAATTTCTCAACATAAACGAAGAAAGGAGGAGAAGCATAAAGAAATTGAATCAGGACTCCATTAAATGAGCAGGGACACAATAATGTCAAAATGATAAAAGATTGTTGGAACTTGAACGGCAAACTCAAACGCATAATTCAACAAACAGAGGAACAAGAATAACCACCTTTAGATGACATGATAATACCTTGTGGTGACTGTATTATCTTTATCATGTCGCGCAATTTTCTCTTCAACAGTCTGAATATAATTAAAATGTAGTAGTCAGCAGACAGAAGTATTACTGACGCTCGTTTTGGGAAAAAAAAAATTAATCAAACCTCTCGCCGCTGAATAGTGCCTCCATAGCCAGTTGCTTGACAAAATCTCCTGTATAAGGGCACTGCAGCATAACTACCTCCAACCATTGCAACAACCAAAGCACTCAAGTAAAAGAACATCTTTCGTGATTTCTGTTCTCTGGACACATGAGAGGATGAGAACCATCGAAACCTAGGCAGAGCACATGACCTGCCACCACTCTTTGCAGCAAAAGCTGAAGAACGGTAACTCTGATATAGAGACTTCGTACAAAATTGCCTCTGAATATTTGAGAGCCATATATTACAACATAAATTCTGCTGGAATCCATTAACAGAATTAGCGAACGTCTTGCTTGAACCTTCTGTAACATTAAAAAGGCACCTGAATCATAAAGAAGGTTATCAAAAGAACTCGCGTCAAAATGAAGCTTACTCGTGTTAGTTGTTTGGTCAAAGGGAGAAGAGAAGGGAGAGAGAAAAATCAAAAGAAAGAAGTTAAGTATAGTTTTCTAGAATGTAATAAATAAAGCTCAGGGGCAGCAGAAATTTATGCATTTGTTGGAGAGGAATAAGGGCATCTATTCATTTGCAAAAGACCACAAAATTTAGTGCAAATCATAGAACATGTGCACATGTTTTAATTACAAAAAAGCTTCGGAAGATTTCCCCATAAAAATTTTATCAGCAATCAAGGAATGAAAACAAAAATATCACTGAATACAGTACTGTATTACCTGGATTCAGGGGAAAATTGCTGCAAATTCTTAAGATACAGCGTGGGATGGGATCTCTTAATTAGCCTTGAACACAACATTTTTTCCAGGACTTAGTTTCCAGCAATTAAAGGACATTCAGCACTACTAGGAAGAAGATAAAATGAAGGTGAGAAATGATAGCTGAACTTTATTAATACTTGCAAAAACTATGACTAAAGAAAAAATTATTCAGCTAGAGTATTGGGATTGAGACTGCATAGTTTGATTCTTTAAATGAGTCAATGTACTGAAATTAAGTCAGCAGCTGAAAATGAATAATCATAACATAAACAAATGAACAGAATGCATTCCAACTCGAACAAAATCTAGGGTTTAATGCTCCAAGCAAGCCAAGAGAAAAAGAGGTAGGAACCTTGGTCAATTAAGCACTGTAAACTGAGATCGGTGTAATCAGAAATTCGGTGCAGAGGTTTTGAGAGAGAGCACACAGAGAGCAGCTAGCGCAAGAGCCGGAGACTTTTTGAGGACAACACAATGTCTACATTATACAGTATCAAAACGAGATTAGGAATCATCTAATTTTCTAAACTTTCTATATTTTATATTAACATAATACTATCAAATATAGGCAAATTATACCTAACCGAATTCATAAGTACTTACTGCTCCACTTGCAAATTTTTTTTTTTTTTTGGGTGATATAGTGTTAAATATCCTTGTAGTTCTAAATTTGCATTATGTGAATGGTAAACACCCTAGTTTTGCCTTATCTGAGTGCCAAAACTGAACCTGGTCATGAACATTGAACAACGCATAAATCCCAGACTTCAAGGCTATACTCAGCAAGCATTAGCAATAATACAACATCTAACAATCACCACACGAGTACCATCCTCCTCACACATGGGCAACAGTCCCAATCAACACCAATTACAAAAGAAATTTAACCACAAAGGGAGGCCACTCAAACTATCAGCTTCAAAATCCTTCCAGAAACTTAACAAGTTACTCCCCAGTTTATAGCTTAAGGATGTGTTTGGTTCAACGGAGGTTAAATTAGATGAGATTTACTTAAGTTAGGTTAGGGGAGGTTATAATTTTGTTTGGTTCAAGAAGAGGGGAGGAGAGGTGGTACCTTGTTTGGTTCAGTAAAATCAGAAATATATGTGCGTGTGTGAACAATCTGCTTCAGTTTAAACTAAAAGCAGTACAGAATTGTCAATTTCAGTTAAATGGTTAAGAAATCTCACAACCTCTACCTTTTTCCATTTTCTAATCCTACCAAACGTGGTTTTCTAATTTCATTTCTTAGACGCCAGGGCCTTAAAAAATGTCAACACAGTATTCATTTCAGTTTGATTGTTAACGTGCAACCTAGTACTGTAACTGGGTACATTTCAGAAATTAATTACATAATCAATAGATCCAATTCCAGCAGAGACAACTAGATATTAGTCGAGTTTTTGGTGTATTGTTCAAATGGAAAACAATTTAGAAAGATAACTAGAAGAAAAATCAAGTAACCTAAGTCAAGTCATGCTTTAACTGAGATAGATATACCCCAGCTCTAAATGACAGTAATTAAAACAAACATAGCTGCCTAGAACTAAAATTATAAAGATTCAGGGCTATGCAAAACCCACATATTATAGAAGCATTAGCATAGCATGAATAAACTACTTTAAAACCTTGGTTCAAGCAGATCCACTGATTGTAGGTGAAATAATACACCAAAAACTTGACTAACATCTTATCACATAAGGACAGGCTAGCCACTAGAATCCCAAGTACTAATTTCATTGCAAATTAAAAAGAGAACATGTTATTCATAACTGCAATCAAAGACAAAACGAATGGTTAAGGATTGACACACATGCACATGAAATTGTACAGCTGATTTTCAATTAGATGTGTGTCATCATTTTCCCCTCCCTCCAATCATCCTAAGGGTTAAACATGTTATTCCTAACAGCAATTACCTTCCTTCACCTTATCCAAAATATAAAATATGATAATAACACCATCAATGGAAGCATTTCATGAACAAGACAGCTCAAATAAACATTAAAATGACACATTGCAGCAGCTAGCGAGTAGTTGATTCCCAGAAACGCAGACATATATGTTTATTCCAATGAAATAGAGAAGGAGGAGGAGGATGCTTTTGCTCGTACCAATCGGAAATAGCTCAGTTGATGAAGACCGCTGCTGCGTTCTAGGGCCTCTTCGCGACGGACAACTTTAGGCAGTATGAAAGATTCTCAGGTACAAGAATCCGAGAAAATCGTAAAGTCCGCTGCTCTTCGCCGAGACGTACGCTCGTCTCCGTCGCGACGTCCGCTCGTCTCTGTCGTGATGTTCGCTGCCTCGGTTCTCTTGGACCAGAGAGTGAGATGCGAGGTCTGACTTCTTGAATTCAAAATAGGGTTTTTAGTTTATATTGGGGCAGGGTAAGATGGTCCAGATATTTCATAATTTGGGGGTAAAAATGTCCACAATTTTTCACTTTCACAGAAGTGAACAGATTTCCATGGATTAACCTATGGAACTCACGATGGAAGTGAGTGACTTCTTTGAGGGAGTGCATTCCCACTAAGCAAACTAATTAACGTATGGAATTCATTTCCATTTCCATTTCTCTTACCTCAATTCTCATCTATCAAATGCCAGCTTATTAAACCCGGACCGGACCGGCTGGTCCGGCCCGGAAACCGGCGAACCGGCCGGTAAACCGGTCCGGTCCGGGTCAGTATTTTTTAAAAAAAAAAAAAATTTTATTTTTCCTTTAGAATTTCATACTATAAGTCTAAAATTTTCAATTTCTCACCGGTTTGGTCCTAGTTTAGCTCCGGTTTGACTCCGGTCTGACCCACTGACCCTTGACCCAGTACCCCGACCGGTTCACTGACCGGTCCGGGTTTAATTACCTTGATCAAATGAGGTATCAATGTTATGTTTAGTTGAAAGTTTTATTAAGTTAGGTGAGGTTTGAAAGAGTTGGAGATTAAAAATAGGTGTTTGGTTGGAAGAATGAGAGATGAGGGGTGGAAGGTTTTTTTATCTTTTAGTGGTCACCTCCCCTATTTCACAAAACCTCTAGATTTGGGGTTTTTCTAGGGAAGAAAATATTTGTGTCCAACTGTGATTAAATTGCCCATGACAATTTTTCAATATTCCACCTCTAGCCTCACCAGTGAAAAACCATTTTCCCTTTGCCATTCCGTTTTTCCATCACCTTCTCTAGCTCAAAATCTCTTTTTCCCTCATCTGCTTCGCGTGCTCGACAGTTAAGCGTCGTCTCCGGCCACTCCTCTAGCCGTCGTCGCCACCTCCTGCCTCTGTAGACACCATCGGTTGCTCGTCGAAGGTCGCTGCTAGTCCGTTTGTCCTATAAATTTGGATTTTGGAGTTGAGAGAAGGGCCTGTTGGGTGAAGCTATTGGCTTATATTTTTTTACCGTTTTTATACTGTAGTTCCTATGATGCTGCCTGATCAAAGAAGAAAGGTAGAGTTACTCATCCACGCTTATCTATACAGAGATAATTGTGTGTAATTTAATTTTTATGGATTATTGACTGATGGTCGGACGGGAAAATTGGATGTTTGTCATGAATATATAAAATAATGATTACTACTTGATATGTAATTTTTGTATTTTACGCAATGTTTGGAAATCCGGATTGGACCGGACGGTCCAGCCGGTCTAACCGTCAGCCGGAGGGCATGTCGGTCCGTTTCAAGGTATTTAGCCGTTTTGAACATTTACTCATTTTGGTCTGTTTCAAGCCGGTCATTAAGCTGGGATCCGCTATTAACCCGTGAATTGGAGCGGATTTTCAATAACTGAACGGCTCAAAGTTCATTGGAAAAAAAAAAAGGAGAAGGAAGATGAAGAAAGGACGGCTCAAAGTTCACCAGAACAAAAAAGAGAAAGAAGATGAAGAAAGAACCAAAGAAGAGCAAAATGGAGGAAGGAATAGGTAGATTTAAAGTGCTTACCGGACTGATGTTATTTCATGCTTTAGTTTAATGATATGATCTTTTGTTTGCAAAAAAAAAAAATGTTAAGCGCTCTGTCAGACTGGAACTGGAGATGTTGGACTGGGAAGGTAACTATCAATGTGAGAAGTGAGAAGACACGGGACAAAGGTGAAAGATATTTCAATAAAGTATATGTCTACTAACCAATGGATAAAAAGATGCATTGAGTTGATGGCTTCTTTAATACCCATAGGATAAAAGAATGAAAAGTTTTGAATGTCAGTGACAGTTCAATTCATGTGGCTTTCTCCTCATTGACGTGTATTTATTTTTTTTAATATTTTCTATTTTAAAAACTATTGATTAATAATTTGAAAAAAAAAAGGTAAATTAGTACTAGTTCTTTTGCTGGACAAAATTGAAACTGAATTTATACATTATTATGAGGTTTTGGAAATTTAATCTTTCTTTTTATATTTCTAGTTTTTATATTAATCTCTCGTCCTTTTATTTTGTCATAACACACATCTATTATAAAAAAAATTAAAGAAAGGCATTTGCTTTTATTTGTTTTCATGAGTTTATTAATATTATTATGTAAGCTAATTAATTATCAAGGTTGAATTGCTTCTAAGATCATGAAATTAAACTATTTAATTATTTTCTCAAATTATCTAAAAAAAATTAAATTCGATATTTTATTTTCTTACTTATATTACTATATATGTCAATGTATTATATTATTTTTCATTTAATTATCATGTCTCTGGTCCGACCAACGATCCAACCGGTTGAACCATGACCCACTAATCTTTCTAACTCGATATTTGGTCCGGCTTTTAAAACATTGATTTTACGTACCACAAAATTTATTGTTGCTTGATTGAGATTTTCTCCTGTCACACCACCTAGTATGGTGCTCTAGTTTTGGGTTGATGTAGGGCACCGCCGTTTTGTTTTTTCCATTTCTATTTGGTAGCATTCTTCTTGTATATGTTTAGGCTTTCCATTACATTTCTTTTGGGCTCTAGTTTTCGGTTGATACAGGTTATGCTCGTTATATAATTTTTTTCCTAGGTGAATCATGATTGTTCCAGTTCGATTATCTATCTTAGTATGACTGCAATAGCTCTTGTTGCTTTTCCTTTTGGATATTAAAGGCTTTAATATAACAAACTAGATGCTAATTTATATGATCATTCTGGCTGATTTTGGACTTCTTAATTGTCTTGTAGCCAATATTTTTCATCGAGATCTAAAGCCAAAAAACATTTTAGCAAATGCTAGCTGTAAACTTAAGATCTGTGCCTTTGGTCTTTTGCCAGAGGAACTTTTAATGATACGCCATCTGCCATATTCTGGACTGTAAGAATCTCGTCATGACTATCAATGTGAATACAGAATACATGCTTTCTTTATATTTTTGTCAACTTATTCCCACTTGTTTGTTGACAGGATTATGTTGCAACAAGATGGTATAGGGCTCCTGAATTGTGTGGATTCTTTTTCTCCAAGGTGCAGTATGTTTTGTCACGTGTTCATGTTTGTGAAATCAGCCTTGAGGATGGTCATTTTATTTTTCTGTGCATCTCTGAGCCTCATCATTCCATTCTCAGTAAATATATGTGGTCATGATACGTTTCTGTAGTCTAATATTTACTATATGTGGTCATTTTATTACTATTGATTTTGTTATTGGTTTTCTTCTCTGAGTATTTATCTATTCTTGACCACTTCACTTATTTGAGGTTGTGCATGCAGACCATGTGTGGTACATTCTGATAAATCAGTACAGAATACAGCTGAGGTTGCAGATAATCTCTCCAAGTGTAGCATCAAGGAAATGGGGAAGCCACCCATAGATAGGACCACTGGTGTACCTGTGGCTCGGCTTGCTCAAAATGTTCAAGGTTTGATATATTTTTCTCCCCATCTCTCTCTCTCTTCCTCCCTGCTTCTCAGACATGCACATCTTTATCTCAAAAGAACGTTCTGTTTTCTTTGAGCTTGTTTCAAATTCTTTCACCAGCAGTTAACCATTATCAGTTATGAGATCTGCATCTGTGTGGACGTGCCTTTCTGGTTCTATTTATGGCTTACATTTCTGTGATTATGTTCTATGTGCTAGGCGCGCACAAAACACACATACACACACAGAGAGTCAACCGCCCTGACTTAAAATGAGATTGCAAGATGGTCCTTGGATATAAATGTATATGGAGATCCTTGTATTTGCGCAGATCTCCTTGCTTTTCTTTTGTTCTGCTTCTTGGACTTGTTTTTTCCCCTGGTTCATGCTGTTGCAATTACTCGCTTCATGTGTTGCTGCGAGGCCCAAGGAAAGTTGTTGGTTCTGCATTGCGATACAACAATTGTGGGGCTGGAGCAACAGCGGAGGATAATTAGAAACCCCTCTGTTCCGGCCCATTATGCTGCTTCAAGTTGTTCATATCCTAGAAGAAACCCGAGCTGTAAAAATGAGAAGGCAGAAGATGATGGAATTGAAACTTCTAACGGTATGTAGCCAAAGCGGCAAAGCCTCAGTATATGGCAAGAAAAGTTGCCGCTGCTCAAAGTGGAGCTGCTGGTCATTGGTACTGATTCTGGGTATTTTGAATATGCGGCCGACCTCTGCCTTGTGCCAAGCAACTCTGATGTCTGGATTCATGTCCTACACCATATCCAAGATTGATCATCTGAATTCAAATTCAGGTGGAATAAACCTTGAACCTGAATACTATTATCGACTCTAGAGCTGAGGAGACTGAAGTCTCAGAAGATTCTGGCTGACATTTTCTTACACCTTGCAATCTGCACCACCAATATAAATTTTTCAAGGGGTTCATGTGGTTTGTTTGACGATTTTCTAGTATTTTCGATCCATTTATAACACAGGACATGAAAGTTACGAAAATCCAAGAAATGGAGGCAGATCTGCTGCTGTCTACAAAACCGAGCTGTTCTCTTCATTGCAGAATTGGCGTTGATCCAAAACCTTGGGCCATAACAATGTAATGATACTGTAATTTTTTCTTCTGTTCCACATATCCGCTTGTAGTTCAAATAGGTAAATCTTTCCTTTGAAAGTGTAGCTTGACTTCTTTGAAACTGGCTTTGTTGGTGGCAAAGAAGCAAATTCGATACAACTCTTACTGTAACTCTAAATTTCTACACATTTGAGTACTTAATTGACTTGCCCTCTTGTTTTTTTTTTATACATTGACCTGCCCTCTTTTAATTTCGCAAAGTTTACAGATCAAATGATACAAAATAATATAGATATGCTATCAAGGATAACAAATTGAAACTGACGGCAATCAATTTTAAAAAAAAAAAAGGGAAGGATGTGGATCCAATTTAACCCTAGATATTAAAGGCTCATTTGACAGAGGGAGGCAAATCACATAGCAATTGCAGAAACACATTTGGAGCTTGTTCTATGTCCTTTGCTCATTCATATACGCGCCATCTGATCAAGGGATAAGCGAAAATAAAGCTCCCTCCACTTTTTAGAATAATTATTAATAAATACGATAGATATAAAGAAGAAGGAATATAGTGTTTTTGTCCAGCTATAATTAACTCAGCTCACCTTCCAACCAAACAAGATATCAAACCTCCTCAACCTTATAACCTCCTTATAACTTCCATTAACTTAAATAAATCTCACTGGTCTCTATTAAACCAAACACACCTAAAAAGACAAAAAATTCCTCTCAACCCTCGCGTCCTTCCAACCAAACATCTTAGTTTTTAATCTCTACCCCAACTCCAACCTCACCTAGGCTAGGAAAACCTCCGATCAAACACAACCATAGAAACACATTCCGCCATTCAATCCAGAGCACGAAGGAGGGAAAAAGAAAAAAGCTAAAATTTCAGCTCCCAAGAGATAAACACCCATCGGAAGTGCATGTATCCTAATTTACCCAAATCCCCCTACAACCAGAGCACGTTGGAGAAGAATCATTTAACAACAGAGTAAGAAGTATCGCGGTAAAAGAGATTACCTCGATGTGCTTCACTTCTTGGAGTTGATTTCTTCTTCCGCCTCCTTCAATCCCTTCGACATTTCACAAGGATTGTGCCTTCTGGCGTCTGCTTCTCTGCTCTCTTTTTTGATTTCTTCTCTCGGTACAGATGATTCGATCATGTGTAGGTAAGGAGCTCGAAGAAACTCACACACTGAATCCATGGAGGCTTTTTTCTAGCTCCAAAATCCAGGGAGTATTAAGACAGCAAGAAGCCCATATGTGTTTCAGGCTATCTTAAGTTTTGTGCCCATAGGTCCAATGTTTTTGATAAAAAAAAAGGGAAAAAAGAAACATATTGCTAGGGAGCTTTACGGGCCCTTTTCTACCAAGCCCATTAAGTTCCGGACCCTTTTTTTCCAGATGAATATTGCTTCTTTTTTTCCGGGGTACAATTGCAGAGTAAAAAAATTACCAGCCATCGTAAAAAATTATTTACCAAGATTGTTAAAGCTGGCTTCATAAAATCAACTTGCATTGTAGGAATTATTTGCTTGACTACTTGCATGTATGTACGTAGGAATTAATTAATGTAGCTTGAAAATCTACAAAATTTTGGTGTGACCAGATGGAGACGATGAACGAAAAGCTTTTCAGGATTGAATTGGCAACGTAGGTACGCATCGAGAATCGAGATCGAGGTCGCCTTTTAATAATTGATGTGATGATTATGATGTTGGTTTCTTCATAAATGCTTCAATGTGCTTGTCTAATGGTTTTATTCTCTTTTGGCCCGTTTTGATTTGTTTTTGGACGAACTTGTGGTTGATTTGTTAGTTTTGGTTTTGATTTTTGTTCTCTTTCGACTGTTCTTCAAAGTAAAGGAAACTCTTCAACAAGATATAATTAGTCACTCGTAGACTTTGCAGGCAAAGTGTTTGCTCAAATGCCTAAACGAGTTTCAGGGAGATCTAAAGCGAAATTTGAGGAACTGAGGATTAAGTTAAATGAGGGAAACACAGTTTTCATGGCTCAGAAAAGAAAAAACAAAATAATGGATCGAAAAGAAAACCCAACTACTCCTATTGATGAGTATAGGAGAGGGACTGGACATGTTAATTCCTCGTGAACAAAAAACTCTTCTACTCATATAAGCTTTCATATATACTCAGGACCATTTTTCTAGATCGTACACCCTAGCCACACAAGAGCCCAATGAAACACATATATATAATATGAAAGGCTCTGATGAGTCAAACAATGCCAGCCCCTATGCCTTATTCCATTCTCTTCTCTGTTTATTGTAGAGTGTGTGAGTGTGTGCAGTCCCCTTGCCCACACTTGGTTGAAATTATTGTTTGTTGTTGATATTAACAAGTTTCTCAACAACCTGAAGAGTCAGTCCTTTAACTAAGCATGTAGGTATTTAGAGATATACCCCTAGTTGGTATATATCGAGGACGTATCCCACCCCTGTTTTGAGGTGACCCGGCAAAATAGAAGCGTATTAAAGACTGACAATAGTACAAGTCTTGGTGTGGCACGAGGGACGCTTATGGGAACCTTCCAAGTCCAGTTACCGTTGTTGGGCCTGGTCCAGCAAAATAGGCTTGGACCACTCCTCCATCTGTTTGTATACCTGCTTGGTCCCCATTAGTAAAAACATGTTTCTATTTTCAGCTTTTCTGGGTTGGAAAAATTAATACTGGAAAGGACCGCATTTACCACAAGGTCCATGCCACGAAGTATTTCAAATTCATAATTTAGCTTAAGTAGCTTCCCTGAAGAACTATGTGGTACCAAAATTCCATTAAAACAAACTGGGTGTGCACGCCATTTCTTCACCCTATAACACAAACACTTGGGGATCAAACTCTAAACTTCAATAATATAATAGACTGCCTGACAAGTTCTCAACCATTTTGCTTCGTCTTCTATCATCCTATCCCACCAACATGATGAAATATCTCAGAAGATAAATTTAATTTAGCTTCATTTTTCCTCTTCTGGCACATAAACTGGAAGGCCCAAAAAAGAAGGAACTGGAAATTTTGTCTGCAGAAACTTGTTTAGAAGTTAAGGCTGTATTGTATCAGCCTGGTTATAGCAGGCAATCATTAGCAAGTCAAATCTAGGTTGAAAAACTCATGTGTCTCTGTTAATTACAGAATGTTGAAATCTCAGTCGTAAAAGAAAACCAAAATTAGCCCTTGAGAGTTTGCTGGCCTTTTTTCCCAGATTAGCCATAAAAAAACCTGTCTAGGCTAAATCTAGCTTCTTTTCTGATTTCTTGCGATGTGATATTATTACTGTGAAACACCAAACAAACAAAAAAACTTGGGTGTCTCCAAGGGGAAACCAAGAATCAAGAAAGTAGAAAAAGGTGGATATAGAATGGCAGTATATATGGCATGGTATACGGTGCAAAGATACAAAAGTGCTTTGGACATTACAGAAACAGAGCGCGCTTTAAATGCGGGGCTGACAATAGAGTCAGCGACTTTCGTGAAGGACAATGTCAGCCTCTCTTCTCAGTGCCCTTAACAAGCCTTTGATGTGAAACCTCAGTCTCTCATCCCACCCCTACCCCACACATGCATGCACACACCCACACACGCCCACAATGTAAAATTACAAAAACATACCCTTCTTTTTCTCCCATATTTCCCTCCCTCTCTCCTTTTCTCTATCTCTTCCTGTTCTCCCACCGATCCATAATATAGGGCCACAGCCCAATATACAAGGCTGCATCAGGTCAGGTGGGGTCCAGAGAGGGATATATATAAACATCCTTATCTTTTTTATATGGAGAGGTTGTTTTTAGGATTTGAACCTAAACTTACCGCTATATCAGGACTCACCCTTTGATTCATAATATAAGGCACTTTAACTAATTTACGGGAAATAAGAAATGACAGTTAACTCATTAAATATGCTATAAATTGAACATTTCTTTCCACTTTTATCCTTATTGGAAAGTGCATTTAACAATTTAATGAGTGGGCAAAGTAGAAACGAGCATTCATTATAAGAATAAAACTAAAAAATGAATATTAATTATTTTATAAATGACTTATATTTTAGATCAAACTATTCTTTAAAAACTTCAAATATTATGGAGCAGAGAGAGTAGAGTTCTTTGAGTAGTAAAAATTTGAGGGGAACGTGTAATGAAAAGGGCCACCAATCTGTCCTATGCAAAGCAGAGTACCAAAGGTACCGCACTAATCAAGCTAACCAAGCATGCATACACTGCATTTTTTCTATAAACTTCTAATTAATAGTTCCCTTATCTGTTCAATTGTCTTGACATGTCAGAGTTGAAAAAGTGAAAGTTAAAAAATACCAAGCAGCTTTAGTTCGAGAAAAAAGAGGGCTTTTTTTCCTCCACTCTCTCTCTCTCTCTCTCTCCCCTCTCTCTGTCAAATGAATACTTTTTCAATGTTCATCAATCATAAAGCAATCGATTACAAAATCATTTCCTCACCTCTCAAATCAGGACCCCATTTTCTGTTCTGCCAAAAAAGTACTGTATCCTTCTGCCCCTCCTTTGCATTTATTATTCTCTTTTCGAGGAATGGGCCATAATAAGGTTACCACACCTCACATCTCTCCACCATTGCCACCACCATCACACCTCTTCTTCTGCTATATGCTCAACTCTCTCTCTCTCTCTCTCTCAATGCTCACATTCACATGTCAACTTCAAAGCGTACAACTTTGTTCCATGTGTCAATTGTAATAATGCATGATGGCTTATGACTTTCCCCTTACCCATTTGTTGATTTGGCCAATACATTTGGATCATTTCTTCGTCTCTTCCTTCAGAACCGCGCGTGTTACATTCTCCAATTCCTTCTCTGATGAACTTTTATTTCATGATGAACATGATATAATAATCTACCCGTTTTCTTCTCATTTGATTATTTTGTTCCTTGTGAAACTTTGTTACCAAATATATTCAGAATTATTGGAATTAAAAGATGGAAAAGGACAACTAGGATGGGAAATAATTAATGGGTATTTATATAGACATCCATTATTAAAAGTATGCACAAAGAGCAAAGAGGGTTGTCAATTCAAATAATTTCATTTTGATTGATTGGGTTTGTGGGGGTGGTTGAGTTTTTGGGTATGTAGGTGGTGGAAACTGCAAGGTACATTCTTTAGGAGAGAGAGTGGTGGTCTTTCACCTTCAATATATTCGCTTGTCAAAGAGGGATGACAAATTTTGGACCCCACTATCTCCTTTTCTTCAATTCCTCTCCCATATATCCATCACACAACAAAAGTGGGCTTTGACATGTCTTTCTCACACTTTTCCTTCTTTTCTTCAATTTCCTTCTTCAAAGTTTAATTAATGAAACTGTTGACTTTATATATATTTGCATGTATGTAGCACGCCTAGCTAGCTATTCTCCTACCTATTGCCGTAAGAATTGTTCAGTGTTCACTGATGCTGCTATATAGGGCTTTTAGAAACAGCATTTTTCTCAGCAAAATAAGCCTGAAGTGTTCGAAATTAGAATTCAGAGAGGAATCTCCTGAGTTATATTCTAGCTGCTCCCCTTTAGCTCAGTGGTACAAACTCTACACTTCGTAAGTGACAAAAACAAGGGGAAATTATATATATATATATATATATATATAAACTCGTGAGGGTTATTCTTGACTTATATATCAAGCTCTAGAAGAATATAAGCATAAAAAGAATATGGAGTTTATATATGGAAGGTATTATGTGCATATGCAGTTTAAATGTTGATAGATATAAACCGTCATAAATCTATCGGGTTCCCTAAAGGATAAAGACATCTGATTAATTTATTACAAATACTATGCAAAAAAATTGATGGATGTGATATGGATAGAAAAGCTAGTATTGCGGAAGAAAATTGCTTTTCTTCAACCAAACCCATTAATAATTGAGCTTTCGCTAGAGTGAAAACTTTGCAAGGATATGTTATTCCCATGGATAATTAATGGTAATAATAGTTTTCGCCTTCCTAATGCAGGTCATAAATTAATAAAACTTGACAGATTTTAGCATGTCAAATTTTATGATTTTTCACTGAATAGTAATTTGTATGCATCATAAGATCAAACCTTTGTGGTTCTCTTTATCAGGAGGGTTAAGAAAAACTGTAAAATAAGATATTTTTCCCCTTGAAAAACCCTTTTCTCTTTTAATTAAAGAAGTTATCTATATGCTAGTAGAAGGACCCCACAAATTAATTATTATATTTATGCTTTGATCTTCAATTACACGTTAATCAGAGGGACAAATAATTTTACTACTATCAAGGAGTTTGACTTTGCAAATCACGTTTTGCACGGCAATGATAATTAAGGTCCCTGTTAACTTTGTCTCCCTCTTGCGACATTAATCAATCTATATACTCTCCTAATATTTAATTAATTTAAATTTCAAGCCCTAATAATTGAAGTCTTGAACCTTGACATTTGTGCTTTTGCCTAAAAGTAACAGAGATTATTTCAAGTAAAACCCAGAGAATATTGGAAATTGTCTATTTAATATTATAGGTAGAGTACTAGCTTCTATATTATTGTAAGAAAAAAAGAAAAATATTGCCACATGAAAACATTAACTATGTCACAGGTTTTACAGACATCCCTGCCCCCTTACGTTACTTTAATTTTTCTAAGATATTCTTTGAAATGTGTCCCAAGTGACTTAAATTCCCCCATATTTAGTCTAGTGGAATTGGTATCCAGCAGTACAAATCAGATGCGAGTGGAAGAGAATTGATGCCTACACCAATCAATGCACTAATTAATAAAACTTCATTTATTTACTAAGAAATCATGTGGTAGCAAGAGCATCTAGATTTTGAAGCCAAAACTCTATGACTCGATTATTTATTTGAAGAGATTGTGTTTCACGTTAGAATAATCCCAGGTTGGCTTCAGTGAGAACTTGGAACTGCGCATCATTTGTATTATAATATTTAGATAACGTTCTTTGATATATATCAGACTGATTTGGTTTTGGCTTTGATGACATCTGGCTATAACACAACTAGGTACAAAAGGAACACTTTGCACATTTTGGTTTTGCAAATAATAAATTAAGAACACTAAGATACTAAGATCCAAGACTATGGTTTGGAGATTTTGGATTAATTGATTGGATGGAACTATACTTTTTCATAGCGGATTTAATAATCAAGTAACAAATCTCACCTCGATTGCGGAACCAAGGTTAATAGAAGATATGTTAATTTTTTAGGTGGCCCTATGCTTATATATTAGTGACTTTTACTTTACATAGTTTCTTACACATGGATACCACAAAACTGAGTGTAGTTTAATTTCAAGGAAAATTCAAAGCTTACCAGAAGCATTTTGACGATATCAACTTCTGTATAGCTTTCTAGAATTGAAATGTCAAACCCATTTAAAATTTAACTCATAAATTTGGACTGCATAGCTTCTACATTAAAATCTGATCATTGATATCTGAGTTTTGCTGAGATTCTGTAAATTTTAGCCAACAATAATTGATATTTTATGCAATATATAACTGTGGTATTTGCCAAGGTAGACAAAGTTCAAGTGGGCATTTTCTTTTGTTGGTTATCACTCATACATGCCAATATAATATATTGTCCTTTGCAAGGTACATTATCCTGACACCGACCATGCAGATCCACGAGCTTACATTTACTACATTTCTACCTCTATATATATATATATATATGTATGTATGTATGTATGTATATGTATATAAGAATCAAGGATTTCAAGTACGTTTGCTTAACAGATCCAGCAAATTTGTTGAGGTTAGTCTTTATTTTCTTGTATTCTTTTTAATTTTTATTTTACCTTTTTTTTATGTTTTAGACTGATGGATTAGAAGTTACCTACTTTTCTAGTTTTTGACAACTAAAACATTAGCTTGATTATTCTTTAAACCCCCTCCGAGAAATCACCGAGATGCTCTCCTTAAGATTAGGAAAATCATCATCTTCAAAGTCACAAACATAGGTCTCCGAACCCTGCAATCGAAGTCTTTTATTTTAAAATGAAGGAAGCACATCTTCATATATATATATATATAGTCTCATGTAATAAAATGGCTAAATTGGTAAAGTCAATTTCAATTTTCAATTATAAACGTCACGTGATCGAGTCAATGATGTTTTAATATATATTTCCACACTAGTTGCTGCTGAATTAGCTGAGACCAAATTATTTTCGTTTATAGTAGTATTTAATTGACAAATTTATCTCTCTTTTTTAAGCGATAGGGAGTTATCACTAAATATGAAATAAGCCTAAACCATAAAAGAAGCCATAAGATTCTTAATATAAACCTGACCTCCTCCATTCTTTAGCTGTCATAGGCTTACGGTCGTTGCTTAGCTTTAGCTTGCACCTGAGATATATGTAGAGGCCTTGTGCATTTCAGAAAATTAATCTGAAAAAAAGAATGAGCCCAATTATTTTCAGCTTGTGAGCAGCGTGGCCTATTATAGAATTTTAATTTATTATATGTTGATTGAAAAATTGAGACGACTTTTTGAAAGAAGGTGCACGGAAGATTGGAAGTCCCAAGTTTACCCAAATCTAGTAGTTATATGTATGAGGATATATATGTGGCTTTATTACATGGAGATGTTATTTTCTACAGAAGAAAAGACCCAGATTGAAATATTCCTCCATGCAAAAGAACTGAGAGAGAGAGAGAGAGAGAGTATAATAGTATATAACTTTAGGGAAAGGAGAGGATGGTTGGGTGGGGTGAAGTAGCTTTGGTGAAAGTGAAAGGCATTTTATATACGTGAGAGAGCAGGCAGAGAGGGAAAAAGAAAGAACAAGGACCTTCCCATAATGCTCTCTTTGGTTTTGGGAATCACGAAAGCTATTTTTCTTAACTTTCTTTTATATATTTCTCTATCATCATTCCCATTCTCTCTCTCACTCTCTCTCTCAACTCTCTCTCCTCTGAGTCAGAGAGAAAGAGAGAGAGTGGGAAGCAAAGTCTTTATTTTTTTTTCCAAAGTGATATTAGGATACGAGACAGAAGTGGGGCCAAAACGAAAAGACATTATAAATCACGCAGAGTCGTAGAGATGAGGGTTGGGACAGCTGTGTTGGACACCATAGTCTCATGTGTTGTTGCTTTGAATCCACAAAGAATGTTGAAATTGAACTCTTGTAATGTATATATACTCATCCCACTGCATGCACAAGAAGCACAGAAACAAAAAATATTATTATGCACAATTGGATTGGATATCTCTCTCTCTCTCTCTCTCTCTACAAAAAAAATAATATCTGTTTTGGAATTTGGAGGAGTCAAAAGCTAGGGTCTGGCAGAATCATCGGAGACTTTCATTCCCCGATATATTCTCTCTCCCTAGAGTTTGCTTTGAGAAGGTACCAACACACACAAACCAACACTATATTATAAGCACAATATATTGGAGTAGCTAATTCTGTATTAATCATCAAACAAATTTATAAGAATTTTAGGCGTACCTGAAATCTGATTGATTTGTTGAAGTACCCACATGAAACCGGAGAACTGATGCAGACCCCGATCACGTTATACAACAAATATATCAAAGAGAAGAAGATAAGAGAATATTCTTATGAGAAAATCTTTTAGAGGAAGAATTGTGTATTATATCATCATTAGCCTTCTCCCTTAATCTCACACCTTATATATATAGTGTACGTACGATTACATAGGAATAGATACAACCCTTAAACGTATGGTTATATATGAATAGATATAATCTTTAAACCACAAAAAGTATCACTCTTTATAACCCGTGTCTCTCCATGAAACCCTTTTGAATTGGACTTGGGCCCTAATCCACCAAGGATGGATTAGTATATTCCAACAAAATTTTACTCATACACTAACATTTTCCCATACTTATATTTTGTTTATGATTGTTTACATGGCGACATCTTAATTTCTTTTTTTCCTCTTTCTCCTCTCCTCTACATATGACTTCCGGGAATCTAGCTAGCTTCCCAATATTAAAGTACTGAGGTTTTTATAAATTCCCCAATATATTTTTTATTTTGGAGAATAGAAGACATAGAACAAAAAAGCAATATCCACAAAACTATTATGTATTCCTTTTCTTTTTAATCCCAAATTCCTTTTTCCCCCAACAAGTCTGATTTGCATCTTACTCTTTTGACTATTATTGCCATCATCACTCAATTATTGCTGTAAAGTTCAGAATACCCTCTTATAAGGGGGGATGTCCACTTTCACTCTAGCTACTACTACCTAGCTCTCTCTCTCTCTCTCTCAAAAACAGAGTCAGCGAGCATTCATGTTCTCTTTATTTCTGCTATGCTTTGCTTTTATTCTATTTTGTACTCTTGTTTCCTTTTGCATAATGTTTCAACAAGCACTTTCTTAGCCCAGATATTTTTCACCTGTGGCTTCATAGGGTTCATGGTAAAAGCAAATAAAAAAAAAAGGAGTCCTCCTTTTAATTTATTTGGACTATTGTGTTTGTCATATATATATGTATTTCCTTTGTTTCATTCACCCACACTGACCAATATATGCGGGGACCAACCATTGGTTTGCTTTTAATTTTCTATTTGGTACACATCTTCAGAATGTGTCCCTGTGACTCCCTAAAGTCAATCCCTTATTCCATCAACATGTATGGTTTCATTATATCAACAGTTGCTTTCATCAGTGCCATGTGTGTGTATTTATACAGTGCTTTTTTAAGGGGATGGGGTTCTTCTGAAAATAAATATTTCCTTACGAACCCTTAGCTTGGTTTCTCTCTACTACCACATCGACAAATACACGTACTGAGAGAGTACCGATTAAATACACCACATTTATTGGTCTTACTGTTACGTGTGCAGTGTTTACCATCGGATGCTCTTGCTGCAAAAAGTAATGTTTCTCTCTCTTTATATAATGTATTAATAATTGCTGATATAATGTATTAATAATTGCTCGGTTAAGAAGTACACGAGCAGTAAAAACTAGAAAGTGATTTTGTATATTACTGAAGTGGATAAGTTTTCCTATCTCTATTACATAAAACGTTTTTAACGTCTGTTTTTTTTAATCCTTTTAATGTTTGAAAACAGAAAGATGTATATGTGAGCGATGTAATAAATTATGACAATAACATCCATTAATAAAGGGACACCTAAAATTTACACTTTAGAAATCTTGTTTTGTAAAAGGGACGCCTAAAGTGTCCAGTTTAGACACTTTAGGCGTCTGTTTTTCTTTACAGACGTTAAAAGGTTTTATTTTAAAAAATAATTATTTATATTTTTCACTGCCCAGCAAATTAAAACTATAGAAACAGGATCGAAGAATTATTCATAAACCACAATGTCCTTACAAATGGTAAGGAAACACCCATCACTAGCTAATTAAATTTTTAACTCCTACTACCTAATACTATGCACAATAACCACTACAAAGTGTCAAAAAGTTGTCTAGTACACAACTACTAACTCATAAATAAAAACTTTATTGATCTATATGTTGTTGAAGAAGATGTCCAACCAAAAGGTCTCTACTCAAATTAATGTCTTCATATAAGTAGGCATCTTCATCGTCAAAAATATGAAAATTAGAAAATAAGCTTAGATAAAATGAATCAAGTGAATGAATTAATTAGCAATTCAATTACAACACCAAAAATATTATCATTTGAGAATGAAGAAGCGATTAATTGTTCAAAATTGTTTGTAATTCCGCTCTGAATGATGTTATAAAAGTATAACATATTATCCGCATTCAGTGCTGACTGGTTGTCAATGGAACTATAAATCAAAAGCAAATGGTTAAAATCAATAAAAGCATATCTAAAACGACTGTCAATAAAAGAACTCAAATTAAAACTACTTGCTTTCGGATAAAACCACTTTGGGTCTCTAATAACTTTACCCTCGCGTGACCTGCCAAGGATTATATATGTTTGGGTCGCACTATCATTAAAATAAAAATCAACAAAAATTAGAACTATTCATTTAAGTCAAGAATCAATGAAATATAAACAAAATAACTTGTGTGTTGAAGACGAATTTTGTTTTTGTGTCTGGATTTTTACCCAAGGAATCAAACTAATAGATTTTGTTAAGGCGAGGACAGACAACACACAAACTCCAATGGTAACTATAACAACATATACAGATTAAAATGAAGTTAAATGACAAGACAATTATTTATTAAACATCTTAAATAGACAAAATTAAAATATGTACCCTTGAACAATTGGTGCTAGATAACAATGAAATTTGGTATGTCCCATTGTGTAGCCCCCATAGCTCGTCTTTGCTTTCAAAGTATTAGTATCTCTTGTCGTATTTGCAGTACATAAGAATCGATATAAATCATGTCTTTCCATGTCGATGCATATGTGGTGGAAAGAGCTATAACAGAATTAAAATGATAAATGAATAATTGAATTTATGAAACCAAAAAAACCACTGCATTGATTGAAGGAAAAAATGGAAAAAAAAAACTTATCGGATTGTAAATTTAACCTATCCTACATCTATCTCCTCCAATTTAATGAACTCTTTGAGATTTTTCTTGTCAATCATAAAGGGATACTCCAATGTTATGCCCACAATCCCTGGAGGCATGTGTAAGTCAATTTGGCAAATGCCTTTATGGAACTGTTACAGTCTTGCCAAGAAGGGCCATTTTCCCACATCTTGCTCATCCTTTGAGAACATTAAAAATAGATTATTAGTAGGATACCAACAGATCTCAAGTAATAGTAAGGTAGTTCCTACCATTGGAGGTATTACCATTATGCCAATAAGATTTTAAGGCTAAAGGATGAAAGATCCTATCGCTTGACCTATCGTGGCAACCTCTTCATCAGGAATAGGGACGACTGCACCTTCTTCCCCCTCTCAAACACATGTCACAGTCACCCTACATAAATGCTATGGAATTTTCTTATGATGGTAGGTGACAGCTTGTGTGTGAACGAGAGCATCGGCAACAACAAGCAGTAGTGTGGAATCCAAATAGAGGATGGAAGGTTCTCCCAGTGCTGGAGTGGGAAAAGGGTCGCCAAGTGGTTCCTTTAGCGGGTTTTAACTTCCTTTGGTACTGGGGAAGGCCAGGGATTCCTGGGTTTTACGCTCGTCACTTGCCATGTTCGATTCAAACATATATTTCATTTTATGACTTAGCTCTGGCAACAGCTCTTCTCGAAGCTTGTCATGAAGTTTTTAGCCTTGAGCTCTTGTTCGACTTCCTCACAAATTTTGGCCACAAGCTCCTTACTGGGTTTAGCTTGTGATGAATAATGTGAGGCCCGTCTAGAATACTTCTCATCACCAACTCCCCTTGGCTTCCCTCGAACACGACCTAGGTGATCTGCCTTCCCAAATGCCATTGACAAGATGTCCATCCGTCCACTTAGAGTGAACGAACCATGGCTACTCTGATCTTTGAGTTCATCTTATAGCATACAATTTATCGTAAATGAGAATTAAACACTCCCAATATGAAAAAATTTCACAATTAAATACGTATACTTTAACTACTTACAATCCTCGTGGAGACCTCAGCAATAGCCGGATTTACAAACTTCCCACCCTTAATCCTCCCTGCTTTCCATTTTTTGTGACGTGGAGGATGATCCGGGCCCAGGACAACAACACTAGGATCTAATTTGGTTACTTCCTTCATTTTCTCCAACTCTTCTTAAAACGCTTTCTTAACCTATGATACGAGTGGAACTAATGGAGAAATCTCATGTGACCAAGGTAGACCATTTTTCTTCTATGCTTCAGGTGATGGAAGTGTGTGTTTGCTTCACAGATCGGATATGCTTTATGCCCCTTCACATTGTACCCTGACTAGTTTCCGTATGTAGGGAAGTCGTTTATCATGGTGAAAATCATTGCACGTAGCTTGAAGGACTCCTTCTTATATTCATCAAACACATCTATGTCTTCCTCCCACAACTTCTTCAAGTTCTCAATCAAATGCGTCAAGTAAACATCGATATCGTTCCATGGTTGTTTTGGTCTAGAAATCATCATAAAAAGCATCGAATCTTGTGTTTCATATATATCCAAGGAGGCAAGTTGTATATTATAAGAAGAACTGGCCACATACTATATGTGCTAGTAAGAGTACTATATAGATTGACGCCATTTGTACAAAGCCCAAGCTAAAGGTTTCTTAGCTCGCTGCCAAATTGAGGGAACATTTCATTTATTTTCTTCTATTATGGAGAGTCAGCCGGGAACCAAAAATATTTTCCATCAGATATTCTCTCATCAGAATGTCATCTCAACTTCTTCGCTTTTGTTGCACTCGCAAACAAACACTTAAATCGTGGTATTATTGGAAGATACCACAAAATCTTTAAAGGTTGCCTTTTAGTTGTCCCATCGCCAGAACTACCATCTTTTTTTCACTTTGTATCGTGAAGTTTTACACTTAAGACCCTTACTAAGATCTTCATACTCCTTTTTATACAGTACACAGTCATTAGGGCAAGCGCGTATCTTTTTATATTTCATACTCATTGCAGACAAGATTTTCTTAGCCTCATACATATAATTTAGACGTACATTATCTTCTGAAAATATATAACATAATAATTCAAGTAGCAATGTGAAACTACTATCGGTCCACCTACAAGTTGCCTTTAAGTTAACCAAATGCAATGTTCCTGTCAGCCGTGTGTACTTACTTCTAAGGTACAATAGTGTCTCTTCATCACTCTGCAGCCTGTCATATTCATGCGATTGTGCAAAGGATTCTACCTTAATATTGTGAATCATTTTCTCCATTCTATCTTCATCTATGACATCCGCAACTACCTTCTTGTGTAACGAAAAATCAGTTACTTCCTCACCATGCCATATCCACCTTGTGTATCGAAGATTTATTCTATCACAAAGTAGGTGATCCCTCATAACATCAACATCCCATCGAGTCTCATTTAAACAATTGACACAAGGATAAAAATACATCCCATTTTTTGTTGGAGCATCCTTCTAGCAAATTCAATAAACTCTTCCACCTCATTTTCATATTCTTCACTAGTTCTCAAAGCATTCATCCAATTATGATCCATTTTAGTACCACCTAAGCCATTCCCAATAACACTCAAGTTGAGAACAATTGTCAACGATGGAATTGCCTTTTTTCACTTTTTTTAAAAAAAACAACTTGGCAGCATTTTCCCTTAAAAGTAAGACATCCCAAAATTTCAATAACAAATCATTTCAACTTAGTTCAAACAAAACAAACTAACTGAGGCAATTCAGGACAATATCAACGTTTAATCCAACAATTTTTCATTAGGGAACTAATATGAGGTTATGATATAAGCAATTTCTTAGCCGAATAGAGAGTCAATGATATATAACTGAGTTTATTTCATTACAAAAAAAAGGTATTTTGTAGCGGTTTTAACCTAAATCGCTACAAATTTATAGCATCAAGCTACAGGCCAAGTGGCGCGACAGATTGGCTGCTTTTTTTGTAGTGGTTACCTAGGAAAAACCGCTACAAATATGGCGTAAATTTCCCGCCAAAAATTGTAGCGGTTAATAAATAGTAACCGTTACAGTTTTCACGCCACATGGCAGGACCAAGATGCGCCAACAATGTAGCGATTTAACCAATCAAATCGTTATAAAATTCCAAACGTCGTGTATTTTGTAGCGGTTATTAGGTTGTAACCACTACATAATTTCAAAGGTCCCCAAATTTGTAGCGGTTCTATACTTTAACCGCTACAGAACTTCAAAGGTTTTTGTACTTTATAGCGGTTATCTTATAACCGCTACAAAGTTTAGCCGCCCCTAGTGATTTGTAGCGGTTTATGTAGCGATTATTTCAATAACCGCTGCAATTGTTCCGCCTATTTAAACTCCCCTCCCTCCTTCATTTCTCCGTTTGCTCATTTTATTTCCTGAAGTTTCTCTGAGTGTTTTCTTTATATTTGAGCATTCAGACGTCTGTGAAAGAGTTTTTGCTGTAGCATTTCTTGGCATTTATACTTAAGGTAAGGAGATAAGACGTATTTTATTTATATTTGTATTTTTATTATATTTTTGCATAATAATGCGACCAAAATATTTTTTTTTGAATTTTTACAGTTGATATGGCTTTAAGAGAGGATAAGGGGAAGGCACTTGAGGCCCCCAGACCGATTTTGCAATGTGGCAGCAGCAGAGCAGGGGGCAGAGGGAGGGGGCAGCGCGGAGGGAGGGCGACCGCAGTATTTCAGCCCATCCCCCCACAGGAGTCGGCCCTACCACAAGCACCACAGATGATCCTACAGGAGATGACTGCACCATAGGTGCCTGAGTTTGGGGGTACAGATATCAGCGTTAAGGACTACGACGACGATGACTTTGAGATCCCGATTGGGCTCAAGGAGATGGAGCAGTTCCTCGATGAGAAGGAGGCTCGGGAGTAGAACAACCCACGAGGGTCGTCTTCGCAGTCCACTGGGTTTGAGGTGCAGGTCCAAGGTAAATAATTTTTTTTATTTAATAAATGATTTATTTAAATTTGAAATGTTAAATTCGAATTACAATTTATCTAACATGCGGAAAATTGTGCAAATGAGCAGGGGAACGTGTCGACAAGGAGGCTGGATGTGGCCGGTCTGAACAGCATGGACCGGACACTGCGAGTTATAATGCCATGGAATAAGGGCACGGACCAGCTCATCGACAATGGGGGTCACATGTTCAACTGCTTCCTGAACGACCTGGGCGCGAATTGGATGCGGTTCCCCCTGTACTTCAGGATGTGGAGGCATGTTCCAAAGGGGCCGAAGGACTAGGCTTGGGAGAAGGTGGTTCAGGTAATTAATAGTATTTAATTAATATTTTTTAATAGGATTTTTTAAATTATTGATATTTAAATAATTATTTTGCAGCTGCAGTTTGCCGTCCGAGCCAACCGGAAGAGGTACACCTTCTTGAAGATGGGTGACAGCTGGAGGAACAGGAGGAACCATCTCTTCTACAGGGTGGATAAGGACGGGATGATGCCTCTGGGTAGCTGATCCAGAGCATCCCGGATGGCGTGTCGCCGAATGACTGGGCGAGTTTCGTCCAGTTCAGGAGGAGCGCTGAGGGGTAGGTAATGTATTTATTAGATTATTTATATATAATTTTGTAATTGTTAATTATTAAATTATAATTTAAATGTAATTAATTTTAAATATTTTATATTTTTTTAATACATTTAATATTATTTTCTTCCAGGCGCTTTCTCAGAGGAACAACAGGATCCGTGGGCAGTAGATGATCCACCACACAGCAGGATTGAAGACCTTTGCTGTCACCTACAGCGAGCTGGTAACTTTTTAAAATATCATTGACTTTTAGTTGGTTATTTCATAATAATAATTGAATTATGTAATTGTTTTAGGATAGGAAGGCACAGTAAGAAAACCATCAGACGGACTATGGGGAGTTGTACGCGATCACACATAGACAACGTGACAGGACTCCTACCTCTCAGCAGGTAGAGGCATCCATTGTAAGTAATTTCATTATTATAATTTTTATAAAACCAATATAATAATGAAAAATTTTAATTAGTAATTATTTTATAAAATGGCAGGAGCGGATGCAGCAATCGCAGGCTGAGCTGCGAGAGACCCAGGCCGAGGAGTCACAGGGGCCAGTGGACCCGACGGCTCCTTTGAAGGAGGGCCTAGCTCAGGCTAAGCACCCCAGACGCGTTTAGGGGATGTGGATAGGTGCCAAACCTAGCATGGTTTACGGCAGGAGCGCCGCCTCTAAGGTTGGCAACTCTAGAGGGGTCAGACTCCGAAAGACGAGTCTGTTGAGCAGCTGCGGTTAGATTTAGAGCAGACACAGGCTACAGTGCTTAGCAGCTGTAGTTGCAGCAAATGCGGCAAATGCAGGAGCATGCTGATTTGATCTACGCTCAGCAGACGCAATGCCGTGATATGACGAACAGCATGCTCAAGCACGGATGGAATCGCCTGTTCCCGGACGAGCAGCATCCAAAGGTTCCACCTGTCCCTCGGTTCTTCGTGCAGCCTCCTCCTCTTGCTAATGATGATGGTGCGGTTCACTCTGCCCAGCAGCCCGTTTCAGCAACATCTGATAAAGCCCCACCTGAGAGAGCACCAGATGATCAGCCCCCAGCTACTTAGTTTAGGACATCTTTTTTTTATTTGTTGTTGAAACATTTGTAAATAAATATATATAATTTTGTATTTCAGAACTTAAATTCTTATTGTGTTTACCATAGTTATATTTATATTCTTAGACTGCGTTGTTGAATTTGTAAATTAATTGCAACAATATTTTTTATATTTCTAAACCTTAAAAAATAAATAAATTATATATATTTGTAGCGGTTTTACAATAAATAACCGCTACAAAAATTTTTTGTTATATTTGTAGCAGTTTTCATGGCGAAACCGCTACAAATATACATATAATTTATTTTTTTATACTTATAAATAACGTTCCATATTTGTAGTGGTTTAACAGTAAAAACCGCTACAAATACTCAACATTTGAATTTTGAAATTTACCGCCTTGGTGCAAATTTATAGTGGTTATGTATGTATAACCGCTACAAATTTAAAACTAATTTTTCCATTTGATTTCCAACGGCTTTAATATTAGTAGCGGTTTGATACATATAACCGCTACAAAAACTCAACTTTTAAATTTTGAATTTCCCACCACTTTGTGCAAAATTCCAACGGCTTGAACATTAGTAGCGGTTTTGTACGAATTAAACAATTTCTTGGATTTCGCATTCACTCACGCCAGCTGTAACGGCAAGATCGTCTGTCCGTGTTGGAGATGCAAGTTCAAGAAGTGGCATGCACGAAATGTTGTGAAGGAACATTTGCTTCTAAAGCCTTTCCCTGAGGACTATACGTTTTGGGTAGTTCATGGTGAGAAGGCCGGCATTAGATATGATGATGCTCTTCCTCGAAGTTCTCAAGTAGGCATTCAACTAGATGAAGATGATCCTGTGAATGATACTGTGCGTGATGCATTTAGATTTCAAGGCAACAACTTCAACGAAGAAGTGCATGGTTCAGAGCTGGTGTTTATGAGGCATGAAGTAGCTCGGGATTTTTTCAGCTTGATGGATGAAGCAGATCGTCCTTTATATCAAGGTTATCAAAAATATTCTAAATTATCTTTCTTGATCAAATTGTATCATATCAAGTGCTTGTGTGGAATCACAGATAAGGGAATGTCGATGATGCTTGAATTATTACAAGATGCATTCCCCGACGCTGAGATTCCCACAACATTCTACAAGGCCAAGAAGATTATCAACAGGTTGGGGTTGAACTATCAAAAGATTGATGCATGCCCCAACGATTGTATGCTGTATTGGAGAGATGATTCCAACAGGGAGACTTGTAAGAGATGTCACACATCGAGGTACAAGACAATTCAAAAGGGGAAAAAGCAGAAGAAGAAACCTGCAAAGATTCTCAGGTATTTCCCTTTGAAACCTCGCCTACAAATATTATTTATGTCGTCTAAAACTATGGAGCACATGAGGTGGCATGCTACTGATAAGAATGAAGACGGTAAATTAAGACATCCTCGGGATGCAGACTCTTGGAAAATGTTTGACAACGACTTTCCAGATTTCGCGACAGACCCCAGAAATGTTCAGCTTGCGTTGGCGACCGACGGTTTCAATCCTTTCAGGAATCTTAGCACAAGTTACAGTATTTGGCCGGTAGTCTTAGTTCCCTACAACTTACCCCCTGGATGTGTATGAAACAAAGCTTGTTCATTATGTCTATAATCATTCTAGGCAAAAAGGCACCGGGCAATGACATCGACGTGTATCTTCAACCTCTTATTGTGGAATTGCTTGACCTGTGGAATGTCAGCATAGAGACGTATGACGCTTATGGCAAGACTTTGTTCAACTTAAGTGCAGCTTTGATGTGGATGATTAGTGACTTTCCTGGCCTTGGCACATTATCTGGTTGGAATGTGCATACTAAGTCGGCATGTCCAACTTGCAATTATGGGTCTTCAGAGGTTTCTCGATGGAACGCATAAGTTTATATTGCAACAGAATCGCTTCAATGAAAAACCAGAAAAAAGAGGACCACCTCAAACTTTGTCTGGTACAGATATCTTACAGCAGCTTGAGCATGTTGACTTCGAGTTTGGAAAAAGCGACGATTCAGCATAAACTCACCAAAAGACGTGCAGGACTTCGACGCCACAGCATGGGAGTCTTCTTCGCAACGTTGCTTAATGAACCTGGCAAGACAAAAGATCACCTTCAAGCGAGGAAAGATTTATGCGACATGGGAGTTTGTGAAGACGCTTGGCCAGATGAGCATAACAAATTTCAGCCGGCAAAGTTTACCCTTACAAAACCAAACAAGGAAGTCTTCCTCGCGACATTGAAGAAATTAAAAGTTCCTGTTGGGTATTCAAGCAACATTTCTCGATGTGTTGACTTGAAGGCTCGAAAGGTTGCTGGCCTGAAGAGTCATGACTCATATGTTCTTATGCAGCAGTTAATCCCTCTGACTATAAAGAATGCACTTCCTCCTGATGTTTCCATCGTTTTGGTGGAACTTTGTTCTTTCTTTCAGAAGTTGTGTTCTAAGGTTTTGATCATTGAGGAGCTTGATCAGTTGCAGTCCAAAATCATTCTTACGCTTTGTCATTTGGAGATGATCTTTCTTTCATCCTTTTTTACTGTGATGGTTCACCTTACAGTCCACCTCGTTCATGAAACAAAGCTCGCTGGACTAGTACAATATCGATGGATGTATCTGATTGAGAGGTGCTCATTTTAAATGTGCTTTATTCTCTGTATTTAATGTTTGATAGTCGTCCTTTTCAGCATTTAGTATCAATTTTCTCTTCTTTACTTCGTAGGTTCCTTGGGAAATTAAAATCTTACGTAAGGAATAAGGCGTGGCCAGAAGGTTCTATAGCTGAAGGCTATATAGGGGATGAGGTACTGTATTTTTGTTCAAGGTACTTTGATGATCTTGAGACGGCTTTCAACCTCCCACCTCGTGTTGACGATTGTCCCGAACCTACGCTGACATCAAGAGAATTTATCCCTCGTGTTGGTAAACCAATTGGAGCAACTGAGAACTTCAAACTAACGGCAACTGAGAATTTGTAAGCACATAGACGTGTCTTGATTAATTGCACTCAAGTTGAACCTTTCATACAGTAAGAATTGTACACTCACATGTTCTTCTATATCTTTCATAACATTTCTCACTTTTATTTCACTATCGCCTTTCCATTATTAATTGCAAGGAATTCAAAAGTCATGTTAAGCGTCAACTCAGGATCCGTACACAAACATCCTCGGAAGTTGATAGAAGGGTCCACAGAGAATTCCCGAGCTGGTTTGCACGCAGAATACTAAATGACCACAACCCACACTCACCACATTTCAGAGCTCTCGCAATCGGCCCTCTTGACCATAGAAAAAGGTTTACAGCATACAATGTCAATGGTTTTAAGTTTTGCACGGTTTCACGGGATCAAGGATTGCAAACTCAGAATTCGGGTGTTTATGGCACATTTGGGACAAGGAGTTATGCGAGCAGCAGTGACGCCAACATGCAGTTCAGAGGCGTCCCTTACTATAGAAAGCTTCTTGATGTGGTCGAACTTAATTATCAAAGTCGTTTCACTATGATGCTGTTCAAGTGTTTGAGGGAAAATACCACTACTTCTCAGGGACTGACAACTGACGACTTAGGGATCACATCAGTTAATTTCTCATGGCCGATTCATACTGGTATTTCTCAAGATGATGAGCCATATATTCTTGCTTCAGAGGCACATCAGGTTTATTATGTCGAGGATGAGAGGCACAGGGATTGGCATATGGTCGTTCATTTAAAGCCATAAGACCTTTATGACATGGGTGAAGGCGATAACATCGCCTATGAGAGTGAGCCATTTCAACCAACCGATTTTGAAAACTACCTCCCTAAAGGCGATGACAATTTACCTCTACTGCGGTGAGTTTTTTTAAGTTCACATCATTTAAATTAAATTTTTTAAATTTAATAATATATCCCTAACAATAATTTTTCTACATAATTTATGTAGGGATGGCAACGATGAGTGATCAAATTCAAATTAAGCTTTTGTCTTTTAAAAAAACTGGAACAAAATTTTAAAAAAAATAAATTAATATTTGTAGCAGTTTAATAACCGCTACAGAAATAAAAAAATAACCGCTACTAATTAAAAACCGCTACAAAAATAAAAATAACCGCTACAAATGGATATGTTAACCACTACAAATGGTACGTGGATCCCTATAAATACCCTTATCACTACTCATTTCACACACTTCCCCATTTCTTTCCACCTTACCTTTCTTTTATTTTCTCTCATTTACAACTTCTTTTGCATGAGTTGAGGAGCTGAACAATATATTCAAATATGGTAACAAGTTTTTAAATTTTTTTTCAATACTTCTTTCCTTTGTATAAAATTTATTCTCACCATTTTTTTTTAGATATTTTACAAATTTATTTCATTTTCATCTATTTTTTATACACAATTACATTGTAGTAAACAACATAATAGTTCTTTATTACCTACGTATCTTTAATAATATTATCAACACAATTTGTATACTAATCCAATTAAATTAAATTATTCCTTTTCATTTATAAATAAGTTAAACTATTGAATAATAAGATAATTAAATTAGATAAACTAATAAAAAAATAAAATATTTAATTTAATATTAAAAAAATAGAAACAAATTATCTTATTTTTTTAAAATTTTTTTTTTAAATTTTTGTAGCGGTTGTTAAACCGCTACTAATTAACGTGCTTTTCTTAAACTGAAATTAATTTTTTGGCGCTAATTTTGAATTTTCATGAAATTAATAGTGGTTATATAACCGCTACAAATTTCATAAAAATTTAAAATTAGTAGTGCTTTTTTAACCACTACAAAATAGAAAAAAAAATCATTTCTCTTTTCCCGCCTTCTAAATTTCAATTTTTTTTATTTTTGTAGCGGTTATATAACCACTACAAATATCTCTGAAAAAAATTTCACTCATGAAGATGTTGTAACAGTTGGGTTGAACCGCTACAAATTATCTAGCGGTTATTTTCTTTGAGTAGCGGTTTTATATAACCGCTACAAAACCTCTTGCAATATACGATTTAGTAGCGGTTTTACTAACCGCTACTAATATTGTTTGTAGTGGTTAAAACCGCTACTAATACCCATTTTTAACCGCTACCAAATCACGTTTTTTTTTGTAGTGTTTAGGGAACATGGCTTGTATTAATTGGATGTATAAATGAACACATTAAGAGTTAGAGCATGATTTAATTTTGTTTTATTTACTTTCTCATTAGGGACAATAATTTCTATCATGACTTCACCATCTTTCTTAAAGGAGAGAATTATAAATAGTTCCTAAATAAGAATTATCCACAAGTTTTAAAATGAGAGGATTAAATTAGTACAAGTTAAAAATTCAATTAACTCTATCTCCATTGCACAAGCTTGTCATCATCTCCTTGTGGCTTATAAAGCAAGCTAATATTTAAATTAGCTAACAAAGCAAGTTTTTTTTATTGGGTTCTTGTAGTTTTCTCAATTATAGATACTATATATTGGTCTTTATACTCATAATTTGTTTATTTGTTAGTGCCAGGGAACTACATTAATAATTGATGCCCAGACAATCACTCATTATATACGTGAATTAGTTTTGTCATATAATCTAAATAAAATAAAAAAAACAACCATATTGCATATTATATATGGATGCAATGAGATAATTATAAAATTTTTTTATTTTTATATTGATAATACATAATAAATTTCATCATACTACTTTTTTATTTCGTATTTTGTGAAACTTACACGTTACTTCGCCAACACTTATACCAACCTAATTGACAAATTACGAGTATATGAACTAATATCTATAATAAGTAAGACTATAAAGACCCAATGAAAAAGGGAAAAACACTATAGAAACCTGTAACCCCCTCACCGTAATTACATCCGGATTACGAAAATCTAAGTGAAATAGAGACCAATAAGATGAAATAACAATTTATAGTCCCACATCCAAGAGACGGGGTATTTTGAAATCAGTTCCAAAACATACTTATTGTTGGTCTCACATTCACGGACGGATATAATTACTTGAGAAATCAGAGTACATAATAAATATCAAAGTGCGGAAACCAAAATCCCGGCAAAACCCCGGGTTCATCTACATATATTTATATCATGGGTTTACAGATTCCCAAAATGGGGATTACATAACCAAAATAATCATTTACATTCTTATGTACACTTGATAACCCCAACTCCAAAACTATGATAACCAACTACCACTTAGATCTCGGAGTAAGCCTAACTACTCCTGGTTGTCCGCTTCCCTTTCGAGCCACTCGCCTTGTTTGAAAAGGTTAGTCATATGGAAGGGGTGAGATTCTAAAGAATCCCAGTAGTAACAACAATTTCATACCACATGCAATCACAGAATATGCACACCAATCATCTCATACAGCAGCACAAGTCACTCCACCCTCATCCCCTTTTACCGCCGGGAAGGCATACGACCTTTACCCGAACCGTTGTTAGCGACTCAGGGACTATTGGCGTGGCAGTGCATACAAATAACCAAACGGCTCAATTATAGCCCTTCGGCTTTCACAAATGGCCCGTCGGCCTTCACAAATAGCCTGTCGGCTCACAATTAGCCTTTCAGCCCACATGTACACATATCACACCCTAACCTCATCCCCTTTTACCGCTGGGAAGGCATACGACCTTCACCCGAACCGTTATTAGCGACTCAGGGACTATTGGTATAGCGGTGCTTCCACAATTTCACATAGGCACATATATGACACCCTAACCTCATCCCCTTTTACCGCCGGGAAGGCATACGACCTTCACCCGAACCGTTATTAGCAACTCAGGGACTATTGGTATAGCGGTGCTTCCACAATTTTCACAACACTTGCAGCATACGATATCCATTTCAAACAATGACATAATATACATACAATGTATCACACAAGGTATAAAGAAAGAGTCACTACCTGTATCCTTCCTGACTGGCTCTGGCACCTTAGCCTCACGAGGACGACAGATGTCAAATCCTATATCAATTAGGGACAACCAATCAATCTCTTATCCATATGTATATTTCAATAATACTCTAAGTTGGTTATCATTTAGGACTCTTTAGGTGACTATTAGAGGCCTAAACATATGCCTAAAGGGTTGGAAGACACTACCTAAAAGACCCCTTACTCGAAGGCAAAACACTGATTTTTGACTGTTTCACTCGAACACAGACGCTCTTCACTCGAGCACAGTACAGACATCACTCGAGCACAAGAGAGAGTGAGACTGCGAGTGAGCACCCGAGAGCACAAAGAAACTTTCAGGAACTGGCTCACTCGAGCACGCTGAACCTCACTCGAGCACAAGGCCAAATGCCTCACTCGAGCACCTGTGAGTGAAGTTCAGGAAGTGAGAACTCGAGAGCACACAACGCTCTCCAAGACCAGGATCACTCGAGCACAGCTATTTGCACTCGAGCACACACCCACTGCTCGCGAGTAAGAAGGCACACCCGAGCACCTTACCCGAGAGTGAAAAGGCACACCACCCGCAAGCACTACTCTCACCTGAGGCACAAGCTCACTCGAGCACGACCCCCAGTGCTCGGGTGAGAAGGCTATGCTCGCGAGTGTCAGAGCACACTCGTGGCATCCAACAGCAAGTGAAGACCCGAAAGAAACCCTTCACTCTGAACTCACATCATCACTCGAGCAGACCATGCTCACTCAAGCAGACCATACTCACTCGAGCATGTTCTTCGCTCACTCGAGCACAAAGCGATGTGCTCGAGCATTGCTCATAAAACCCAGGCGCACTCGAAGTAGAACAGGGAAAAACTCATGCATCACTCGAGCACGTTCTTCCCCTGCTCGAGTGAGGTGTATCAGAGACCCAAAAATGCAGAAAAACCAGAAAACGCCAGATGGTCAAAATCATGCCCAATGGTTCCCAAACTCTTCCCAATGCTCATACACTCTAAGCACTAACTAGGGAACACAATGGCAACTCCAAAAACACCCCCAAAAACTACTTTGACCACAATCAAACACTAAGGTCTCTAAGATACACATTCTCCAAATTTCCCTTAACACATTTCCAACATTCCAGATTGTTTCCAATAATCAAATAACTCAACAATAACTCATTTCCACTATCAAACACCATAAAATCCACATTTTCATCATTTGGCATAATTAGGGCAAATTTTCCAGATTTTACCAAACTTAGCCAAAAATCACAAACAACATATCAAAATGATCTAAATGCCTACCTCTTCTCTTTGCCCAGTTCAGAACCTTGATTCCTCAACTTTCAATTTCGGCCAAATCACAAATCAACCTCCTCAAGGTTCTACAACCATCACAATATAGCTCTTAATGAGATACACAACATTAGAGCAGAAGATTAAGGCATTAGAGGATCATTACCTACCAAGATTCAAGCTTTTCTTCTTCCTCTTTCTTGCCTCAAGGTCGCCGGAAATGGGAGAGAGAGATGAGAGATGGTAAGATGATGATGATTGTACACACTTCCTCTCTAGTCACACACACACACACAATTCCACCGAAGAGAGAGAGAGAGAGAAGAAAAAGTGCTATCTTGTCTCTTAGTGCCATATCCAATGGCTCACACCATGCCACATGTCATCATCCACTCAATTCCCTCTATGGGCTCACCAAATCACAACACATAGGATTCCGACCCACGGTCAAGGAATCACAACCCTTGATCATAAATACCACATGTATTTATTCCAAAATTCACATTACATTAATCCCAATAGTGTTTAATCAAGATAATTACAATAATTATCAGAGTCATTAGCCCTAATCACAAATCGGGATATTACAAAACCTAACTAAAAATCATGTAAAATAAGAGCTGACAAATTTATTTTCTCAAGTTGTAAATTAATACAAAGCATTATATTTAAAATAAAAAACCAACCTCGACGAAAAGGGCTAACGATGTAGAGGGAGAGGCAGGAGCTCGGTGTTGGTGTGCCACTGAGGAGAGACGACACATGGTTGTGAGAGGGAGGACGACGGTGAGAGTGATGGAGGTATGACAATGGAAAGAGGAGAGTGAAGAAGACGGTGGAGGGATGGAGGCATGACAATGGAAGGAGGAGAGTGAAGAAGACGTTGGAGGGATGACAATGACGACGGTGAGTGAAGAGGGAAGGAAGTGATGGTGAGTGAAAGTTGAGTGAAGAAATGTGAAGAAGAGAGGGAAGGGGTTGTCAGACACATGTCTGACATGCACAAGGACACCCTTTAGGTGGCCCAAGTTAAACCTTTGATGCCTAAAGGAACCCTTTGGGCCTCCCTAACCCAAAGGGACCCTTTAGGCGTCCCTTTTGGGTTTGGGTCCCTTTTAGGTTTAGGATGCCTGAAAGCCTTAAAATTCCCCCCTAAATTACAAAAATACCATCGCGTTTTTTTTACTTCCCTTTTTTTAAAAGCAGATGTCTTCTGGGGTAGCAAAATATATTCCCTGTAGTAGTGTATTGTTTTTATCTTAATGATAGGGGTAGTGTTTATCCAATTGCTTTTATCTTAACGATGGGGCTAGTATACAATCAAAAACTTAACTATTAAAGTTCAATCCTATGATTATTGTTAATAATGTATATCCCAAAGGTATCTTGAAGGATCTTGTGTTTTCTATAAGTCATTTTACAAAATATGATGAGTAATTGATGTATGTATCCTAAACATGCTTTAGGTAACAACAGAGTTAGGTTTAGTGAAAGGGTTTAGTCCCTTGCAATGTGGCGAGCCAAGATTCAAATTTTCGTTGGAAAAAATGTCCACATTTAGTGTTCAACAGTAGAGCTGATAATATGGGCTGGACCATAAAGTTTAGGCTAACCCACCACGGGTTAGGACCATATGGGTTCGGGCAAAAAAGAACCGCATTCATATGGGTGGACATTTGGTCAACCAACCCATAACCTCTGGGTTGGCTGGTTAGCCCTCCCAACTATATTATTCTCCTTTTTTATTTTTTTTATACCGCGTTTTTCAAACTTTTTTTTAAATAATATACTGAATTTTTTTTCTACAAACCTAAACCATAAAAAAATAAAAAATACATTACAAAATCATAAAGTGATAATAAAACATGAAATTCAAAGTTTCAAATATTACAAATTAAGCATTCATCACAAGTCCACACATTACAAAATAAACATAAGTCTAAAAGTCATCATTAACATTTAATACAATCAATAGTTAGTTGATATTAATGGTGTTAGGTTACACAATACTCTCAGAGATCACGAATTTTTAAAAATAAAATAAATAAAAACGGTCCAACCCACCGCGGGTTGGGCCTAAATGGGTTTAGGTGTCACGCCCTTATCTCAATTTCAACCTTTTTCAGAGTAATTGCGGAAAACGATATGCGGTTCAGCAGGCAACACAGGAATAGCATAACTATACTGATAATATGTGCATGATTACATAAATTCCCCATAGGGGTTTGTATATGATACTTACGATTAAGGTAGCCGCATAAGGCTACTAGGGTGTCTAAACTCATCCTAGTGAAACAGAGATCTCTTCCCGTCTTCGTTCCACTACTGTAATCCCCTGGTACGGTACTCTGCATTGTTGTTTGCATATCTTCTGTCATCTCCTGTCTAAATTGTTGGTAGGGGAAGCTGAGATTTGAGAGAATCTCAGTAGGACACAGATACCATAATGCATGCATGATTGATACTATGTGTATGACATGTTAGCTTTATCTAGATGTATGCCCCATAATGACATTTCTGCATCCTCAATGTTTCATGTAACAACACTATGGCCACAGCGAGAACAGAAACAGAGCTTCATTTATTCAAATATGCTCTACACAATCAAGTAAAGCAATCACATACATCATTACACAAGCAAAGATATAAACTACAAGCAAGTAAGGTAAGTCCCCTACCTTAACCCTTTTCTGCCTCGAAACGCGTGCCTCGATCTACGTGTAAACAGCTTGGGGCTCCATATTCTATCCAACAATGTTAAATGTACTATTTAGACACTTCCATAGTATTTCTGGGGGTTATATGAGTCTATCTTAAAAAATTACTAAAATACCCTCGGGAAGCCGACCCCATTGTACCCGGTCCTGTTGTACTTTTCTCGAAATTCTAACCTGGGCTATCCTGACATATTTTCACCCAAGGAATCCATTTTCGGACTCAGATTTACCAAATTCACTACTAAAAGACAAAATTGCCCTTGGCAGCCCTTATTTCAGTGTTTTAGGGGTATTCTCATAATTATGCTTTCTCGGCCTTTTCCGAAAAAGTGCCCAACAGTAACCCCACCTAATTTTCCCTCCTGAATCCAATGGAACCATCAAATTATTGAAAATTCAACTCTAAGACCCATTTACAATGCTGGCCAAAATATATGGGTTTTAAGGGGAAAATCGGGGTTTTTCGGTTTCGGCTGCGTAAACGCGTTCCTTTATACTCCTGACCACTTTATTGACTATTCCATTAAGTTAGAACTACCATTTAGTACCAATTTGGGCAGCATAACCCCTAGGCCAATCCATTTCCAAGAATTAAAACCAATGGCAATCCGGCGAAATTTCACCGATTAAATTGCCCACAGTAGCCAGAATAGTCAATATACAAGAGTTTGGAAGTTACCTCAAGCTCCCTCTAGCTTTTCTCAAAGTGGCTGAACCCTAACCCTTGCTCCTAATGAAAATTGAGCTTCCCAAACCTTAAATACATAAAATAATAACTTATGAACAAAGTTATACGCATTAGGAACCGACTTACCGAAGAAATCACTTACCATTGCAAGTTTTTTCCTCCCCTTCTCTCTCTACAAATCTCAACTATTCTCTCTCTCTAAAACTGAAAATGGCGTCAGATACAGGGCTGAAGAAGAAGGAAAAAGCTTATATCATATTATATATTCTATTCTATTCATTTGCTAATTTTCCAAAAAATTTCGGATTTTACAAAATTCTGCAGATTTCTGCCCAAACTTTGAAAAATCATAACTAATTCTAGAAAAATCTAATTGAAGTGATTCCAAAGCCTATAGAACCCTTATTGAGTCTAGTTTCAAGGAAAAATATAGAATTTTGCTGAATGGAATCACAAAATTCCCAGAATTTCAATCTTTGTATACTGTTCCAGAAATTTCACATTTTTTCTATGCTGACTTCAAAAATCCATATCTTTTTGTATATAACTCTAATTGAGTCATATGATCTATCAAATTAAAGCTTAGGATGTCTACTTTCATTCTGTAAAATTTCATAATTTTTGGTCATCATTTGATTATTCAAAATCACATGACAAGCTCACTACCTCATAGGCAATTTCACCGAAAACATAATTACTTTCTCCAAAATTTGTCATCTTACTTTCTTAATACCCCAAAGATATTAGAATAATTAGGGGATAAATTTGGGCTTCTACTAAATTGGGGCTTAGTAGTCCACTTTATTTAGGCTTATTCCCAAGCCTTAAATCCCAAATTTCGGGGAATTACATTAGGCAAAAAAGAATTGCATCAAAACTATTCCACTTTTACTATACCTAAACCGCCCATTTTTTCGGGTTAAACGGGTTCGTCTCACGGTTAAAACCCATATTACCAACTCTATCTGACAGTGCATCGAAAATGATTGTCTCAAACAGGAAAATAATTGTGCCTAGCAAAAAAATGTTCCGGATAAATATAAAAAAATTTGGTTCATTCATAGTAAGAAAGTCAATTGTATTTAATGAAATGCATATTGAGAAAGATTGAAATGTTTCAAGGACATCAAAAAATTGCCATGGTCGTCTGTTTGATATGACTTAAATAATAAATGGTATAATACAATTGTAGTGCAACTTAAATGAGCCCTTGTGTGAGGAAAGAGTCATGAAAGCCTGCTAATTATCCAAGTGCAGCTAATTAAAAAAGTTATTCCAATGAGTGAACCATTCATAATTAAATAATTATAAATTGCATTAATTGGAAAAATGAAAAGGATTTTTTTTTTAGATGGAAGCTAGGTAAAAACAAAGGTGAAGGGTACTCCATATTGGTGTCAGTTAGAATTATGTAGATGCCAAGCTTGTCAATGGTGACTTGTGCTATGCTGACTTTCCTGTCTGTGTAAGGCCACATACATTTGGGGTCCATAATTGTCATTTCATATGAATCATCCTATTTATATCATATCCTTTAATTGATTGATTTACACGCACGCGCACACACGCACGCGCACGATATTAATTTTAAAAAATAAAATAATAATAATACTAATAATAATAATAAGTACATATTTTATAAAATGAAAGATAAGGACTGCTAATTAGCTCAATAAATTATCATCTATATAGGAACTAATAATAATTATATGCAATAAAGTAAAATCAGGTTAAATTGTTAAATTCCCATTAATTATTATTAAACTTAAGAATTTTTAAATAAAGTGGAAGTCAGTGAAAGGTTCCAATTTAAAAATTTTATTAATAAGAAGGAACTGAATTAAAGTATTGGTACTTTTTTTTGTGTATGAAATCTGGCAAAGTATGGTTACTTTTTTTGTATAAAAGTATATCGAGTTTTTCTAGTCAATAAAATCTTTAAATAGAAATTTTTTCCGACCTTCCAATAAAAAAAGGTAGAGTTTCTATTGCAAAAATATTTTAAAAACTATTACTTTTATTATATGTTTATATGATATCAGAATAATCATAGTCTTTATGACGAGTCCTGCAGCTGCAATATATATATAATCAATAAAAAATGAATCATAACAATCAACAAGGGAGATGGAATGATAGACATCGTGTGAATCTGACAAATGAATCTCAGAAATATATATTTTTCGACTATTTTCAAATAAACGTGTATACCTCTTGTGATGAGGACCCATGGATCATACTTCAATCCCCAAAAGTTATAATTTAGAAATTATATATAAGAGAATTATGTAAATGAAAAGATGGTTGGAAGTTGAGATAACAGAACTCATGGCCATTTATGTAAGCTACCAGCATGTTCCCCCTTGGCCCTCATTCATATCACTTGTGGGTCTTGTAGCAGATCCAAACTTACAAGCACGAACAAAGTTTTTTCAAGAAGTTGAAACAAGAAAGTATTATATAATAATTAAATCCACTCATTATATAATAGAATAGTATATTTGTGAAAGATATGGGTTTTTATGTAATGCCAAAAACTATTTATTGTAGTCGTTCAAGCTGGGAAGAGGATACTCGTAGAATCCTTTTTCTCCTTTTCTTCTCAGAATCTCATCTACACCCTTAAATCAAAAAAATAAATGGTTCAGATTTAATATTTTTTAAAAATATGATTACACACTACTACAAAAAATATAAGCTATGGCGCTTGGGAAGCACCATAGCTTCCGACGCCATTAAAACAAGTTACGACGCTTCTTAAATATACAGAAGTGCCATAGCTTGAGTATTTAATTTTTTTTTAATAAAAAGCTATGGCGCTTGTCCAGAGAAGCGCCATAGGAAGTCCACCTCCTACGGCCCTTCTATGAACAAGTGCCGGTGGAAGTTTACTATCTCCAATGGCACTTCCCCTCGGAAGCGCCTTTGGAGGTACGCTTTTTTTAAACCTGCCTATATGTATTCAATCCACAGCAATTTACATTTTACAAATCCACAACAACAAAAACACAAGCCAAAATCACACCAAATCAAAATGAAATAACTCGAATCAAAATAATTAATTCATGAAACCAGTACTAATGTAACTTGATTACAACATAACAAATAATATACAACTAATTTTAAGTACCTATATATGTAGAATGTAGGCAAGAAATAATTTTAATGTACAACTAATTCATAAACAATCAAGATAAATATGCAAGAAACAACCTACGTATGTACCTAAATATTAGCTAATTCCCTGACTATATATTCACACCATTCTTCAATGATTTCATCTACTTGTTGGTCAATCAATTGGTCACAACGTTGATCTTCATAATACTACATAAAAAGCATGTGCAGAAAAAATTAAAATCACTAAAAATCAATTAACTTAGACACTTGTCAATTAAATTTAAAACACATTAACTGCAAGTAAAAGAACTTACTTGTGTAGGAACAGAAATGTTATTATGGGTAACTATATCTTTTATAAATTTCATAATGTAATAACCGCAATCCTTATTGTTTATTTACAATGGACACTGACAATACAATGAAATAGTTAAGTAAACATTTGAAGAAATATTTTTGAATAACAAAATTGAAGTAATTAAATTCATATATATAAGTACCGTAATCTTCCTCTAGAGATAGCTACTGGCTGCGTCTTTGCGTGTAGAATAGCTCAATCCAATACTGCTTCTGTAAGCGGTCAATGCACTAACAAAATAAGCAGTGATTGATTAATTTTGGTAATTCAATAATGAAAAATATTTACACATACACCCATGCACTTACTTATTGATTATAATCTTCAAATCACGCCGGTTGTCTGGATAACCAGTCTTTATAGGATCCAAATAGTAAATCCCGGGGACTCCAGCAACCGTTGGACAGACAACAATCAAAAACCAATGTCCCCTAAAATATTTTGAAGATTTTACTTCGATAATCATGTTCTAGTAAAAGTGGAAGAATAAAAAAATATACATTAAAATATTGTTGTAAATAACTTACCCCGAATTGTATGGCACAATAAAGAACATATTAAGGGTTGCTCTTCGCATGAAGATGTCCCTAACATCATTAGATAGTACTTCCACATCTAATCTATGCTGGCTAAGGAAGTGTAGGCTGACAAATATGAATCTATGAACACTTTCTATATGTAGTAACAGATCGTGGTACAAGTGCCTTTATAAAAAATAAACAATGTCATTAAAACCTAAAAAAATTAATGATGAATAATAATAATAACAGTGATAGACGATAATGATAAAGTACCTAATTCATATGTTGACAGCCATCACACTAAGCCAATCACGACTAAGCACTTCGTTCAGCACACTACTATCGACATGATCATCTATAACTGCATGATAGATGTCGATATCAAAACGTATTGATTGACCTCCTTTGCTTATAAAAGCTAGTGCCATTGATGCCAATTGTTAGAGATATGAGGGCATATTTCGATTGCTTCGGTTCCTGGTTGAGGGTTGGGACTTATGTTCTGTTGATGAACACTTTGAGTTCTTCCGACGCCCTTCAATTCGTTTTCCTTTAGGACAAGTAGCAACCTAAAAAAACATGAAATTAAATTATGTGGTTTTAGATGTAAATGTATAGAAAAAGTAAAAGGAATTGTAAATTAACTACATTTCATATGGCTCAATTAAACCTATTGGCCATGCAACATAACCACCGACGATATCTTTCACCATTGTTGCTTCATCCAAAGAAGGGATTGGTAAGAGGGCATCATCATTTGTGCATACATCGACCCTTACTCTGGGTGTGTTTGGTGGTAATAGTGAATTATACAAGATATCACTTTTGGTTTTGTAGGCTGCCCCGATAGTAACCGTGTGCTTGAAAGAATCATTGACGTGCAACTTGCACTCCAATTCGCCCTTATAATAAATAGAGTTAATATATTAAAGTACACTAATATATAACATAACAAAAAGTGAAGTGGAGAAGAAATTAATTACCAAAGGAATATGGACTTTAGGCATGGAGGGGCAACTATCCCTCGCACTTGTGCTATCACACACTAGACTCGGTGCTAGCCTATACTGTAGTTAGGCTTCAATTTGTGCCTTCAATAACATGTTTTGCTCTTGCATCAAACACGTATGATCAGTGAATTGTTTTACTTGATGCTCATAGCCACTAATCCTCTAGTCTTCGTGATGCTTATAGTCAGAAATTTGCTCTTGTAGTTGTAGTACGTCATTTTTTGTGGCTTACTTTTTAGGTCCTAGTATTATGTTTGGGTCACTGCAAAACCGGTACCCCGAACATGACCATCATACTCAAGAACTCCAAGCACTCTACTGAGCAAATCGTCGTGACCAACATAATGCACCAAATCTGGCTACTCCTGAGTCATTAAGCATTATCACAAAAAGAATTACAACAATATTAATTATTATAAAATAGAATCAATTAAGTAAAGTAAATCTTTATTGTATGCATAATCTACTACTTACACAATATTTGGCAACTTTTCTGGCTTGTTTGTTGGGAATTTTGCCTTTTTTGTTCATGCAGCCGGCCAACCACAAATCATGTCGATGTATATGTGTGACATCATTAGAATACGATTCTTGCAGCTACATATCAAACTTAGTTGTATTTAAAAATTAGTCATAGATATTATATTCATATGATATAATATTAGTTCTTACTAATTGTTGCTCCAACGTTGCATAAGAGTTTGGTCCTTTTATGTATCAATATGGCATATTTGATGCGTTTTTGCGATTTCATGATTTCACTAACTTATTTCCTATTTAGATCCAAATGATTCATATCAATAAATATTAATTACTACACATTACAAGTACATAAAAGCTAATATTATATTACCGCAAATTGCAGAGTAGTATGTGAGGCCACAAACTCATCTTACTGCTCTTAAGTTATAATTCTATCGTACATCTCCGGCAGTGTACGATTGAGAATATCATTGTCGTTCCATAAGTAGAATTTGACAAGAGTGGAGCGAAAATGTCTTAAAAGTTGCCATATTTTAGCAGAACGAATTTCTCTTTATTTTCTTCAATTATGAAGCAAGATTGGAAGAAAAACCACTTATAATTTGTTAGATTGTAATTTTATGATACAAACCAACCTGAATAATAAAGTAAATAATGTTTACCTTGACTAAATCGAAGAGCATATCAGGTGCCAATCTAAAACTGTAATAGGGACTCTTTCTTTGACCAATGTCCCAATGTAATTAATAAAAGAGCTAGCATTCGGTCTGACTGGATTTCCCTTTTCATCCCACTGAAGCTATATCCTAATGCCCTTACTCCTTAGTTTGATTAGTTTGAACATTACGGTCTTGCCCCAGGCTACTTCGGCATGAAATGCTGCCTGATCATCATGTTCGATATGAACAATATCGTCTCCGGTGTGAGGATCCAATTTCCTACAAGTTAAATAAACCAAACAAACCATCAGAGCATGCACATGGTAATGAAAGTAAATTATGTTGAATATATGAATGCATGTAATAAAACATACAAGGCAAAAAATCAAGGCACTCATTATCATCTTTTCCTTCTTTTTGTTTAATTTGAAAACCAAGTCCGCTCTTTATGATCATGTCTCATGTATAAGGGTTCATCTTCATTTTCATCTTTATCTATATCAACATATTTTGACCACAACATCTCAAAGGAGAGATCATCCTCAAGAATATTCAAATATTCATTACTTTCATTATCAACTTGTTCTTGATGATTCTTGTTCGATTGAAGTACAATGAACCAATTCTTCTTAGAAGGATCCTGAATGAAAAACACCGATTGTGTCTGTGATACTAAAATGAAAGGATTATCTTTATACCAAACTTTAGAAAGATCCACTTGAACAAACCCTAAATCATCTGTTCACAATCCATTGTTGTTATTAATCCACTTATATATGAATATAGGGACCCTCAACATAGTGTAATCTAACTACCATATTCGTTCAATTACACCAAAGTATGACATTGTTGTGTAGACAAGGTATACATCTTTGGCACGGATTTGTGCCACGAATCAGCAACAAGTGTTACTCCGCTATTCTTCTCCTTTTATCATGTTCTTGTGTGTAAAATGTGTAACCATTGATTACATAACCATTGTAAGACAATACATTTAAACTAAGTCCATTCGATAGTCATCTTAAGTTTTTAGAAACTAAATTAGAATTTCTCTCTACCTCATCATTAATGCGCCTTTTTAACCAAGCTGGAAAATGTCGATTGTGCTCTTTTGTTATCAAATTTTCATTCCTCTCACCATGTACTAATCGAAGAGCATCGTTATGTTCTTCAACATACAGTTCAACCTCATGAGTGTTATGTAGCACATACAAGTGAGCTTGCACTCATTCAGTCACTGATATTCATATTACATTATTCCTACTTGTTCCTTTCCTTGATCTTTGCCCTTTATGACGAGACTTCAGGATCCCTACAGGGTCAACATTTGATAGAAAATCAGCACAGAAGTTACTTGCTTCTTTAACCATGTAACGCTCAGTTATACACCCCTCTGGTTGATATCTATTTTTTAAATACCCTTTTAAAATTTTCATAAATCGCTTATTCGGGTACATCCATTTCAGGTACATTGGACCGTACAATTGAACCTCTTTCACTAAGTATACAGTTAGATGGACCATAATGTCAAAAAATGAAGGCAAAAAATACATTTCAAGTTCACACAGAGTACAAACAATCAGCCTTTACAAATCTTATAACTTTGTTGAATCAACCACTTTACTGCAAATTAACTTAAAGAACAAGCAAAGTTTAGTTATAAAATTCCTTACTTTTTTGGGTAAGATTAACCGTATACCAACCGGTACAAAATTCTGCATAAGCATATGACAATCAGGATATTTATGGTTCTTTAGGTTCAAATCTTTCACTGATACAAGATTCTTTATATTTGAAGAATAGCCCTCTGGAACTTTGATTCCTTCGAGAAACTCACAAAATAACTTCTTCTCCTTCCTCGATAGAGTATAAGCCATTGGAGGTAGATAAGTGCGGTGCCATTAGTCAACCAAAGCCAACTCTTTTCTGATTCTCAGGTTAACCAAATCCAACCTAGCATTCACATTGTCCTTGTTTTTCCCTTGCATATTGAGCAACGTGCCAATTAGACTATCACATATATTTTTTTCTATATGCATCACATCAAGAAAATGTCTCACATATAAGGACTTCCAATATGGAAGTTCAAAGAAAATATACTTCTTCTTCCAACCCCTTGTCCCGATTTGTTTTGCCAAAGGCTTGCCAAAATTGTTATCCAGATGTTTGACCTTCTCAAAAACCTGAGCACCAGTCAACATCTTCGGTGGGCTACCTTCTTTTGATTCACCATTAAAAGCCTTTTTCCTGTTCCTCCAATGATGTTTTGAATGTTAGAATCTTTGATGTTCCATGTAAACATTTTTCTTAAAATGATCTAGTCACACTGAATGAGTGTCATCTTCATATATAGGGCACGTATAATATCCTTTGACACTATATTCTGACAAATTACCATAAGCAGGGAAATTATTTATTGTGCCATACAACATGGCTTTCAAATTGAAACTTTCTTCCTTGTACCCATCATATACATTTACGCCTTCCTCTCAAAGCAGCTTCAAGTCATCAATTAAAGAAGCCAATTATACATTTATTTCATTCCCAGGTTTTCCTTGGCCCAAAAATTAGCATAGATAGCATCATAAACTTACGTTTCATGATCAAGTGAAGAGGAAGGTTATAAATCATCAATATCATTGGCCATGTATTGTATGTACTACTCTGAACCTATGGGGATTGATTCCATCAGTTGACATTGCAAGGAGCAGGTTCCTTGCTTCATTCGAGAAGTCAGGGTGGTCATGATCAATTTGTTTTCATTGAGGGACATCTACAGGGTGCCTAAGGTTTAAGTCTTAAACCCTTTCATCTGTATGCCACATCAACAGCTTAGCAATCTCCGCATTACTGTATAGTCGCTTGAATCTCAGAATAATGGGAAAATACCAAATGACCTTCAACGAACTTTTTCCTTTCTTCTTCCCATATCGAGATGCATTGCATTTAGAGCACTTCTCTAATGTTGCATACTGATTCTTAAATAATATACAATCGTTAGGGCATGCATGTATCTTCTCATAACCCATATCAGTTGTAGAGCAAAGTATTCGCTTTGCCTCATTTGTCTTGGTAGAAAGTACATTTTCTTTTAAGAGCATATTTTGCACAAATTCAAGCAGTACAGTGAAACGCGAATCACTCAATCCATATCGCGCTTTAAAGTTATACAATTTCAACACTGCTAGCAATCTTGTGTATTTAGTACTACCAACATATAATGGTTTCTCAGCATCACCTTTCAACTTCTCAAATTCTTGAGAAAAGTTATAAAGCACCCCTTCGATCACATTTAGCATCTCTTGAAGACCATCGTCCTCATCATCACATCTGCTTGAGTCAAACTCATTAGAAGGACCGAACATGGTATGCACTCGATTAGTACGTACATCATCCATCTCATCGTGCATTGTCCATCGTATATATGATTGATCAATTCCATGACACACTAAATGATCTAGCAAATCAAGTGGACTAATCCACTTTCCATAACAATAAGATAAGCAAGGACACACAAGATTTTGTTAGGATCATTTGTATGTTTGCTTGCAAATCTAATAAACTCTTTCACCCCATCTATATATTCCCTTGAGCATCAATTAGATGACATCCATTTTTATCCATCTTTACCATAAACATATTTTTAAAAGTAGTTAGTTTCTTGCCTCTTGCAGTTACTAATTACTTTTATCTTCTGCCATTTATTTTACAACAAAATTTGATAGCATAATGTCATCAAAATTGAAGTTTTTCAAGTATCAAACACTATTAAAGTCACAAATAATCAACCAATTAATTCTCACAGCATGAATCATACTAAGTTTTCACAACTTACAACAAAAATAAATCAAAAGAATATTACATAATTCAATGATATTTAATGCTCTGACTAGTTCAATACTCCTTTAATGATTGGCAGGACACATGAGAAATCTTTAGGCAATCAACTACTCTAAATTGATGACAAATCTTCAAGTACCCAAATTTAAAAAGGTGCATGAAAATGTATGACTTAAGGTTTTGTAAAAAAATATACTTAAAGACTTATAAGCTAGAAACTTCTCTAAGAGGCCGGGATGAAGGAAAAAAAACAACCAGGAGACCAAGCTTTAAGAAGACAGTTAAAACTTCAAATAAATAGTTGAAAAAAAATCATGATCACACATATCTTGGGAGCTAGGAAACTTCTTGTACGAGGATATGTGTGATCATGATTTTTTTTAGGTACGTTTTCTTCTTCTTCTTATTCTTCTTTTTTGTTTTTTGGTAAAATTTGTCGTGAAAAAAAGAAGAAGAAAACGTACCTAAAAAAAACTTGGGAGTTGGGAAACTTCTTGTACGAGGCTGAGACAAAGCAAAGAACATGTGGGTGACCAAGCTTTGTACTGTGACGAAAGTGCGGTGACCAAAATTTTTTGAAGAAATGCGCACGCGAAGACAAGAAAAAAAGAAGTGGGGACCAACGAAGCTTCCAATACCAGCCGTCAAAGAGAGGAGGGCGTGGGGACAATGGATAAGGAAAAGTGGAGTGGGGACTAGTTACATCTGGAAAATGGAGTGCGGGAGGATGCGGGAGAAAGACGACAATAATGGCTGGTGTAATACCCAGAATTTTTGGACTGGAGGCTTGGAAATAAGCCTAAATTAAGTAGACTTCTAACCCTTGGTTTAGCCAGTGTCTCAAATCCATTCCCTAATGTTTCTTATATCTTTGAGCTAGTAAAGGGAATAAAATGGTGAATTTTGAAGAATGTGATTATGCTTCCAGTGAAATTTTCTCTGAGGCAGTGATTTTTTCATGTGGTTTTGGATGGCCAAATGATAAGAAAAAATTATGATATTTTACAAGGTTAAAGTAGACATCCTAAGCTTTAAAATGATAGGTCATATGAATCATTTTAAGCTATGTATAAAAAGTTATGAATTTTTGAAGTTAATCCAGAAAAACTAAAAAGTTTCTAGAACAGCATTCAAATATTTAAATTCTAGGATTTTTGTGCTTCCAATGGGCAAAATTCTATATTTTTATAAAGTTATGATTTTTCAAAGTTTGGTGAAAATTCTGCCTAGAATTGCCAACTAGTGCGAAAATGGCAAAAATGTGTGGGCAAAATAATCATTTGGCTAAATTAAATCTAAAGCCCATATTTTCCCTTTCCTTCATGATATGGAATAAATTATGGGTGAAGTAGGGAGCAAGAAAGGAAAATACTTTACTTGGCTAGGATTAATTCAAGAAGGAAAATTTGTGGCCAAGTAAATTAAGCACATGTGTAATTATTATAAAATAATACGTAATTGCACATTTGGTTAGGTTAATCGAAGGAGGCCAAATTGGTTTGTGAAGGGCCTTGTGTGTGACATTTTGGGCCAAGGAAGAAGAGGAAAAATTAGTCCAAATGGAATGGGAATGTATGACATAAATGAGCAAGAGATAAGGCCAAAGCTCAACCACATGTTATAAACTAATAAACTATTATTTCTTAAAGGGTGTAAGATATATTTTAAGCTATCAACATCTATTTCCTTCCTTCCATTTTCACGTCCCATACCCACAAGAGAGAGAGAGAGAGAGAAGAGCTTTGGAGACTTTGAGAATGAGAGCTTAAGGAAGCAAAAAATAAAGTAAGAACTTGTGTATGCAAGTGATTTTGCCTTCCAACTTGTGTAATTATTCTTCTAAACCCTTAATCTCCATAGAAATCATGTGTAGCCAAGCTAATCTTCAAGGGAGAAGAGATAGAAAGTGACGTTTTAAGGAGAGAAAGAGGAAGAATCAAAGGTAAATCATAAAACCTTGCCTAGTATGTTGATTTATGTTGGTGGTTTGGTTGGTTATTGGCTTGGTTTTCATGACTTTGTGATTTTGGGAAGCTCAAATCCTAAGGGGAGGTGCAGCCCAAATTTGAATTAATCATGTGGAAAGTGTATTTAAGTGGTTAAACAAGTGATTAAAGGTGATAAGAAGGTGTTTTATGAATTGAAATGATAAAACTCCATTTTCTCTAATTTTTATGGAATTTCGTTCAGATCTGTTTTGGGCTGTGTTTGGACTGGATTTTGGTGTTTTTTATTATTCCATTGTGTTTAAAATGGAAAATTGTGTAGGGTGTATGTTGGATGCAAAGTGAGAAAAACCATAGAAAGTTAAATAACAAAAATAGCCTCAAAACCCTAACATAGGGGCTGCCAGGGGTAAATTCATAATCGGGTCTAGAATTTGAGTAAACCAAGGTAAAAAAAGGATTCCTTAGGTAAAAATATGTCAGAATAGCTTGGGTCAAAATTTCGAGAAAAGTACGGTCGGACCGGGTAAGGCGAGGCCAGGCCGGGGTCCTAGGGGCATTTTAGTCATTTTTCAATATAGACTCATATAACCCCTAGAAGCACAATGGAAGTGTCTAAATGGTACATTTGAAAATATAGGACTGAATAGAGAGCCGAGCTGCGACACATTTTACGAGGCACTTAATTCGAGGTGGAAAAAGGGTTTAAGGTAGGGAACTTATCTCTCCTGCATGTATTTGATATTTGTGCTGGTGCATTGATACATGCTATTGCTTTGCTTGATTATGTGAAACATATATGAATGATTAAAGCTTTGTTTCTGTTTATGCTATGGCCATAAATATGTTGATTGAAACATTGAGCACACAGATATGTCATTATGTGAGCATGGGTTATGTAATGCAAGCATGTCATGCATTAAGCATTTATCTTGCATGCATATTGGTATTGTTTTCCTACTAGATTCTCTAGAATCTCACCCTCCCCTACCAACAATTTAGACAAGTGAATACGGAAAGTAGGCAGAGATCAGCAAAGCAAACTACAAAGAGAAGATTGCAGTGGTGGAACTAAGATGAGAAGATATCTCTATTTCACTAGGATGGGTTTAGACACCTTAGTAGCCCTACGCGGCTACATTGATTGTAATTATCATGTACGAACCCCTATGGGGAATTTCTGTAATCATGCACATATTATCAGTATATTTTTGTTATACATGTGTTGCCCACCGAAGTACATATCATTTTTGGCAAAGACTTTAAAAAAGATGAAAATAAGATAAGGATATGACAGCAGGGGTAGAAAATTTATATACCTTGTATGCCGCTTTTACCTTAAGTGTCATAGAAGGTATATAAAAGCTACGGCGCTTGGTGTCCAAGCGCCATAGCATCCCTTCAGTATATAAAAATTAATTAATTAATTAATTAATTAATTAAATGGTGAAGGGAGCTATGACGCTTGTCGTGCAAGCGCCATTGCATCCCTTATTATGTTTGCTTTAATCTAATAACCATTAATTCTTTCAAAATTAATTTATCTTAGACGCTTTATTATTATTAGCCTTCAAATATAAACTTAATTGATATAAAGTAATACAAATGAATAATGATTACCATTATTATTATTATTATTATTATTATTATTATTATTATTATTATTATTATTAAGTCAGACAAATGAAAAGTAAGACTAGAAAGTATAGTATATATTATTGTCTCTATTATTCACATGAAAGCTAAGTGAAGAAATGAATGGTGACAATAAAACTACCAACTTCTTAGATTGTAATTAAACCAAAAAAAATTGAATAAGTTAAAATACAAAAAATATAATCTAAACTCCCCCTATTGAAATAATTCTAAGGGAAATTAAAGCATTGACAAATTAAATGAAAATAAAGATACTAAGACAATTAATGCCAAAACCATATAAATTAAATAAGGAAAGAATGATACTGGCAATAAATAAATAAGGAAAGAAGATGCTGAAGTTTTCCTTAATTAACAGGTGCCTTAGCTAATAATCAGCTTGTATGTCCTTAGCATATGAAGGAGGAATGAAGGTGATGATCAAAGCTCACCTTTTGTGATCTCTTCGCTATGGTGGCAGTAGCTCTTAACTCTCAATCTCTATGCGTGCAGTGTCTAATCTCTCACTCTCTCCTTATAGATAATATATAGAGAACGTAACTTTTAGGCCACAGTGGCCTTGCATGCTTGCCAACGCTGCTAGCCTAGCAACCTTGGCAGGAATGGTGGTGTCGGGTTGCCTTGACCGACACTTCCCCACCAAGCGTTAGCCAAGGTTTATTGGGCGGGGCTTGGTGGGAAAAGCACTGGCCAAGATTAATGCCCTTGGCCGGTGCTTTCCCCACCAAGCATCGAGCAAGCACCGGCTAAGGCCCTCACATGCCCACAATGGCCTTGGCAAAACACCAAGGCCGACTGTGGCCATGTGTTTGCCAAGGCCATAGGCACGCTAATAGTGAAATTGAATAACATGCATGAAGCGACATTATATTTGTCCGTGAAGCAAGTAACATAAGAAACATACCTAAAGTAGAGATTAGGTATGTGTTATATGAGAAGAATTAGGGGGGAAACGTGAGGATACAGTGAGATATTCAGTTATAAACCATATGGAAAAAGGATGAACAAAGAACTATATGCTCTTTATCATTCGAGAAGGAATTTACAGAGCCAAAAGCCTATGGCTCCAAAAATAAAATTTATAAATAATAAATCTAACTCTCTGGTTAAAAAAAATATCTCCTAAAAATAACCCAGCTATGATGCTCACTACAAAAAAAACGTGATTTAGTAGCGGTTCTAACCGCTACAAACTAGGTTAGTAGCGGTTACTCACACCGCTACTAAATCGTACGTTGCAAGCGGTTTTGTAGCGGTTTTATAAAACCGCTACTCAATCAAAAATAACCGCTACATACTTTGTAGTGGTTCAAAGTAACCGCTACAACACCCAGACATATTTGTAGCGGTTATATAACCGCTACAAATATAAAAAATTATATTGAGAGCTTAAAAAAAGAATTTTTTTTTGTAGCGGTTAATAAACCGCTACAAATATAAAAAATTGAAAATTTGTTGATGAAAAAAAATGACATTTTTTATTTGTAGCGGTTAAAAAGAACCGCTACTAATTTTGAATTTCATGAAATTAGTAGCGGATTGTAAAACCGCTACTAATTTCATGAAATTCAAAATTGGCGCCAAAAAATTTAAATTGAGTCGTAAAAAGGCGCGTTATTTAGTAGCGGTTTAATAACCGCTACAAATATTTTAAATTTTTTTTAAAAATATACGATGATTTATTTCTGTTTTTTCAATATTATATTAAATAGTTTATTTTGTTATTATTTTATCTATTTCAATTAGTTTATTATTCAATAGTTTAACTTATTAATAAATAAAAAGAAAAAATGTAATTGAATAGGATTAGTATAAAATTTATATTAATAATATTATGAAGAATAGCTAGGTAATAAAGAATTATTATGTTTTCTAATATAATGTAATTATGTATGAAAAATAGATGAAAATGAGATAGGGTTATGATATATTTAGAAAAAAATGGTTAGAATAAATTTTATAGAAAGGAAATAAGTATTCTAAAAAAAATTGAAAATCTATTTACCATATTTGATCGTATTATTCAGCTCCTCTACTCATACGAAAGAAGTTGTAAATAAGAGGAAATGAAAGAAAGGTAAGGTGAAAAGAAATTGGGGAGCGTTTGAAATGAGTTGTGGTAAGGGAATTTATAGGAATCCACGTACTATTTGTAGCGGTTAATGTAGCGGTTATTAATTAGTAGCGGTTATTTATATTTTTGTAGCGGTTTAATATTCGTAGTGCTATTTGTAGCGGTTAATGTAGCGATTATTTATATTTTTGTAGCGGTTTAATAACCGCTACAAATATTATTTTAATTTTTTTTTAAATTTTTTTTTAACATTTTATTTTAACAAATTTTTTGCATTTTTTGTAAACACAAATTTTTTACACTTGAATTTGATCACTCATCGTCGCCATCCCTACAGAAATTTTGTAGAAAAATTATTGTTATTGATGTATTATTAAATTTAAAAAATTTAATTCAAATGACATGGACTTAAAAAAACTCACCGCAGTAGAGGTAAATTGTCATCGCCTTCAGGGAAGTAGTTTTCAAAATCGGCTGGCTGAAATGGCTCACTCTCGTAGGCGATGTCATCGCCTTCACCCATATCGTAAAGGTCTCTTGGCTTTAAATGAACGACCATGTGCCAATCCCTATGCCTCTCGTCCTCGACATAATAAACCTGATGTGCCTCTGAAGCTAGAATATACGGCTCATCATCTTGAGAAATACCAGTATGAATCGGCCGTGAGAAATTGACTGATGTGATCCCTAGGTCGTCAGTTGTCAGTCCCCGAGAAGTAGTGGTATTTGCCCATAAACACTTGAACAGCGTCACGGTGAAACGACCTTGATAATTAAGCTCGACCACATCAAGAAACTTGCCATAGTAAGGGACGCCTCTGAACTGCATGTTGGCGTCACTGCTGCTCGCATAACTCCTTGTCCCAAATGTGCCATAAACACCTGAATTCTGTGTTTACAATCCTTGATCCCGTGAAACCGTGCAAAACTTAAAACCATTGACATTGTATGCTGTAAACCGTTTTGCATGATCAAGAGGGCCGATTGCGAGAGCTCTGAAATCTGGTGAGTGTGGGTTGTGGTCATTTAGTATTCTGCGCGCAAACCAGCTCGGGAATTCTCTGTGGACTCTCCTATCAACTTCTGAGGATGTCTGTGTATGGATCCTGAGTTGACGCTTGACATGACTTCTGAATTCCCTGCAATTAATAATGGAAAGGCGTTAGTGAAATGAAAGTGAGAAATGTTACGAAAGATATAGATCGAATAACATGTGAGTGTACAATTCTTACCGTATGAAAGGGTCAACTTGAGTGCAATTAATCAAGACATGTCTATGTGCTTGGAACTTCTCAGTTGCCGTTAGTTTGAAGTTCTCAGTTGCTCCAACTGGTTTACCAACACGAGGGATAAATTCTCCTGATGTCGGCGCAGGTTCTGGACAATCGTCAACACGAGGCGGGCAGTTGAAAGCCGTCTCAAGATCATTAAAATACCTTGAGCAAAAATATAGCACCCCATCCCCTATATAGCCTTCAGCTATAGAACCTTCTGGCCACGCCTTATTCCTCACGTAAGATTTTAATTTCCTAAGGAACCTACGAAGTACAGAAGAGAAAATTGATATAAAATGATGAAAAGGATGACTCGCAAACATTAAATATGAAGAATAAATTAAAACACATATTTAAAATGAGTACCTCTCAATCGGATACATCCAATGATATTGTACTGGTCCAGCGAGTTTTGTTTCATGAATGAGGTGGACTGTGAGGTGAACCATCACAGTAAAAAAGGACGGAGGAAAGATCATCTCCAAATGACAAAGTGTAAGAATGATTTTCGACTGCAGCTGATCGAGCTCCTCAACGATCAAAACCTTAGAACACAACTTGCGAAAGAAAGAACAAAGTTCCACCAAAATGATAGAAACATTGGGCGGAAGTGTATTCTTTATAGCCAGAGGGAGTAACTGCTGCATAAGAACATGTGAGTCGTGACTCTTCAGGCCAACAACCTTTCGAGCCTGCAAGTCGACACATCGAGAAATGTTGCTTGAATACTCATCAGGAACTTTTAATTTCTTCAACGTCGTGAAGAACACATCCTTGTTCGGTTTTGTGAGGGTAAACTTTGTCGGTGTAAATCTGTCATGCTCATCTGACCAAGCGTCTTCATGAACTCCCATGTCGCGTAAATCTTTCCTCGCTTGAAGGTGATCTTTTGTCTTGCCGGGTTCGTTAAGCAGCGTATACAGCACATTGTCGCAAACATTCTTTTCAATGTGCATAACATCAAGACTGTGGCGAAGTAAATTAGATCTCCAATATGGAAGCGTGAAGAAAATACTTATCTTCTTCCACTGCTGAGACGCCGAAGTCCTGCGCGTCTTTTGGCGAGTTTGTGCTGAATCGTCGCTTTTTCCAAACTCGAAGTCAACATGCTCAAGCTGCTGTAAGATATCTGTATCGGACAAAGTCTGAGGTGGTCCTCTTTTCTCTGGTTTCCCATTAAAGCGATTCCGTTGCAATCTGAACTTATGCGTTCCATCGAGAAACCTCCGATGCCCCATAAAGCACCACTTTCGGCTGTGGGGAAGGCGCAATGTGTCAGAGTCAAAATTGCAAGCTAGACACGCCGACCCAGTATGCACATTCCAACCAGATAATGTGCCAAGGCCAGGAAAGTCACTGATCGTCCACATCAAGGCTGCACGCATGTTGAACAAAGTCTTGCTGTAAGCGTCGTACGTCTCCAAGCCGACATTCCACAGGTCAATCAATTCCGCAATAAGCGGTTGGAGATACACATCGATGTCATTGCCCGGTGCCTTTTTGCCTGGAATGATCATATACATAATGAAAGAGCTTTGTTTCATACACATCCAGGGGGTAAGTTGTAGGGAACTAAGACTACCGGCCAAATACTGTAACTTGTGCTAAGATTCCTGAAAGGATTGAAACCTTCGGTCGCCAACGCAAGCCGAACATTTCTGGGGTCAGTTGCAAAATCTAGAAAGTCGTTGTCAAACGTTTTCCAAGCAGCTGCATCCCACGGATGTCTTAATTTACCGTCTTCATTTTTATCAACGGCATGCCACCTCATGTGCTCAGCAGTTTTAGACGACATAAATAATCTTTGTAGACGAGGTTTCAAAGGGAAGTATCTGAAAATCTTTGCAGGTTTCTTCTTCTGCTTTTTCCCCTTCTGAATTGTCTTGTACCTCGATGTGTGACATCTCTTACACGTCTCCCTGTTGGAATCGTCTCCCCAATACAGCATACAATCATTTGGGCACGCATCAATCTTTTGATAATTCAACCCCAACCTGTTGATAATCTTCTTGGCCTCGTAGAAGGTTGTGGGAATCTAGGCGTCGGAGAATGCATCTTGTAATAAGTCGAGCAACATCGACATTCCCTTATCTGTGATCCCACACAAGTACTTGATATCATACAATTTGATCAAGAAAGATAATTTAGAATATTTGCGACAACCTTGATATAAAGGACGATCTGCCTCATCCATCAAGCTGAAAAAATCCCGAGCTGCTTCATTCCCCATAAAAGCCGGCTCAGAGCTGTGCACTTCTTCGTTGAAGTTGTCGCCTTGAAATCCAAACGCATCACGCACAGCATCATTCACAGGATCATCTTCATCTACTTGAACGCCTACTTGAGAACTTCGAGGAAGAGCATTGTCATATCTAATGCTGGCCTTCTCACCATGAACTGCCCAGAACGTATAGTCCTCAGGGAAAGGCTTCACAAGCAAATGTTCCTTCACAACATTTCATGCAGGCCACTTCTTGAACTTGCATTTCCGACACGGACAGACGATCTTGCCGTTACAGCTGGCGTGAGTGAATGCGAAATCTAAGAAACTGTTTAATCCGTACAAATATTTAGAAGAATTGCGCGGCAACCTTATCTATGATTTATCCATAGCTACAAGTGAGAGAGAAGAAAGTATAGAGAAGAAGATGAGTGAGAAGATAATGACGAATGCCTAGAACCTTATATTCTGAAATTTCAACGTTTATAATTTTGTAGCGGTTATTAAACCGCTACACCAACCGCTACAGTTATAAAATATTAGTAGCGGTTATATATATAAAACCGCTACTAATATTCAAGCCGTTACACATTGGTGGGAAATTCAAAATGTACTTGTTGAGTATTAGTAGCGGTTATATATATAAAATCGCTACTAATGTTCAAGCCGTTGGGAAATTCAAAATTTATTTCTTGCGTATTAGTAGCGGTTATATATATAAAACCGCTACTAATATTAAAGCCGTTGGACATTAAATTTAAAAATAATTTTCTAATTTGTAGCGGTTATACATAAAATAACCGTTACAAATGTGCACAAAGGCGGCAAATTTCAAAATTCAAATGATTTGAGTATTTGTAGCGGTTATAAGTGTATAACCGCTACAAATATATATATTTGTAGCGGTTTTAAGTTACAACCGCTACAAATATATATATACTTTATTTTTTAAAAAAAAATTTAGATATAAGTTATTCATAAATTATTTCAACGCGATCTAATAATATAAATATAATTATATAAAACAAAATAAGAAAGTTCTGAAATAAAAACTCAAAATATTTACAAATGTTTAAACAAAAGAAAATGTCCTAAACTAAGGAGCTGGGGGCTGATCCTCTAGTGCTCCCTTAGGTGGGGCTCCCTCATATGCCGCTGGATCGGGCCGCTGCGCAGAGTGAACCACACCATCGTCATCAGCAGGAGGAGGAGCAGTAGCAGGAGGAGTAGTACTCGGGACGACGTAGAGAGAGACAGGGGGAACCGCTGGATGCTGCTCGTTCGAGAACAGGCGACTCCATGCTCCCTCGAGCATGGTGTTCGCGATCTCACGCCACTGCGTCTACTGAGCGTACAGCATATCTGCGTGCATCTGCAGGTGCTGCTGCTGCTGCTGCGCCATCTGCTGCTGTGTCTGCTCCAAATCTGACCGCAGCTGGTCAATAGACTCGTCCCTCCGACGTCTGACCCCTCTAGAGCTGCCAGCCTCAGAGGCGGCACTCCTGCCGTAGACCATGCTGGGTCTGGCGCCTATCCCCATCCCCCGCACGTGTCCGAGGTGCTCAGGCTGAGCCAGACCCGCCTTCAAAGGAGCCGTCGGGTCCACTGACCCCTGTGACTCCTCAAGTTGGGTCTGTCGCAGCTCAGCTTGCGACTGCTGCATCCGCTCCTACCATTTTATGAAACAATTACTAATTAGCATTTTTCATTATTAACTTGGTTTTATAAAAAATATAATGATAAAATTACTTACAATGGCCGCCTCTGCCTGCTGAGAGGTCGCAGTCCCGTCATGGTGTCTATGTGTGATGGCGTACAGCTCTGCATAGTCCGTCTGACGGTTCTCCTGCTATGCCTTCGTCTCCTGAAACAATTATAAAACAATTAGTATTATGAAATCATCAGCTAAAAGTATGTGATATTTTGAAAAGTTACCAGCTCGCTGTAGGTCACAACAAAGGTCTTCGATCCTGCTGTGTGGTGGATCGTCTGCTGCGCCCGAATCTCGGTGTTCCTCTGAGAAAGCTCCTGGAAAAACAAATAATTAAATGTATTATAATTTAAAATTAAATACAAATTAAATTGAAATTATAATTTAATATTTAACAATTACAAAATTATATATCAAAAATATAATAAATACATTACCTGTGCCTGAGGGCTCCTCCTGAACTGGACGAAACGCGCCCAATCGTTCGGCGGTACGCCGTCCAGGACACTCTCGATCAGCTGCTCCAGAGGCATCGTCCCGTCCTTATCCACCCTGTGGAAGAGAAGGTTCCTCCTGTTCCTCCAGGTGTCGCCCATCTTCACGAGGGCGTACCTCTTCCGGTTGGCCCGGACGGCAAACCACAGCTGAAAAAACTTTATTTAAATATCAATAATTATAAAAACCATAATTTAAAAAAAATAATTAAATAGAATTAATTACAGAAAATATTAATTAAATAGTTTTAATTACCTGAACCACCTCCTCCCAAGCCAGGTCCTTCGGCCCCCTCGGAATGTGCCTCCACGTCGGGAAGTGAAGGGGGAACCGCATCCAATTCGCTCCCAGGTCGTTCAGGAAGCGGTTGAGCAGGTGACCCCCATTGTGGATTGGCTGGTCAGTGCCCTCATTCCACGACACTATAACTCGCAGGGACCGGTCCATGCTGTTCAAACCGGCCACATCCAGCCTCCTCGTCGACACGTTGCCCTGCTCATCTGCACAGTTGACCGCACGTTAGATAAATTATAATTCAAAGTTAACATTTCTAATTTAAATAAATAATTTACTAAATTAAAAAATTAATTTACCTTCGACCTGCACCTCAAACCCAGTGGACCGCGAAGACGACCCTCGTGGGTTGTTCTGCTCCCGAGCGTCCTCCTCATCGAGGAACTACTCCATCTCCCTGAACCCAATCGGGATCTCGAACTCCTCCTCGTTGAGGAAGTCCTCAACGCTAATCTCACGCCTCTCCACCTCAGGCACCTCTGCTGTGGTCGTCGCCTGTGGGATCGTCTGCGGTGCCTGTGGGGGAATGGGCTGAGATGACGCGGTAGCCCTGCCTGCGTGCTGCCCCCTCCCTCTGCCCCCTGCCTGGCTGCTGCCACCCCGTAAAATCGGTCTGGGGACCTCAGGGGCCTTCCCCTTATCCTGTCCTGAAGCCATATCAACTGTAAAAATTTAAAAAAAAAAATTAGTCATATTATTATGCAAAAATATAATAAAAATACAAATATAAATAAAAATACGTGTTATATACGTACCTCAAGTGCGAATACTGCGGAATACTAAGCAAAAACTCCTATAGAGACGTCTGAACGCTCAAATCTCGAAGAAATCACTCAGAGAAACCTCAGGAAACAAAATGAGCAAAAGGAGAAATGAAGGACGTGGGGGTTTAAATAGGTTAGATATTAGTAGCGGTTATTCAAATAACGGCTACTCTAACCGCTACAAATAATTAAATTTGTAGTTTACAATAACCGCTACAAAAGTTCACAACGTTTGAAATTCTGTAGCGATTATTGCCCAAAACCGCTACAAATGTCGAGACTCTTGAAATTCTGTAGCGGTTATTGCCCAAAACCGCTACAAAATTATGACCTTTGGTATTTTGTAGCGGTTTATGTGCATTAACCGCTACAAAATCACCGCTACAAGTTTTGGCGGGAATTTCGCGCTAAATTTGTAGCGGTTTTTTGTAGGAAACCGCTACAAAATATCTTGCCGCTACAAATTTGTTAAACCGCTACAAATACTATAATTTGTAGCGGTTTAATATAACCGTTACAATTGCACCGCTACAAAATATCTTTTTTTTTGTAGTGACTTTCTTAAGAAAGCATCATAGCTCAGACTTGCATTTTTCCTTTTTGTTTTTTATGAATATTTTGTGTGGTGATTGTTAAGTAGAGTACCATAATTTTATTTGATGCTGCTTCGTACCTTCAATTTGATGCTGCTTCGTACTTTCTTCATCATAATTTTATTTGAAAATTTTAAGTTGTGTAAAAAAAACTTAATCCATATATTTATAATTTTATATGCACACATTATTAATAAGTATCACATTAAAAAATCAAGATAAAATAACTGTCGTTAAAGCATTATCTTAACAAGATAAGTATAGTAAAGTTATTGTGCAGTGTTAAGATATTTAATTTAAAGTGCATTGATAATTTTCTTATATAGAAAATGTTTGAGGTATAAAATCCTCAAAAGATAATCATTAAATTGTCCTACTCCTGTTATGAATAGATCAAATCAAAGGGGGCACTATATGCAGTTGTAGTGTATGATATTTCACTGTCATTTTTTGTGTATGGATCTGTTTTGGCCATGCATGCATGTGCATTAAGTGACATGCTGAAGAAAAATTCAAATCTTGTAAAAGAAAACAAAAATCATACTGAAAAATAATTATCTCATTTGAAGTTCATAATTCTCAAATCTATACTAACCACATTTAAAAGGTTGTCATAGGGAAAACCTCTAATATAATATTGCAATAATAAAATAATATTTTCAGTTCTAAATGTAAGAGCTCGTATTTTTTTTTTATATTCATAAATTATGACTTCAATTTACCTTGTGTCCAAAACTTATAATTTTCCCCCCCTAAAACTCTTCATATTGATTGCACATATTTAAGATTTTTTTATGATTATGGAGATAGTTTCCAACTATTAAAATAGGTGTTTTAAGAAATGAACACATTTTTTTACAAATAACTATCATAACCTAAGCTGTGGGCGAAAAAACTATCATAATCTAAGCAAATTAGTTATCTCACTCTAACCTTTAAAATTGGTGGGAGTAAAAGAGAATGACACAAAAAAGTCTACGCCCATATGATTTTCCTGCACTGATTTAATTTTATTCATTTATTTATATTACAGGAGGATGATTTGTTCATGTGTAGAGTAGAGATGAAGGCGAAAAGTCTATAAAATGACTTTTCATAAGCCATTGGAAAGTTGGGACCCCTTTACAGATAACTCCCGTCGGAGAAGGAAATTTGAACAGCCAAACGTTCATTCCAAATTGACTACTCATTATTATATTACCATCAAGAATATTTAGTGAATGTCGTGACTATGAAATTATATAATTTATTCTCCACATATGTCTAACCAACTGTGATATTAATTCTTTTTTCTTAGTTAAAGGACAAAATTTTGGAATTATTATTAATTATTCTTTTCTCAAGTTTCCTAACGTTCACATGTGTGTGTGAATGAATACATGATAAACTAGATGGTGTGCGTACTTTGAGAGTCTATGATTGACTAATTGATTGGTACTTCATCTGGTTTTAAATATAAGAATTAGTTAGTAGTTTTATTTTGATCATCAATGTAAAATTTCTATCTAGTTTGTCTTCTAAATTTTTTTCTAAAACTATATATGATCTATAGATTGTACAAATTAAGTGGATTTCATCGATTGATAATTTCAATGTAAATAATTAAAAATGGTACTTTAGATAAACCAAAACACATTCTTTATAAATAATTAATTTAACTAATTTTCTTAATTTTTGCATATCATTTATCGATATGTTATAAATTAATTCAAAAGCATTGGTACTGTAAATATAAAATCCTGGGAGAGGAATGTATTTATTGATTTCTCTCTTGATTTAATGTCTCCATAATGAATCTTAACCATTAAATCAAGTTTTAATGGTTAAGATTCAATACTATATAAAAATATTATTATAATATCAAATATAATAAAATTCTACCATGATAAATAGAATAGATTTCAACAATTAAAATTTAATCTAATGGTGGAGACATTAAATAGAAAAAAATGGAGAGAGATATCAATGAAAATATTTAAGACCAATCTTCTAAATATGCCCTATATTAAGTACGTAAGGAATAGAATTTATATATCTCTCTAAAACCCCCAAATACAGACTAAAAAACTTAAAATTTTAAATATGTACAATAATGATGTATATATATTGCAAATATTTAAATGATAATACTAATTTTTATATAATTTTGTTGATTTGGACTATTATTAATTTTGATTTGTATTATCATATTAAATTTTAAATTTAGGGTTAAAGGTCTATTTTGCTTCCAAAGTTGTCCTAGAAGAGCTATTTCATCATGGAAGTTTTTCGGTGTGCAATGTCATCCCAGAAGTTTCCAAATTATAACAATTTTGTCATGACCGTTGTCCTAGTTAAGTTTAACCATTAGTCAACTAAATATGATGTACTGGTAGTCTGCGTGTCATCCACGTCATTTTTATTTTGGGTTTAAGTGCAAATTTGCCATAAAAGTTTCCACACACGAGTAATGTTGCTCTATAAATTCCAAATCATAGCAATTTCACCCTAGCTGTTATCTAGGTTAAGTTTATCCATTAGTTGACTAAATATACTTATTTGGCAGGCCCATGTGTCAACCACTTAGGTAAAAGAATAAGTAAAAAAACGCATCATGTCTGAAGGATTAGAGACAATCAAAGAAGTGAAAACATCTTATGTGATAAAAAGAAAATCAAATAGTTGAGAATATTTTGTACGATGAAGAGAAAATCAAAAAGATATTTGCCTATCTTGGCGTCACTGGGGTACGGCAATGGAGAGTTTTTGATAGCCTTGTTCTCGACAATCATCCTTAGTGTGTTATACATCTAATGATTGAATCTTTTTCTTAATTACTCTCTAGTAAATGTGAGCTCCTCCTCCATATGTAACTTCTTCTTCTTCTACCTTGTTGTTCACGCTGCCATATCAACATATTCAATTAACTAACAGTCAAACTTAACTTAGATAACTGTCAGGATAACATTGCTACGATTTGAAAACTCCCGAGGCATTGTTGCTCTTAAGTGAAAACTTTCAGAGTAAATTTACACCTTGACAAAAATGACATGGATGGCACGCAGACTGCCAGTTCAGCATATTTGGTCAACTAACTGTCAAACTTAACTGAGATAACTGTCAGGGCAATTTGGAAACTTCCGGGGACATTGCACCCCAAAAAACTTCCGCAGTAAAATTACTCCATCGTGACAACTTCCAAGGCAAAATAGGCTCTTAACCCTTAAATTTATTAAAAAAAATGCGATAACTTTTAAACTCATAGAGTTTGTTGTTTAAAAATAATTAACATATTTGGTTGGTTTTTTTACCATGTTTAGTTGGGTTTTTTGTGAACTTTGCTTACTCTTTTTTTTTTTTTTGGTTCATCACATATTTCAATGCTCTTTTTATTTGTGAATAACAGTGTTCACAGGTCAGAAAGGTCAGTATAATATCCCAAAGTTAAGTTTTTAAGTTATGATCTTCACTTTATATTGTGTAGAGAAAATCCAACCCTAAAAGTATAATTCCACTATCATTAAGGCCAAATCATTGAACTAAACGATTATTTGAAAAAAAAAAAACTACTCACTTTATCAAAAAAATTATTCAATAATTAATATGATAGTTAGGCCATCAATTATATGAATTAGCATATGCGTCCTAACGCGTTATTAATCATAGATTTATTTTAAAAAGAGTCAAAAACACGTGTAATTTGCCAAGAAGTCAAGTACTACTATATATAGCATAGAGGTTGAAAAGTTTATATATTTATAATTAAAGTGTGTACTTGGTCAAATTATTATTATATATATTATTGCAATTTATTTTTTTAGGCCACTTGTGGTTTTAATCTTCCTTCACTCTGGAGAGGGAGACGGTGAATCTCAATTATTATTTAAACAAAATGGATTGATAACCTAATCATTTATATGATGTTGACTTCATAACAAATCTCATTAATTTACAAAACATGCACTCGATACTTACATTTATACCTACAAATTGTTTTTTTTTTCCTCAGATTTTTAGGGCAGACACATCTAACATGAACAAATAAGTGTTCAAATCAACAAAAAGAAGAAGAAGGAGCCAAACATTTTAATTAATTATTTAGATTTTAGAGATCCGACTCCTTTAATTAATTTATTTAAAGATACACATGCATTAGGAAAAATTAATATTCTTCGTATCTCAGTTCAATGTCACTTGCTCTTACTAATTTTTTATTACTAGTTTCCCATCTTATCCGTTGTTAAACGTTTGGGTATGTTTTTTTTTTTTTTTACTTTTAAAGTATGTATATTTAATACTGACCAAGTTGAAAAATTATCAAATTTTAGAAAGAGTTGATGAGTTTTAGGATATGTTTGATATGAGGGATTTGGAGGAAAAGGGGAGGAAAATTTTTTATGAGTTGACTTTAAAAAAAAATTAAATAAATGAGGTTACAATATTTTAATACTTAAAGAAAATATAAGATAAAAAAATTAATTAAAAATTTTTAACCTCACTTTTCTATTTTTTTTAATCCAACACAAAAACTTTTTTCCTCATCTTACTTCCCTTCCCCTTTGGGTTTGTTTGGTATGAGGAGAGGGGACATGAAGAAAGAAAAAATTTCGGTGAGTTTAATTTTAAAAAAAAGGAGAAATGACTACATAAAATTTTAATTAAAAGATATAAGATTAAAGAGTAAAAAAATAATTAAATTTTTTAAATTAAACTCATTAAAAAAATCATTAAAATTTTTAATGATTAAAATCAAACTCATTAAAATTTCCCTCCCTCTATAACTATTTTCCTCATACCAAACTGATGATTTCCATTAATTTTAGTAACATATATTGAAAATAACTAATAAAAAAACAATCGTGTATTTAAGAATCGACTCCTTTTTATGTTGCACAACATTAGAAAGGCACAAAGTTATGGTGACAACTAAACACAACAAAGGGGGGAAAAGGAAAAAACTCTCAACATAAAAATCCAAACTAAGTTTCCAATAATAATACCCCTTTGCAAGTTGCTTCAATCACCTTTAAAGAAAGCCAATGTCCAATCACTTCAATAAAGGCAAACCCATATTCCTGAATCCCCTGCATCCTTAACAATATACACATCTTATCTGACTCATCAACAAATCGAGTTTTGATTAAAAAAAATGAATAAAATTAATTTAAACCATATAATCTAATATGTACAATTTGGGTTAGGTGACAGTATATGCATTTGATTCTCTAATTATATACAAGGTTTCGTTTTGATCCCTTAATTTTAAAATATATCTTTTGAATCCTTTGACCCTAATGTCCTTGGTCTCAAACGATGATTCTTTATAACAATTATAATTATTTTAAAAATAAAACTTTATAGGTTAGTATTTGATAATAGTTTGCCAACATCAAAATTTTAATAGAAGCATTTATTAACAACTAATAAGGATAAATGATTTTAAAAACCTTATTTTAAGGTTAACGGATCAAACTACAACTTTATCTAACGTTAAAGGACTGAAGGTATATTTTTACCTTTAAATTATTATACCATTGTAGTTGACATATTAGATCACAATTATAAGCAAAACTTTGATTTAAAAATTTTTTTTTTTTTTTGTGCAACTTGAATCATGTGTTTTTTATGCAACCCATTTAAATTAGATTGAATGGTTTGATTTTTTAATAAATAAACAAATAAATGGAATCTAACCAACCTAGATTTTTTTGTCCAAAAACTATATGTATCTATTATGAACAATTTAGATCAGTGTTAACACACACACACGTCCAATCTTTACTATTCAAATCATATTTTAATAATCTAAATCTTTTAAAATGAAAAATTAAAACAGGGCCACTCAGATATAATTTGAGTAGTTCAAATTAGATAAACACATACCTTTGAAAAGATGTTTAAAAAAGGGAGAATTACTAAAAAAGGCCTCATTGGCAACTTAATTATCAAATGGGACCTGAAAAAATATATGCACGCGGAGGGAAGATTTTTGCACAAGTATAGGGAAGAATATTGCACATAAGGAAGATATGTTGCATATACGAGAAGATATTCTACACACCCAGAAGATATTCTGCACGCGAAAGTCCCATTTAACAAATAAGTTTCCAATGAGGTATTTTTTTCACCATTTTCCCTTAAAAAAATCTATTTTCGGGTAAATTTGAAAGTGGGTGAGTGTGGTATGGTGTGGAAAGTTAGATGCACATAAGAATGAAAGAAGAGGAGCATTAATAATTAGAAGGGAGAAAGAGAGAAGAAGACGTTGGAGATTGAATTTTTGCCATTAAAAGTGACATGAATGGATGTTTGTGTCATGTGGTTTGTTGCTCTTGTTAAGCTTCACAAAATTAAAAATGATGTTGTGTTCCTTTCATCCCTCTTTAACACTTTTCTTAGTTAGGTTTCGTTTGTACTTTGTCATATTTATCAAATTTTTGGGATTTCTTAGAGATAGGATCATCCCTCTTTGCTTCTACATTTCCCCCCAATTCCTCCTCCTCTTAATTAATTAATTAAATTCAAAGTTTTTAGAACTGTTTTTGGAATAAATTCATGATGAGCTCCAAGTTTTTTTTATGACTAAAGTTTTTAAGGACGTGTTCCATGAAAATAAAATATACTAAATTATCGTGCATATAATAAATTATTCTTAATGCCATATTGAAATACATGTGTAACTAATTTTAGTTGGTTAATGAATCTCTTCATTGATCTAATTGCGTGTATGTATCTGTCTTGTCTTGGAAGAATAATGTGTAAATGAGTTTGTATAAGTATCTAGACATTTATTTATTGGATATTACATATTTTTTTTCTTATACAAATTTGATACTTATAAAATATGTAATATTGACATTTTATTGATCGAAAAAGTGTATTGACATTTTATTAATCGAATTAAACATAAAGAGTTTGTTATTTTTTCTCTTTATTTTCTGACAACCCTACGAATGGTGATAATAAAAGACACACATAGGAACCCGCTTGAAGAACTTTAATTTTCTGTAATTCTCACTTAAGTTAAGCATGTACACATTTTTTAAATTAATTAACTTAAAAATGAGTTTTCTTATATATATATATATTAAAGTTACTCAGATAAATTTACAATGCGATTAATGTCACTATTTTGGCTTTACACGCCACACCTCATTTCTCCTCTACTTTCATTTGATGAACCTTTCTCTTCCTTCAGTCACAATGTATGGATTAATTGTGTGTGTATTTTATTTCATAACATTTAAATTAAATTTCAACTATTATGATTTATTATTGTTATTATTATATAAAATTTAATATATTCAATAAAATGATTTTTCAACCGTCACCATAAAAAATAATAAATTAAATAAAAATAAGATATTCAATTTATATCTAAATTAATTGTCTTGCCACTAAGTGAAGCAAATGAACAATGTCGTCCTGAACTTTGAGTTAGATTATATATATATATATATATAGAGAGAGAGAGAGAGAGAGAGAGAGACACACACACACCAACAAGATGATTGATATATTACTCATGTTAAATAGATTTTAAGCCATATAATCCACTAATTAAATATTATTTATAATTAATGGACAAATCCAAACTATATACTATATAGCTAATTTCAATATTGTGTGGTTTTTATTAACCAATTTAATGTCATCACAATTATGGGATGTTCCATTACATGCAACCAACTAGTTCATTATTAATCATTTCTAATTGATATTCCAGCTTAAACAATAATAGCATACATAATGCATTTAATTTATAATCTCTTTAATTAGAACAAATGTGCTCATAAAATCACGAAACTTCCCATTTTACCCCTTCATTTATAAAACTCTCTTGTAAAAGGAAAAAAGCCACACACACACACAGAGATATATATATACATACATATATATATATATGTATATATATACATATATATATATATATACATATATATATATATACATATATATATGAAGACTTAAGAAACCTGGTTGATCTTTCGAAATATGGTAGAGTTGTTTAGATAAATGAGGAAAGAATTTAATGGTGTGGAGTAGTTTTTACTTCTCTCTTTTATTTTTGGTTTCTGTTGAGTATCCGATCTATCCAGGCTACTTTTGGAATAAAAAAAGTAAATTACACACTCTCTCACATTTGAAACTTTTTCATGTAAAATAAACATAACTTGAGAGTAAATATTTTATAAAATAAAATAAAATATTTCATTTGAAGTAAAAAAAAAAATTTGGCTTTTTTTTTTTCACAACTATCATATTAACGTTTTATATTTAATAAAATGATATAAAGACAAATGTTCACTAGAGACTAGCTGATTTACTAGTTACTCCTATAAAACCCACTCTGTAGTTCAAACTTAACTATAAAGTATGTCTTATGTTTAGGATGGAAAGAAATAATAAAGATGAAGTGGGATGTGGATAGTGATCAAGGGTTTAATTTGAATTTGTATTCTCTTCATTCTTTTTATCCCTCTCCATACATGATCTCATCCATCCATTTGATTTAATGGTTGCACATTTATTATTATCACTTAAATCCTTCTTAAAACAAGATCATTAGTAATTAAATTAATAATATATTTAGTTTAGTATCACAGTTAGCTATGGGTCGCCAAATGGACAATCAAATTGACAAATATAACATATATATGAAGAGAGATCTTAAGAGAGAATATCTTAAATCTGATTTGGACAGTTTAAATTTTAAATTTTTAATCAATAATTTTTATGATTAATATATTTTTAAGAAGTACATATTATAAAATTATCTTTATTTTAAATTATGAATCTATTAATAAAATAAAAAATATTGAAAACATAAAAAATTAAAGTGGGATATTTACTATCCAAAATCAACTTGGATGGTGCAAGAAGGGGCTAAAGAAACCATACAAAAACATTTAAATATAACGGTAATGAAATAAAAATTTGATCTCACTTTGTGATTTGGGTTTTAGGGCCATCAAAGCCATAGCTCAAAAAATACTTATAAAAGCACCTACATAACGTCCACTAATTAAGTCCTCACATAGGTAGTAAGATTCGAACCAATGACCTTCTGAGTTAAGAATACCAACTCCTTATCAAATGGGCGAATATGTATCAACTTAAAAAATAATTTAATGCCTTTATAAACATACACAAAAAAATTATTAGTCGGCATATGCTTTTATTGCATATAACTACATATATCGTTAAAAATCTTATTGAAATGAAAATATATGTCTAGCATAAAATTAAAAGGTTGCCATTTTGAAATTTAACAAGATAGAAGTAGTATGGATAAATAATGCCTCAAATTTTGTTTTCTTTCTTCTAATGATTTATAAGCTTTCTGAATTTTCAAAGGATGTAAATTATGCTTAAAATAAAATATATTAATTATAACGGTCATGACTGCTCAATCATCAACTAACAGGAAGACAGTATTAAAAAGAGAAGGATATATCAAAACCATCATTTATTTGATGGACCCCGCTACCTGAAATAAAAAGTAGCATAATTAGTACTAAATTAGATGATGAAAAAATAGAAAAATGTTTATAAAGAATAGAAAAAATAAGAGTTAAAAATTCATATCCTTAATGTTAATACTCTCAATTTCAACTAATTATAATTATATTTCTTCAAAACTTATGTTACTTACACCTATTATGTCATCAAGTTATCTAATCATAAATGATCATCTTCATATTTTTTTATATGAATTTATAGTTAAAAGACAATATTTAAAAGATAAGACAGTAATTAAAAAGACTTGACATCATGGGTATAATGAACTTGATATAAGCATTATCTTTCTCAATCCATAGTAGTTTTGAAAAATTATAAAAATTAACAATGACTTGATAAGCTTGTGTGTGTGTGTGTGTGTGTTATTTGAGGAGAATTTTAGTTTTCAAATTTTTGTACAAAATTGGATTTTTCTTTTTTAATCCATATAAACATTAAAAAAAGCATATATAGTCACGGATTAAAACAGAGATGCACATTTTATATGATAAATCTAATTTGAAGAATACGGGAAAAACAAGAAAGTTTATAGATGCACAACTTATTGCATCAATAATACTCATGTCATTAGTATTAATTAAGGGATTAAAGTAAACTTTTGTTCTTTTAAGTTTAAACAATGTTTCATTTTAATATTTTAATTTTAAAAAGTATATTTTTAATCATTTAAGTTAACACTATTAACTTTATTAACAAACAATGTTGAGTCAGCAAATTTAAATGCTAACATGTCTTAAAATATAAAATTAATTATATTAAAGAATTAAAATTTGGTTATGTCAGCATTTTAAATTTGCTATTTATCATTTTCCGTTAGGAAAATTAACGGTATTAACTTAAAAGAATTAGAAACACACTTTTTAAAGGTAAAAGGCTAAAACGGAACTTCATCTACATTTAAAGATAAAAAATATACTTTAACCTAATTAAGGGAGGAATTAAAAAGTTTTAAATACTTTATATATCGCATGTCCTATTGAGTGGTTTAATGGAGTATGATGGTCATTTATGGTGATTTATTTAATTGCGGGAGGGTGAGAGATGTGTGGGCCCAGGAAGTAGAGAGAGAGAGAGTATCAAACATCATGAAGGGAGGGTACATAGAGCCGGGAATACAGACCTGCCCGGTTTTACAGAGTTGATCCTTCACAGGCTCGGGTCTAATTAAATAGGTTAGTCCGTTTAGGCCCACTTCCTAAAAAATCCTTGATTTTTAAAGTTCTCGGCCTTACAGAGCTGGCCTTTCACGGGCTCGGGCCTAAACAAGTTTAAACTCATTTTAATTAAAAAAAATATTTTTTTTTAATTTTACAATTTATTTATTATTTTACCTTAAATTGAGATACATTATTTTTAAAACTCATAAATTTTTAGTTAAAATAATCATTTAAAGTTTAAATTAGCCACTTTTTTAAAGTTTAAATGAATAAACCATTAAAGAAAATAAAATAAATCAAACCATTTAATAAGTGTTTACCTGTTATTAATACTTTATTAGGTACTTAGGTGTCTCTCATATTGGTAATTTGATATAATAATATTATATATATTAATTTATTTTTAAAAAAACATTAAACGGGCCTGCGGCCCTATAAGGCTGGCCCTTTTAGGTCCGCTTTCTATTTTAACCTCTGAATCATAAACTCAACCCTTAAAAGACTCGAGCCTAAACAAACAGACCCTACTAACTCAGTCCGAATTATCGGCTCTCAGGGTACAACTTATTCCGCATTCTCAAGCCTCAAGCCTCAAGCCTCAAGCCTCAACCATACATTCTTGTCAGTCTCACATCCAATTACTCACTTCCATCTGCCCCTTCCTTCTTTAGGGCCCGTTTGGTACGTTGGAATTGGAGGAAGTGGAAATGGAATTGGGTCTCAATTCCATGAAGGGGTTTGTTTGGTATGATGGAATTGGCTCTCAATTCCAATTCCACATGGAAGCCAATTTAGCCAATTCCACCCAAATGAATTCCATCCTAAAAGCTAAGATTTGTAATTCCACCTCCATATTTCCCTCAATTAGCCTCCTCATCAGGGTTCTTGGACCTGGACCGGACCGGCTGGTCTGGCCCGAAACCCGCCGAACCGGTCAGTAGACCGGTCCGGGTCCCAATTCAAAAAATTTTTTTTTTTTAACTTTTTCCTTTAATTAGAATTCCATACTATAAGCCTAAAAAATCTTCAATTACTCACCGGTTTGGTCCCGGTTTAGCTTCGGTTTGTCCCCGGTTTGACCCACTAACCCTTAACCCAGTACCCTGACCGGTTCAATACCTGGTCCGGGTTTTAATACCTTGCTCCTCATTCCATCGACAGGGTATATTAGTAATTTCATATTTTAAATATAAATATTAAATAAAAATAATATCTAAATTCCATGTACATACCAAACACACTTTTAAACTCAATTTCCATATCCATATCCATTTCCATTTCCATATCTATATCCATTTCCATATCCATCAAAATCAATTCCAGCATACTAAACGGGCCCTTATTCTTTTATCTCTTATTCTCTTATCTCTCTTTTATCCATTTCTCACAAAATTATTTTTACATTATATTTATAATGTTTTCAAAGGCGGACCCGGACATCCAATTAAAAAAATTAGTGATTAACCACCGGTCAAATTAGTAACATAATAAATAAATAAAAATAATATATGCTAATGCTCATACACACATAATACTCTTTGTAATCCTTTTTATAAGATTCAAAATTTAAAATTGGTTGATCCTTTTTATAAGATTTTTTTTGGCCAATATCCTCTTTAGTTTTTATAAAATCTAGTTTGGGCTTTATGAACATTAAATGTAATTTTATTGATTTTACCCTTAACTAATTCTATTATCACTCATTATCTTTTTCCCACAAATTCTCTTTCATTTTCCCCCTCATTATCTCTCTCTCCCCTTACCCTCTTATAAATAAGGCATATTGAACAAGAGGTACATTTTTATTACTTTTTTAACTAATTTTAATAGATTTCTTAAACTGCACCATTCAGTTACTTGAATTTTATATAAAGGACCAAAGAAAGATATAAGAAATAAATTTGTAACACCCCAAATTTTATATTCACCGAATATATTGTAATTATTCAAAAAATTCAATAAAAAGGTGAATATTAATGAGAAAAATGAGCAAATTAATTAAAGAAATGAATTAGATTTCAATGGTAACAGCAAAACCATAATTTTGCCAACTTGGCCAAGATTAATTATCTTCCAATTAATTAAAGTTAATTTCAATTAATCAAGAAAAATAAAGAAAAATGTATAATTAGAATATTCCATCAAGAATAAATCAAGAGTTGTGAAATTAGAAGGAATTATATATAATTCATTTAATTGAATTATGGAAAATATTGAAACAATTTTTCTTCCCTTTTCTCTTGTAAATTTGCCTAGCATGAAGAAAATGGAGGGAAAAATAATTTTTGGGATTGTAAACGAATACTTTTATAAGTATAAATGCACTTTTTTGTATGCCCATAGAATTCCGTCTTTATTACTCTTCGATTATTAAAATGGAAACAGGTGTTAACAAAATTCATAATAAGTCTAACTATCAACATAATGATATACTATTTGGCAAAAAAAAACATAATGATATGCTTCAGTATATGAAATTTTCAATGAAATAGCACCATATATGACTATAAATGATGTGAAAAAATATTAAGCTTTTCGAGAAAATCAGTTTTTTTTAAAAAAAATTTTTACATGTCATCTACCAGGTAATTTTAAATGATATAATGTGGGTTACATTCTGCTAAATTTAATGGTCATTTTAACGGTGGGGTTTGATGGATAAAATCTAAAAGTCATGTGCGTGATTTTCAAACTTTTAAAACGAGGAAGATTATATGCAATTGAGCTAAAGGTAGGGGGTTTTGTGTATTTTGGTCCTTTTTTAATTTTTTTTCAAAAATAAAACCCTGCCTCTGCTCCGTTATGTTTCTTTTCCTATATAGAAAACATATCCATATATGCAAAAGACCCACTAACGTGCAAGAAAAGCATATATTGAATTCGAGCTCAAAGCATAAATTTTAAAATAATAACGACATAAAAGAATTTTCCCAAATTGAAAATTAGAAGAGAATTAGTGGGAGGAAAGTTTGAAAAAATGATGTGAAATTATTATGATTGATATTTATTTTTCGTTAAAATAAAAAAAAAATAATCAACCTATGTTGATTTGTTTCATATCTTTTCTACTCGCGATCTGTCTTTTTTTAAATATAAGTTAGACACATCTTTTTCGTGTAATATGAATAGTGCAGCCTGTTATAAAATGATCGGGGCTTTTTCCAAGTATGAACCACAAAATCACTAAAATAATTGCTTTAAAAAACATAGATTTATTTTTCAAAGAAATTATATTGTTTGTTGGTTTCTGTTTTCTTCTCAAAACATTCCTTCTCTCTAAGTTATTTCTCTTCATTTACATTTTTTTACCTTGCTTCATTTACAATTATTCAAACGACAATATAAGTCATATATTTTATATAAAATATAAAGAATCGGTTGTTCAAATACAATTCGTTGTAAAATTTATGTCACAGATATACCACACAGAAGAAAAAACCGCAAGTAAGAGGATACCCGTGGCTATAAAAAATAATGTGCTTTTATATAGAGCTATTAATATATATATATATATATATATATATAGTAGATACCAGAATAGGGAAAAAGAAAGTGATGACAAATTTTTTTTTTTTTTTTTGAACAATGATGACAAATTAATTGCTAATTACACTTTTCTCTTGTTTAGGCGTATTTCTCTCCTAACTCATCATTGTGTTTTTGCCAACATATAACTCATCATTGTCGTTATATATAAATCATCATTATATATAAAATAAATTTTTAAAAATTGTTTCTGTAAAATTGCTTTGCGGCTACGCTCCCTAATCTTAAATATAAAAACTAGTCATGAGATTTATTTTGACTCTAATTATAAGGTCTTTTACATGAGGTTTACATGATGAGTAGTTTCAATGCAAATAATTACTAATAAGGCAATTTAGGAAAATAAGCACATATTTTTTATATATAACTAATTTAACTAAATTTTTAATCTCTACAAATTAGTTATTTAGTTCCTACGTTAAAAACTAGAGAAAGTAACTCCAAATTAAATTCATAGGCTCCCTCATTGCTCCTTAGTTTTATTTGTAAGTGATCACTTCCAACATGTTTAATTAACTGAAACTAAGAAAATCTTAAATCCTACTACCTCCGGTCTTAGATATAAAACTCAGTTGATTTTTTTAAAGAGATTAATGATGTTAAATAAGATGCTTACTCCAATCATATGTTGTGTATGATTGAATTAGATATAAGTTTATAAGCCAGACAAATTAGTTTAGAGGAAAAAAAAAGTAAATACAAATAATTTAAAGTAATTTAATTAGCTTCTTTAATTTCCCCCAAAAAATCAACTTGGTCTTATATTTAGGACTAGAGGTAGTATTAAGTTTATTTTAAAATTTAATTAACTCTCAAATTTAACTCTTACTTAATACACAGTCAACCCTAAGGGTGTGTTTGGTTTGAGGGGAGGGAGGATTGGTAAATTACCATTTTGGATAAGAGAAATCCAAAATTTACTCTCTCATTCTTTTAAATTTTGGGTTCTTGCCCAAAATTTATTCTATCATTCCTTTTAAATTTTGGGTTTCCGCTCAAAATTTAAATATCTTCAACTTAAAAAGGTAATTTAACCCCCCTTCCCCTCCCCTCCCTCCCCTACCCTTCCCTCAAACCAAACACACCCTAAGGGCTTGTTTGGTTTAAAGGGAGGGGATGGAATGGGAGAGGCTCATTTTCCATCACCTCCAAAACCTCCCAATTTGGGGGGAACAAAAATGAGGGGATGGGAGGGATTGAGAGCCCATCCTTTAGAACCCCTCTCTCCAATTTTTCAAACCAAACAAGGGGAGGGGTTCATTTTTCATCCCCTCCCATCCCCTCCCCTCCAACCAAACAGAGCGTAAGAGCAAAAAGTTAACTCAATAATAAATGAACATTGAAATTCCATATTCATTTAAAAGTTTAATGGTTTGACTAATAAATAGGACTAAAACAAACCATTATTTCTCAAATAGGGATAGATGAGTATATGTTAATTTTCACCCAATACAAGTCATGTAGTTGTATTTTTCATTTTAATTTGACCTCAAAGGACCTATAGTTATTAGTTGTCGATCTGTAGATTTACACTAGTACACCATTTTTCTGGGGAAAGGGGTCTCTCCACTAATTTTCTTCTCCATTTTCTCTCCACTTAGGGTCTGTTTGGGTTAGTAATGATAGAAGTGATTTTTTTTTTTCAATATGACTTTTACAAACTTAATATAGTATAAAAGTCATATTATAAATGTTATTTGTATTTGGATTAGCGGTACTAGAAGTAACTTTTTTTCAAAAAGCCAAACTTTTAAGTGTGTGTTTGGTTGGGCTTATTTTTTGACAATAAGTCCTTATTACGCAAGTCGAGATAAAACTCCTCTCACATACTTACCTTGTATACCGTGAATCACGATTTATAAGCACTTATTATCTAAAAATAAGCTATTCCAAACGAGCACTTAAGCTTCTTCTTAAAAGCTATTTTTGGAAAGGGAAAAAAAATCCAATTGCTAAAACACCAACTCAAACACACTAGTTAAATACCATTGGGCTTTTTTTTTTTTTTTTTTGCTTTTCTTAAAATAAAAAAGCTACGTTTGGGATGGCAGAACACCATCCCAAATAGGCTATTAGTGTTTTAACCATTAGGTCATATTTTAATAGGTAAAATTTAATTGTAGAGTTTTATTATATTTAATATTATAATACTATTTAATACATAACATTAAATCACACCTATTAAAACATGATTTAAATGGTTGAGATATTAAGTGGAGAGACTCATTTCCCCATTTTTCTGATCCCTATAATATAAAGTCCAATAAAATCAATTACCATCTTGAAATTTTCACCATTTCGCTCATGGGAAATTCTTGTATGAACTTGATTTGCCACATTATTTGTAGTCTGACTAGTTAAAATACAACAACTCATGAGCTGATTTGGCACCTCCTAATTATCAGTTGGCATGTTAATAAAATTAATAGGCTTCACAAGATTCACTTTTTCATTACTTGTGAAATTTTAATTAAGGAATTCTTTTTTTTTTTTTTGATATCAAGGGTTTCCCCTTTCGAGGTTTGGAGGGAAAATGGATTCATTTTTTTTTAAGAAAAATAAAAATATGACATACATGAGCAGCCAACTAGGATTAATGTTAACTGAGTTGTTGTAATTTAACTTATCAAACCACAAATGAAGTGACAAACCAAGCTCGAGTTTCTCTTCATTTGTGGCTACCTATTAATCTCATGGCCGCCTCGTGGATCATATTTCTATAGAATTCAATCACTTCCTAGGATTTTTTTTTTAATCAATTAACCAGTTTGGAACATCCATGAAAATTAAGGAATATAGTCAGATCGTTTTAATTTTGATAATATTATTACTTCTAGTTTTATATGTAGGGCATCATACTTATCTCATATAAGAAAAAATCATTAAAATAGTTAAACTCATTAAATTGATTTATCATTAATATAATTGGAATTGTATGTTAGAAATGCCACCCAAATTAATTATTTAATAAATTTAGCACTCCTTAATTTTACTGATTCTTTCTCGTTGTTGGTGAGAGTACTTGTTTAATATGCTTGTATCTAGTTAGGTATGAGGGGGGAAATAATTTAATTATATATTCACACATACGTGTGCGTGAGGTTTATAATTCAAATTTATTATTTAATCGATAAAAAAGAAAAAATAATTAAAAAACAGAGATCGTTGAAATGATAATTAGCCAGAGGGCTTGATGGAATTGCATGCATTGACATGGAGGTGGTTGGTTTAATTTATGTTAGTAAGATCTTTGGGATCAAAGGTCCCTGATAATGAATAATTGTGGTGCTTATCAAAACTTGTACTCCATCATCTGATCCGTTCTATCAAACTTTTCTAACTAATTTACACTTAAAAATAAAAATAGTTAAAAGTGTTAAATTTATTATAAAATTTAAGTGATTATCAATATTGTCCTTATTAATTATACTAAATTTCAATATCACATTAATTTTTACTTTCTCTTACTATCCTTATTAAGTGTGAGCATATATAAAAAAATATTTAATGTTAGGTTAAGGAGCAAAAATGCTCATGCACTATTCTCAAATGTGCACCTAACACCATATTCATTTCTTAGGTACAAAAATACAAATAAAGATTGCAAAAAGTTGTAAAAAACTAAAAATGTCAACTTCGTTTATCTAAGCTAACATTTATTACTTTTTAGTGGTGGGCCCCACATTATTTTCCAAATGTCAATCTAATAAGTTGTAACAAAGCCCATGTACTTTTATCAAATGTGCATCTTGTACCTTATATATTTCTTCGGTGCAGAAATACACATAAACACTTATCCACGTATCAATCCCTCCTTCTTTCATATTCCCTCATCTCTCTTAATTCTCTCTCCTCTTACTCACCTTCCTCTCTCTCTTTGCCTTCTCTCTCACTTGTTTACCTGATACCACCGGATTATTGCCATTTCTCTCACTCTTTCACCAGGTTTCACTTTGGTTGCCGTAGGATCATTGTTGAATCGGATTTCCATGATTTAAGCCAACACTATAACGAACCATCTAGCTCACCTGGTTCTAGAGTCAAAACATGGTCTAAAGGTGATATCGACTCTTGGTGAGAATTTACAAACTTTAATGCAAGTTGTTGTAATGATCTAGGCATGTATGGTGGTTATAGCCTGTTACCTTTGAATATTTAAAAAAAAAGTTAACTAAAAGAGACATTATCTGGGTTATTTATAGTGTTAATAGGCAAAACATATCTTCCTTATTTCTTCCCTCAATTAGCGAATGTGAAAATGGATCAATTAGTATTAATAGGTATGTATGGCAGTACCTTCAATATGGCATTTTGTTTTATTTGAAGAAGTTGATATGTATTTTTTCATCCAAGAAATATATATAATGCCAGATGCACATTTGAAAAAAGGTAAATGGGCATTTTTTCACGTTAACCTTTAAAAATAATTAGTACGGGGCCTACAAAATCAAAAGTTAACAGACATTTGATTTGATTAATGAAGCTGGTATTTTCGTCTCATTTAGAGATGTTAATGGGCATTTTTGAACCCAATAATGCATATAGTGCTAGATGCAAAAATGTGAATAGTGCATGGATATTTTTACACCTTAAACTATTAATGTTCATTAAAACTGTCAAAATGTCTTATGAAAGACCAGAAATACTTTTCAGAAGGCATATATACCACTATGGTACTTATTACTATAAGTTTAGTTGGTCAAAAATTTGTTTTCTTAAATATAAATACATTTTGAGAGTTATTAATGACTGTTTTTCAATTTTACACATATTGAATAGATGAGAAAAATAGGTACCAATAACATCTTTTTCTTCAATACTTATGTTTAAATAAGGGCAAACTTGAAAATTTTGATCAATTTAATTATATTCAATATTTTAATTTCTATTTCTTAGTACCTGTTTGGATTAGCGGTAGAAGTTACTTTTCTAATGTAATTTATGGTATACGAAGTAAGTTTGTGAGAAGAGCTTTGTCTCGATTTATGTAAACATACTTTTTCACCTCTTTCTCAAACAAGCCTTTAATATGTGAGGTTTGGTAAAATTGAATTTCTAATAAAGACCATAGTGGTATTGTAAAATGGATGGGAGGGAATATATAAATATATTGAAGTATATAAATATGCTGGAGATAGTGTGTGTTGATACACACATTCATATTTGGCCACCTGTACTTGAGAAGGAGAAGTCATTCAAGTATGGTAATAGAACCTGGACCGGAAACCGGTCAATCTCCCGGTAGACCATTCCGGTCTGGAATTTTTTATTTTTTTTAAATCAATTTTTTAAATATTTTTTTTAGAAATTTATATTAATAAATTTAAAATTTTCAATTTTTTATCGGTTTGGTTTTGTGTTAGTTCCTGTTTGACTCCAGTCTGACTCACTGACCCTTAATTTAATATCTCTACCAGTTCAGTAATCAATCCGAATTTAATTACCTTACATTCAAGTATTGAAATTAATTTAATTTAGCTGAAATAAGTACAAAATAGCCTCAAATTCATGAATCACGATTATAACATAAAACTTGCCGATGAGAACATTGATTTAATCGGTGATTTGATTGATCTGACTCCTACTGGCTAAATTAGCGCCCTCGTTCAATTTGGGGATTTGGGGGAAACTTTATATCTCAATGGTTATCCCAGTCACTTACGATCTTCCCCTAGGTTACAATAATCGTGCTAACTGCCCCAATACTCCGTCTTTTTAACTTCAATTTATGATTTTATTTTAAAAATAAATTATAAAAACCAATAAATCTCATTAAATATATACATAGTTAAAAATATTAATATAGTTTTTCAGGAAAAAGCATAATATTTCTTTTAAAAATGAGTCACACCAATCAAAGTTAATGCCGGTGGCAGAGCTTTCATTTCTTAAGTAAATAGTAATAGTTAGGGTTTGATTTCTCATGGCTTGTGTATGAAAGAAAGTTAGTCGAAAAATATTTACCTTTTACTCACTATATCATGAGAGGGAGAAATTAGCTTCTATTGCTTCGGATATTTTCTTTTAGTCGTTTATATCAGGTACTTTGAACATGTTTTCTGGAAATCAAGAAGAATTTTATACCTTATTGACTTTGTCTTAAAATTGATGAATACTTCCTCAGGTCTTTTTATGAGAAGTTAACAATATAAATTTTGAATTGGTTTTGCCTTTTTTATAAAATCTTATTTAGAGTTTTTTGAATATTTAATGTGTTTTTACTATCATTAATTCCATTCTTTCTCCTCGTATTTTATCCATACCACATTCTTATTCATATTTTCTTTCACTATTACTATTATTTTATTTCTTTCTCTTGCTTGCTTCTTTATAAATAAGGGTGTGCTTGGAAAAAATAGTTCCCCACATATTTATTACTTTAAACCAATTTTGAACATTTTCTTAAATTGAATAACTTAATTATCAAGCTCTTATAAAAAACCTAGAGGGAATAATTTTTCAACTTTACCTCTATTTAATATTCCATCCACTTAAAAATATAAAGCAATAAATATGTAAGATATTTACTATTTTTTTCCGAATAGCTCTTATTTAGTTTGTAAGAGAATATGTGAGAGAGATAACTAAAAAAAAGGATGAAAAAGTATACATGAGAAAAAATAGTAATGAGAGTGTGGCAAAATTAGGGGGGGGGGGGAACTCAATAAATGAGCATACAAGTCCAAACTATAAAAACTTTACAGTTTCTCACTTATATTTTGAACCCAAAGGGGATATGAATGAATGCGTGAGAACTGATGAGAAGTTCAGAAATAATAAATTATAGGGTTAATATCATTTTTTGTTCTTATAATTTACATTCATTTTGGCTTTAATCCTTAAAATTTTAAATATGTGGTTTCAGTCCTTTAAATTTATTCTATTTCAAACTGCTAGTTTTTATAGTTTGAAAAGAATATTGATAGTGTTAAGTTTAATGATGTGGTATTAACACCATTAAAATTGTTTATGTGGGTGACTGACTGGGCAAAATGACTAGGTAATTTTGCTTACTAATGAAAATTTGTTATTTAAAAAAAATAAAAATTCATTTCCCTCTGTTGCCCCTTCTCCATCTTTCTCACACCCTCTTCCTTTCATCTTCATCTCAGGAACGATTTTCAGCCGGCGAACCTCTGCAAGAACGCCGACCATCTCTGAATGAATTTAATTTGGAATTGAATAAATTAAGCTTTTCTCTCTTCTTTCGTTTCTTCTTCCTCTCAGAAGCCTCGTCAGAACGCTTGAACAGGTAATCGCTGATATCAAACCAAAAGCACAAATCCGTTCTAATCATCCGTTCTACAAGACCCTCTGATAAACCTAATAATGGCATGCATTTCTTTGGTATCCATGGAAGTCAGATGGAACGAGGAAGAGCCCTCCACATTCCTTCCATCTCGAGGGGTTCGTCAGGGCGATCCTCTCAGTCCCTACCTCTTCATACTATGCATGGAAAGACTTGGACAGCTGATCACTAATGAAGTCAATCAGGGACGGTGGAAAGGTCTTACTTTCAACAAGAATTCTCCTACCATTTCCCACCTATTTTTTGCTGATGACCTTCTCTTATTCGGGGAAGCTTCTTTGGACCAGATTGAGTTAATCAGAAACACCATGTTTGCCTTTTGTCAGGTCTCGGGCCACAAAATCAATCTGGCTAAATCCAAGGCATTTTTTTCAAAGAATGTTAATTTTAACCGTGCCTTAGATTTGAGCCAACAGCTAGGTATTGGAATCACTGGTGATCTCGGGAAATATTTGGGCGTCCCCCTTTTGCATCATAGAAGTACGAAGACTACATACTACCCTATCCTTCACAAAGCCCAAAAGCGTTTAGCAAATTGGAAAGGTAGGTTTCTCTCTATGGCAGGACGCACGGTGTTGATTAAAGTCGTCCTCTCTGCCCTCCCCAGCTACCAAATGCAATCCCCAGCTACCAAATGCAAACCACGCTTCTCCCAAAAGGCATTTTGAAAGATCTTGAAAAGGAGAGTCGTCGTTTCCTTTGGAATCAATGTCAGGGCAACAGGAAGATGCACCTCATTGCATGGGACCAAATAAAGCAGGAGAAAGATTGTTGTGGATTAGCCATTAAGGATTTACGGAGCCAAAATGTTGCCTTCATCATGAAATTATGCTGGAGTTTACTCACCAAACCAAAGGCCCTCTGGGTGCGATGCCTTAAAGGGAAGTATAGATGCGGTGAAGGAGATTATCCCCTCGTCTATCCGAAGACGAACTCTTCAAATGTCTGGCGTAGCATCACGACTGTTTGGGGGAAATTCTATAGTGGGGGTAGGAAGATGTTTGAAGAGCGGTAATACCTGTAATGTGTGGTGGGATCTCTGGACCCTAATTGATGAACTGCTAATTCATTTCGTGACTACTGGTATCCACCGGTTGGACCCGTGTGCTAAAGTTAGTGACTTTGTCTTGGCGCAAGGTAGGTGGGATCTTCACAAATGGAGTGAATTCCTCCCTCATTGGGTGATAAATATCATCAGCAAAATCAAACCACCAAATGAGAGAGGTCAAGATACTTTCTGTTGGCGGAATGCTTCTGATGGTAATTTCAGTGTCCAATCTGCCTATAAATTTGTGTTTTCCTAACGGAAGCAGCATCGACCGTCTCTGTGGCAGAAAATCTAGAAAGTCCCAGTACCAGAAAAAGTTAAGATGTTTTTATGGCAAGTCCTTCATGAGCGGCTACCCACTAACTCACTCAGAGCTATGAGAGGTTTAGTTGACAGTGACGAGTGTCCATTTCAATGTCAAAGAACTGAGAGTATCCTTCATATCCTACGAGATTGTGAGAGTGCCCGTGAGGTGTGGCTTCATTTCATTGACTCTAACACTGGTTTTAGCTTCTTTCAGTCTGATTTACAGGTATGGCTAAAGGCGAATTTATCTGAGACTAAGATCATGGGTCGTTACCGCCAATGGTTATGGCCTAAAATATTCAGTCTTATCTGCTGGTCCCTCTGGAAGAACAGATGCTGCGGAATTATGAAGGCTTTCGATCTCATCCTAATGAGCTCATTCATGCAATCATGTACCTGATGATGGAATCTGGATCATTCACTACCTTCAAACATCAGATATTCCATTTCACTGAGACAGAGTGCGCCACCTGGCATCTGCCATCGGAAGGAGCGGTTCGGCTCGATACAGATGGATCAGTCAATCACCAGGGTCTTGCGACTCGTGGAGGATTAGTACGTGATGACAAGGGTCAATGGGTCCTAGGCTTTCAACAGAAGCTGGGCTTCGCGCCCTCAACTTCGGCAGAGCTCTCAGCACTCCTGACAGGTCTACAGCTGTGCAAGGAACGGAACTTCAGCAGGGTCATGGCCTACACGGATTCTCTTGAACTATACAACCTGATCATGAGGGATGTAAGCATGCATCACCCGTTGAGGACAGAGATTAATGCTGCCAGAGATCTCCTGTACTCTGACTGGGATATAGAGTTCCACTGGGTGCCAAGAGAAGGTGTTCGATGCGCTGACTTATTGGCTAAGGAAGCTCATCAACTAGAGGTTGGCATGGCAATCTTGCCAGATCCACCGCCCCAATGTCTCCTTTACTTGGAGCTAGATCGCAACTATGCGGCCTAAGCTGTCTTTTGCTTTCTGATCTGTAATTTCCAAGCTATGCTTGACCGTCTTTAATCAAAAAAAAAAAGCACAAATCCCCACAGAAATTTCACACAAATAATTCATGAGAAAGAAATATGAAAGAAAAAACAAAAAGTCTTTGGAGGGAAAGGTGCGAGCTTTCTATTTATTGCTCATTGGGGTTGTTAATGATCGAAATCAGCTACGTCTCGCAAAGATGTTTTGAATTGAAAGATAATATATCCCATTACTATGTCTGTGTTAAAAATAAAAATTTCTATGTGTTTTTGAGCTTTTGGCGAGAGAAATCTATTAATTTTATCTGAGGAGCTGGACATTCTTCCAACTTGATCTTCCCTGCTGAAGCTTTCAGGCAGACGCTCGTCGGCCGCAGATCCTTTATGAGAAGGGAGAGGGTGTGAGAAGGAGGGAGGAGGGGCGGTGGATGGAAAAGAATTTTTATTTTTTTTAAAATAAAAAATTTTCATTATCTAGTAAGTAAAATTACCCAGTCCTCTTACCCAGTCATTCACCCACATAAGCAACTTTAATGCCTTATAATGCCACATTTTCAAACTTAACACTGTTAACTTCTTTTTCAAACTATAGGGACTAACAGTTTGAAATGGAATAAACTTGAGGGACTAAAATCACTTGTTTAAAATTTTAGGGATGAAAACCAAAATGACTGTAAACTATCAAGACCAAAGATGGTATTACCCCTAAATCATAGGTAAAATTATATTCCTTTGGTTCGATTTATAAATCACTTTCAACATGTTTTACCGGAATAAAAAAAAATCTTGAACCTCATTAAATTTATTTTAAAATTCAACAACTTTTTAACTTTACTCTTATTTAATATCTACTATATGTTACTATCTCCGGTCCTAAATATAAGATCCAGTTAGCTTTTTTTGAGAGATTAAGGAAGTTAAATAAAATATTTTAAAATATTTATATATTTTATTTTTTCTTTAAACTAATTAATTTGACTTATAAACTAATAGATAATCTATTTATATAGAACATATACTATGATTAAGTAAGATATTTAGCTTCTTTAACCTCTCCAAAAAAAATCAGCTGAATCTTATATTTAGGACTTTTTGAGCAAAAAAAAAAAAAGAATATTATATTTAGGACCGGAGGAAGTACATGATAATGTGTCATATACAATAATAAATGAAGGATAAACTTATACATTCATATGAAAAGTTTAATGATGTGGCTTAATAATAGGACAAAAAAATCTCTCTCTTTATCTTATAAATAGGATCATAGAAATATATTCATATAATAAATTTAACGTGGAAACTAATGTTGAGGAAGAAGATACTCTCTCTTTGCCCTATAGTCAATAGGATCCCGTTTTGGTGTTAAGTACCTTGATGTTAAAAATATTTTGGCCATTTACAAGATAAATAAGGGAATTTATAAGATAAATAAAACAATTCATAAGACAAATAAAATAAGGGTATTGTTATCTTTTCACCCACAAAATTTAATTTCCTTTTAACTAAAGGGGATGCAATGAAGGTTTATATCTTTTTTAGGGGTTGACTAAAATAAGTTCTTATCTACATAGGCTAACTGAAATTTTTCCTTAATGAAATTACCCATAAAAAATTTAACAGCTGATATTAAAATTCAGCCAACGGCCAAGATGATGTGCCCATCAAATGAAACGGTACTCTTCAAGGTTGGCGCCTTGCGCTCATCAAGGAGCTTAGCACCGAAATGGGATCCATAATCAATTGGACCAAAGCAGTGTTATCTTCTCTTATCTTATTTAGAAATCACTTCTAAGATTTTCACAGGAACAAGTTATTAATTATGTCTTAAAATTTAACAATTTTTAACTTTGTCCTAGATTAATACTACATTATGCCCTATAAGAACAAAATCTATACAATTATAAATGAAAGATAAAATTACATATTCATATGAAAAATTTAATAATGTGACTTATAAATATGAAAAAAAAATCTCCTCTCTGATTTATAAATACAACCTGAAGAGTATGTTTTCGGAGGAGTGGGACTAAACTACCACCAATTTGCATGGGGGAAATTAAAAACCCTAGGGAAAGTCCAATATAGGATAAACTTGTTTGGAAGAAGGAAAAAGTTGAGGAGTTTAAGTAAACGCCTGTAATATATTTCCAAAAATTTTAGTGTGCTGGGGACAAAAGTCTGATAATGTAACTCCAAGGTGATGTAGTAGTGAAGAGTTTGTCACTATTTAATATTTGCCATTATACGACGAACAATTTGAATGAAGTATTTAACTACTTCTCTGTGTATGTCGGGCAAAGACCATTTCTTGCACAAAAGAGTCAAAAACATGGCAGAAAAAATGAAAAAGAATGGAAAAAGAAGAAGAAGAAAACACACACACACACACACACAAAGGGTTTCTAATAAGAATCAAAAGGCAATATTTACAGATGATGAATTAGTAGATGGAGTACTATATTGTTCATGAGGAGTTGTTTTACCTTTTTGTTTGGCATTTATTGAACCTTCCAAACACTACCTATGAATTAGTGTTGTCGTCTGGCACACTACTGTACATAAAAACCTCCATTAATTAATTACTAACAGTTTTGATTAATTATTAAATATTACTATTATATGTGGACAGCCCGAGTGCTATTGCTAGGTTATCTACTTTGTCAGCAATTAAGAGAAGGGCTTAGTAGTTCTCAATGAGTTAATGATCCCATGATATTGCTTGTAACAAATACTTGTAAATATTTGTAAATAATTTAAGCTAAATCAGATCATAAATAAAAAAGGGTGTGATGAGAGGTCAAAGATCATGGGCAAAGTAAATAAAAAAGAGAGAGGTCGAAGTTCAAACCTTCTTAATAAAAATTTATTATTTTTAATAGTAATTAATATATTATATAGTAATATTAAATATTATATATATATATATATTTACAAATTAAAATATTTTTTAAAAGGGCATAGATTTGAAAATTCGTTACTGGTGTTTTGTGTTGAAGGAAATAAAGCAGGGATTAATAACAAAAGTTGGTTTTGCAGGGACCTAATTAGAATATATATATATATATATATTACTGTTTTAAAATTCAAATTAATTGAAAAATTTTTAATTGGTATTTTTTTTTATTTACTGTGATTTATTTTGTTCTCATTATTTAAGTCTAAACACTCTATTGCAATGGTGGGAAAAATTATTTTAGTTTTTGGTTTTGGTAAAAGATATGTTCATCCAGCTGTGTGTTATATATATATATATTTCAGTAACATAAACATAATAATAATAATAATAATAATAATAATAATAATAATAATTTTTCATAATACCTAAAAATTTAAAATTTAGTGCTAAAACACACATAAACTTTTTGTTTTAAATCCTATGCACATAGAAAAGACCATACACTATCAACATAGAGTTGGTCTAGTGGTGTAAGGTCTCGCTGGATCCCTTTAAGTCTTGAGTTCGAGTCCTAGAGAAGTCACTTGTAAAGGAATTGAAATATGTGTGTAATAGAAGTATTCACAAAATTTGGGTAATAGTATGGTTTAAGAATTGAGAAGCATATATACACATATTTACACACAAATGGAGAAGCAAACAAAAAGCCCTTTGTGTTTGGTTGTTTCTCACTTTCACTGAGGTCAGTGCCTTTACTCACTGTGTTATTTTACTCTGCACATGGATCACCAAAAAAAGTCCAACGTGTATACCTTTTTTTTTTTTTAAACAATATTTTACCCACTCAAAGAAAATTAATTATGAGAAAACACCAATGGAGATTAATATATATACCCACGTAAATTAAGAAGCCATTTAAAATTAATAAGTATGTAAAAAATATATATTTTTTAAAATACACCATTATTTATAGAGAGGGTGAGTGAAAGAAAGAAGGAACAAGTAACCAATTGTAACAATTAACGCATGGGCTTATGATTAATTTGGTGTAAAAATGAAAACAAAAGAGTATTAAAATTTTAAACATGTGTAAATATATAAAAAATATTTAAGTTATTCACAAATTTGTAACTTATAAAAAAACAGAAAAAGTATAGCATAAAAGATAAGAAAATATTACTTAAATTTTATTTTAAAATGAGTTTTCCATTGCTATTTAAATATAGTCAATATCTATGTTTTTTTGTAGGCAACAAAATTGATTTAAAATATTAAATTTTAAATAATATTTTTTTATGTTTTTTTGAAAGAGTATACACACACACATTATGTATACTTTGACGAATAAGTAAAGTTGAAAAAAGAAAAAAAGGAAGGCATTGAAATTACATGGCTTATGTAGAGACAGGAAAGTAACAGTGCTATGACTTAGCCTTCCCATTTGGGCAAAGAAATAAGTTTCCTATACATACATACATACATATATATATATATATATAAATACACATGTGTGTCTGTGTGAACACTGAAAGAGAGAGAAGGAGAGCGAAGAGTGTGGGGGAAAAGGAATGAGAGATGAGGGTGTAATATTTTTTTATCCCGTCGTCTCCGGAGAAGGGAAAATCCAAAGTGACCTTATTTTTTGGGTTCCATTTTTTTTTCTTAATAAATAAATTAATAATGAATTGTTCTCATAGAGAGAGAGAGAGAGAGAATGTTATCTCCTTCTCCTCCTCCTCCTTCATATCATCGCCTTCATCAGCATCATCATCTTGCTTATTGTAGTAGTGTCATTTTCCGAGATATACTCTCGAGGAGAACAGTATCCCCCAAAACCCACCTCTCTCTCTCTCTTCTTTTCTCTCTCTTGTCCATTAATTCCTTCTCTTTGCTTCCTACCTACCTTCCTGCTTCTCCTTCTTCATCGCCAATTCCTCAACTCAGTTCAATTCCTTTGCCTCTTAGCCTGTTGCTTCGCTCTCTCTCAGTCGTCTTCTCCACGAAACCCAGATCCTTTTTTTATGAGTATTGCAGAACAAAAAAAAAAGCAAGAGAGAGAGAGAGACTGCAATAATCTTGGGCGACAACTGAACAAAAGGATTATATATATATAGAGATTGCAGTAGTGATGAGGAGTCTGGTATAGATAGCTAGGTAGCTTGTGAATTACTATGGCACTTTGCTTTAGTGTTTGTTTCATATATCATCATCAGATTTATTCTTTTCTACACGAATAAAAAGCCAAATCTCTCTTCTCTTTCTCTCTTTGTGAGATATATTTGTATAACTGAGGAGGCATATATATCCATCTCAAGCTCTCTCTCTCTCTCTCTCTATTAAGAAGATGCCCTTGGAAGCAGGGATTTTCATAGAGCCACCTGCTTCTTCATCTGCTACTCCTGATCTTTCCCTTCACATAAGCCCTCCTTCATCTTCTTCAACCTCTTCTTCTTTGATTTGCAGCAACACTAACAACAACTATGAAGCTCGGCACTATATTCCTTCATCTTCTCTTTCTCTCTCTCATGCCCACACTGAACTCTCCCTCGCTACCAATTTCACCACTTCTAATTCAACACAAGAACCACTAGTAACCCTCCACCACCATACCAAACACAACAACACCAACCCTTACTTTCAGACCGCCCACCACCACCATTTCCTCCGCCAGAATATGAATAACTATGGAGGAATCTCATCGCTTGATGTCTCTCCTTCTTCCTCCGACGGATTGACGCCCATCAAAGGGATTCCCGTCTATCACAACCGCTCCTTCCCTTTCTTGCCGGCGGTGGACCACCACCACCACCATCAGCAGCAGCAGCAAACCAAGATGTCCTTCTACAATCCTTCTTCTGCCTCTTCTCCGTACATGGCGGTGGCGGCTGCCGGGGGCTTGGATCCCGTGTCGGCGGCATACAGGGCAGCGGCAGCGGCAGCGGGCGGCAGGTTTAATAATGGGATTTCTGGAGATGCCTTCAAATCTCCTCCTCATAATCATCATCAGTATGGGAATATGGTGGGACCATCTTCTTCTTCACATGAGGCTTCTTCGTCATCTCCGAGCAGTACTGGGCTCATGATGAGATCCAGATTCTTGCCTAAGCTTCCCACTAAACGCAGCATTAGAGCTCCTAGAATGCGGTGGACCACCACCCTCCACGCTCGCTTCGTTCATGCCGTCGAGCTCCTCGGCGGCCACGAAAGTCAGTAATTAACCAACTAATTACACTTTTTCCTTCTTCTTATATTACATTCGCTTAATATTACTATTAGACATTAGTACATGATGAATTAGGTTGCTTTATTATAATTTTCTCTTTTAATTTGTTTCTAAAACACACAAGAGTGTGAGTTACTTATCTTGTATTGATATTTAAAAGGTGTGAATTTGAATGTAGGAGCAACTCCGAAATCAGTTCTAGAGCTGATGGATGTGAAGGATCTTACCTTGGCTCATGTCAAAAGCCATTTACAGGTATAGATATAGACAATACTTATAGCTAGCTAGTTAGTTTAAATTATTAGTTAATAATAATAATAATTATTATTATTAATTTCATCGATCCAACACCATCATCATTTTCTTAATCTCATTTTCTCTCTCTCTACTGTCATGTTTTTATTGTGATATGGCCTTATGATCTAATCCTTGCGGCACAGACGCCGATGAAGAAAGAAAAAGGTAGTGAATGAATATTAATTAAAAGGACTAGTGATGAATAGCGAGTGAGCCCAGTTAGGAAGGAGCCTTTAAGTTTTAAGGTCTGTGTGTCTGAGACGGCCACACAGACACACACAGCCTTCTTCAGCTTTCAATACAAGAGAGAGAAGATAGAAGAGAGGAGAGAGAGAGAGAGATAACAAGACAAAAATCATCATTTCCCAATAATACACTTCTCCAATTACAACCTTATCAAACATAGACCTCGTGATTAATGACCAAAACCCACACTCATCTCCAATTTTTTAAAATGGTATAGAATCGATTTTTTTTTTTTGAAAAAAATTCAGAATTTGCTAACGATTGGGCTTTTTTTAAGAGTTATTATATATGTTGATTATTATTCTAACCTGATAAAGTAAAAATGGATTTGTTGTAACTAAATGTATGTGTGCAGATGTACCGAACTGTTAAGACCACTGACAAGCCTGCAGCTTCTTCAGGTAATTCGTAGTTGCTTTAATCCCTTTATGTAATGCTCGATCTCTTCAATAAAATTGTGATTTTAGCAGCCTTATCTTCTTTTTTTCTCTCAGAGACTTAGTCATATGAATGTTAATGAATCAAATAAAGAAAAGAAAGAAAAATGAGCCACTGATCACATGAGTGTGCATGTTTCTTTTCAGACCCATTTGGTTTTTTTTTCACCCCTGGCTTTTCTAATTTCACGCTGTAAACACACTACACCGTTCCTTCCTTTAATTTCTTTCTTTTGCCTCTCTTCTATATGTACCTTTACACTACTTCAGACTCAAACCCCTTTAGTCCTTTTACGAATAGATTTCACATGTACATTTCAAAACCTTGATATATATATATATATATATTCAGCAACACACATATAAATAATCATCACATCTAAAAGTGCATTATTAATATATATGTGTGTGTGTGCATATTGTGGGATTTGATGTTGGAGGCTTTGGGTTTATGATGCAGGCCATTCAGATGGGTCTGGAGAAGATGAAATATTTGCAGATCAAAGAGGAAGCAGAACAGATAGGTCAGTGCAGCATGAAATGGACTACTCTTCTACTACCACTACACTATGGAGCAATTCTTCAAGGTACCTACAAATTATATATATGTGTGTGTGTGTGTGTATTAGAATAATATAATGTTCAGAGAAGAGTCATCAAGCATATATCTTTGGACTGAGTTTGAATAATGATATAATATGATTCACACGTACTCTTATAGAAGTTCATATATATATATATATACACATAGATTCTGATTAATATATATAATTATGTTGTGAGATGCTGTCTAGTACGACTTTGCAATTTGCATTGCTTTTTTGCTTTAAATTTGCATGGTTTTACTGTTAAAACCCAATGAGAAACCCACGTCCTTGGTTGTATGGTACATTTTTATATTGTTTTCCTTGAAGAATAAAAAGGGTGTTGTTTGTGTGGCAGCTTTTGCTTTGCTTGTGTGTTTGGCTTCTTCTTGTTTCTTTAATTTCTTTTTTGCTTCTTTTGTGTGTGTGTGTGTGTGTGTGTGTGTGTGATCTTTTGTACCTCAAAGAAGTTTTCTGCGTAGGAACATATGTAGCTTTTTTTTTTGGGCATGATAAAGGAAAGCTACAAGACATAATCAAAACGTTAATTAGGATTAAAGGAATTAAAGGCACCCCCCACATACACCTGAATATATGCACATACGCTCACTTTTTCTTTTTTTCCCCTCCTTTACATGTCTATATATAATTAATTAATTATGCTTTTTGTCTATTATGTATGAAATTTTGTCAAAAATTTGGTTCTTATTCTCTCTTATTCCATGGAGATTGCGAATAACAAAAAGAAAAAAAGATTAATTCCTTCATTTTGAGGGCTTCTTATTTCTTCAAATTAAATATTCTCATTAGTTAGGGGAAAAAGTGCGTGTGTGTGTGTTAGTTTTGCTAGTTTTTTAAGTAGAAGAAATTTTCTCAGGGAAGACAATGCTCGAATCGTAATATATATAAAAACATTCCACCATAAATTAAATAAATATAATAACACATATTTGAGTTTAATTTCAATATAATAAAAAGTTGCTCGTCGTGATATATAAAAGTTATGAACTTGCAGATTATTAATGCTTTGTAGGAAAAGCTGAGATCAAATTTGAATTACACAATATATAGCTAGAATATAATAATTACGTGCATATATAAGTTTCCACTACGTATGATATTAACCAACTTCATAATATAATAACTGATTTATGTGTTCTACTTAAATTTCTGGAATGGAAAAGGAGGTTCAATTACATCACAAGTTTACCCACAAGTTAGAGAGTTACATATATCTCATTATACTTTTATCCTTCCTTAATCTCTGTGTAGTTTATTTAAAAAACATAGAACTTTGGTATTATCAGATTATCAAAATTATCAGATTATATATAGTTAAGGCATTTCTTAATTAATTTGTTATTCTTTTGGAAATAATCAGTAGTAGAGACCCATGGCTTCAAAATAGTACCAAAGACATGGATAGTCCGAGACCTGCCTTTCAGACACCACCATTATCATCATCAAGGCATCAAATTCAGGTACCATTAATTAATTTCTAATATATATATATATATATATATATAACTTCTTTATTTATATTTAATTTCTTCTCATAAATTCTGGAAAATAACAACAAAACGTGCAGGAGTGTGATTCAAGGCATGTGAAGAACAACATATCAAGCTCTAATTTGGAGTGCAAGAACCCAAGCTTGGAGTTTACGTTAGGAAGACCAGATTGGGATGCCAAATGACATGCCTAATTAATTAATAAATTTTTGATCCATATCGTGATTGATCTAAAAAATTTATACTAGCTAATAGTTTTGTGCTTTTCTTCATCATCTTAATTCCCATTGGAGAAAGATCATCAATTAAAGGGCCAGCTTCTTGTACACTTTTATATATAGTTCTACCTTGGTGATTTAATTAGCTTCTTTCTTGAAGTTTGTTAATTATGATCATTTCATGGACATTTTTGTTGAGTTTTTTTTTTTTGATTTCATTATTTTTCGTTGATTATTGGAGCCGAAATGTACAAGAAGGGAAAAAAAAGAAGCTTTCATAGGATAGATGAAGAAGGTATGGATGAAAATTTTTTCTTGTTTTAATTTCTCAATATTATTCTCCATTATTATATTTCTCCCCTTTGCCCAATAGTTTTAAAAATGTTATTACGGAATGAGAGCATATATTCTCTCTTGAAAAAGAAAATAAATAATTAAAATATAATTAATTTAGGAACCAGCATAATGTATCTCGTACGATAAACCGAATTTGCTTTCTTTAAGATTCGGAAAGCGTGATTGAGTGAATGTTTTTATAATCCAGTCTTAAAGTTGGTGATGATGAGATATTTCATTACACTAAAGTTGGTGATGATGAGATATTGCATTACACTATGACACCGGATAAATTCACAATATAATATAACTAGTTTTTGAATTAATTTATTTTCTCTAATTGAAGAAATCAAATCTTGCAGATTATATATCCCTTACATATATAACTGCTTTAATCAGTTAATTAATTTTTTAAGACGTTATTTTCAATGCTTGAAATTAAGCACACAAATCAAAGTCCAAAACTTGCTATTAGCAAACAAGCCATCATGTCAATATGTTTGAAAAAAGGGACCAATCATCAGATCAGTCTCTCAATTGTTTTACGTAAATCAAGTTGGCTAAAACTAGTCCACAATATCACTTGCATCATAAGAACTGTGTGTGTTATAATATGGTTGTAATATTTTGTGTATATCATTTGCGAAGAAGAAATTAGTGTCATTTTCGATGCTTTAGGTGGAAAATCAGTGTCTAAGAAAGAACGTTTGAAGGGTTTGAGCTTTACAATGAGATGCAAAATAACAAATATAAGAGAAAATAAATAAGACAAAAAAAAATTAGAATAATATGGAGATGACCAAGACAAGAGAGGACTGGAGAATAAAAAATGAGAGTGATTCTTGTTCACTTATGTTATGTCAAATGTGTGTACTAAAATTTTAAGAGAATTGCATTGGTTTATATATAGAAGAGGATGAAAACACACATGTCTGTTCCATCTAGATATTTTTTTTTCATTTGATCAAAGATATCCCTAAGTCGAAGGGTGTGATTGAGATATTTGAAGTGCTAACAAGTACACTCCCTCCTCTCTTATTATGAGATACGAATTTTTGGGATGATCTGATTCTATTTATGAGATAAACTTAATTGACGGTTGAAATTTTAACAAACTTTTTTCTATTTTATGCACACTATATAATTACGTGTTAATTAATTATTATAAAGTTTGAGTTGGAATTGGAGATCTCATGTTCTAGAAATTAAAAATAGTGATGAATTAATAATAAAAGATGCTTTGCAGTTTATTACTATATAAAGAAAGAAAAGTTGAGGTGGAGATGCATTAAATTCTGTTAATTGTCTTTTTCACATATCTCTTATTGCATGTGTGGATGTCTTGAGAATATCTCACAGATTCTTCTCATTTACTTCCATTGTACTTAATTCAGTAAACTATGCATGTCATATATATGATTGTAAATACTCTATCTAGTTCTTAATATAAGACATATTTATCTAATTTGATTAGATTAAGGAAGTTAGTATAGTAGTTAATATGACATGTATTTTCTAAAACACCATAGTCATCTTCCTTAATTCTCTCATTCTTTCTTCTCCTTGATTATTGTTAAGGCCCGATCAAGCATTGATAACGAAAATCAGGAAAAGATTGAAAAATATAAAAAATAAGTTTTATATTAGGACCAAAATCAACTTTCTAAATAAGTTTCATATTAAGGACTGGAGGAAGTAATAATTGAGGCATATCTAAGAAGTAGTTTCAGGTAGAATCATCATTTCAAAGTGAAGGCAACTTTTGATGATATATATGTGTGTGAAGCTGAAAGTATACCTGCCTTACTGAACTAGGGACACAGGAACATGTCCTCATCAATCTGATTGCTAATTAATGACTGCTTATGTAGTCACAACTAATCTAATTAATATTAATCCAAATTAATTGGAGAAATTACCATATTGGATGGTCATGTATGATAACACATTCAAGGAGAGATGCTAATTTTGCCAAAGGCCTTATAACGACTTGTGGCATGAAAGCTCTCACATGAGTGAGAAGTCGTGTGTTCGATCTTTTATGTAATTACTAATTTCAGGCAGTTATAATCAGTACATGTGCCTTAAATCTAAACCAAAAAAAAAAAACCATATATAGAGATATGCTAATTTTTGTGTTAATTGGCTTGCTCATTTTGCATTTCATCCATAGAGTTGTCGTCAATTCAAGTAAATGACCCTTAATTGCCAAAACTTTTATGATAGACTAACTTAGTACTTATCTTGTTCTTAATGTTAAATTTAATTAACTAAATTGAGTAGATTAAGAATGTTAGTTAAGTTAGTTAATATGATATGTTTTTCCCTTAAACACACCTTAATAATCTTCCTTAATACTGTCATCTCCTCTCATACTTGATTGTTGTTAAGGAAATATCAATAGAGTTAATTTAAAAAAATAAATGAAAAAGTAAAATATGTCTTACATTTAAAACCAATATAAACTTTCTAATTAGATTCTTCGTGCATTGAAGACCAATGGAAGTATTTAGAATTGTCATCAATTTTTTGTTAACGCCTCTATATTATTACATAATATCATTGTCGCATAAGAAATATGTATGTGTGTCATCTTTAGCCGTCTTGACCAAAGCTAACCATAATTATAAGGATTGATTTAGTAATGAAAAAAACTTATAGGGATTTTGATTATTGACCGTAGCTCCAGAAGTACTAAGCAGTAAGAACTATTATTTTTTTCCAACAAAAAAAGAAACAAAACTCATAGGTATGTGCATTTTTATTAAATGCGAAAGAAACCACACCATCTTACGGTTTCAAATATTTCTTATTGATTCCAATCACAGACAACGCTTGCTCACAAGATTAATTGTGCGACTCCCCACCATTTTTATATTTAATATTGATTGTGAAGATTAAAAGTAATTAAAGAGGGGCAGAGAATAATGTGTCCTGTCTTTTTCTACCATTAAGGTGGCGTGCAACAAGGAGAAATTAGATCTAATAAAGTCTAATTCTTATTTTCAACCCATAACTTTTATGAGTTTAAAGTTACTGCCTTAATAACTGAGGGAACTTCTCTGTAGTGATTTTTTATTCACTACTATAGGATATAGATTCTATTACCCAAAGGATGTCCCTTTTTTAAAAAGGAAGGTAAAAAATAAAAGCGGTGACATTTTTGTAATTATGGATGGGAACTAAGTAACTTTAGACGTCCCATTTTGAATTTGGGACGCCTAAAGTAAAAAAAAAAAAAGCGTCCCAAATTCAAAAAGGAACGCCTAAAAGTAATACATGTCAATCAAACTGACATCACTCCCTCCAAAGTTATGCCTACCTCCGCAAGTTAGCTTCCTTTATTTAGAACTTTCATTCTCTCTTAAAACTCCTCCTTCCACTATTACTCTCTTGAAGCTTCTTCTTTCACCGTCACTCTCTCTCACTCCCTCTCACTACTGTCACACTCTCTTGAAGGTTGTCCTCCTCTCTCTCCACCACCATCCTCCGCCATCCTCCTCTCTCACTCTCCACTATTGAAGCTCGTCGCCATCATCCCTCCTCGATCTTTGACGCCATTGGTTCCTCCTCCCTCCCTCTCCTGTGTTGGCCTCTCTCCTCCCTCTCCCACCGTCATCAAAAGATATGGTTAATTATTTTTTTTATGGACTAAGTTCTGAACTGGGATTATTGTAGATGCATTTGCTGATGTTGTCATTTAGATTTATCATTGTTGTAGATACATTTTGATTTATCATCATTCACCAATATTAATCTTTTTTGAATTTTGAGTCTCACTTTTGGCATTTTGTGATAAATTGATGATAACTAATAAGTTTATTTTTATTAGTTAGTAGTTGTGTAGACAACTTTTTGACACTTTGTGGTAATTATTATACATTATATTAGTATGAGTCAACACTTTAATTAGTTACTGTTGGATGTTCCCTTACTATTTGTAAGGACATTTTCGTTTATGTATAATTGTTCAATCCTATTTTTGTAGGTTTTAATTTATGGGCAGTGAAAAATATAAACATTTTTTTTTAAAAAAAAAGAACCTTTAGACATCTTTTTTTAACGGACGTTGTATCCTTACTTTACTACATCCCCAACATAGACGTCTTTCTGTTTTCAAATATTAAAAGGGCTAAAAAATGGACGTTAAAAATGTTGTCTATAGTAGTGATTCCACGCCTCATGCCTCATTTCATTAGAAATTAAACTACAAACAGGTTCATATAGAGTCACTTTTTTTTAAACAAAAAATTCCCATGCAATACTTTAGTTTTTTTAATACACCAGAAATAAAGGAAAAACTTAAACACTGGAAAATTAAGAATCAACATCATAGGCTAAAATCTCTATTAGTAACTTTAGATTGAGAATTTTTAGTTCAATGGCTTCATTTAGAGCCCTTTTTGCAAGAAATTCCACCATGATATTGACGTCTCTACTCATATGTTGGATTTCCACTTACCAAGAATGTTGTATCATGCTTCTAATTTTAGAGATTACTCTCTAGTCTTCATGAGTTGCTAGAACTTCATTGAGAATCAGTTGAACAGCTTCAGCAGAGTCACCTTTTAGGATTATTTTTCTAGCACCCCAATCCTAGGATCTTTCGAACCGCATTAGACATCTCCACATTTCAGTTATAAAGTAATCACCTTCTTCAAACCTGAATAGAAAATCTTCTATCAAGGACATGTTTCCCTTTTTCACAGCACTACCACACGCAACTTTACCAAAATAGGGTGATAATGCACCATTGACCTCGACCACGGGCCTTCCGTTTGTCTCTTCAGAAGCAAGAACAGGTGGTTGGGGTTGCTGTGAGTTAATCCTCACTCCATGGAGCTCAGTAGATGTATGAAGCATGCATCCCAAAATCGCAATTGCTCGTGCGAGAATCGTATTCAACCTTGTTTCATATCCATTATGGGTGCTTTCATGACGGTCTCACCATAGAAGCCAATAGATAGTGAAATGTAAGAAACCATCGTGAAATTTGGGTGTAATGACATATTTCTAGAACAATTTTACTTGATGACAATCCCGCAGTGCATGAAGCTCATCCTTCATTGCCTCTTTACACTCATCACAATAACCATCCTGATGAAGCCCGCTCTTCCATTTGCATTTATTTGTTATGGTTCGTTAGTGTCCCTATAGCCAGGAGAAAGTTTTGTATCTCTAGAGGATTTTCAACTTCCAAATTGCTTCTCAGCTTCGAGAGGGCACGTTGTTCCCTAGATCAAGAGCCCTATATGCAAATTTAGGAGTAAAGTAGTTGTTCGTCTCCCATTTCCACCTAACATTGATGGTCCCATCTATGCTTACTTCATACAACCCTACGAGCACATGCTGCCAATCGTTTCATATTCCTCTTCATATTTACTTCACATCACCTTCACCCAAAGGGAATCTCATTCTTTTATTAGTCCCCATCCAAGCTTCATCATAAAAGCTCTATTATGTTGCTTTATATGGGGCATGTCAAGTCATCCGTTCCACTTATCTCAGCACAAATTGTCCCAAGATATAAGATACATTCTTCGCTAATTCTCCGACGACCCCCAAAGAAAGTCTTGAGCTTTCTTCTCAATGCATTCACAAGTGCTATCCGGCAGGTAAGAAGTTTGCATAGTATAAGTAGGTAAAACATTAATTACTCACTTAATCATTGTAGCTCGTTCAACAAAGGACATGTTATTTATTTTCTAATTTCCCAAATGACTTTTGACTATCAATGATAATAAACTGATAAGTCATTGTTGAAACGTGCTCATGGTGCAAAGGAACTTCCAGGTATTTACCAAGATCTTTGATTTAAGAGATGCCAAGTTCCTTACTGATATGAGTTGTCCTATTATGATTCACATTCTTTGAGAAGAATATCTGGGTTTTGGGTTGACTGATTTATGTCCTGAAAGAGCATAAAACTAATCTAAGCAGCATTTATTGATCTCCGCCTGCCCCAAGTTAGCCTCTACGAAAATCCTTTTAATGGCCATGAATCCCTTACTACCAATCATGTTTCTCATGGAATATATAACTTCCTAAGAAACTGTTATGTTATCTGAGCTCGTCTGCTCGTCCTCTAAGGGACAAAACTGCACTGGTTAGGAGAATCTTTTAGTAAGAGACAGTACTCAGGCATATTTACGTGTGCATATGAGAAAATGGTTGCTGCTAATCAAATTATTGTTTCAGTTCGATCTAATTCACTGTATGCTTTAATGTGCAAAGTAAATAGGGAAAGTAGGTGTTAAAATATATGATAACTCTAAAGTCTCTAGGACTCATAATGTAAATAAGTTTAGAATGAAAATTACGAAATTGCTCTTGTGATGCAATAACGATGAGGAAAAATTTTTATAATCACAAGGGCAATTGCATTTTTGGGTATCTATATTTTTTTTCTATGGGATCTCATAATAATTTTCCCAAACATATTTAGGTATTTAATTTGAGGAAATAAATTAGAGAGAAAGAGAGAGATGATGGGTGGATAAATGAAACAGAAAATCACACCAAGGTTTCAATTAAAAAAAATAATATTACAAAAGTCCTATAATTTATTAATGATAGTTATTTCACTTTTCAATGATTACTTTTTCACTTGTTATTGACAAATTATGAGATTTTTTTTATATTATTTTTCTTGATTAGGACATTGATGTCATTTTCCCTAAATGAAATATAAATTTTATTTACCAGTATGTTGAATTATTAAATATTAAAAAAATAACTAATTAATCTATGAGGAATTGATCCTTTACTAATATTTCAATAAGAGAATGTGAAATAGGAAGAGATCAATATATGTATAAAAAAAAAAAGGAAGAGATCATACTGTACTTAGTTTAATATATTTTTTCCTTTAAAATATCATAAACCGACTCAAAAGCATATAGAAAACTGTTTTTTTCAATTAAAGGAGCATAGGTTAAACGGTAAGAGTTATAAATGGGATCCAACACACTATTTTTTTAATAATTTAATACTTTTTAAATATTTTTGGTACAATAATTTATGTCATGTGTGTAATTGTAAATGTATTGATACACTTCAGAGCCCAAGCTTTGATCCAGTCCAACTGAACAACATCAAAAGCGGAAAAAGAAAACAATGGAGGCCTGAAACTTTCAAAATGAAAATAGGTACATTGTGTTAAGTGGTTTAGGAAGAGTTGGGCCTTGTTGGGCCTCCCTTAGGTGCTCTCTCTGTTTTTCTTTTTTTTCAAACAACGGTTGGATTAAGATGTATGTTCCATACCCCAATTTTCAAGGTTGCCGTATTTGTTTACTGCTTAGCGAGCTTTCTATGGCCTAGGATATAAATGTTGGCAAAAAGTAAATTATACCCTTGGTCTAATTTTATTTTGCTTTATGCTAATCTTTTAACTTTAAAAATGTGATTAAAAAAACTTTTTGTCATAGACATGTTATGAAAACTTTAAAGACAAGTAATTAGGATGAGGGAGACGAAGGCGACAAGAAATTTGGGGTAAGATAAGGCGTTCTCATTCATCTCATTATTTTAAATGTGTGTACATCACTTTTAATTATAAAGCTCCAATATTAAAAATTGATAACACAATAAAGGTTTGTTCAATTGATGAAAGGGTTGTGCTCATAATTATAAGATTATGAGTTCGATTCTTACCAATGTGAGGATATTGTTGGTAGTGGGCCTCGAGGCATGCCAGGTCCCTAGAGAGTTCTGAGACCCAAATCACCTAAAATATTTTTATATAATAAAATTGACAGAGTTACAAATAGACATTTTAATTAATTAATTTATTTTTTGATACAGGCATTTTGAAAATGGACCCTACCAAAGAGATACAAATAGAGAGTGGTTAAAACAAGCCGGCATGGTCCGGCCCATAGCTCAAGTCCAATAAGCCTGTATAACCCATTATTAACTTAAAATAGATTAATTAAAGACATTAAAAATTATAAATAAGTTGTTTTTAAAAAAATTCTATTGTAAATCCTAATTCAAAAATAAGAAACTTAATGTATATTTTTTTATCTAAAAATGTTTCATTCACTATTATTTGACTTTATACGTATTTATTATTTTATAAATATTAAGAATTATTTTGATGAAAAAGAAATAAATAAAAACCAAGCTAATCACTTCCTTTTTTCTCCTAGGCCAGTGAGTTAATGTGTGTTTGGATTAGGTTTTTGAAAATAGCTTTTATGATTTATAAAATAAGTATGTGAGAGAAGTTTTATTTTGACTTGTGAAAAAAAGTTTTTAAAACCATAATTTCAGAGTTATCCAAACATGCACTTATATCACTCGGCAGATGGTGCAACATCTATAACATGGAGGCAAAAGTATACTTTTACCCTCTTAAATTCACATCATGTTTCCGGTTCTTTCACTTCATAAAATTTCTTACTAGTCCTTCAAATTTTACAGTATGGTAACAAAATTTCTCTACTAACCCCGTCAAGTAACTTGACAAAAAGCCAGCAACTTGTTCAGGATTTTCTTTTCTTTTTTTTTACCTGATTGTTCAGGATCAATCTCACGAGTGTGAGGGCGTGTTTTCTAGTTGTTTTACATAAAAAAATAAATGAAAAATACTCACATTCTATTTGTCAAGACGATTAAAATAAATTCGATTCAGACACAACAAAAGGGCCCCCAAAAAAAATAAATTCAGTTCACCAACGAAATATTTATTATTTTTTATCTTACTTTTAAAATATTTTTTAAGAAAATTTAAATTTAATCAACCTCAAGGATCCCAGACATGGTTGGCCTAAAACACAAAAACAACACGGAGACATGTAAGATAAAATTTACAAGCATGACAACAGTGAGCTGGAAAAAATTTGCTGGTTGAAAGAAAACCCAGTATTTAATTCGAGTCACACAAACATCAACCTATCATACCATGGCGAAAATATACTAAATCGAAGCCATGTAAGATCCAGGAGGGGTATATATGGACGACAAGACTAGTTTGGAGTTTGGTCTACTGGAGATGGTGACTCCTCAAAAAGCATGATTACCAAGCAGCAATATGCAGATTTGTGCATAACCTTCTATGTATGATAAAGCCTCAATCTGAGTCCTTGTTTTCTATCTTGGGAGGATGCCGAGCATCGGCAAAATTCGCAATGGCGGAGCTGGTCACAGTCAAGAATTGTCGGCCCAGTTCATAGCTCTTGCTTGTAACCAACCACAAAGTGCAGAAGAATCCAATCCAACCTGATTCATTAGTTTCAATATTTTTAGAAAAGGGCGCCAACCAGAAACATTGTAGCATTAATATTAACCCAAAAGATAAGCAACATTATAGCAAATCCATTGGGGGAAACCTAAATCATCATCTAATGGAGGAAAGAAAATGTCGTTACAGTGGAATTGTATGGTGACGCCAGAACATTTCCTCATGGGCAATTATCTAACCTGTCCATAGATAAGCCTAATAAAAAGTTCGATGGCTGGCCCTTTACAGGCACATATGCCTAGTATCGTTGAAGCTAATGCAAATTTGTAGACATGGGTTCCATACGAGCACATATGCCTAGTGTCAATGAAATTAATGCAAAACTGTAGGCATACATTAAGTTACCAAAACCTATTTTAATTTGTTTACTTTTCATGACCAGATGTTATGTCTTGTAGGCTAAAATTTATCTCTGTTGGGCACGACAATAATCATGTTCAGTCATTAACTTGATTTTTGATTGAGTTCAGCTGAAATTCATATCGTATTGCTTTAATTCCTATTTAGAGTTACGAATTTATAAAGGTACATGTGCCATGAAATAGTTAAAAAGTTTAAGTCAGAATGCCAAATCATAAAATTGAGGCGATCAAACAACTTCTTACCTGCAGCTGTGAGTATGGCCACACTTACCCAAAATGTAACAGTGCAAATAGCGAATATGGCAATTGATAATGCTCCAATATATATAGCTGTTACACACGCAAAGAGAAGTGCCAAGAACCCTCCTGCTATTGCCAATAACACAAAAAGTGAAATAACAATGGCATGGAAAGTTGCACCCAAGGTAATAAGAGTCATCATCCCACCCTGCAACAAACCGGGAAGCAAATCATAAGAAACCAAATGAGATATACAACATTCGAAGCAATAGAAAAATAAAATAAACACCGAATTTTCTTGATATCATAACTTCACAGATGGAAATCTTGCTGCCAAACAATCTCCTCTCAGAGCGGCGATTATTTATTTATGCATCATGCATAGGTAGTGAAAACAATTCATGTCAACATTGTAATTACTAAAGGTTAAGAACAGATGAATGATTGAAGTATAGTCCCTCTGAGCATCATTCTTATTATTTAAAAAAAATAAGAACGTAATTTTTTAAACTGAAATGCAAATTTATTTTTGAGGAAAAAAGTTGGAAACATTTCAAGAGACTTTCAACTTTAGATATAACCCGCCATATCAATGTCTGATGTATTACCCGTGTTGTTGTGGAATATGCTATCCTTATTTCATTCTTCTTGAAGGAACACCCAAACAATGAAAGTGCCAGATGACCTATTCCGATATATGAGTTGTGGTCTTAGTCTCCGTCAGTAAAGCCCAACTACAGCATGAATATTAGCACAATCCGGGTACTTTTTGGAATAGACAGGCAGACAAATTGATTCGTGCAGCTTACGGCAACAATATGAATTCTTGTTCTCACAATTTTACAAGAAAATCTAAATTATAGGCAACAGAGAAGCAGAATGCAGGAATCTTAGGCAGGCAACTAGTTGGTTTTGTGGCTATAAAGTATAGGACAAGCAAGATGATTTTGAACTTTGAAATTGCATGAAGGCCATCAAGACATCCTAAGATCTACATTGTCATAGGTAATATGGTGAAATCACACATAAGCACAAATCATGCATTTAGTACCCCATGAACTTGAGAAAAGTTCCTATTCACCTGTTCAATGAGCCAACCAAAAATTGAAATTCAAAATAGCAAAAGTATGTTATTAATAAAATGGATGGTAACATCCCGTAGATGAAGTAACATCTAGAACTGCAGCATCACAACATATAAGATTTGGAAATAAAACATACACAGAAAAAAATCAGATAAATCGTTCCAAGGGTTTAAAAAGGGTCCTGAAGATCAGATTTGTAGCATTTCAATATTACCATATAGCAGAGTTATCAAACTTCAAATCTAACTAGAACTGCAATGGCAATCATATAACATTCTTTTTTCTCTCTAAAGAGTGTAAGCTGTGGGATTGAAAAAGAAGGTTTTTGAATGAACGAAATAAAATTGTATATCTGTCTTCAAAACACTCACTCTCATTTGGGCAGCTTGAGAACAGGGCAGACATGCTTATAGGTCTTTAGGAAAAAAATTAGCCAGGAGTATCTTTCTTCAAGAACATATCTCTTCATCAGCTTTAAATGATTAAGATGTGGTGTTCATTGCACAAGGATAAGCCAAGGAAATTCAAACTGCAAGAGATCTTGGCCTTTGGCCAAAGAAGAGGAACAGATGATATGGCCCTATCCCACATGTGAAGAATATAATAGATAGATAAAAAAGAAAAGGAAGAAGAATCTTCCAATTGTCACCCAACGATACCAAGAGAATAAAAATGAAACAATATCAAAGAAGGATTCAGCAAAATTAGAAAACAGTCATTTGAGGATAACTTCGTACAGCCACATCATTTAGCAAGGATCAAAAACCAAAAATGTATAGACTCAGTTTATTATGATCCAACAAAACTTGTACGAACAATGTCTGCTAATCCACATGAAACTGAACATATCATGAATGATCGATTATAAAAATTGGGATTATATAATTAGCGTGGGACCCAAATCGCACACTAATTTGTCAAGAACAATGTGAATATTTAATCCCCAAAGCTTAAGCCGATAGAGAGGCCATAAGCGATTTCACTAGCATATGTAACACTGTAAAGATCATCTAGTGCCTTCCTCTGTTGTTGCTATGCTTGCATCATGCATGCACACATAATTCTGAGGAAAAAAAAAATCGATAAACCGAATATCCTCATAAATCACAAGCTCCACATCCAAACTTAGAGTGAATAATCTCACAAGGTATTCGCCTAAGATTCACGCAATCCACCACATGCACAAACAAGATTCAATTTAAAACCTCATATAAACAATGCATTGTGAAATTTATGATGCAAAACACAGAAGCGACCGAATATCCTCAAAAATTACAAGCTCCACATCCAAACTTACAGTAAATCAAATTCAATATCAAACAAGATTCAATTTAAAAACCTCACATAAACAAGATTCACGCAATCCACCACAATGCACAAACAAGATTCAGTTTAAAAACCTCACATAAACAACGCATTGAGAAATTTGTGATGCAAAACAAAGAAGCGATCACAAATACTTACAAAGACGACAAAGAGAGCCCGGAGAGGGCTACCTTGGCGAGTCCAGAGAAGAATATCCTGAGCGGTGTTCATAGAAGCTTCAGAAATACGAGGAGCATACTGAGAAACGGAGGTCTTGATCCGGTGCAGCAAGGTTGCACGGTTGTAACCCCAATCACCGACGAAAATTGCGGAAACCAGATGGTGGAGAATTTCGTACAAGGTCTCCCTCTCGTTGGCGGAGCCACCCTTTGTTTTCGTCTGAGAGGCTCCATCTACGTCCTTTGTTGTCGTCTGAGAGCCTCCATCTACGTCTTTCTTTCCGGCGTTTCTTGCTTTCAGGCTGCGCTGATCGAGATAATAATCATAGTACTCCGCCATTTCCAGTGAGAGCCCGGGGAGATCGTTGGAGATGAAAATGAAAACGGAGTAACCGTAAGAATTCGGAAAGGAAGATGAAGATGAAGATGAAGAAGAAGAAGAGAGAATGTCATGCAATTAACAACTCAGGCGGGTTCTGTCCTGAATTTACTGAGACCGTTATGATTTTGCTATACACATCGGCTATGGACTGATTCCGGCGTGGGCCCAGGTTCTTGTTTTTACTTTTTTGACCATGGTAGCCACCGGTTCTTCAAACAAATTTTTTTCAATTGTCTTTTTCTTCTCAAATTTAAAATTTTATATTATACTCCTTCCGTTTTAAATTATAAAAAATATTTTTGAAGGAATTTTTTGTCATTTTATTTTATAAATTTATATTAATTATTTTTTAATATTATTAATTGACACTACATTTTTTTAAAAAATTATTTATAAAAACTGTATATTAATAATTAAAAATATATATTTTTAATTATTTATGTTAAAAACTACTCCTATTTATTAGACGCATTGATGGGTGTAATAAAATAAGAATAAAAACAATAATAAAGAAATCGAAATCTTATATTTATAATCAAATTAAATTTATCAATTAGTTTATTGAATTTAATCTTAAAATGTGAAAAAATTTTGTGCTAAATTTCAATTGGAGAATGAGACCTAAGCAAATGGACCTAAGTTTTGTCCATATAATCAAAGGTAAAGGTGCATCCACTATCCTGATATGTTTTTAAAGGTGTAATCAGCACTCTAAAGTATTTAAAGATGCAATCAGCATTTTAAATTATTTTTGGAGGTGCAATTATTACCCCTAAAGTATTATTGCACCCTAAACTATTTTTGGAGATGCAATTAGTACCTTAACGTATTAAAAATGGAGCAATTATACCCTTTCATTAACAGAATACTAACTCTGTTTGTTGATATATTCTTTCCTTTCTTCTTTCATCGATCTTAAACTCCCAATATTGAATTAATATTCTGTTAATGAAAGGGTGCAATTGCTCTATTTTTAATATATTAGGGGCAAAAGTGCACCCTTAAATATTAAAAGAATGGATGAATATATTGAAGATCGATGAAAGAGGAAAGGAAAAAGTGTGTCAGTAAACGGAGTTAGTATTCTGTTAGTAAAGGGGTGTAATTGCTTCATTTTTAATACTTTAGGGTGTTAATTGCATCTCTAAAAATACTTTAGGGTACTGATTGCATCTCCGAAAATAGATCGGGATGCAAGATGCACCTTTACCCTTTAATTAATATAGCAGAATTTCTTATTCATTTTCAAATTTATCCTAAATTCATTTTATGAAAAAGGAACAAATATACTCATATATCATATAAAAATTATAAATGAAGATATAATAAAAAAAGTATCAATAAATAATACGTTGAACTATAATTTAAAAGAATATATAAAATGAAACAAGCTGTTTTCTAAAAGTATCTATATCTTGAAAGGAAGAGTAAAAAAGTATAACCTCTTTTAAAGTTTTAAAAAATACAATATTTTATTTGTAGGTGTTGATCATAATAGAAGTGGTTGCTCTCATTTAAGCCTATATGATCTTGCATTTGAGTTACATGAATGTAAAAATATATTCTCCCATAACAAACTCGCTCAACCAACGGAAAAGAAGCTAGAGAGAAAATCTAATTAACCAAGCCATTTTATTTCAAAAAACATTACTGCTAGTGCTTCCTGGGTCATATTTATAAGAGTCAAATAATCAAATTATGTGGTTTGAAAAAATGGTTAAAATTAATAAAAAATAATAAATATGTCTTAAATAAACTTTTTCTTAAGTATGCCTTATTTATAAGTGTCACATATGAGAGATAAACAAAGTAAATATAAATATCACCAACCTTTTAATTAATATAATATATATAAATATAATTAATAATGGGTAAAGATGAAAAAAAACTCATTAAATATTCTAATAACTTTTATCGAATGGTTGTAAAAAAGATCAAAGTAATTTAAATTTTGGGTTCAAAGGGTGTATTAGTTGGGAGGTTTTCCAACGAATTCAGCAATTTACTACATAATGAACAAACCATTTATGTCAGTAATGTAACTATGTATGCCAATCTGTACAAACAGTTACACTCTGCAAGAATATGCCTCGATCACCCCAAAAATAGAAGGAAAATCCTAACTCTCTTATCTCTCAGCATGGCAATGCCTCAAAAAATACAAGAATTCTCTTATGCCTCAAGAGTGATGATACATTTCTTCTCTTAGAAAAAGAAAAATATATGAACACTGGGAAGCATTTGTTACACCTATATCTCACATGCTCTCAGGAATTTTGAATACAATCATTTTATGACATTCTAGTATTTTGGATAACACTTGTTAACTTGCATATATACAAGTGTACCAAACACATTCATCTTCATGTAGCTAGATATTCCAAATACCTTTCATCAAGATGACTGATCTTAAGATGATACCAAGGACAATAACAATTGCTGTTATTGGGAATTCATGGATAACATTTAGTCCCAAGAACTACGAGGAATGGCCCTTCTAAACTCCCTCAGCAAATGACTCATCGTCTTCACAGTTTGTGGTGTAGCTAATTTGTTGCCCTTATCAATAACCTGACATAAAAACAAAATCTTACAGCATAAAAAGGAACAATTAAAGCTATCAATAGAGGGAGAGAAATCTAGTCCTAAAGATAAGGTTCTTCTTGTTTTGAACTCATTTGGATATTATTTAAGCTTTGGTATATCCATTTCAATCTTACATGTATTTTAGTTCTTGTTTATCATTAGGGCGACGGGTTTGGCTTGAGAGCATAACATGCACAAGTCTAAAAAGGGCGGCGTAATATACAAGACTCCCACCATATAAGGATTTTAGAGGATATAGATGTATGCAGCCTTACCCTCGCAAAAAAAAAAAAAAAGGCTATTAATTATGACCTCTAGGTCACAAGACAACAACTTGAGGGAGGATGACGATGAAGTAATGTTTAGGGAATTTAATTCCGATGATGTTTATTTATTGTGCACTCAAAAAATTATATACACAGTGTTTAGTGATATAGATCCTAATATCTAGGGATTACATAAAATAAATCATAATATCTAGGGATTACAAATCAGAATAAGAAAAATACAAAATTCAAAAATTCATAATATCTAATTAGATACTAAATCATAAAATCTTGGTAACTACCAAGATTAAAATATGTGCAAATCTGCTCCTAATTATGCGTGGGCTTCCAACACTCCCCCTCAAGTTGGATCATAGATACTGATCATGTCCAACTTGCTAACAAGGAATTCAAATCTGTCCTTTGTTAATCCCTTTATTAGTATGTCTGCAGTCTGCTCTCTAGATGGGACATACTTGAGGCTGATAGTTTCATTATCGATCTTTTCTCTTATGAAGTGCTGATCTATTTCAACATGTTTAGTTCTATCATGTCGTACTAGGTTGTATGAAATGTTGATAGCTGCTATGTTGTCATAGTAGAGCTTGACTGGAGGGTTTACATTGATTTTTAATTCTTCAAGCACCCTCTTCACCCATATGCCTTCACAAATTCCTAATGCTATTGCTCAGAATTTTGCTTCTACGCTACTTCTTGCTACTACACTTTGTTTCTTACTTCTCCAGGTGACAAGGTTACCCCAGACGAAAGTACAATAACCTGAGGTTGATTTTCTATCATCTTGATCACCCGCCCAGTCTGCATCTGTGAATATTTCTACATTCCTTTGAGTAGATTTTTTAAATAGGAGTCCATGTTTGGGAGAGCCCTTTAAATATCTAAAGAAACTATTAAGTAAACTTCATCCAAATGTCGCTGTTTTGGATCATGAGAATGTTGGCTTACCATACTGACTGCAAATGCTATATCAAGTTGAGTATGTGAGAGATATATCGGTTTTCCTACCATACGCTGATATCTTCCTATATCAACAGATTTTCCTAGCTCTTCATCATCCCTAATGTTGTCAGCCCGAATGGGAACAACACTTGGTTTACAGCCTAACATACCAGTTTCCTTTAAAAGATCTAGAATATACTTTCTTTGGGAAATGTAAATGCCAGTTTTTGATCTAGCTACCTCCATTCCCAGAAAGTATTTCATTTCTCCAAGATCTTTGATCTGAAATTCTTAGTTTAGAGCTAGTTTAATCTGGTCAATTGCTTCTTCATCATCTCCAGTCAAGACAATATCGTCTACATATACTCTACTAAAACAACCACCTTGTGATTTGTATGTTTGAAGAACATGGTATGATCACCTTGCCCTTGTGTGTATCCTTGTTTCTTCAATGCTTGTGTAAATCTTTCAAACCAAGCTCGGGGGGATTGTTTGAGACCATAGAGTGATATTTTGAGTTTGCATACCTGAGTTGCTTTCTTCCCAGGGAACCCTGGAGGAGGTTTCATGTACACTTTCTCTCTTAGTTCTCCATTCAGGAACGCATTCTTCACATCAAGTTGGTGTAAGCGCCAATCCATGTTTGAAGCCAGTGATAACAAAACCCTGATTGTATTCAACTTTACCACTGGGGCAAAGGTTTCGGTATAGTCCATTCCATAAATTTAAGAGAAGCCTTTTGCTACAAGTCGTGCCTTATACTTGTCAAGGTTTCCATCGACCTTGTATTTGGGGGTAAATACCCACTTGCAACCAACTGGTTTCTTTCCTTTGGGTAGGTCTACAAATTCCCAAGTGTCATTCTTCTCTAGTGCCTCCATCTCTGCCAAGGCAGCTTGTTTCCATTCAGGGTTATCTAGTGCTTCATCTATGTTGTTAGGTATTCTAACTGCATCAAGTTGAGATATAAAGGCATGATATTTGGATGAGACAACCTGATATGAGACAAATTTCTCTATAGGGTGTTTTGTACAAGCTCGAGGTTGTTTTCTTACAACAATTGGCAAATCTAGATCATCAACCATATCATTTTCTTCATCATGTTTAACTTCAGGACCTACCACTGGTTCCGACTCAGGGCGTGTGCTATGAACCTGAGGGTGATCACCTAGTTTTGGTAGCCTTCGTGTATAAGTTTGCTTCCACTTATTTTTTCCCTTGTCTCCCCTAGGACTAGGTGTAGTTGGTGTTACAGGTTCCTCATATGTCATAAGGTTGGGAATGTGTAGTGTAGCGTCTTGGAATTGAGGTTTAGGTATGGATTCTGATGTAAGGTCAGGTGTAATGGTACTATTCTCAAGGTCAGGTATAATGGTACTATTCTCAGTGTGAAATTCACTCCAATTCTCCCCCTGAATTGAGGATGGAGAATAGAAGGGAACGCTTTCATGAAAGGTGATATCATGAGAGACAAGCACACGTTTAGTAGTAGGGTTGTAGCATTTGCAGCCCTTTTGGGTAGCAGAGTATCCTAAGAAGATACAGCAGACAACTTGAGGGTCAAGTTTGGCGGTATGGTAAAGATGAAAAAAGGCCGTGCAGCCAAAGACTTTAAGTGGAAGGATATTTTCAAGGTAGGGGAGATGATAATGTTGATGAAGGACTTGTAATAGGGTTTGAAAGGAGAGGGGTTTGCTAGGCATGCGATTAATGAGGAAGACAGCAGTAAGAATGACATCACCCCAATAGAATTTAGGGACAGGGGAACTAAGCATTAGAGCCCTCGCGGTATTGAAGATATGACAATTGTTTCTCTTGGCAATACCATTCTGTTGGGGGGTATATGGGCAGCTAGTTTTGTGAAGAATCCCATTATCCTTAAGGAATGTGGAAAGGGTTGTGGTGAAGTACTCAGTGCCATTATTTGAGTGTAGGACCCAAATTTTTGTTTGAAATTAGGTGTGGATCATGTTGTAGAAATCAATGAAGGTTTGGGCAACCTCTGATTTTTCCTTCAAAAGAAAAGGCCAACTCACACGGGTGTGGTCATCAATAAACATGATGAGCCATTTAGAGTTCATGCAATTAGGGACACGGGATGGACCCCACACATCACTATGTATGGTGGTAAAGGGCTGGGAAGCACAATATGGGGTTCCTAAAAAAGAAGTTCGGTGATGTTTGGCAAGTTCACATATATTACAAACAAATTGGGAAAAATCTTTATTTGAACAAATTGAAGGAAATAGTTTTGACATGTAATGAGGATTAGGATGGCCTAATCTCTTGTGCCATAACTCTAAATTACTAGTCATAGGGAGAGACACGTTATTGCAAGAACTACTACTATGAAAACTACGCTCATCAGGTAATAAAGCCCATCATGTTCATTTGCAATGCCAATCCTCGTCCCTGTGAAAAGGTCCTAGAAAATACAATGAGTGGTAAAAAAGTCAGCATGGCATCTTACATCATGGGCTAACTAATGAGCAAATAATAAATTGCATTTTAATTTGGGAACATGCAACACATTATGAAGGACTAGGGTAGGAGAGACTTTAACACTCCCAAAGCCAGCAACAGTGGAATCAGACACATTAGCAATAGTAACTAACATATGTGTGGTGGTTAGAGTATAGTTCATAAATAAAGAGGCATTATCAGACATATGATCAGAGGCACCAGAGTCTACAATCCAATAATTTCCAGCACTTATGCTTTTGATAGTAGATAAGGTCTTAAAGAAGTTATCTCGTTTGACTACCGTAGTAGTGGGTTGTCGTGGAGAAGGTTGCAATGTAGATAATTGTTCAATAATTTTATCAAACTTATCACCTTGTGGGGTTGAAGGAGAAGTACCAGAATTATCCTCGTTGGATCTTTCAGCAATGTAGCCACGGCCCCGATGTTTTTTTGGCTTCCAGTTGGGTGGTTTACCATGAATATCCCAGCAAGTGTCTTTGGTGTGACCCACCTTTTTGTAATGATCATAGGTTGGGCTAATCTTGGGAGCACGAGGTTCAATAGAGTGGGCAGTAAGCGCAGATGGTTTTGGAAGAGAAGAGGGGCACCAGTTTGGAGATCCCGAGGCACCCTTAAGCATGACCCTTTTTCTGGATTATTCATTCCTAAGTGCTGCAAATGCTTCTCTGACACTTGGGAGAGGGACTTGGCTCAGAATTCTACCACGAATGTCATCAAATGACTTATCTAGACCAGCAAGAAGTTCAAACATATGCACTTTTTCAACTTGTTTGGCATGATGTGCAACATGAGAGGTGCAACAGGGAGCGTCTTTACAAATGAGATCGAGTTCTTGCCAAAGGGTGCTTTTAGCAAGATAATAATCACCCAAAGACAGAGTACCTTGCTTAAGATCCTAGACTTTGGCTTGTATATAAAAAACATAGGCAGAATTACCTCTATCGTTGTAGGCTTCACAGATGGCATCCCACATCTCACAGGCTGTAGACATGAACATGAAGTATCGCTTAATGGTGGCATTCATCGAGTTTACAAGCCAAGAGCAGAATAGGGCGTCGTCGGCTTGCCATCTCTCGGTGGCCTTCTCGTCGGAGGAAGTAGGAGGTGGTGTTCGACCGGTGACATGCCCGAGCCTCCCACGGCCTTTAAGGGCAAAATTGACAGACTGGGCCCACTCTCGGTAGTTGTCGCCAGTGAGCTCCTCCGGGATGATAGTGACGGTCGATCCTTCAACGATGGAGGTCACAATATAGGACGCGCTGGTGGCGGAGGAATCACCAGTTGTCATTGCGGCTGAGTGAGGCGAACATGGGAGAGGGCTCGACCCCTACTCCTCGTTGACTGATCCGAACATCATCACCGCTGTCGTTGCTCTGATACCATGAAGGAGGACGACGATGAAGTAATGTTTAGGGAATTTAATCCCGATGATGTTTATTCACTATGCACTTAGAAAATTATATACACAGTGTTTAGTGATGTAGATCTTAATATCTAAGGATTACATAAAACAGATCCTAATATCTAGGGATTACAAATCAGAATCAGCAAAATACAAAATTCAGAAATTCATAATATCTAATTAGATACTAAATCCTAAAATCTTGGTAACTACCAAGATTAAAATAGGTGCAAATCTGCCCCTAATTATGCGTGGGCTTCCAATACAACTTTACAAATGTTCCAGAGCTCACTCTCTAGATGCATAAGATTAATTTCTAACAAAATTGCCCCATGCCATAAATTGGTATCCTATCCAGTGTTTGCTTGCTTTTTCATTTAACATGAAAAGAAAAGCAGATGTAACGTACATACGCTGTCAACTCACCTCAACTAATACTGCTATGATCTTGGCAAGATTTTGATTGCCAGGACCTAAAAGATCCATATCTGACCTGAAATATAATAAAGCATTCAATTAATCAATTGCTGTAGCATTCAAAACTATTTGATTTTTTATTGATTAATTATCATTTTCATAAAAGATTCTTCTTATGGGGTTTAAAGTTTTCTCACCCAGAAACCAATAAACAGAGCTGTTCATGCATAATCTTAGCCTCATTCAAGTCCTCTTTAAGGGGCAAAAAGCTTAACCAGGCAGGAACAAGCTGCAGATTTATGCAAACGGGGTCAAACGTTTTCTTTATCACTTGGTTATGTCACCTAAAGAAAAAGTAGCATAAGTCGATCATGCATACTATTTTCAAAGAAACTTCAACTTCAAAGTTTTAGTGAAGGGTAACAAATAATTTCATCATGATCCACAGAACACTCCTTGATATGAAAATTCTTAGGCTTGAAACATGGACAAAGCAATACTTACCTACCTTACCCTTGTGATGAAGTTTCATTTCATTATGACCAATTGCAGGCAACAAGGATAGAATTTCGAATTACTTAATCATAGAGGTTCTAATAGTAAGTCAATGCTCACTTTAACTTAAGATCTTAAGATGTTATAAATGACATCCGCTAATATATTTATCTAATCCCTAACAGTTATCTATCAGTGATATTTGTTGCTGTGAGCTACTTTAAGTCCCCTCCTTCCCTGTCCTTTTTTCCCTAATAATATCTGCATTAGGAGCCACGTATAAAATTATGAATACTTCGCTCTCTATACAGCTGTTATTTGGATCTTTAATGATGCTAAATAGCCCCATGAAAGTATTAATCAAATTTGAATTTTAACTATTAGCAACTAGTTATAGCATCACGATCTCTTCAATATAAATAAATGTTAAGCACAAAATATGGCAAATTCTGATTGCTCTCTGTCTATATTCTCTTCTTTCATAGCTACTTATGCAACAGAAAAGTAAATACTTTTAACTGGAAGAAAAATGCTACAGAAGTACAAAGATATAGTTTTATGTCGTGCATAAAAGAAAGCTAAGAACCTGAACATAACCTCATTCAAAATCAACATGCATAAATATAAATGCGATGTTTCTTCTTATCAGTCAATAACAAAAGCCGAAGTTACTCCTGCCAGAACATGTTGATAAAAGGAAAAATATATTACTTTTGAAGCATCGATGCAGTCACGGTGGCATTTACAGATTCTTCCAAGAGCAGAGACTGCTATATCACTTGCTTTTGCATTCTCCAGACTCCGAAGTGGCTGGTTTGGGTGTTGCATCAAAATGTTGAGTTTGGACAGTATACCTGAAGTAGAGATGGGTCTATAAACCTTAGTTAAGAACAAAGATGAAGTCCTAAATGGTATTTTGAGTTGACAAATTATATATATAAACTAAGATACCGTTGATGAGAGGCTTGAATTGCAGTGATCCAGACTCTGCACAAATTCGAATTCCCCGTGCTGCTTCCTGAAAATTTCATATGAAATCTTTGAAAATGGAATAACTTCCACAAATATAAAAACCTAGAAATGGGGAGACAATAAACCTCTCTGACTTCATGATTCTCGTCATTGCACGCCTCCAGTAAGATTGGAAGATAACTACTATGGTACCTGCTGAGAAAACAAGAATATTAAAAGTTGACAAACGGGCAATAAAAGATTTTAAAAATGACATTATTTCATTTATGCATGAATCAAACTGGCAATAAAAACGTATGAAAGATCGAAAATATTACTTTAGAGCTACTGTAGCACACTTCTCGGCAACAATATTAAAAGCTGACAAAAGAATACTTTTATGTTTAGGAGTCACATCACCCTGCGTGCAGAAAGCTGGGAAGAATCAAATTGAAGGACATAAACTAACTTATAGAAAACATTCACTTGGATTTTCTTAAAACAGAAAATTGAGGAATAACAAGGTTGGGGTGCTACTTTAAGATTTAAAAAAACAGCAGTAACTTGTCCATGGAAACTGAAGTCTGAGATAAACAAATATCAGGATTTCCTAAGAAACATAATATTATGGCTCCAAAGGAATTCATGTATGATATGGAAGTCATGGGCCTTAATGTTTTACGAAGAACTGAACCTTTCACTTGTACCAATTCAGTTTAGCGACAACCAGATCTTCTGGATAAAAATTTAATATTTCTTAATGTTATGTGTGATGAAAAGAATGAAGAATCAAACAGAACTATAGCTTTCTACCTGCAAAGATACCAGCAATTTGCTTATTAACGTATCCCCGCCCACACAAAAGGAAAAGCTATCTGGAAGAGTGTTCTTTAGGAAGTATAGAATTGCAGAAGCAACTTGTTCCTATTAAAGCAATATAAAATTAATATTATAATAATAAAAAAATTATAATGAAGGTACATGTAACATTAATGTCGTACTTGGCAGGTGTGAGAATGAAATGAATGGAGAATCATTACTTTTATAAAAATTTCAAAGCAAAAGAGGAAGAACCAATTAGATGAGAAAAAGAGTTTCTACACTTGTTCAAATAATTCAAAAACGGGGGAAAGTTGAACTGAACAAGGAGAACTTGACAGTTTAGCGGGGGAACATTGTTTCTTTAACTAAAAAGCAAGAAGCTATTGTTGTTTCGAGGTGTTAAACCACCAAATACTCATTAATTCAGGGTCTTCACTATCAATAATATGCCTAGATCTTGAAGAAATTAACATAAAATTAAAATCAATCCATTCAAACAGTGAACAGATGACATTAAAATCAATCCATTCGCACCTTTACTTTGTCGTTCTGTTCAGTGTCAAGTGCCGTGACAAATGCAGGCAAAAGCCTAGAATGATAATACAGTTGCAACATTTGGACGAAAATTGTAGGTGTCGCCATAAAGTTAAAAGCTGCCAACCGAACTTGAAATTGAGTGTCTTGAAATAATCTCATAAATTTGGTGAACATTATCCTCAGAGAGTTGTCCATAAACTCCAGCTGGAATGTAAGCACATTATTCTATGTTAGACAGTGAGAAGAAACCACCACCAGAAAGTGAAACCGAACCAACATGAACGACCTACAAAATTTTACAACCAGGTCCAGTGAAAGGACCTTAGACTAAATGACAAATTAGAAATGGAAATATGAGTAAGCTGTAATTGATTCCATACTGCAAATGTGTATGATATTATTTTCTGAGGTGCATATGTGTCAACCATCTCTTTCAGACAAGAATTAAATCAGAGCCAACTCAACGAAGCTCAATGAAAATGCATTATGGTTAAGGCAGTCTTCAATTTTCTCACCTTTTTTTTTACTTTAATCTGGGTCCCTTCAGGAAGCAAATTATCTTTCCAATTGTGATTTTTTTTTTTCATTATTTTTAATTAACCAATCTTTTGTTTCATGTGGTAGGGTAGAATCCTTGTTTTCCAAGGATCTAACAAGTACATCCTGGGCTATATGGTGGTAGAGAAATCAAGAATAAACATTAGTTGTTCCTGCCATGCATCTTTTGTCCTATTGTATTTTCCATAGCTCACCTACTGTACTATCTGTCAGCACAACAAATCAGTACAATTTATGGAAGGACTAGAGAATTATCAGTTCACCGTTTCAAATGAGAACTCTTTGGCAACTAAAGCAAGCATTGTAATTCCTGCATGACGCTTCTGCCATTCCGGAGATTCCAAGTAAAGTGGCAACAGTTCTGAAGCAATTGGAATAAGTTTATTCTCCCCCAGGATGACTGAAAAATGATACAAGCTTTCTAATCCAAAATTGTAGACATTAGTCTTCCCAGAACTTCCATCCTCTTTGCCTTTCAATTCATTACTTGTCATATCTTCTTTAATACAGAGCAACATTTTCATGGGGACTAAGAACAGCCTAACCATAGTCTGATAAGGCAGACTTAAGAATATGGGTTTAAAATCTTCTCTTTCTGTCAAGGTGATGATTAATCTAACGGCATAACAATGTATTTCCTCATTCAATGCTGAGTTCTCTGCAATTTGCAGCATGTCTGAAACCATATCACCGATGTATGGCTTCAGTAATTGAGGCCCTTCTGATACCAATGATATCAACTCCTTGAAAGCCATGAAAACATAGCTATTTTGAGAACTTCTCAACAGTGTAAAGACCCCAACCATACTAGCCCTCAAAATTTCATGAAACAACCCTGGATTGGAATGATCAGTAAATAAAGGCACTAATGTCACTACAGCTCCCAAAGAAGCAACCTGAACATTAGGGCTCGCCGAAGCCAACCCATCCAAGAACGACGAGTGAAAAACCTGAACACTATCCTTCAGAGAATCACAAATAAACGACCGGAAATCCCTAGGAAATTTCGCTAAAACCAAAAGGGCAATTTCCTGAAATTTGCCATCGCTCGTCTTTCCAAGAGACGTCAAAAGAAATTCAAGAAGCTCTGGCCATTTCTTGCCATCCTTGTAAATCTCACATAATGTTTCAGCCACCACAGCACAGAACATCCTCAAAACCGTTATTGAATCCTCTTCATTGAGATACGCAAGAAAATGACCTTTCAGAGTGGATTTTGCCGTTTCTCGCAATCTAGCCCAGAAATCGCAAATTCGAAGAAATTGAAGGATCCGAATGGCTTTGGCGCGGATGTAGACATCGGAGCTACATCGTATGAGGAAGCAGAGCTTGATGAAGAGCAAATCAGGGTATAATTTCTTGGAGCATTCGAGGAACACGACAGCCTGGGATTTTTGGGATTGGTCGGAAGAGAAGAAAAGGGAGAAGGCAACCTCCATGGGGCTATTGTCGTTAGAGCTTAGAATCTTGAAGACCTGTGACTCCAATTCAGAAGAGAATTCAGAATCCATCTTCGTCACAGGAACGTTGCGAGGCTGTGATGGCGAAGGTAGAGGAGAGATTTTGGATTCGGGACGAACGGAGGATATAAGGGTTGTGGTTGAGTGTCAGTGACAGGCTTCACGTAAGCATGAGGAGCGAACATGAAAAATTATAATTATATTATAATGAGAAAAATTAAATAGAATGGCGGCTGCAACAGAAAGCGATGCTTTTTTTTTCCCTCCGCAAAAAATGCTTTTGTTTATAGGGAATATTTTTAAAAAATACAATTAAAAATGAGAAAAGATAAATTTATAGCTTGAATTTATCAAGTTTTAAGTCAGAATTGAAGTAAGAATTTAGAATTTTCAATTCTGATCAGATCAAAATGCCTTTAGTTCATTTAACAAGTTTTAAGGGTCAATAACAACATCAGATTTTATATTAACGATTTTATTTCATGTTTTACAATTTCATATCCCAAAAATTAGGGATAATTTTGAGGCACAAGTTTCAAGAGTCAATAACAACATCATATTTTACATTAACAACTTTACCTTCATATTTCACAACTTCATATCCCAACAACCAGGGATAATTTTGAGGGCACAAGTTTCATGAGTCAATAACAACATCTGTATCTATATTATAACAACATCAAATTTTACATTAATAACTTCACTTTCATGTTTCACAACTGAAATAAGGGTCATTTAATCATTTGGTCAGAATTGAAAATCTCATATTCCTACTTCAGTCCTAACCAGAGATTTTATAAATTCGCAGTATAAATTTATCTTTTTTCATTTTTAATTGTATTTTTCTTAAACTTTCCCTTTTTTACATGCATATCAAAATTAGGGCAAAAGCATACATGGTCCTTTAATTTCATACAAGGTTTAGTTTTGATCATTTAATTTTATAGACTTTTTAGTCTTTTAACCCTAACATTGTTAGTAAAAAAATGTTGATATAAAAATTTTAAATGTTGAAAAAATTATTTTCAAATATTGACATATTAATTTTTTTTTTCAAAAATAATTATAACCAATAACAACAACAATAGAGTTTTAATCCCACTAGATGGGATCAATTACATAGATTAAATAACGCTATTATTAACTAAGAGATTTCGCTCAATAAGCTCATTGAACATTCTCTTCAGATCTTCTTCTACCCCTTTTAACTGAACTCCAAACAACTTGATCTACCCCTCTTTATTAGCCCATCAATGGCCTTCGTTGTATATATCCAAGCCACTTCAAAATAATTTTCTATCATTTTTCGTTTAATGGGTGTCACTCCAACTCTTCCTCTTATAATTTCATTATGAATTTTATCTTTCCTTATATGACTACACATATATCTCAATATCCTTGTCTCAACAACCCCCACTTTGTACTTATGTAACCCCTTCAAAGCCAAACATTCACCATCATATAGTATTGTTGGTTGAATGGCAGTTTGATAACCATCACAAAAAAAAAATATCTTTTTTATTCATACCATTACAAAAAAATTATCATTTGAGACAAATAGTGTAAGTGTTGATAGACTTAAGACATGCTTTTTAAAATTAAGATCCCAAAATGAAACTTTGTATAAAATTGTAAGATTCAATGTGTACTTTTACCCAAAAGTAAATATAAACTAAAATCATGGTTATCTCAAGAGTTCCTAAGCACACTTGTACGTACTAAAGTCAATTACTATATATATTAAAAAAAACTGATAATAGTAGTTTATTATTGTGAAAATAAAAGAGATATGTGATAAGAGATAGAGAAGAGCAAGACGATAGAGAGAAAATGGTGAGATAAAGAAGGGGAGCAATTTTCACCCACTCTTGTTTTTTGTGATTACAATACTATTAATAAGATCGCTGTTTATAGCTTCTAAAAGTCACTATCAAGGGTTACAATTAATATACAATAAATGGTACAATTAATACTATATAATCCTTCATATTATTAAATAACATTTTAATTTATCAACAACATATTTATGAATGCTGACTAGGATATGAATCAATGGACATCCACATAATTAATATTCATAACACTCCCCCTTGGATATCCGTAATAAATATGTCTCATTAGAAACCTTAACTAGGAAAAATCCAATGAGACAAAAACCTAGCCAAAGAAAAGAGTATATCATTCATTAATACTCAGTGATGCCTCATTAAAAACCTTTCTAGGAAAACCTAGAATATAAGTCAATGAACATCCACATAATTAATATTTATAACACTTATGAAATAGGTAGGCTTTTAGATTTATTATTAATTTTGACACTTACATAGTGACAACTTATGAGTTAATCGTAATTTTAAATTTATAATTGATTTTTTCATGTATTGGGGTATTTGATTTTGGGTTCATAGTTAATTTCAATGTGTATAAAATGCTTGGAATATGCAATGCTAAATTGTTTAACATTTGAATGGAGAAACATTTCAATTAAATTGAAATAAATATTCATAGGTATTGCTCTCTGGTTTTTTTTTTTTTTTTTGGGGCCTATTCATAGGTATTGCTTCTAGTGGAAAGGGCTTTGGTCACTTAAGCACCAACCCTTAAATTTAAATTCATGTGGGAATGCAGAAAAAGCTTTCAAAAGGATACCCCTAATTAAACCTCACAATGCTCAAACAATTGAAACAAGTAAATTTTTTTCATGTATTATTTATTCTCCCGCTTATTTTCATTCTTAAAATTTTTAATTTATTTTTGAATTTAAAATCTACATGTTCCATTTTATATGATAAAAGTACCCAAGCCTTATCTTTTTTTTTTTTTGAATGAAAGTCAAAATGACGTTAGCAGACGATAAATTTACAACGTCCCGTCATAATATGGACGTACATTATTATTAATAATAGACCTAAAACCCGGGGGGGGGTTAAAGAAGATGAAATGTTAGTAAAATGTATTGGCAAAAAAAAAAAAAAGAAATGTTAGTAAAATGTTAAGGTGTCTTTCTTAAATCTTGCTGAATAACCGATCGATGATAAAAAAAAAAGATGTTAAATTAAAGCTCTTATTGACGCACAAATTTCCAAGGAATCCTAAGTAGGGACATAAGTTTCCCTTTTGCAAATAATCCAATAGAGAGCAGCATGCAAATTAAAGCTTGAGAGATAGTTAGAAGAAGAAGCTCCCCCCCCCCCCCAGGCAAACACGCAATATTGGTTTTTCTAAGTTATAAATGATTATATTTAGAGCCATCAAAATAGTTTAGGGCTAGGCTTGTCTTTTACGGGATGTAGAGGAAATTTGGACTCAAATGGGCTAACTCGTTTAAGCTCGAAAATAAACGTGTCAACCCTTTAAGATCGAAGGCCACCTGCTTAAGCCCACAATCAGTTTTTTGTTAATAAAATATGATAATTTAAATTTTTCTGTTGCTCATTATAAGGATTTTTTTTTTTGGCCAGCCAAGGCTTCCCATAATGCTACCTAAATTTGCTCTTGTTCAAATTCTTATCCAAAGTATATCCACCTCACATATTCATACAAACTGGTGAAATGAAATTTGTTATCTCATTCTTCATGGAGTTTTCCTGGAAAATTGTGAGATAGATTCATCTTTACAAAATTCTCTCACATTGATGTGATGGATAAACTTCAAGTTTTTTACTTGCCTTTTGTAATCCAAAAAACAGAAAGTTCTCTCACATTCTCCCCTGCCCCTTTTTTTCCTTAACTATCATATGGCTATTAATTATTGTATGGTTGTAGAATAGTAATTAACTTGATATTGTAATAAATGTAACAACAATAATTACATGATGATATAATGTTTATAGTGTATATACTAGTTTATTTCTGATTTTTTTTCCAACTATATTTTGCATTATTGTTGTGAATATTAAAAAAATGAAAATTTGGTGCAATTTAGTAAAAGCCCATGGGCCAATTTTGAACCCGCATGTCCAGGGGCTGGGCTTTAAAAATAACAAGGTTTTATAGTTGCGGTCCTTTTTAGGCTTAGCCTTTTTAAGCCCTAACCCGTCAAGGGCCCGTCTTTTAGGGTTGAACCGATGCTTATTGACTACTCACATTACATTTTTCTATGATCTTTGCATTTCTAGATCAATATGAACCAATATTTTGGCAAAAAAGTAATTATCAGTGGATCACTTGGTTTAGATAATGTAAATAGTGACTCCATCTTCTCATTAAAGAAAACTATAGTTGAAAAAGTTAAAACACTAAGAATTTCTCTAGAAACTTTATGTACAGTCTGAGTGATACTATTATAAGTAGCAATGTTTCTCTTATACCAGATGTATTAAGTAGTATAATTATTTCTTGAATAGCACTGTGGAGCCCATCTAAGTGAAGTGCATAGAGTTCTTTTCCACCAATTGGAGAAGTAATAGAAAGAATGCCCTTAGAGGGGGATTGAAATATCCGTTTGGCTGGGACAAAAAAGGAATCTGCCCTTTTCAAATGTCCTTTTTTTTTATCCGGACCCTTTTCAAATGTCTATATATTGCTGGATTATCACATTCGGTCTTCTTAGATTGTGCCCACCTCATTTACGGGCCATGGTTCACAATGAGCATATGGGATTTGAATCCCCTTCCAGTTAGAAGTATCGCCCTCTTATGCATAAATATATATATAAATATATATATATATATATATTCCGAATGGCTTGATATTTTTTAAAAAAATTCTTTTAAAAGTCAGCTGAATTACTCAAATTTTAAATTGGGTTATTAAACTATACAAATCCTAAAGTAGGTCAATGTCTTAAAATGATATTTCAGAATTTGATACTGGCAAAAAAAAAATTCAGAATTTGATAATGTTACCACACTATCCTTCATTTAAGTCTCTCCAAACACTACATATAACATTTTTATTTTTATTTTTAGGATATAATTATAATTATAAAATAAGTATTTATGAAAAATGGATTTAGCAGATAATTATTGAAACAAAAAAAAAAAGATTTAGTTAAAATATGATTAAAAAAACGAAATGAATAAAAAAATTGACAAATATATAATTGTTAAGGGGCACGTGACCCCTTAACTAATTCAAGAGGGGCCCGCGCGCGCGCGCGCGTGTGTATATATATATAAGGAGAGGGGCACGTGGCCCCTTTACTGTCACATGTGGGGTTATTTCTTCATTTCCACACCATTTCAATTCGGATCCCACAGAGAGGGTGAGAGAGAAGTGAGGTCGGTTCCACAAGCGCCGTTTCAGTTTAGGGCACAAACTTTTAGAATAATTTAGGTAATCAAATCACTTCTTTTTAACAAATTCCTTTCAGAAAAGTCATTTCATATAATTTTATCTTTCTGTTTAGGGTAGTATTATGCTGATTATTGAAAATTTTGGGGTTAGAATTTTAAGAGAGTTTTGAGTTTTGACAATAGATGACTATAGATATGTAGAGAATAATTAATAATTAATTTTAATCAGTTACATTTATTGTTTAGTTGATTTATGATTAAATTTGATTTAAATAATTTATTTGGGTTATTGGAGGTATTATTGAAATTTTAATTAGTTTTCTTTATTAGATTTTGAGCTATATGAAATTATAAGTTTGAATTTGATGTTTGAGTTAGAGTTATACGATTTTGATTATGTGAGGTTCGTAGATGTAACATCCCAAATTTTATTCACCAAAACTATATTGTAATTATTTGAATAATTCAATAAAATGGTGAATATTTATGAATTTGGATCTTGTGAATTTTGAAATATTCATATTCATAAGGAAATGGGCAAATTAATTCAAAAATTGGGTTAAATTACAAAGGGGATAGAAAAATCATAATTTTGCCAATTTAGCCCAAGATTAATTATTTTCCAATTAATTGGAGTTAATTTCAATTAATCAAGGAAAATAAAGGAAAATGCATAATGAGATTATTCTTGGTAGAATAAATCAAGAATTGAGAAATTAAGGAGGGGATTATACATAAAATTAATTGTGTGAATTATGGAATTGTGCAAAACAATTTTCTCTCCTCTTCCTCTCTAATTTTCGTCCAACATGAAAGAAAGAGGGGAAAAATTAATTGATACATGATTACATGTCACAAGTAGAAGGAAAGCATGACCAAGATTGAGTGTACACAAAAATGGAATGATGGTGTAGTGCATGATAATGGAAGCTTGAGTGAAGAAATAAGAAACATGATGGCATAGTTGAGTGATGTGTTAGATTTAATGTTGAGTGCATGATGGAGGGATAAGCTTGAATGGAGGAATGAAATACTTGATTGCTTGGAAGAGGATAAACTTGATTACATGGAAGGGAGCTTGTTTGACTTGTAAGAGGAGAAGGGGGGACGGATTTTTAGGAGCAAGCAAAGGAAGCAATTGATTCAAATTAATGGCAAGACAATGGAGTAATTGTGAGGGGAGAGAAGATGGTGACATGTGTCACAACTTGGGCCCTTGATTGAATCAATGGTTAGAAAGGAAGAAGACTAAAATAATATAACACAAACTCCTTCCTCTTTCATGTACACTTCACGCACAAGACATAGAGAAAAGGAAGAGAGAGTGATTTTGTGAAGCTCTTGAGACTTAGAGAGCAAGAGGAAGAAAATCAAGGTAAGAGCTTATGTTCCAAAGTGATTTTAGCTGCTTATTTTGTGTGGTTATCCTCTTAACTCTTATTTTTCATGGAAATCATGGTTTAGCAAGCTAATCTTCAAGGTTTAGGGGAGAGAGAGGACGTCCTAGAGAGAGAAACATCAAAGATCAAGAGGTAATCTCCAAAATCTCAACTTCTTAGTGTATTGAAGTTGTTGTCGGTGATTATTGTTTAGTTTTGTGATTTTTGGGTTGAGTTGTAAAATTAGAAAAGCCATAACCTTAAGGGGTTATGCTGCCCAAAATCCTTTAAATCATGATTATGAAGTGTTTAAATAAGTTAATCAAGGATTAGAAGTGGAAAAGTACAAATTTTGGGAGTTAAAACACAAAACCTCATTTTCCCCCATTTTTTCCCTAATATTTCGGCCAGGACCAGAACTGGTAATAGGAGTTGGATTTTCATTAAATAAATGGTTCCATTGGACTCAGTGGACAAAAATAGGTGGGGTTATAGTTGGACACTTTTTCGATAGAGGCCGAAAAAGCATAATTACGAAAACGCCACTGAAATCCCTAAATAGGGGCTGTCAAGGGCATTTTCATAATTTGACACTGAATTTGGTGATTTCGAGCCCAAAAATGGATTCCTTGGGCGAAAATAAGTCAAAATAGCTTTGGTCAAAATTTTGGGAAAACGTGCCATCGGGATGAGTACGGCCGAGTCGGGTTCCTAGGGGCATTTTTGTAAATTTTCACCATAGACTAATATAAACACAATAAACACTATGGAAGAGTATAAAATGATACTTGGATAGGTTATGACCTATTTCTGGTACATTTAATATTTTAGAACCGAATCGGACGCCGGGACAGCACGCTTTACGAGACACTATTAAATAGAGGATTATAAAGCTTTGAGGTAGGGACATTATCCTTCATACACTATAACATAAGTTATGTAATTGTGTGGATGCCATTGTTTTGTAAATGCACTTTATTAATCAACATGATTTGCCTAGAGAGGGGCAGTTAGTGCCAGAGGTGCACTTACACTAGGAGTTGGTAGAAGTCCAATCGGTGTAGATTGTGGGGTTGGGCCCTACTCATGTATACATGACGATGTTGTGATTATATTGTTCATTAATTTGTACATACCTTGGCGCATGACATATTTACTTTTTGCATTTTCTATGAACGATATTATGTCTCTAGAGGATTCTTCGGAATCTTACCCTATTTTTAAAACCAATACCTCAGCGGGTACCGGTGGAGCAAAGGGGAAAGACGTAGACACCAGAAAGTGAACAACACGAGTCTCAAGGCGAGGATAACACCGTGGGCATAATTAGTCTCTTTTGTGATATTTTGGTGAAATTGTAAATATTAAAACTTCCACTGTATTTTCTGTTTCTGTCGACGAACAATATCAGAATTGTAAATGAATATTTTTATCAGTATAATTGTACTTTCCTATATGCCCATTGAATTCCGTCTTTATTACTCTTTATTATCGAAATGGAAATGGGTGTTGACAGTAGAGTTATTTAATAATTGGGTTATGATCATATAAATTAGAAAAAGAGATTTGATTGGTCTAGGATGCTGATATTGATGATTTTATGACTATAGTTATGTCAGAGGTGAAATTTTAATTTAAAAAATTGAGTGATTGATGTGAGAGTATGGTATAGAAGTTATCTTAGGATTTTATTGAGTGAAATAGATTTAAGAAATTTTAAGATTTGTGATTTGAAATGATGATTTTGTGAATAAATTATAAGTTTGACTGGATTTTCTATTTATGGAGGAATTATTGGGAATTTTTGAAGTATTTTTGGAATGAGCAATTTGGACACTATTTGGCTAAGGAATTATTTCAATTAGAAACTTTAGTTAATAAGGATCTTGTATTTAAATTTTCATGGTGATTGAACTTGAACATTTAAGCTTATAATTGGGAAATTATAATTTAAGTTGAGCATTTGAGAGTTAGTTAATGATTTTAATGAGTGCAATAAAATGGAGCAATAAAGAGAATATCATTAGGATAGTAAACATATGAATGGCTGAGATATTATGAGTTTTTCTAAGGAACAACTAAGTGGATATTGGAGGTTTAGTTACCAATTGTTAAACATTGCATTCTTTAGTTATCATCTTATTGATGAATATTCGCATTTATCATGTAGACTTCTTAGCTTTGGTTGAGCATGGGGTTTCACAAGAGTTGTTGTATTCTTTATGAGCTTTGGCGAGAGGTAACTACTTTCCAATTTACCTTATATACTTGATGAGGTGATTATAAGTGTATGTTGGTATTTTTAATTGTTATAAATATGTTATAGTATTTTATATATGAAAAATGTACAATATTAGTATGAATTATGTTTTTAGTAAACTTGTTAGTTAAGTGGGCCTAAATAGTTTATTTGAATGATTAATAATGCTTGGCATTGAGTATTGATTATAGAAATAACCTAATGATACTGGATTGTGATGTTGAACTATTAGACTGCATATTGAGTTGTGTTGGATTGTATGGAATTGTGGTTATGGGAGGATTGATGTTATTATATCACATGATATAATCGTCACTAGTCTCATAGTGGATGACTTTGACATTTTCAGGGCCCTTGATATCACAATTTCCTTCGGCCGAGCTAAGGGTTAACTCAAGGGACATGTGACACCTTTTCATATTCGATGGGAAGCTAACCCATGGTCTGATATGAGTTCTGTAGCCTTTGGTGGGGCTACATCTCATTATTGGAGAGTTCGATGTATTTTGTCAAAGAGACTAATCCCATTATGTGTTGTAGCCCATGAGTTTTGTCAGCTATTATAAGGATGTTATAAGAATGATTGAGGGAAATCTATGCGTTTTTAATGATTCTCTTGAACTACTAATATTTTTGAAAAATTATATAGACTTTGTTATATGAATGTATATCTTGCTCGCTTAACTATCTTGTAATCATTTTTTGCATACTTGTTAAATTGAAATTGTGGTTACTGGGTCTATGTGACTCACCCCATAGTTGATTATTATTTTTCAAGCAAAGTTCCTCATGAGATACGTTCAGAGAATGTACTTGAGGTTTAGGTTGGCAATTGTGCCTTGTAAATTTTCCTCTATTTGTTAATTATGTGTTGACTTTGTATATTGCCACCTGAGGCTCATTCATACTCTGATGTAAATTATAAAACAGTTTTCAAACTTGCATGGTTGATTTATATTACTACACTCTGGCAAAGTATTGATAGAGGAGGTTTAAAACTATGGATCTTAAATTGTGATTCTTATTATGGATCCACTTTTGTAAACTTTTAAGAGTAGTATGGTTTTATATGAAATAAGATTATCCAGGAAAGCTATGAATATTAGTTATTGAGATTATATTTGTGAGAAATGATATTAGACATATTGGTAAATTGTTTTATTGGGCTTCAACTGCCCAAGGCCCAATTATCATAGTATCGACTGATATGTGATTTTGAATCAAATATTCAATACTTTTTAACCATGATAAACTATCATATTTCTTTTTCTTCTATCATTATTCTTAAAATGTTTTGGTCAAATCATTTCTACTCTGATAGTCCTTTGAAATTGGTTTCTTCCTTTTCTGCCATACTAGTGCTCAATATTTTAATAAGTTGTTTGAAACAGTTAATTATACAGTAAATATAGAGGCTATTACACTACCTCTCTCCCCTCGCATCCACCGTTTCCTATTTTCCACTATTCACATCTAGAAATGAAAATGTCAAAGGAGTCCGGTTAAAAGAACAATTCAAAACTTATGCATTCTTCATATAAATGCTAGGCCGAATAGTGTGAGAATAAAAATATTAAAGTGTATTAATGGTAATATAAAAAAATATTTAAATTATATTTGTTATGTACAAGAATACAGAGGAAAATAGGACAGAAATTCTATCACTTGTAAATTATAAATATGTTGTTTGGGTATGGAATTGTTGTAGGATCATTAGCTCATAGCTTAGTGGATGGGAGGGAAGAGAGAGAATCAAATAAGGAATAGTAAGTTAAAATTATCAAATTCTGAAATTTTATTTTAGAGCATCCCATCTGATTTTAGATTTATTAAGTTTGATAACCCAATCTAAAATTTGAGTAATTCAGCTATTACTTGAGGTTAAAGGTAATTCCCTTTTTTTTTTTTTTCTATAATGATGAATGATTTGATGTGAAAGAAGTTAAAAGGGTAAAAAGTTGGGATGTCCTTGTATTTGTTAAACAGAATAAATTTCTGATAATTTGAGAATTAACTTTTCAAATAATCCTCAATTAAAATCTCAAAACCTAAAATAGGAATATATATATCGTCAAAATGAAAAATTAGTATACTTATTGTTGGGTTAAAGTGCATTCAACGCCTTAAAATATTTTTTTAGATATATCTTAAAGTATTTTTTGCTTATGCACCTAAAATTTTGAAGTATTTTCTTAAGTACCCTTAGTATCATAAACTTTTTTTTGTATATTTAACATCCTAAACTATTTTTTCAAGTGTATTCAGTAACCTAAATTATTCGAATTGTTAAGTGCAAAATTATACAAAAAAATATTTTAGGATGACAAATGGACCTAAAAAAGATACTTCAAGATACTAGATGTACTACAAAATATTTTAAAACATTGGATACACCTTAATCTATTATTGTTTTAAAAAAGATTAGGGTGCACATTTATCCAAAAATTTTCTACCCAGGGGGCGCTGGTAGTATGAAAAAGAGAGGAATGTTGCCCTACCGTGAAGCCAATCCTAGCCACCTCCCACCTCCCACCTCATTGCCTTTGTTTGGGATAATTTAAAAGCACTTATAAGTGTTTTTTACATAAATCGAAATAAAACTATTTTCATATATTTATCTCGTATATCGTAAATCATGATTAAAAAGTACTTATAAGCTAAATTTAAGCTATCCCAAACAAACATATTTTGTGCGTTTGAAATAACTTATTTTTTACTTATAAGTGCTTATATATTGTGATTTACGGTATATAAGGTAAGTATATGAGGACAGTTTTATCTCGACTTACGTAATAAACACTTATATCCCAAAAATAAACTATTCCAAACATCGAATCTATCCCCCCTCCCCGCTCTCTCTCCCTTGCCACCTCATCATCCTCGAATTTTCGCCTGATACCTTCCTGGAATCGACATTTAGACAGTTCAGATTTTGAATCTGGGCCTTCTGATCGAGGATCCGGAGAGAGAAACGTTCAAATCGGAGGGCGATGATGTTGTGGTTGTTGGATTTATGCCCTCTTCTTCACCGATTACTCCATGCTTCTAGGAAAGCCAAGTTCTATGGGGAGGATTTGTTTGTGAGAGTGTTATAGAAGGAGAGTGTTCGGGATAATGCTGCATTCGACAGTGGCTATCTCAGGACTACTTCTTTAATTTGTCTATTCGATTTATTTCTCAGGTCTGCTGCTTTCTCAGTTTCGTTGATCTTTTTGTTCATCTTTCCTGCTTCATGTTCTCCATATTCTTCTCTGCTTTTGTCTCTTTTTTATTTCCTAATTATGTATTGGTTCTTTTTTATTTCCTAATTATGTATTGGTTCATACTTTATATTGATGTGCTCACTCATGGTAACGATTTGAATCTAGGGAAAATCCATTAAAAATACCATCGAAACAGCTAAATCCCAAATCGGTGTAGCGAATTTGTGAAATCTTGGTTCAGTGTTGTGTCAGTACGGATGAACAGTGGGGGTATGCGAAAAGACGATTTTGCCCTTCAGTCCTCTCTCTCGCCACTTCAGAATAACAACACGAAACTTTTAATTAATAACTCTGGATTCTTGATTAACAAATCCGCTTTATTCTTTCACATATTCGTATCTTAAAAATATAGTGTTGTTAATGTAAAATACGATGTTGTTAATAAAAAAGAGGTGTTGTTATTGGCCCTGAAACTTAAATTATAAAGTTGTGAAATAAGAAATGAGAGTTGTTAATGTAGAATATGGTATTGTTAATAACAAGACCGGTATTGTTATTGTGAAAGTAAAAAGAAGAAACTGGAGTTGTTAATCAAGAAGCAGGAGTTGTTTATTAAGAATCTAGTGTTGTTATTTTGAAGTGGCGAGAGGGAGGGTTGAAAGGCAAAATCATCTTTTCGTATACCCACATTGTTCATCAGTACTGACACAGCACTGAACCAAGATTTCGCAAATTCGCTGCATTGATTTAGGATTTAGCTATTTTGATGGTATTTTTAAGGGATTTTCACTTGAATCTAAATATGATTTGTTATATAATCCGCTTTCTTTGGCTTCACATCGGTGGACGATGAGGGGAGTGAAAGGAGAGAGTTCCGTGATGGTCAAGGAGGAATACTTACTTATTTCAGGAGTGTCACCTCATTTTCTGACTAATTTAAATATAACAACTTATTTTATTTTAATCCTATATAACATATGAGTCACATGGAGATATTCAAATTTTATGATTTTGAAAAATAACAACTCTAAGGAGGAAATTGATTTTTTTGTTTTTTTTTAAATTGTGAAGTTTATATTTTTTAAAATGATAAAATTTGAATTTCTTAAGATGCCTCATCAACCATGTGGGATTAAAATGAGATGATTTGTTGTATTTTAATTAGTCAGAGTACAGATGAGATGATTCTCTTGAAATATATAGGTATATCTCGATGGTCTAGAAAGATGATAGTGACAATGTGGCTTGATATGTGGATCGCATCCTACTTGGCAAAGCCACATCATTATAAATTGGTTAACAAACAGTTGACTGATTGGATCTGTTAAATTATGACAACATTGCTCCCTTTATTATACTTCTGAGATAAAATTGAACTCCACAAAAGATTCCAAATATCCAGCGTTCTTGGGTAGAAACTTTCAGGACGAATTTACCCTTTAACTCTTAAAAAATAAATTTAACTTTGCAGATAACAAAATGTTTAACAAGACAATTATTTTCTTTTCTTTTTTTTAAGGAGTCTCTGCAATTGATTTAAAACTCATTTATTCCTTTTTTTTTTTTTTTGTCAAAACCCATATATTCCGTTTTCAGATAAATTCAAGTCGTCGTTATGTGTTAAATATTCACACTATATATGTAAGTCATTCTATTAGTTCATGGCGCCATTGATTGATTCATAGTCAGAAATGTCATTCAAGATTAATAAATAAAATCAATGAAATTTAATAAATTTAAAAATGACGGAAAACCCTTATTTACGGACTAAAACCATAATAACAAGATGTTGATTGAAAGTTAAAATTACATAGACATTAATTATTTTCACCTTGCTTGGAAATCACATAATGGACAAAGTTTATAGGTAATCCAGGGAAATACTAAGCCGTAACATTTCTAAATGGCTGGTCCTTGAAAGGTTGGGCTTTAAAAGAGTTGAGGCCCAAAACCCCTTTTATACAAATAGGTCTAATTTTGTTATGACAACTTACCCAGTCCAAACAACAATAATAATAAAAGAACCTTAAAAGTGCCAACGAGGGTTCAATCTATCTAGTAGCGGAGAAGGGTAATCTTTCACAACGTGATAAATTAAAATTTCAATCTTCATTGTGAGAAGTACTTACATTTAGACATTTAATATCTGATAGCGATTCAAACATGATTATTTCACCCTTGCGCTAGGAAAAAACCTTTTATATAGATATATATAATTACGTAATTCATAATTCAAAATTATGTTGATTAAGTTTCTCTTAATTGAGGCCTAATAAAATTCAAATTCAATGTCAAATTGATCAATTAAGTCATAGTTTGTTACCTAAAAAATGAATATTTTTAATCAAAAAAGGTTAATTTAATTGATAAAAGTACCCCTTATATCCTACAAGACCTGTTCTTATGAGTAGTTAGTCCAAACTGGCATAAACTTTTGGCTATCATTAACTAAGATTCTTACCTGGTAATTAAGCTGAAGAACCAAAGATAAAACCATTAAGGAAAATCTCTTTATGTGGAGGTTCAAAGGGCTGATGTGAAATGTGAGGGATGAAAGCATAAATGTAATTAATTTTTTTATTCCGATTGAACCAATAATCAATTAGAACATATGTGAAAGCTGCCATTCAAATTGATACCAATCTAAATCAGAAATAATTACACATTAACTTGCTACATTAGCATGCCCACTGCCTAGACATCAGCACAAATTGCAAGTTTGCAGCTCAGATTTGTTATTTTTCTAGGTAAAATTGCTTCTGCATATTAATCAAGTTTAATTACTAAATGTTATATCCCTTTTAATTTATAAATATTATTAAGCTCCCTTAACATTAACCAATAAATCAATATATAAAAAAAAAGGTACATAAAATCTCCATTACATTAAATTCTGGGGCCCAATTTTCTTTTCACAGTTCATAGCTACCACATCAAATCACCATAAAAAATTACCAACCCATGAAAACGAAAAACATGTGACATGCAAGTTGCCCCACCATAGTCATTTTTCCCCCAACTACTGATGGCAATATATGATCGAATGGAGGTGAGCCTCGGCGCAACAATTGCTTACTGAGTAAGATTCCGTGTATCTATCTTTCTTCAGATCTCATCTGATAAGAGCCTTATGCAAATAACTGTTCTTTTATGATTTAATTAAGAAGATAAGGGAGTAAGAAAAGAGGATCAAATATCCAAATCATGCCTCAACAATTGAAGACAGCTGTGACTGACAAGTGAGCCAAGTGTGAACAATGCTGCTGTCCATTAGTAGTAACATTTCTCAGTAGGCTTTGACTTTTGGAGATTTTAATGATTCAACTGGATCTGACTTCCTCCTTCTTTTTTTCTGTTCGCTGCCGTCCTTTCCCCCCTTCATATCAAAATCTATTTGATCAACTCCATTTCTGTCTCTTTGATCAAGAAACTTGCTCTCTTCGGTTCTGTACGCCAGAGCTTAAATTCTTCACAGATTGAAGTCTAGTGATCAACTATAAGCTCATCAACAGGTATGCTTCATAATATAAGGGAAACAAAAGATGAAGAAACAAACTGGAAGCTCAGAAATTACACTAAACAAAAACACGATTTATATAACAAGCACATAAGCTCTCAAAAGTGTCATCTTAGAGCTCTTATACAAGGAGAAACAAAAGAGTGAAACACCAAAGCAGGGGGATTCCTAGAAAAAAGCCCAAATAGTGTTAAAAATCAATCTGGCAATCTTGCCACTGCATCCAAGTCTTACTGTACAAAAATATTATAAATTAAGTTGATAAACCCAACTCCTTCAAAGCTTCAATGTTAAATCTGGTGTTGTTGAGTCCTCTAGCTCAAGGTGTACTTCTGGATTCACTTCTGCAAAACTCAAATTTGAACTTCCAGTGACCACGAACTTCTGATGATGATGATGATGATGATCATTATCATCATTATCACTTACCTCTCCAACCTGCCGGAAACTACCAGGCCATAGCAGTTCAGCCTCATCATCCTCCACGAACACAGGCATTCCGGCATACCCTTGATCGAATCTCGCATTAGTTTTCATCTCATAAGGCCTCACCATTGATGGTGAATAGCCATGGTGAATTGAGGAGTGTGCTTTAATTCCTAAGGACCTGAAAGAGCCATGAAGAGGGAGGGATGCTAAACTTGCATATCTATCAGAGAAAAACCCCATTCTCATGGCTCTCTTTGCAAGTGTTCTTTCCCTTTTGTGTGCGTTCTGGTGACCTCCAAGAGCCTGCGAGCTGAAGAACTTGCGCTGACAGTAGTTGCAAGAGAACACTCTTTGGATGGTGGCCGATGTGGTTTGAGAGGCAGGTTCATTGCTACTCTCACTGGTGCTAGAGAATGAGAGCCCCACGGAGGAGTCTCCAGTGGGGCCAAGCTCGTTGTTACTGAAGCTGAGAGTTAAGTCAAGTGAAAGAGGATCTCCATTGTTTGGCTGAAATCCTATGTTGTTTGTGTTGTCTGATGTGTTGTTGAGGCTGTTGTCACCAGAAGGACCTGCAGATATTTCATGAATGAATATGTTGGATGCAACCTGGCTGCTAATTTCGGATTCATTTTCCGCAGAAGCCTCCACTTCAAGATCCAAGTTAGGTCTCATGACTTGGCCTGGCTGTGCTTAAATTGCAAGGTGATGATATGTGAAGCGAACGCAGCAATCAACCATCAGAATAAGAAGAGCTTGAAGCAGAAGAATTATTTAGTCCTGGAATTTTGGCATGCAGTAATGAATATCCATTAGTTCTATGTAGTTAAGCATCAAAACAGGAAATATCAGACTCAGATTTAATCTGAGAAATAGCTTCACCGGATTCTAATAAATCGGTCACAAATCATATGTAAAACAATTTGTCCCCCACAGAGAGGATACATAAAGATACAGAGAATAAACAAATTCTAGGAAACCCAAGTGAGACATAACTGAAATTCAGCATGAGGTGAAAACAAGTCAACAATACATATTAGTCTTAGGATTTTTTTTTTCTTAAACATGTCTCATGATCAAAGCGCCTTGACCATGAATTTTCATGGCCGAAAGTATTTCATTCTGTATAGCCTCTTCTACCAATTGGGAAGTAGGATTACTCATGGAAGTTGAAAGCACGAGAAGGAGCTTATGTTTATGGTAGAAAGCAAAAACTATAGGTACCTTATTACCAGCAATTGGGTGTGCATATATATATATATATAATTGAGTATACCCACATCAGTGAAAGATAGCAACAAAACCAACTTTTCTACCTTTTTCTCAGCATTCATGAAGTAGAGGTTGATATAAAATAAATCCATGGATTTGTGTTAATGGTAGATCTAGAGATAGATAGCAAAGTTCAAAACAAAAGCCACATCTAAAGATCTGTGACTCAAAGGGGGGATTTTTGCTGCAATAAAAATTGATTATGCCTTTAAGAAAAAAGTTCAGCATCATCAATCCCCATAATCCTTCCCATAACGTATTCTGTTTATTCAGAGTTGACAAGGATTTTTCCTTTTTCTTCGGCAAAGAAAAACCCCAAAACATGACACATGTAGCACTCAAAACCATCTGTTATGGGAGTTAATTACCAAGGAGGCATACCATAATACAGTTCTATAACTTCTCAACATGACCTGAGTAAACAAATCTGATCACTAAGTTTTGTTCAAATCTTTTATAGTAACATTAGCTACTTGCATCTGACCTCAAATCAATCTAGAATCCAAGATTTCCAGCAAACCAAAAAATGACTCCAAGAGATTGACCACCACAATTGAGTGAGCTTCAATCCATTAACACTGAAAAAGAAGAAACCTCGGACTCACAGTTTAAGGAAGGAGAAAATAACATCTCTAGTATTAAACACAAAAACAGAGAACTGCATGCAGAAAGATACTTGCTTCATCTTCCTCCTTGAGAATCCCGGGGCAACATTATCTTGACTTTACATTACATATGAAACAAAGACGGATTTTGAAGACAGAGAGCCTTCTATGGGATATTTCAAAGTCTAAAAATTTCTTGAGAACGCCTCTGAAGAGAAAGAAACTTGGGAAGTGGAGGATAAAGACAAGAACCAAAGAATGGATTTTAGAAGGTTTGAAGATAGAATCCACAAACTAAATTCCTCTATTCAGTGATTCTAACTTATCTACAAAACAAAGAGAGAGACTAAAGAAAAACAAGAACAAGAACACAATGAGTAGAGATATACAAGCATGACTGTATAAAGAAGAAGTACTTCATATCCGTTCAATTTTGAAGTGGCTTGCTTTGGAATTCACCTGAGAACTGCTTTGAAATTGGAGACATCTGCTTGCGGTGTTGTTGCTTATATGGCTAATTTATCAGAAGACAAAACAAACAGGTTTGAGTTTTCTATGTTTCCGGAACACTAATAGAGGGAAAGATGAGAGAAGATTCCCTTTTTTTTCATTTTTAATTTTTTAACTGAAAAAGGTTCAAACATGGAGAAAGAGTAAATGGGGAGAGAGAAAGTGAGAGAGAGGGACAGACAGAGAGATCGTGGGTTCTGATGTTTAATTATGGGAAAGCAAAGGTGAGAAGAGAGTGCAGGGTTGGGGGGACAGTGGTGGGGCATCAGAGAAGTCAGAGGAAGGTTTTTGATAAATTTTGCCCTTGAAAAAGTTTAAAAAGCATAAAATCAGATACTGTAATCCAATAAAATATTAAACAATTTGATGGCTACTCACATGATATAATGAGATATTTAAGTTTCACACTGTGTAATTGTATAACGTTACATAAAACCTTGTAAGTGAATGGATTCTTTCATCTCAATTACTAACTTCTTTTTAAAAACAGTTATTTTAAAGATGAATTGATGACATAGGAAACAATAGTAATTTTTAAAAGGTTTTGGTAAATTGAAGACACGAAAGCTTTTTATGCTTTAAGACTTAAAATGAATTATACCCTTACCGAAATTAAAAAAAATGGTTTTGATAGATAAAATAGTTGATTGATTTCAATACTTAGGTATGCTTTTCTCAGCTACATGTCATTTTAAAAAATAAATTAATATCAATATATATAATTAACAAATCATACTCTTCATAACTAATAAATCTCATGCATATATATATATATATATATGAAAAACACATAATTTTAATATAAATATATCAAAGAAGTGTCCTATTTGCACAGGATATATAAAATGCATTTACTGTTTTGAAGGCGAGTCATTGTACCTCTTCTTTGTGGAATTTTGGGCTTTTACAGAAACAAACAATTGCAAACTATAAACTCCATTAATGCGTGTGTTTGGTATGCCGTTTTGGGACATATAAATCCGTTTTTAACGGAAATAAGCCTGAATTAGTTGGATTTTTTTTAATGTTTGGTTCAGTTTTTTATAATTATATTACGGGTAGAATAAACTACTTGTTAAATAAGCCCCTTACTGCAGCTTTTCTATTAAGTTACTTATTATGTAAGTCGAGATAAAACTCTTCTCACATACTTATCTCGTATACCATAAATCATGATTTATAAGCACTTATTGTCTAAAAATAAGCTATCCCAAATCGCTCATCCAAACATAAATCACATTAAAAAAACTGATTTTTCTATTGAGTCAGAATTATAATAAGTCATTTTTTCTACCGTTATCCCAAACACACACACAATCTAGGGAGTTTGGGATAGCTTATTTTTGGGCAATAAGTACTTATTACGTACGTCGAGATAAAACTCCTCTCACATATTTACCTCGTATACCGTAAATCACGATTTATAAGTATTTATAAGTAAAAAAATAAGATATCCCAAACAAGAACACAACTAAATTGCTCATAGAATGAGAAAAAAAATAGAAAGCAAAAAGATTCTCTTTGTCTCTCTCCATTTCTAAATTGTTTCAGATAACTCCACAATGCATGGGGTCAGCTTTCATAGTTTCATATTTGATTCCATCCTTCACGTCCATCATAACCACTTTCTTCATCTTATCCAGACCACAACACATCTATTATTCATCATACATACTATACTATACTATACTATACTATACTAGAGCATCATATATGTTTCCTTTTATTTTTTTAATTATTCTTTAAACTTAACAACTCCACTACTCAACATAAATAATAAATAATAGAGCACATATCCTTCCCCACCGAACAAACATTTTATATTATGAATTATTGTGACCACTTTTTCCTTTTCTTCTATACCCTTGTATTCTCTGCAATTTTCCTACTGGTTGATGCCCCTGTGTCTTTCAACATTTAACTGTAAAGTGACACAACACAGTTGAATTAGCAACTAATCATTCATATATTGGAGTAAAAGTAAGGTTGATGCAGCTAATTATCATTTAGGTTGAAGAAACAAATCTAGCTCTCATGGGCTCAATATTTCCTTTCCCAGATTTGGTGAATCTTGATCGGAATAACTTAACAAAAGAAAGCTCAATCTCCACTACAGCCAAAAATTTTATTATTATTAGTTACTCTCTTTCAAATGGAAATCGAATTATTGTTCAAACCGGTCACTTCTACTTAACCCTTCAATATAGGAAATAACTGCATATCATACGTACCAAAAAAAAAAAATAAAGAGGCAAAAGAAAGATGCATATAAAGTACAACAATACAATTATCCGAATGAATTTTATAAGAAAAATCCACCTATGCCACCGAAAGACTACAGAATTAGACCTCACTTATTCCCCTTTTTTTCGTTTTATCTCATCATCACTTTCAACCACAATATTGTTTAGAGGAATTAAATCAATATATAGTCCCAATATAATTAACCCTTGATCTTATGAAAACGAACACTTTTGGTGCTCATTTTTTCCCACAAAGATTTGGAGAATCTTTTATTGGCTAACTTAACGTGGGAAAGCAAAAATCTTCAGTTGTTCACTAGAACAAGCAATGTCAGTCGTATTTGACAAGTTACCTCGTTCAGAAATTTTCTCTTGCGAATATACTCAAACAGGTAACATGCATAACAAAAAGCACAGTTCAAAACTTGTGGTTGTTCTTGGTTCAGCTATAGCGAAAGAGGATAACAACAACGAAAGCAATGACTTGTAATTTACCAAGAATATTGGAAGCGCCAAGTTGTTGGGAGATGACAAAATCCTTTTAAACCCACCATAGCAGAAAGGGATTGGAAGGTTTCTTTCTTCCCACCACCATGGCCCTTCTTCTTCAATCTCTATCACTACTAAGCTCACAATTTTTCGTTGAAGCCATAACAATAATAATTATAATAATGCGATGGTCCAATAATAATTATAATAATGCGATGGTCCATTTTTCCAACACTCGAAACTGTGGAAGCATCAGGGCCATATATATATATATAACTCCGATATTGTTTGATCTTTCTTTTTTGTTGAATTTGAAGCGAACCCCCTTTTCTTCTCTCCTCTCTCTCTCTCTTTTTCCCTCTTCATCTTCCCTCATCTTCATTGAATTTCAGCCACGCGAGTATCATCAGCAAATCACTACACCAGAAAACAAATGGGTCTCACGTATTTCTCATGTTTGACCTTTCCAATAATAAAAGAAAATTCACAAATGTTTTCTTCTTCTTTGCTTTTCTCTCTTTTTTTTGGACAAACATTACTTGGAGTTATTTGTGATAAGAGGTTATAAGATAAAAGGAGAGTTTTATCTCATTATTATAAAACCAGCAATCCTTGTGGTAATGAATGTTTTGAAGGGACAACATAAGCATAAAGTGGAGAGATGAAGGTGGTAAGATGAATGTGTGATTATATAAGAAAGGATAAGATCCACAATGAAGAGTTGGAGTGACACTTGTTTAAGAAAAAAATGATAGAAACTCATTTAACATGGTATTTACACATAAAAAAAAACCATTAAAATGCGTCAGTAAGGAGATTGATCAAACAATGTAAAGAACACTCAATGAAGTTATTAAATGAAATCTTTTAGTTAATAATATATCCAAAATTTTTAATGTTGGTGGAGCATAATTATCTAAGATTAGGTTGTTACACAATAATATCATGAGATGTAAGTAACTAGAGCACAATGACATCTTGAGATGTAAGTAACTAACTCTGTTTAATGTTGGATAAAGTTGTTTTGCTTTTTTTGTTTACACATTTTTTGACAAAAAGGAAAAGCTGTGTAATGTAATCATTTCTTTCTTCTTCATTGGTGTGATCATTTTGTTACTTACCTGCAATTTTCACAACTAGAACGCCATTTCGGTATAATCTTGTGTGTGTATAACTTATAAAAAAACAATCATTTCAATAAGTTATTAACAGGAACAGACAATATTAATTATTTTAGGAAACAATGCAAACAGAGAATGAGTTTCAGAGCTTTTGAAGACTTTTTGTGGGGTTGCGAATTCAGATCGAGATAGAAGGAAGGGGAAAATCTGCTTTTCCTTTACAGAATCTCGACTTTTAAAGCAGTTGAGCTCCATCAATGGCAGTTTAATGTTCTGTTTGGAATTTGGAAATGAAAAAATGAAGATATAGCATTTATTTCATTTTTCTTTGCTACTTGACTATAAAGGTTATAGATGTAAATTTACTCTGAAAGTTTTCGTTAAGGAATAATGTTACCCTGAAAGTTTTTTTAGGTTTAATATTGTCAGGAAAAATATTAAAATGGAGCAATTTTTTCCTTTTTTCATTAAAAACTCAATGGTTAATTAACATCAAATTTTTAACAGTCGATGTTAGTTTTTTAACAGTATAAGGCAACATTGCTACGTTTTTAAAACTTATGGGGTGACATTGAATCCGAAAAAGCTTTCAGGGCAATATTGCTTCTCAGTGAAAACTTCAGGAACAAATTTACACCTTAACCCTAAAAGTAATGGTATATCTTTCACAAAAGAAAAGTATATCGTTTAATTATTTTTTTATTATTGTTCATTTGTTCATTTTAAATATCATACAACTCCTAAATTGAAAATGATTAAAGTAGGCAATTATTTTGGATAAATGCTAAGCAAGAAGGATTGTTTACAGGATAATTTCAAATGGCTTAATCATTGAGAATAAATGTAATATATACACACCACACACACACACATATAGTGTTTGAATTTATGGCAAGTTTAAAGCAAGTTTTCATGTCAAATAACTTTTTTAGAACATGAAACGCCCATGTCGAGGATCAAGCATGATTGTGGATTTTTCGAATTTTGAGATTCTATTTGTTAATCCATTCCATCATCCATGCATTAAAAAAAATGGTACATTATTGACCAGTACGGACTCTTTGCTGCCGTTGAACATTTAAAAACCCCAAAGCCCCATTTTATATTCTATTTGCTTCAACTTGTAATAAATTAAACTCTTTCCTATCCTAAATACAGGAATTACATATTTTGATTCTAAATATAAATCTCAACTTATAAATTTATTTTCCAAATTATTCTAAAGATTGCATAATTTAAAGTAGAGCTTTCATCTGTGGAATAGTGATTAAATGAGATATACTTCGAAGCCAATACCTCACAAATAACTAACTGTACGTATTTAACTAATTTTTTCAATAGATATAAATTAGTTATTTAATTCTTATATTTAGGATTGGATGGAATGTATGACTTTTCTGACTAGAAAACCAGTACATAATTTATCGTTTAATTAAATAGTATAATTTTGTGTAATGGATTAAAAATGTAAAAATTTATTAATTAAAGAAATAAAGATTGGGAAACTATAATTAAAAAAATGAACTGCATAAAGAATTTATATGAAATATTTTATGTGAATTTTTCTAAGGAAAAAAAATTTCGAACTTAAGATTTGTTTATATAAATAACTGTACCTTGAAAATTTTCAATACTAAATTTCCCACAAATCTTCCATTAATTTTTTTTTTTCATAGACTAGGGGATCTAATAGTTGAAGGTTGTCACTTGGTAAGGTTACATAAGTTAAAACCCAAATTGTATATTAGCCTATCTATATGTGACACCATTACTATATGCTCTTCTAGGCCCATCTTTGCATCACCCAATTGTGCTCCACTTTTAATAAACAAAGTAGCTTGTAAGATATTCTTAAGCAAGTTTATTTAAAGCAAATTAACATCAATATATATATATGGCTAAGATGTTAAAATAACCTCTAACTTTTATCAAAAGTGCAAAATGTAAATACCTCAAATTTTATATTCATAAAAAAATATATTGTAATTATTTGAGTAATTCAATAAAATGGTGAATATTCATGGAAATTGGATCTTGTGAATTTTGAAATATTCATATTCATAAGGAAATGGGAAAATTAATTCAAGAAATGAATTAAATTACAAAGGTGATAGCAAAATCATAATTTTGCCAATATAGCCCAAGATTAATTATTTTCCAATTAATTGGAGTTAATTTCAATTAATAAAGGAAAATGTATAATTGGATTATTCTTGGTAAAATAAATCAAGAATTGTGAAATTAGGGGGAATTATACATAATTCAATTATGTGAATTATGGAATTAGTGAAAAGCAATTTTTCTTCTCTTCTCCTCTCTCTAATTTCATCCAGCCAAGAAAATAAGGGGGGGAAAATTCAATTTCATGATCACATGCTACATGAATAAAGTTATGATGGCTATGCTACATGAATATTTCAATGATGACAAAGGTGGAGTGTATATAACATGGAAGTATAGTGAAGTGCATGATGGGAAAAAGGCTTGAGTAAAGGAGGAGATAAACTTGAATTGCATGGAAGAGAACTTACTTGTCTTATAAGAGGAGAGGGGGGACGGTTTTCTCTTGCCTAATCAAGGGAGAAAAATTTGTACAATGCCAATGGGAATTAAGTGGAGTAATCATGGGTAAATAGGAAGGAGGTATGGGTGGATGTATGCTTGTGACAAGTGTTGAAATCTCACTCCCTTGATGAGATCAAGGGCTAAGAGGCAAGAAGACTCAAATGATAAAATACATTTTCTCCCTCCTCTTGGACACATTTTGGCTAAAGCAAAGAGAAAAGAGAGAGCGAGTGAACTTGGAGAACTTCAAGAGTTAGAA